>CM068745.1:67870139-68470139 GCA_035084275.1 Hydrolagus colliei
TGGGGGGGGGAGATCAGGACAGTGGGGGGGGGGAGGGAGATCAGGGCAGTGTGGGGGGGAGGGGGGGGAGGGGGGAGATCTGGACAGTGGGGGGGGGAGGGGGGAGATCAGGACAGTGGGGGGAGGGGGGAGATCAGGGCAGTGGGGGGGGGAGGGGAGATCAGGACAGTGGGGGCAGGGAGGGGGATAGGGAGGGGGGAGATCAGGACAGTGTGGGGGGGAGGGGGGAGATCAGGGCAGTGTGGGGGGGGGGAAGGGAGGGGGGGGGAGATCAGGACAGTGGGGGCAGGGAGGGGGTAGGGAGGGGGGAGATCAGGACAGTGTGGGGGGGAGGGGGGAGATCAGGGCAGTGTGGGGGGGAGGGAGATCAGGGCAGTGTGGGGGGGGAGGGGAGATCAGGGCAGTGTGGGGGGGGAGGGGGGAGATCAGGGCAGTGTGGGGGGGAGGGGAGATCAGGGCAGTGTGGGGGGGGGAGGGGAGATCAGGGCAGTGTGGGGGGGAGGGGAGATCAGGGCAGTGTGGGGGGGAGGGAGATCAGGGCAGTGTGGGGGGGGAGATCAGGGCAGTGTGGGGGGGAGGGGAGATCAGGGCAGTGTGGGGGGGGGAGATCAGGGCAGTGTGGGGGGGAGGGGAGATCAGGGCAGTGTGGGGGGGAGGGGAGATCAGGGCAGTGTGGGGGGGAGGGGAGATCAGGGCAGTGTGGGGGGGGAGATCAGGGCAGTGTGGGGGGGAGGGGAGATCAGGGCAGTGTGGGGGGGAGGGGAGATCAGGGCAGTGTGGGGGGGGAGATCAGGGCAGTGTGGGGGGGAGGGGAGATCAGGGCAGTGTGGGGGGGGAGATCAGGGCAGTGTGGGGGGGAGGGGAGATCAGGGCAGTGTGGGGGGGAGGGGAGATCAGGGCAGTGTGGGGGGGGGGGGAGATCAGGGCAGTGTGGGGGGGAGGGGAGATCAGGGCAGTGTGGGGGGGGAGGGGAGATCAGGGCAGTGTGGGGGGGGAGATCAGGGCAGTGTGGGGGGGAGGGGAGATCAGGGCAGTGTGGGGGGGGAGATCAGGGCAGTGTGGGGGGGAGGGGAGATCAGGGCAGTGTGGGGGGGGGGGGAGGGGAGATCAGGGCAGTGTGGGGGGGGGGGGGGGAGATCAGGGCAGTGGGGGGGGGGGGGGGGAGGGGAGATCAGGGCAGTGTGGGGGGGGGGGGGGGGGGGGGGGAAGGGAGGGAGCGGGGAGGGGGAGGGGAGATCAGGACAGAGCATTAGAAAGTGGATCCTACTCATGTACTCATCTGACTCAGGATCAGGCTGAGGCCTAGGCCAGGGATTCCCGCGCTCTCAGTGTTTAAACTCCGGGAATGTCAGGCCGCTCCTGGCTGCCCTCGGGCCGGGCCGGGCCGGGCAGTGGAGGTGGGGAGTGAGGTGAGGCTGTGATCCCCCCCCCCCACCCCCCGGGGCCGGCCTCGGGTCTCACCTGAGCCGCTGAGAAACTGCCAACATGGGCGCCGCCATCTTTGTGTGGAAAGCGTCACTGGCGGGTCACGTGGTGCCGCACAGCTCTGCACTTCTCAGTCAGTCTGTCAGTCAGTCCCAGGTCAGTGCAGGTCTGAATCAGTGCAAACTCATTGTGTGTGCATGTGTTTATTGTATTGTTGATGGTAATGAGGCCTCAAGTTCCTAACAGCTGTATTAACAAAGGCTTGAAATATATTGTGTTTTAAAAAAAGATAGATAGATAGATAGATAGATAGATAGATAGATAGATAGATAGATAATAGATAGATAGATAGATAGATAGAAAGGCTGGATACCTCAAATAAATATCTGCAAGTGTTGGAAATAAACAATATATCATTCAATATCAGAAAGAGACAAAAACAAAACACGGTTTAACGTTTGTGGTTATACTGAAGGCACAAACGTTTTATTTGCTTCCAATTGCCTATTGATGCGCCTTTTATACCCAGCATTTGTGCTTTTATTGAGTCTGAAATCTGGCCTCCTGCATGCAGTGTCACAGCAAGACTGTTTACTCAGATAGAATTTCAGATTGGCAACTAATTATATATTTCTTTTTATAAACGAAACCCAAGGAAACCGATCTTTCTGAAAATATACGAGTGAATCTCCGGGCAAGAAAAAAAAATCTCCACATTTAGGATCCACTTTCGAATGCTCATGGAAGGTAAATTTTGCTCATTCGCAAAGTTGGTGACTGTGACATCGACGGAATCATAGACAGTAGAACTGTCTTCTGAACCATGTGGTTTCTGAAGAGCATCAGCAGAATGCAGAGCAAAAGATGAATTAGTTCTTCATTGTACAGATGAATACGATGGTCATGGAGGTTGCAGTCCACTTGGAGCAGATTTAGCAGAACATGGACAAAGATTTTCTTGTAGGAACTAAAGATTGAAACCCACGAAGATATACCGTATAACCTAAGTGATTATCAATATGTTGTCCTGAGGTGCAAGTGAACTGAGTTGAACTGCCAGGATTACGGTTGGAGTAAAGTACAGATAGCAAGAGTGCTCTTAATATTATTTGTATTCTTTGAAGACTTGACATGGGATTTGAGATTCCAACTTGAAATCTGGTGGCATTAACCTCAGATAATGCAGCTGCAATGAAGGGGTAAAAAAAATTATTTGGGGGGGCCTAAAACAAATTAGAGCACCAGGAGCCAATATTAGATGTTATTGCCACTTAGCAGACATTTGCATCAAAGCAAGCACCAAGTCTGTATATGAGCACCTGCAACAGGACTTTTTACTGATTATCTGACATATTTTACCCTGTTCCCTGCAAGAAGAAAGCTTGGAGGAGTTTGCCATTCTTGTTGACATTGAGACATGTTAGGTGATAAAGTATGTGGCAACAAAGTGGCTGTAAGTAACATTCTGAAATGAATTGTCGCTATGTGGTTAGCCCTGTTATTGTATTGTATGGGTCATATGAGCCCAGAACTGTGTTGGTAGAACTTATTCGCAAGATTTTATCGAGTGGAGGTTAATATCTCATTTCTTTTTCGCAAGCACAAACTTGTACCTGTTTATCAATTCATCCTTAAGCTCCAGAGCACTGCGAGACCTGGATTGGCGCTGGATTGTGTGCATGGTAACTCGTTTTTTCTGGCAGACTATCAAAAGGCTCACTGTAGTTGCTACCAAGTAACAACCTCAGTCTTCCAAGTCACTGGGACTGTTCTGCTTTCAGAGGAAGTTCGTGTCAGACTTGAAATACAGTATAACAGCACACGGGAGGATCGTCACTGCCGGCAGAGTGACAGAAAGAAATCCTTATCAAAAATCTGCATTATTCTAAACAAATACCCTTTCAAACATACTGAAGAAAATTTCTCAGTGAATGAACATCTATTGCAAAAATGTGGGGACAGTACTGAATGCTGCATCCAAACTTCGCCTGTCGACCAAAGTGATCGTGACTGTTGCTGCTCATTCTGGGAGTAAGCATAACCAAGGTGATCAGTGACAAGTTAATGCATTTGGTATCGTGTTATTTTATCTGTGTTGCTGATGCACTTGTTGGATTATATGGAAATAAATTCATGCCATGCAGCAGATTGCTTAGAGATGAGTAGAGGAAAAAAGTTATCAACCACTTTGAAAAGAATAGTGTTGAGCATGTTATTCTTTCTGTTGAACCAGAGGATTTGTTCAAGAAATAATACTAGTCAATGCTAGAAATTCACAGATTCCTAGATCAATCTGCATCTGAACACACAATAAAAGCTGGACCTTTATTACCCAGAAAAGGACAAGTCAGGCTTCCTTCAGGAAAATATTAAATTACATATAGAAAAGGCAGATGACGAAAGAGAAACTTAAAATGTCACTGGGAATAAGTTAGAAAATATAATGCATAAAGATAAGAAAGCAAGTTGCTGCTTTGCAGTACAGCTATGGCAGGTGATCCTTAATGATGAAAAATAACAACTATCATAGTACTGATATATGTTGAGAATAGCAAAATAATATCAATACACTAGAAGCAATTGTTACACAATAAAATATTTGCATTATACTTGAAACACTTTGAAAGTACTCTGAATGTGACACAAATAGCTACAGCAAGGTAACTCTGAGATCTGCATTTGAAGTTGAGAGGTACTCCGAGCTGGGAGAGGGCACAGTCCAAAGTAGATACCCTGATTTTGACTAATTGTCTCTGAACGTTTGTGGAATGTGTCTGATGGCTGGATTTAAAGGCTGGGAGGTATCTCAAGGTCATTTGATTAGAAGAACGCCAGATCCTCTTAATGCAATGTCCAATCACATGTGGTTCATTCAAATGAGGTTGGAATCTTTGCAATATGTTGAACAATGGAAATAAAACATTATTTGGACACCAAATCCAATACATAAAGGAACTAAAGCAAACAGTGTATCGTTTGGTTAGATATTTCCATCAGTTGTTTGTGGTGTTCTTAGTGAGTTAAACTTAATCTCTTCAACCACATGTTATTTAACAGTATTAAGTGATTAGCTTTAGGATATTCCCTTGATAAACATTTTTAGCAATGGCTTTCTCTGCACAGTGAGGCCTGCAGCATTTCAGGGGGAACTGCGGTAAGTTCGGTTTAGATGTTTAGTTTGGCTTTGTGGTGCAAATTGTGTCTAGAATTATGTTTCAGACTTATTTAGATTCAGCATATGAGTTACACAGCCTGTGGCTTACACTGAAATGAAAGGCAGGAATGGCCCATGTCTTATTTTTGTCTGAGATTTTGCTGCCAGTCTCACACAGCTGATCCAACACAAATTAAATCAGACCCATCATAATGCTTTTCAGTGTGATAAACAAAGTTTGAAATTGAGACTCAACTTTTAAAAATTTAATAATATTTAAACATTTTTGTAAACTCTTGTATAGTGCAAATTACATGAGACTTGTAGATTTTACAAGATAATTTGTACATTGAGGATATACAGTTTTGAGTGTTTTGGTAGTGATAAATATACTGTGACATTGACAAGTGTACTGGAAATGTTTTAACTAAATGTTAAGAAACTTTACATATGCATTTAAAATTGGAAGTTCCCCGATAAATGAGGAAGACACTTTATGTGGGGGAAAGAAAATCTAGTTTTTCAGTTTTTACTTCTGTCTGGTTGCTCACAATGAAGGTGAATTTGTTTTCATACTGTATATTTTTAAAAGTTTGAAAATGAAACTGGACAATGTAAAATTCAATAATGTTTACACATTTTCTTGAATTTTAGTACAATGAGTTACAAATGATACTTGGAGGTTTCACATTGTTTCAACATAGAGGCCACACAGTTTTGTACGTTTTGGTAGTGGTGTTTATTGAGAGTTGTCAAGATATTCATTATTTGAAAAAATGCCTCAAATCGCTTGACAAAGCTTTTATCAAAAAAGTGTGTTTGAATAGTTTTTAATAACGTTTACATGTTTTCTTGAATTGTAACAGCATGCAAGCAACATGACATTTTCAGATATTGAGTATACCAATGCAATTTATTGTTCTTGTGGTCATTGTACTTTGTACTTAAATGATATACTGTATAGCCCTGTCTATTTTATTTGGGAGTTGGCAGGGCACCTACCATTTAAAGGAACACCTGTCAAATATCATTGAACAGTGAATTGGGAGACTTGAAAATGTTGACCAAAGGCAGTCGAAAAAGATATGTTGTGCAATGAGTTATGTGGTTACGAGCTGGTTGTTATGTGTGCACATTGGACTGTTTGTCCCAGGTGATTTAAGAAGCTGCTGTGTTAAGTTTTCACCAGTGCCTTTGCACATTTGACTCCCAACTCCATCAACCTTGTTGACTGCTCCTTTAGGCTTAAAAAGCCTGTATGCTATCCTAGCATTACCCTAAACCTCCATCTATGCACAAATCCCTATTGGTAAGACTGCCTTTTTCCATTCCTAGAACATTGTTTGCTTGGTGCTATCAAACTTGTTAAGTGTTTCAAGATGTGTATCCTACGTAGTTAACATGCAAGTTGTCTTTTAGATTGGCTTTGGATGTGAGCCATTTGGATGAGAAGTGAGAGTGCTATTGGAGTGGATTTGTAGAAAGGGAGCCCACACAGCTGTTGGTACATGTCACCCATGTGTTCGGCCATATATTCCTCATTCAGCCTGGCAAGTGCTCCACAGATGTCTTCCCCACATGTTTGTTGTGGGCGGTCAAAACTGTTTTTCACCAGGGGCATGCTTCACCTTCATGTTAAAAGTGGAAAGAGTAGTAGTTACAGGATAGGTTTGTAGCATGCTCCTCTAGAGTTCCTTGCATGACGAAGACATGCAATATTATTCTTGATGCTTATGGAACCTCCGTAGATGCTGGACTACTTCCAAAAAGGAAGCTTGACTGCATGTCACATCATTGAGTTCAGAAGTTCCCCAGAAGTCATACTAGTGACTATTCCCCTTGGAGGGGAATTAAGTGGGGTTCTCCGTGGCTATAAGCTGTTGCTAAGGTAACATGCGTGGGAATAGAATATTGGAATTGAGTCAGCCCTCTGTGGGAGACTTGGTCTGATGCTAGAGCCAGATACTCTATGTCAATGCTGATATAACCAATCTGATAATAATAATAATCCTTGCATTTGATATAGCGCCTTATCACGTCTTCAATACGTCTCAAAGTGCTTCACAGAATATACTGTACAGTGAATTGACTGTATACTTTGTAGGCAAAACATGGCTTTTAAACAGAACCTGGAGGGTCAGACCAGTCACACTCAGCTTTTGTTAACCCTGTAAGCCAAAGCCCTGATTAGCTGGATGTTGCTGGTCAGGCAAGAAGCAGAACACATGCCAGACTGTGCTCTCAATTGCAAGCTATATGATTTTAGCGATTCTGCCCCCAACATTTGGAAATCCATCCCACAATACCTCCACCTCATCCCCTCTCTAGCCTCCTTCAAGTCCACCTCAAGACCCTCTTCTTCGACCATGCCATTGGTCACCCCCATCCTTCCCTCCACCTCTTGTATACTTTCTCGAATGCGCACATTTCATATTATCTGGATGATGTTGGGACATCATCCAGATGTGAAAGGCGTTCTATAAATGTAATTTTGTTGTTGATACCATTGCCTTTTTAAAAAATAAAGAGCTGTAAGTCAATGGATATCCAGTTGGGAATGAGTGAGAAGGACGAATGTAGAGAGAGAGATACTACAATAAATAATAATAATCCTTGTATTTGATATAGCACTTTTGATGTCTTCTGGAAAGTATTTTGCAGTATATTGTTTACAGTAATTCTGTTGACTGCATATTTGTAAGTGAAAGATGGCAACCAATTGCGCACAGCAGCATCCCACAAACAGTCATGGATTGAAGTGACCAATTTTTTTTTGAGGGATTATTATCAGGCGTGTGGAGTAAGGAAATGTGTACAATGTTTCGTACTGCTGGGAATCAAACCCATATCATTCTATCAGCTGTTTTACACATACAGTGGTACCCCGGGGGCTGCGACCATGTGAATCTGTGAAAAACAACTAAACGATGAGCCAAGGTTGAATACTCAAAGCTATACGGTTTGAGAGTTTATAATTCTTTAATTGATTACCTTTTGAGTTCAGAGAGGAATTCTACAAATGTTTTCCTTTGGAGATTAATAACAATAATAATACTTGCTATTTGATATAGCATTGTTCACGTCTTTTAGAAACATGTAGAATAAACATGACAGAGCAGATTGTGTATGGATTGGGAAAAGGGCAGACTTCATATGTTAAATGACCCTTTCTCTTTCAGTGCCTTCCTACATTCAAGAACCAGTTTGCTTGCTGCCAACAAATCTCCTTCAATTGAAAATATACCATCCAGAGCTGCTGCTAGCCACACCACATGGTGGCGCTCCAGATTTAGATTTGTGAGCTAACTAGGCTGCTGGGATTTCCACTCAATGGCAAGAGCTCAAGCAACAAATTGTCATAGTCTCAAACCCCACAATCAGACCTGGGATGTGTTTATCCTCAGGGCAGTAAATATACCAATCTTTCCAGTGTGCACCTATAATGGTATTTACTGAATTAGTTCAGCCTGTTTTAGATTTTTTCATAGTTAGAGGCACATTGCCAAGGCTGGTCACTTCAACTTTATTTAACACTGGGGCATATGCAGTGAATTATCCTACTCAGCTCCTGTTAGCTCTGCAAGCCAAGGCCCCAATGGGTAGCAATATCAATAGCAAGCCATGTGGGTTTAGTGTTTCATTCCAACTGTGGGGTTATCATATGTAGGTGGGATTACAGGGAAGTCTCAACTCGATTTGGATACAAACTCAAAAGCATGGTGACAGGTTTACTCGTGTGTCAGATACCTAGCTGACCAAAAAAGAATTATTCTTTCAATCACCATTTTTTCACTCTACTTTTCTGCTCTCTTTGAATGTGTTTTGTTTTTCCCTCCTTCTCTGTGGGTCCTATATCTTAGTGGCAAGTGACCTGGATTCGATTCCCGGGCAGGGCAAAACATTAGGTAAGTTTCCTTACTCCACAAGCCTCTGTTTACCTAGCAGTAAGTTAGAACCCAGTTGTTAGTTGATCGGCAGATCGCTTTTCCGGGGATAATCCTTCCAAAAAAATTGGTCATTCAATTCAGGACTGTTGTTTGTAGGACACTGCTGTGTGCAATTGGCTGCTGCATTTCACCCACAAAATATACAGTGAATTCACTTTATAGTATACTCTATGAAGCACTTTGAGATTTCTAGGAAGCATGATAAGGTGCGATAATCAAATGCAAGGATTATTATTACAGTACAGTAAAAGCCCATTTATCCGACACCCTTGGGACCTGGCCAATGCCGGTTAAAGTGCGTGCCAGATATTCGGCCGAAAACACACCAAAACAAAATGCATTTTTCCAAATGAATTCCGGTTAATCAAATGTGGACCTTTTTTTTGATGTGCCGGTTATACGGAAGTTACAGTTGATCGGGTGCTGGAAAAACTGGCTTTTACTATATTACTAAAGTACTGAACCATAGATTAGTACTACAGTCTAGCTACAGTCTAGCTACAGTCTAGCACTTTGCTCTACTGACTATTATTAATGCAAGAACCTTGACAGTGAGTATTGAAAGGCTACTCAAATAAAGGGACATTAAAATTGCAAATTAAAGTAGTAATTGGAACACTGAGACATAGTAGTACCCTTGATTGATTACACAATTATACAGTTATGTAGTCATACCTTTGTAAATCAGTTCACTCTGACATGCACCTCTTCAATACGTTTGACACAGTCAATCACCCCATCCTTCTCTACTGCCTATTCTCCATCATCCACTTCAGTGGGACTGCACTCGCTTGGTTCGAGTCCTACCTCACAAACCGCCAGTATTACATCTATGCAAATGGTTTTTCTTCTTGCTTCTGCCTGATCACCTGCGGGGTAACTCAAGGATCCATCCTTGGCCCCCTTTTCTTCCTTATCTACATGCTCCCTCTTGGTGATGTCATCCTGGGACACATAAGGTTAACTTCCACATATATGTGGATGACATCCAATTCTACTTTTCCAATTTGAGTTGCAACCCTAGTCCACTGATGTTCTGCCAGCTCGTCTGGATGAGCGCAAATTTCCTGCAGTTAAATGATAACAAGACGGAAACCATACCCTTTGGTTCCCGTCGACATCTTTTGTCTTACGGTTCAGAGCTTCTCAACCTATTCAATTTGTCTGTCCTGAAAACTCTTGAATTCATGTGTAACTTAGGCGACATGTTCGATCCCCAGTTATCCTTCCTCCCCTACATCTGGTCCTTCACCAGCACCGCTTTCTTTTATCTCCGCCACATCGCCCATCTCCGTCAATAACTCACCCCAAAAGCTGCCAAAATCATGGTCCATGCCTTTGCCACCTCTCCGCTGGACTAAATTACCCTCCTCGCTGGCCTCCCCTCCTCCACCATTCACAAAATTCAACTCATCCAAATTCTCACCCGCGCCAACCTATGTACCCTGATTACCCCAGTCCTTGCTAAACTGCACTGGCTCCCTGTCACAGAGCGGATCGACTTCAAGATCCTCACTTGTGTTTAAATCCTTCCACTCCTCTCTGCACCTCCTTACCTCTCTAACCTCCTCTTTCCTCACAGCAGTACTCGTTGCCTCCACTCCACTGGGTCTGGCCTCCTTGTCCCTTGAATCTTTTGCTCCACCATCAGTGGCCATACTTTCAGCCACTACGCCCCGAAACTTTGGAGCTCCCTCCCTCAACCACTTCGCCTCAGCCCCTCTTTTTCTTTCATCTCAGCTCCTCCTTTCCCTGCTTCAGGTCAGGCCTGAAGACCTTTCTGTTTGACCACACTTACGGTCACCTAGCCCCACCCACTGCCTCAGCCTCAGGCTCCATCATTGTGAAGTGTTCTAAGAAAATTGTATTGAAACCATGTTTTATGCCAATAATAATCGTTAATACAATAGCTAGTTCTTGTAACAGCTATTAAACCACTATAAATTATTGGCTTGAGACTTTAAAAGCTTGCTGTTATTGGGTATCTATGTGACAACAATGATAGAATTGCATTTGTTTAGTGCCTTTCATTAAGAAAGTTAAAGACTAACTGTGGAAGGTTACTAAAGTATAAGATTTTTCCACATGTTAATGTTGCTTGTTGTGTGTTTGAAACGGAAAAATGTACAGCTGTCACTTTCTTCATCTTTCCTTTTAGTTGTTAACTGCAACAAATATATCCAGAGCTTGGACTTTTAATAACTGTTGCTCTTTGTTAATGAGTTGCTAGTTTGCAGTAATAAAGACATTTTCTGCATTTCAGTCAGCAATGGTCACAGGTTGATCAAATCAACATCTAGGTACTGATTAATATATCATTGTTTCCTGAGAGATAGTGTATTAATTAATCGATCCTCACTTTATTGAATTGGCTGATCTCAGCTGCTCTAACATTAGCCTCAGCAATCTTTAACATGAAAGACACAAAAAAAACTTAAATGAATTCCCTGCTCCTATTGCTATCCAGCCAACCAGACTAGAGAGTACCCCTGCTTATATGTCAATTGAAGACAAGGTCATAGTTTGCTTTAACACCATGGACTGAATAGAGTGCTGACACTTACTATCCAGGCCAAGAAGGAATAGACTTGTAATTGGGAATTCAGTGTCCTAGTCTGAATCACCGATCCTGGCAGCCTCTTCCAATTGATAAATACCTCTGGGTAACAAACATCTTCCTGATTTCTGCCTCTGTTCTTCTAAGCCTATGTCATCTTGTTATACTGCCTTGGTGTATTCTAAAGTATTGTTTTGGGGTTACTTTTTCAGTCGGATTTAAAGTGTTACACACCTTTCTAAAGTCCTTTCAGAGACTTATCTCAGGACTAAAGTGCCTTAGCTTGTCTAATCGAACCGTACATCTCCGGTATCAATCCTGTACATCTCCTCTGCACCCTCTCGCTAGAAGCCTTGATATCGTTGCTAAACTGTGGTGATCATAAATGGACACCATCCGCAATCTAACAATTTATACAGGCTAAGTATCACCTATTTAGTTATAATATATGCCCTTATTTATAAAACCTAGGATTCCATTACATTTCTTTGCAATTTTGTCCAACTGCCTTCTTGTCTTTAACTCCGAGGTATCTCTGCTCTTCTATTCCTTTTAATATTTTACAATTTAGTTAGCATATATTTGCTTTCCCTATTCTTCCTCCCAAAATATGACCTTGCACTTTGCTGTATTAAAGTTATCTCTCATCTTTATGCGCCTAGTTATGTATACTTTTGTCAATGGAACATGTTTAATAATTGGTTTAGTTTTATCTTGCTTGCATTGCTGCTTAATGAGGAGAGCCAGAAATCTCCAAAAACAGGAAATGGAAAGTCATTCACAAAGTATAGTTATTACTTTATGCCAATAATTAATTCCTACAGACTTTGATCGTATGTAAAACCTATTGCCTAACCTCAGATGGGCCACATTACCAGTTATTGTACACTGTAATAATAAACAATCCTTGAATTTTTACAGAACATTGAGGATTGTCCAAAACGTTTCACAAGATTTACTGTGAAGTGAAATGACGCTGTATTCGTGGGCACACGTGGCAGCCAATGTGCGCAAAGTGATGTTCCACAAACAGCAATGAAGTGAATGACCAATTGGTTTATTTGAGGGATTGCTGGCCGGTACATTGGGAAAACTATCTAGTCTCATCCAAAGGACATCACCTGCAATAAAGCAACACCTCCCAGCAGTGCATTGATATATCAACTTAGAGTATGAAATTCCAAGACCTGATGTAACAGTGTTTCATTTTTACTTTAAATAACTTTTGTTGCAACCAAAGTTTCAAGTTATTAGCTTTGCCACTTTTTGTATTTTGAATCCTTGATCTTGCAAAACTGAGGATCACAACTACTAATTGGATGCGTTTTGCTGAGGTTTCTCCGTTGGAAATTCTCTGACAACAGCTAAATAACTGCTATAAAAGCAGTTACTTCCTCAACACAATTATAGTAACAACCATTATAACAGAGCCATCATGCTGACTACTTTAATACCCACATGCAATATATTGCGTAAATTCCATTTCATGTTTTGTGACATATCCACTCCATTCCATGTTCCATTCCTTGTTTTTGGTCAGACACAATTGGAATAGTGATTTAAATATATGAATATAATATAAAATACCCAAACTGTTATCTACGTGTACATCGCCACCATTCTTGAACTGAATAAAGATAAAGATTTTTTTTAATAGTCTTAACACACAGGAAGCATTCACAGCCATACGTTTAGAACCATAGAGTCCTGTACTGTATAAGTAATGCAATATATGCTGGACCTGCAGTGTGTTCAGAATTACTCCCTGGGAACGGGGGAGTGATAACTTTTTTAAGGAGACTGCTACTGGCACTAATGGTTGAATTAGCAGAGTGGGGGAATACTAGAGAGACGAGTATTCTCTGCGAGTGCGGGGAAGCCAATGAATTTGATTAATTTTAAGTATTGGGCTGCTGCAGGATGATTTGCTCTGCTTCGTCTGAGAAAGGCCCCCATCAACGCTGCAGCAATGTGAGTGTTGTTAAAAGAGGGTAACGGGTCGGTAGGAAGCAGCCGCATGTTAGAGACCGGCAGACGAGAGTGAGATAAAAATAAGCTGAATGCTGGAATTGTGAAATGAAAGCAGGCTGTGTGAGCTGGCAAGGCACAGGCGGACGGCATGATCTGGTTTGAAAGAGAAGAGGCTATTATCTCATGTGTGACTCTTCCTTCATCACAATTCAAATGGAGAGGTGGTCTCTGTTTTGAGGCAATGGCTTCTGAGAGACAGAGAGGTTCAATCAATGCGATGCTAAATACAATCTCTTCTTATTATGGTTTTAGGATAGAGCGCAGGATTTCATGGCTAACAAATGATGACAGTACAATACTGGGCAATTTGTTGCAGTGTGTATCAATGACAATGCGATGGTGCCTTGCTGCATTCTATGTCTGTTAATGGGTGCTGCTGTAACCCTAAGAGATCACATCACAGCATGTATTAGCCCTTTAGAAGGAAGGTGAAAAGGTGAGGGGGGGTGTTACTTAACAGATCACATTGTACCCATGCTAACTTTTAATGTGGCTCATGTACACCGTGTAACAAATACCTCTGTGTATTATGCGGTTTGTTTTTCTCTTTAAAACACCTTGTAAATTGTCTATTAACCGCAGTGGAGTCGGGTACCTCAGTGGTTAGAGCACTCAAGCACATGAGAATTTGATTCCTGGCTGTACAAGATGTTGGGCAAGTTTCCTCACTTGGGATGTCCTCCCGACGTGAAAGGCGCTCAATAAAATATAATTTTGTTGTTGTTTGTTGTTTAGCTAGCAGTAAGTAGGAACACAGTTGTTAGTTGATTGGAGATCGCTTTTCTGAGGGTAATAATGGTTCCCTCAAAAAATACTACAGTAAAAGCCTGTTTATCCGTGACTCGATGAACCGGCACTTCCATATAACCGGCACGCCCCAAAAAAAGTCCCCATTCGATAAACCGGAATTTATCCGGAACAACAGCAGTGGAGCATTTGTAAATTTGCATTTGCATTTGTGTATGGTGTGTGTTATAAGAACTTAAATTTTTTTGTAGTGGGGTTTCGGCCGTGGGTCGCCCGAATATCCGGCACGCGCTTTAACCGGCATTGGCCAGGTCCTGTGGGTGCCGGATAAACGGGCTTCTACTGTAATAATAAATTGGTCACTCAATCCATGACTGTTTGTGAGACATGCTGTGCGCAATTGGCTGCTGCATTTTGTCTACAAAATATAGTCAATTCACTTTAAGTATGTTCTGTGAATTGCTTCAGACATCTTGAAGATGTGGCGCTCTATCAAATGCAAAGATTATTATATTACGGGATTACATTTTTTTTTAATAGAGAAATATACATATTTTCAGTAAAAGCCCATTTATCCGGCACCCGATCAACTGTAACTTCCATATAACCGGCATCGCAAAAAAAAGTCTGCATTCGATTAACTGTAATTTATCCGGAAAAATGCAGTTTTAATTTTTTTTTGCGTTTGTTTTCAGCCGAACATCCGGCAGGCACTTTAACCGGCATTGGCCAGGTCCCGAGGGTGCCGGATAAACGGGCTTTTACTGTACAAGGTTTTGACCAGCCATCATGGTATCAGGCAATGTACATAACCCAATTGAACGCAAGTTATTATCAAGGACCTATCAGGATTTTGGAGGCAAATCCTGTAATGCAAAGAAAGGACATTGTCTCAAAATTTGATTTGAAGCCATAGACTTTGAAAGATGTCCTCAAGAACAAGAAGAAAATATTATCTTTCTAATACTGTGCATCACAGTACTGTATATGGAAAGAATGTGCTACCATAACTTTAATATGCATGGGTTAAGCATTTGTGTATAAAATCCAAATTGTGCATAACTTTTCTTTAAGTCATATACGATATGAGTTACGTGAAACTTGCATAGATCATATTTTGCACAAGGTATATTAAATTTAAGGTCCCAACTAAGTACCCTGGGATGCTACCCTGCATGAGGGGTGCTATATAGGAGCAAGTTGTTGTGATTGTTGTGAGGTTTAAAGTATGACCCTTGTACATATGTAAACATGCTGAGGTACTGTTACTGTCAGTGAGTCACCACCAATGCTGACATTATGCTGACAAACAAATTGCCTTAGATTTACCTGTGTACTTTATGATGCTATTTGTGTCACCACCCCATGGTGAGATGTGAGATGAAATGTATTGTTGGGCATATTTCCTTTAGATGAGATTTTAAACCAAGGGCCTGTCTGCCTCTTCAGGTGGACATTAAAGATTTGATGAGACAAAGTTTCTCGCAAGTATTTTGGCAAACATTCCTTCAGATTAATTGACCATTCAATTCTGTGTGTGGAAGGAACCTTGCTGGTATAATTGGCTGTGATGGTTGCCAACAAATACAATTACTACACTTCGCAGTAATTATTTATGAAGAGTTTTAATATGAAAAGGCAGTGTGAAAATTTTAAGTTCTTTCTGAATGTGGAAACATGCTGAGTGGAGCTGGACTGACGCTATCCTGATTCGATTGTCGTTGGTGGAGAGGAGATGTAGCTGGACTGAATCAGTGGGAGTCTACTGTGCTAGCAGGTCACTCCTGTGAAATGGTACTTGATCTCAAAATCTACTCTTGTGCTCCTCACATTTTCAAGTCTCTTTACTTTCTGGTTGATCTGCATCTGGAAACTTTTTATGATTTAGGTCAAATAATTGGTTTAATTGCTGTCAGTGTACCATTGTGAAATAAGTATGCTGAGGATGGCAATATTTTAACTGCTGTTAACAATAGCTGTTTATTACTCATGTGTAAAAGTCATGAGGGCTAAAGTGCACGATAAGAGGTTGTTATTTCTGTTGGTAATATGGAAATTGTGATCTGTGCTTGATGAGCTCTGTTGTAAACATCCAGGCCATGAAAACAGAATTGTCCTTGATTGCAGGAAATTCACTTGTCTGCGATGCTAGAGACAAAACTATAGCTATTTATAGGAGAACTGATCTATAAATTACTGTTCCATTTTCAACTTGCCAAAGCTTTGGAACGCGTCGTCGCTGACCAGCTTTGATCACACCTCCCCCTCCACTCCCACCTTGAGCCCCTCCAGTCCGGTTTCCGCGCAGCCCACAGCACATCGCTCGTCAAGGCCACAAAGGCTGAACTCTCTCTCTGACCCGGACTGCCTCTGCCTCCTCGTCCTCCTGGACACAATTGACCACGCCATCCTCCTCCACCACTGCTTCTCCCTTATCCACTTTAGTGGGACTGCACTAGCCTGGTTCGAGTCCTACATAACAAATCACCATCACTTTGTCTCTTCATACGGTTTCCCCAGCTCCACTATGCACGGGATCCAGCTGATGCAAAACTTTGCCGCCTTCATACTCACCTCCACGAACCCCATCCCCCATTACACCAGCTCTAATTAAGCTCCACTGACTCCCTATTGCCGAATGAATCGATTTCAAGATCCGCACACTTGTTTTCAAATCCCTTCATGCCCCGTCACCTCACTACCTTTCTGACCAGCTTACCTCCGACCCACTGCCTCTGCTCGACTGGCTCTTGGCCTTCTTTATGTCCCTCGTGCCTTCTTCCATCATTGGCGGCCACGCTTTCAGCCACTGCAAAACTCTGCAACACCCTTCTTGTATCCCTCCGCTTTGCCCCTTTCTTCACCATTTCAGGTCAAGGCTGAAGACCTTCCTCTGTGCCTACCCCCAGTTTGGTGTCGTGCTCTGCACTGTCAATTGCTCTGGGATGGTACCCTGCATGAGTGGCGCTGTATAAATGTAATTTGTTGTTGTATTTGTTGGTGCACTGTTAAAAAGCATCATTGATTCGTTATTTTCAATGCTGCAGTTCTGCTGTGAGCAAACTGGAGAAAGACATCAGTTATTGCCGGCCAGTGTGATTAACAAAAACAAAGACTCCAGGGAAGGCATTCTGGCTGCTGATCAGTAATCCTTCTAATAAGTTTTTTTGCAATGTATATGAAAGAAACAGTTGTTACATTGAAGGACCAGAATATGTGGGGAGCGCACATCTGTCTTCTTGCTCGGCTTGCTTTATCCCTTCGTAGGATGGTCGAGATCAGGAACTCACCTCGTGGATAATACTGGCTATTAAAATATACACCACTTATGAGCACAATGCAGTGCCACACAAGTGAGCCACAATATTCTGCTATATTTGACCAATTGGCAGTCTGAGCATATCGGTACTTAGTGTAGTCAGATTCTGAAGGAAGTGGAGGACAAAATAGAATACAAATCCACCAAAAAAAGCATTTCTAAATGATGTTAAGCAGATGGATTTATGTTCCTATGGAATCCAGTGAAGTTTATTCACTGGGTTAATGGACTGAGCTGTTAATCCTTTCGGCAGCCACTTCCTATCATGCTGAAGCTCTCAGTGAGGTGCAATTTCAACAACTTATGTTTGTATAATGCCTTTCATGTAAAGGAATGTCATGGGCCATGGTGGCTGGAAGCTTGACCCCTGATTCAGGAACAAAGGGTTTGAAACAAAGGGAGAGGAAAGCGAGCGTCAGATCATAAGAGCAGACATTTCAGATCGGAATGTCAGTCTGCAAATGATTGTGTATTTATCTCACAATGTTGCTTATTCCTCTTAATAATTACTCATTATTTTATTAAAAATCTTTTAATTTTTAATAAAATAAAAAGGGCCTGTTTCACTTATAAAATTTTGTCCGAATGTTATTTTTAAAGAGTTATCAGAGTACGCAAGTCAATTGTGTTACTACGCTGCCTGAGGTCAGCTATCTCAGACTGTGGATCAAATCTGAGACCTCACTGGTCTGCATGATTGGCCATTGTCTCACAATAGAAGAAATAGCTTGTACTATTATTATTGTAATTTACCAGTTGGAAAGATGTACTTCACATGTAATTAATATCAAATATAGTGATTGTTTTTATAGGTAAATTCTTCCCAATTCCTCCCTCCATAAATTGCAGATAATCCAGAACTCTGTGGTCCGTGTCCTCTACTGCCCCAAGCTTCATGACCCCATCGGCCCCTTCCTTGCCCGACTCCATTGGCTCCCCATCACCCAAAGGATCCAGTTCAACATTCTGGTCCCCACATTCAAAGCCCTCCATGACCTTAACCCACCCTACATCTGCGACCTCCTTACCCCCTTAAAACCTGCCCACCCCCTCTGCTCAGCAAGCTCCGGCCGGCTCCACGTTCCCCGACCCATCCGCCTCACCTTTGGTGGGCGAGCCTTCAGCCACTCTGTCCCCAACTTCTGGAACGCCATCCCACAGTCCCACCGCCTCACCCCCTCTCTGGCATCCGTCAAGTCCCACCTCAAGAACCTCCTCTTCATTGGTCCTATCGATCACCCCGAATCCCCTCCTTTCCCTCCACCCTCCCCGACCCCATCTCGGGTCTGAAACAATGACTGTCCAATGCCTTGGGACATCCTCCTGACGTGAAAGGCGCTATACAAGTGTCATTTTATTGTTGTTGTTGTAAACATAATGTGCATAAAAGAGCTACATATACAGTGAACTCCTAATATCTGATCTCTCCAAAGGGCAAGGGCTCAGTGATAAGTCGTCTGGAGTGGCAAATTAAACATCTGCATCAATACATGAATCTACATCCCTGGATTGTTATACAATATAGTATACTAAAATACATAAATAATGCAACTGGGATATTGATACAATGTTGACTTAAGTGGTAGTGACAAATGAAGCCGGGGTTAAGTTATTAGGAGTTTTCTGTAGCTATGAGGTGAATGCCAATTAATCTGGAGGATCAGGACACCAGGAAAATCACCTTGTCATTTATTTGCATTTGAAGATACAGTACTTAACATTCACAAAGAGGTCAGTTTAACCTCTCCCAAAAGACAGCCAAATTGACACCTACTGAATTATCAGTGCAGTGCATGATGAATAGGTTTGACAATGTACTTTGCACAAATGATATCTGTTTACTGTACTAAATAATACTGTAATAAAAGCTTACCTGTTGCTTCTAAAAGTAGATTGTAATACAGGGTACTAAAATAATAAATTAGTCTTGAAGGAGTTCCCAAATGATTTAAAATAGTTGAGTCATATTTTTCATTTAGTTTATTTATAGAGTTCTCAATATACTGGAATTAAAATTACCCTTTAGTTTTCATTATGTACCCTCTCCTTGCCTGTCATCAGATCTCAAGATCATCCTTCATGACCTATGGTCTCCTCCCCACCCAAACCATCCCTCCCCCACAATCCAACATCGTCAAGTGCTCCGAGCTTTACCTGTATAAAGGGTGCTTTACAAATGCAAGTTGTTGTCATCTGTTGCATAGAACTTGTCTGCACAATCTGTTTCTTTTTAAAAATAATTTCAAGAAGTATCAACTCATCCAGTCATGATCCGACAGTACTTCATGCTCTGCTCAAAATAGAATGTACATCTAAACTGGTAGAATATTTTATTAGAGAGAATTCTTCGTAACACTGCCAGGACTGCCATTTTGGGATCAGCACTTCAAACAGCTGAGCTACACAAACATGAAAATAGTTTAGTACTGCAGTAATATATCTATTTATGTAAGAATGCTATACAAGTTGCTTTTCAAAAAGTTGTTCAACTGCTAAAAACAAATACCTGAGGTAAGCTTTCTAGCAATATCTTTAGTTTGAATAGTATTTGTTAGTCAAAATAACAGCTTGCAGCACCTTCATCTTTAAAACAAACAACTTCTAATACAAATCTGATATAAAGGTTACAAAGTTGTGTCACTTTGGAGTGTGTAATCAATGAATTAATTGTTTAGAGGTGCACTACAATGTTGAATCAACAGGCATTCTCTACTCAAGCTTGGTGTATACTGGATAAAGAGCCAGCAAAAGCTTCCGTGGATATATAGGGGGCATGCGTTCTGAGTTATTAACACCAAAGAGACTTTGCAAATGACACCAGCAGTGGAGTTTATCTGCATAGTGATAATAAATCTCTGTAAGGAATCAAACAAGGAAAATGAGAGCCAGAATAAATGAAGAAAATGCAGATTAGGCTAAATTTTGGATACAGGAGAGAATGGGTCAGAGGCGAGAAGATCAGTTGTTGCTGTTTGTTTCCTCAAACACGAGGAATTTCATTTTGAAATTATTTTGTTTACTTGTCCCCCACAGCCTCCTGCTAAGGCTGCATTCTGCCACAACAGTGAAACTGGTGCCAAGTGTCAGAAACAGGTCCAAAGCTTACTTCCCAGGATCTGTGTGTTAATGTGTTAATTTTGAGACTGCCACAAGAATCTAGGACCTACATTTTGCATGGTCCTTCCGGAAAATCATGGACTTAAGATTCAAGATTGTTCAGGAATAATTGGAATATTCTTCAATTTATTCTTAATTTTTTTTAAACTTCCAAATTATGGCTGAATCTGTTACAGGTTGATTGCCCTTTGCCGACTTACCATCTGATTACTCCATTTATATTTAAAAAATGATTTTTCTTTCCCATATAAAGCAGCCAAGGTTATCAATCCACTGTATGATAAATCCTGGTCAGGAACCCATGTCTTATCGGAGTCCTGCAGCTTAGAGGTTAGAGCATTTGCCTCACAAGCCAAAGGACCTGGGTTTGTTTCTTGGGCAGGACAAAACCTCGGCAAGTTTACTAACTCAACATGACTCTGTTTACTAAGTAGTAAGTCGGACTAGTTGATTGGTGGATCGCTTTTCCGGGCGTGGTAATCCATTCAAATAAAAAAAACATTACTTTAGTCACTTCATTCTACGATTGTCAGTGGGACACTGTTGTGTGCAATTGGCTGCCATGTTTTGGCCACAAAATATACAGTCAATTTACTTCACCCTGTATTCTGTTAAGCGCTTTGAGATGTCTTGAAGACATGGTGAGGTGCTATATCAAATGCAAGGATTATTATTGTCACTTGTCGGGGGTTATAACCTACTATGGGTGAATAGTTTGGGGTTACTCTCAAAATCTAGCCTTCATAGGGCAGAATGTTTTGTTTATTTTTAAATACCTTATGTACCCTCAAACCTTATTTCTTTTTTAAAAAAAGTTATCTGGTATTTATTTCGCTTTGTGCATGGGAATGATTGATACAATAATGAGCCAGTGAAGTCTGTTTCTGTCACTTGGAAGGTCTATGAAACAAACCAGTTTGAATATTCTTAAGCATGGTGATGTGTTTCCGGATGTGCCAGACACCCCAAAAAAATTAAAGAAACTAGGCAGCGTGGGCCAGAGCAAGCAGTTGCCATCTTTTTAGCATCCCAACATCGGGACTCTTTACCAGTAGAGAAAAGGAGCACTGTTCTGTTTCAGTTTATCTTTAAAACATTGTTAGATTATATTTTTTAATTGGCAGATGATTAGCATTAATGTTAATGATATTACGTGACTTTTTGTCAGCTTGGTTCAGTTGGTAGCGCTCTTGCCTTTGAGTCTGAATGTGCGTTCAAGCCCCCAAGAACTTTGAACCCATTTTGTAAGCTGGTACTATCTTGAAGTATCAGGGATCACTTCATTTTTAGAGGTGCTGTCCTTCAGATAAGATATGCTGTCTATTTGGGTGGACGTTAAAGATAATATCACGCTATTCAATAGGGAAGGTTTCTCCCAGTGTCCTTGTCAGCAATCCTTCATAAATTGTTCATTCACTTCCTGGTTGTTTGTGGTACATTACTAGGTGCAAACTGGCTACTGTGTTTGCCTACGAGTACATAATTAATAGTACAGTAAAAGCTTGTTTATCCAGCACCCTCGGGACCTGACTAGTGCCTGTTAATTAAATATGTCGGATATTCGAGCGGCAAGTTGCCAAAAATCTTACACAAAAAATTAACTTATTTTAAAACATTCACTATTAATAATAGTCTAAATAATAACAGAATATTGTATGGATACT
Source organism: Hydrolagus colliei (assembly GCA_035084275.1). NCBI lineage: Eukaryota > Metazoa > Chordata > Chondrichthyes > Chimaeriformes > Chimaeridae > Hydrolagus > Hydrolagus colliei. The sequence goes on from CM068745.1 coordinate 67,892,101, forward strand.
TACCAATAAAGCATTCCAGCACACTCGGTAAAATGATTGGTAAAATAAAAATTCCAACGTTCGTTAAGTTTAATAAGTGCGCATGCATATGTATTGCACGCATGGCTCCGGTATGAGATCCGTTTGCTGGAATGGTGAATTGTATTGGGAGATATCGTTTGGGGTTGAGTGTTCCGGTTGGTTGGGTGCCAGATAAACAAGCTTTTACTGTAATTACTATAAAACACTTTGAGACAATTTGACGTTGAAATGGCTGTATCAAATACAAGGATTATTATTTATTTAATTTAAAATATTTTCTCTTCTAGCCCTAACTTTGTACTCTCCAGGGACATCAATAGTGTTCACTTTGCATCCCAGCTGACATCAATGCTACACATGAACCATTCACTGCTTTGTAATAATAATAATCCTTGCATTTGATGTTGTGCTTTTCACAACTGCTAGATGTCCCAAAGTGCTTCACAGCACGTACTGTAATGTTATTTTTTTTGTGGGCAAAATGTAACAGCCAATTGCGCATAGCAATGTCCCACAAACAGTCATGGATGAAATGACCAATTTTATTATTGCTTTTTTTTAGGGATTATTATCAGGCCTGTGGAGTAAGGAAACTTGCCCAAGGCTACACCCTGCCGGGAATCGAACCCAGGTCTACAAGGTGAGTGCTCAAACCGCTGAGCTGCAGGACTCAACACTTTGTAGAGGGGTGCCTAGAATTCCATATCATGAGACACCTTTAATAATCCACAGCATGAGTTAATTAATAATACTCCAGTAAATCAAATCCTTTTCCAGCAGCTGTTTGTCTTATGGTTAATTATTATTGCCAATGATTGCTCTTTAAAAGAGCCAGCACAGACATGATGGACTAAATGATCTTTTCTGTGCTGTAAATTTATATAGTTCTAAGATGCAAATTGGCTGCCATGTTCCCCTCCCAAATACATGGTAATTATACTTTACAATAAATCCTGTTAAATGCTTTAAGATATTTTGATGGCATGATAAGGTGCTATATGTGGAGTCCTGTAGCTCATTGGATATAGAGCACTCGCCTTCAAGCGAGAGAACTGGGTTTGATTACAGGCAGGGTGAAAGCATGGGCATGTTTCCTTACTCCACGTGCCTAATAATAATCCTTCAAAAAAACAACAATAATAAATTGGTCATTTCAATCCACCACTGTTTGTGGGACACTGCTGTGCACAATTGACGGCATGCGTTTTGCCCCAAATATACAGTCAATTAACTTTACAGTATATTCTATGAAGCGCTTTGAGATGTCTAGAAGACATGAAAAGCACTATATCAAATGCAAGGATCATTATTATTATCACAGCGCTTTTCATGTCGGAAGGATGTCCCAGTAATAAGGATTGTTATTATTATAGTAAATTCAAGACTAGTACTACATCCACAATGAACTAAGCAACAATGTCAAGATGCCCACAATTCTCCCTTGTATTGTGAGCAAGTGCTGAAAGTTAGTTCAGGGAAGCACAGGAATCTGAGGAATATGTCACTGTGGGCTACTTCAGTAAATCCTCCAGAAGCTGGTTGCAGAGCCATATTAATACTGTATAATGTAGCATAGTTTATCATGTTTTCTGATAGAAACCCCAATTAGAAAGTAATACAGTAAAAGCCCGTTTATCCGGCACCCTCGGGACCTGGCCAATGCCGGTTAAAGCGCATGCCGGATATTCGGCTGAAAATGCAACAAAAAATATTTAAAATGCATTTTTCCGGATAAATTCCGGTTAATCGAATGCAGACTTTTTTTTGCAATGCTGGTTATACGGAAGTTATGGTTGATCGAGTGCCAGATAAACAGGCTTTTACCAGACCATGTAATTGGGATTCAGTCACATCTTCTCAAGTTTATTGCCCAACAGGCTGGAATCATTGTACTGTACATAACTTTACTGATGGGAAAAGCTAAAGCTTTCTTTACAATTTGGTGGAAAACCATTAAAAATACCATCAAAATAGAACATATTGTTGAGACCAATGTTTTCCTTAATGATGTTGAAGGTTCTGGTGCAGCAGAATAAAAACTCTGAACCATACATCTCAAGACATTGCCTGTTCACTGAGATCTCAGCCAACACAATAGTTTTGTATTAAAATTGCCAGAAGTGAAAAAATATCTCTGGATGACTTATCATGCTTCCTTCTCCTGATCTGTGCCCAGAAATCTTTCTTATAACTTGTATCAATGATTGCAACAAATTTGGTGGACTTATACAGTACTTTTCATACAAACGAAGTACACAAAATGTTTGACAAATGTAGCAGTGAATAACACATAGCAGGAACTTAAGGGATTTAAGCTTCTGGACCAAAAACAAACCATTTTACCTAAAGATGGTTTAGATGCTCATTTTAATCTATATAAAATAAAGCAGACTTGGGTATACGGAGTACAATTTCCAAGTTTGCAAATGATGCAAACAACAAGAACAAAAATTACACTTGTATAGTGCTTTTCACACACACATCTAATAATAGCAATCTTTTTGTTACGTCTTTATGATATGAAATCTCATTCTGAAGTTGTCATGGAACCTACGCTATTTTTATCAATATGATAAACTTGCTCTCTTTCCCTTTGCAACCTTTCTCTTAACAAACTTTATTTTCTCTCTAACCGCATGCCACTTCTCTTCCATGCTCTCTCTCTTTCTTCACATGTTCATGTTCAATAAGAAAGGTGGCTCATTGTACAACAACAACAAAATTACGTTTGTTCAGCGCCTTTCACATTGGGAGGACATCCCATCTGTAGATACTGCCCATTGTTAGTGGATACATTGGTATTGAGGACATGACTATCAGTGCTTACATTGTATCAGTTATTTCTGAGCACCAGTGATGTTTTCGTTGGCCCTGAAAGGTAATACCTAACTACAATGAAGATAAAAATGGCATCCAGCTATTCAGTTAGCACTTAACAGCCCGTATCATGGACACGTTCCAGAAATTGTTTAAAACGTACTAGTATATTAACAAATGGAACATTACGTCACTGGCAGCTTGTTTTCAAGGTTCTTTGAGTCACACAAATAGACTGTCAAATCAATTATAATTGCATTTGCATTGTTAACATTTATTAAAATCCATGCAAAAATGAGTTATTACTCTAATTATTAGTTAGTTATTACCCTAATGCAGAAGGGAAGCTGCAATGAGACCCACGGCTCTGCAAACTGACCCAACCTGCATCACGTGGCTCAATGCAAGGCCAGATCTGTTACCACAAGGTTTGAAGTCTATTGAACTGTCCTTCTGTAGTTTTACATTATTTTGGAGGGAAGATTTCCCACTAACAATTGGAGTGATTGTTCCACTGGATAGGTCACTTTCAAATACTTTCTCCACTAGAAATGGGGCTTATTCATCCTGCAGTCTCTCCACCTCGCTCCTTTCCTTGCCTCCTTCAAGACCCACCTCAAGGCCCTCCTCTTTGACGTCCTTCCCTCCCTACCCTCCATTATCTCCAATCCCTACTGTCACCTCGGGTGCTGTATACTCTCATGATTTGGCCTTCCAACATGAAAGGTGCTGTACAAATGTGATTTTACTATTGTTGTTACATTTGCTTATGGGATCCAACTCACACTAATTACAACAACAACATAATTACACTTGTTTCACGCCTGGAGGACGCCCCAAGGCGCTGGGCAGTCAATGTTTCAGACCGAAGCTGGGGTTGGGAATGGGGCGGGTGGAGGGAAAGGAGGGGATTTGGGGTGACCGATGGGACTGTCAAGAAGTAGGGTCTTGATGCGGGACTTGAAGGAGGCCAGGGAGGGGCTGAGATGGAGGGACTATGGGATGGAATTGCAGAGGTTAGAGGCAGAGTGGCTGAAGGCTCGCCCGCCAATGGTGGGGTGGGTGGGTCGGAGGACATGGAGCAGGCCAGAGTCTGCTGAGCTGACGGGGCGGGCAGGGTGATAGGCGGTTAGGAGATCGCAGAGGTAGGATGGGGCAAGGCCATGGAGGGCTTTGAAGGTGAATGTTTCTATTAATATTAAGGTAATTAATATTTCTGCACTTTTAATAGGATTTAATGCTTTTAGCCTGGAAGGAAAGGTTCACTAGCATTAGCAAAGAGTAAATGATGGAGTATGTCCTTTCACAAGCAGCAGAAATATTTACAATTAATATACAACATGGAAACGGTTAATTTGTCCAAACCAGGCTGTGATGGTATTTATACTCCTCATGAATCTCCATACAATCCTTACTCCCTCCCATTCCCTCCTATTCCTTTCTCCCTCGTGTGTAATTCTACTTTCCTCTTAAATGCACCTATACTATCTGATTCATCTAGTGAGTTGTGAGGGTAGTGCGTTCCATGATCTCACTATCCTCTGCGTGAGACGTTTTTCCTAAATTCTCTTTTAGATTCCCCCAGTCGCTATCTTATACTTGTGTCCCTGGTTACAGACTCTCCAACCAGTGGAAATAGCCTATTTATGTTAACCTTATTGAACCGTGTTCTGATTGTAAACTCCTCTATTAGGTTCCCTTATAAATGTCTCAACTCTAGCAAAAAAAAGCCTAACCTAGCCAATTGATTCAAATACCAGTAATCTGCCAGCCAGTAAACCTGCATCATTCTTGTAAACCTGCACTGCATTCTTTTCGCTGGCGCAATGTCCTTCAGTAATGTCATCTCTGAATCTTCAAGACACTCCAGTGTTTTGCTTTTGAGAGAAAGCGGATGCTTTAACCAAAAGTGTTTTCTCCCATTCCCCTCTTTTAGGTGTGTATCACACTCCACACTATAGCTCAGTTAAGAAGACAAATGGACAACCTGTTCCCAGTGCTCAGCTAATGGTGCTCTGCAAATGATTCGCAAGAGGTATGCAGGAGCAGAAATTAACAAAATGGGCAGTAAGAACTGTAGCCTTGAAATTGGGTGCTGAATCATTCCCCCAGCTAGTAAATACAGCGAATCCTCAGAGCAGCTAAGTGACACTGATGACCAAATTTAAATCTCTGATAAGAAAGGGCCATCTGAAGCATTAACTGCATACTGAGCAGTAAACAAATGCATTCGCAAAATGAGAAGCATAGTTGAGTCTAACATGTGGGTTGGTCTGATAGGCAAACCAATTTTAAGCACATACTTTTGCCCTTGATTATGTAATTAGTCAGTGAAGGTATTAGAATCACCTGCGATCATTTTCATCTGTGACTAATTGCACAATTAAAAGCACCTTTGTGTGAATATAGCTTGCCCGAGCTGCATATACACACGCATAATATGTTCCATTTTCATAATGAGGAAACAGCTTGGAATTGGCTGCTAAACAGCGACAAGTCACTTCTCAATGAAGCTGACATTTCATTTATTGTGGAGAAAGTAGTCCATGGTAGAAATAATAATCTTTGTATTTGATTGAGAAAATACTTTGGTAAAAGTACCCGTATCGTGTATTTGAGATACCTCAAAGTGATTCACTGTAAAGTGAATTGATTGTATATTTTGTGGGAAAAACATAGCAGCCAATTGCGCAGAGCAGTGTCCCACAAACAGTCGTGAATTGAGTGACTCTGACACCCACCCAACAAATTCATCTGCCAGAAGGAAGACCTGGGAGGAGGAAGCTCACTATCTGACAGCAGTGTCCACCACCAGGCTTCAAAAGAGATCAGTAAAAGATTCCATGATGTCAAAAAATCCTGCAAAGGCTCAGATAGCTCTATGTACCATGATTGGATCACAAGATAAAAATTGAAGTGCAGTCGAAGAGACTGCAATGCACTTGTCTGGAGTAGAGGGCCTGGATGAATGCCATAAGATGGAATGAGCAGCACAGATCTGTGAAATGTGTGGTCTCTACGTTCATTTAAAATGTAGAGATTGTGGAGTGGTAGAGCCTTGTAAAACAAAATGACACATTTGAATTTTGTGTACGGTGCTACATTACAAAACCGTACATTACAAAACTGCCCCACGATAATAGTGGAATAGTATAAAGGTGAGATGAGACATTTTATATGGTGTTATATATGTACATATATAGTTAATACTTTTATTTCTTGTTGTTTCTATATAAGGTAGAACTATGAGATGGAGAACACCTGATCCCTGAGGGACACGTACCACCCATATCCAAGGTAGATCCTCTGGCCAGTCACAAACTACATTTATCAACTTCAAATGCACTGGATCACTTCCTTAGTCCGGAGGAAGTAATACATACCTCTTCTGGATGAGGGTGAAACTGAGTGGCCATTGAATCATGCATAGTATTGCAAGATCATATACAATGATAGGAACAGTACTACAGTAAAACCTTGATTATCCTGTATCCAACGGACTGGCATACTCAACCAATCGGTATCTCCCAATATAATTCACCATTCTAGCAACCGGATCTCATACCCGGGACATTCGCGTGTATGCTCACTTTGCGCATTCGTGCAATGCGTGCACATTTATTAAATTTACCGAAGGCTGGAATGCTTTTTTACCTATCATTTTGCTGAGTGTGCTAGAATGCTTTATTGGTGAGTATTGTACAATATTCTGTTATTATTTAGTCTATTATTAATATATGTTTTAAAAGAAGTTTAAATTTTTTTTGTTGGATTTTCGGTAACTTGCCGCTTGAATATCCGGCATATTTGATTAATCGGCATCGATCAGGTCCCGAGAGTGCCATTTAACAAAGGTTTTATTGTACAACAATAATAACAACATTGCATTTGTATAACATGCCTTTCACGTCGAGAAGACGTCCCAAGGCAGTGAGCACGGAGGACATTAAGACAAGTACATAGTCATTTTTGATTCGTCAGCCAGCTGTCTGACACATGCAAATGCTGAGGAGTACCCAAAACAGGCTGAGAATTCCACATATTTATGCTACCATCACATTGCAAATTTTTCCATGTCTGGAACTGGAATGCACAACCTTACTCTGGAGGGATGTACCTTCCTTACCTAGTATTATATGCAAGTTGGCAACAGAAAATAGTAGTAGAAGCATTTTGGCTTAGAGACACTGGAGTATACATTGGGGTAATGCTAGAATTTACCAGTTAAAACACCATAGCTTTGCTATTGAGAGCACTCTTTGGCAAGCTTCCCACTGCTTGTTCAGCTAGCCGTCAGAGAATTGGCTCTCAGGGATCACAGAACTGAGGAGGAAAAATTCCTGCTGCCAGTTTCACTACGCAGTAATTGTGAAAGAAGCATGAGTAAAATGCCTGCACTCAGAAGGCAGATAAACCATACAAGAATCACAATAAACCTATTTGTGCAATGCCAATGATTTTTTGAATATGTGTAATAATAATCTTGCATTTGATATAGCGCTTTTCATGTCTTCTGGATGTCTCAAAGCACTTCACAGAATATACTGTAAAGTGAATTGACTGTATATTTGTGGGCGAAAGGCAGAAGCCAATTGCGCACAGCAGTGTCCCACAAACAGTCGTGGATTGAAAATGACCAATTTATTCTAGTTTTGTTTTGAACGGATTATTATTATTAGGCGTGCAGAGTAAGGAAACGTGCCCAAGGTTTCGCCCTGACCTGTAACTGTGTACCATAGTTACTTAATTGTTGTTTCTTATTGTTGCTGTAGCAGTAGTGTTAGTATTTTATGATGTGAGGGGTAATGGCAGGTAATTATGGGACTGAAAGCATTATCCATAAACGTGCCAGCACAGACATAATGGGCTGAGTATACATGTGTATATGTCACGTACATATGTATATGTCCCTATGTCTGGAATGGAATGTACACTCTTGCCAGAGGGACCGCCTTGCTGTAAGTTTACAGCTGTACATTTATATAGTTCTATGAGCTTCTGTGAATGTGTTTGAACTTCACTGTTGCAATTTACAATATCCAAACTTCCTTATTTTCAATAAACTACTGGGTGTATCCATCTATTCATCTCAATAACTGTAGAGAGTGGAATTTGAATCCGGTCATTACCTCCATGACAACTACTTACACCAGTAACAAGCTTGTGTTTGGACTTACCTAATGCGCTTTTGTTCTAGGTTGTGAAATCCAAATATTGACTACTGATTCATAGATGTCTTAACACTTCCAGGTTGCCCTTTATATCATGTGCAGTGCTATTTCTGTGCTTATATTAGAATCTGAGCTGATGTAGATCATGATCATTACACTTGATATCCTATGAAGTGTTTTGGGCTTGTTGTAAGCAGTCTTATTATTATTATTATATATATATAATTATATATATTATTATATATATATATAATTATTATTATTACTGTATATAGAAATGTGGTGCCTTAATCATTCCTATTGCTTCAGAATGTATGAGGTGAGATTCTGTATAATATTAATGATAATCCTTGAATGTGATATAGCGCTTATCACGTCTTCTAGACGTCTCAGAGCGCTTCACAGAATATAATGTAAAGTGAATTTACTGTATATATTTGTGGGCGAATCGCAGCAGCCAGTTGCGCACAGCAGTGTCCCACAAACAGTCGTGGATTGAAATGATCATTTTACTTATTGTGTTTTTTTTTGAGGGATTATTATTAGGCGTAAGGAAACTTGCCCAAGGTTTCACCCTGACTTGCCTGGATTCGAACACCGGTCTCAAGCTTGTAAGGCGAGTGCTCTAACCACTGAGCTACAGGACTCCATGCTCATAAGCAGGGTCTCCTCAGAGCTGAGCTGGCTCCAAGGTGACATGCCTGGCAATGGAATATAGGAACCAAATCGATCCACTGTGGTGGTCTTGGTTACCCAGTCCCTGAGCCAAGTTGATCCGTAATACTCCCGGACAGAGGTGCAATGGTTGGAAGGAATTGCAAATAGTTTATCTGAAAATTGGCTCATTGCACTTCCTAATCCGAACACAAAGATGTTGCGGGTTTTAGTACTAACAAGTCACACACATTCTACAGAAAGAAATAAGTCAAGAACTAGGTGAGTTAGGTAGCACTGGTGAACTGCTGGAGGCAATATGACTTGACAGTGGAGGTCCCTTGGAGAACACACCAGAACAAATCTTGGTGTTCTTTTCATGAAAAGGAGACCCTGTCGAATCCTGTTGCTCAGTGGTTACAAACAAGAGACCAGGGTTCGATTCCAGACAGGGCGAAACCTTGGGGAAGTTTCTTTACTCCACACGCCTGATAATATCCCTAAACATTTTTTATAAATTGATCATTTCAATCCGCGACTGTTTGTGGGCCACTGCTGTTCACAATTGGCTGTAGCGTTTCACCCACATATATAGTTAATTCATTTTACAGTGTATTCTGTAAAGCACTCTAGAAGACATGAAAAGTGCTATATCAAATGCAAGGATTATTATTATTGTGCAACACTTTCTCAAAAACAATATGGCAAAGAAAGAGTAATCCTACTCCAATACTTTACAGACCACCACTTTTCAGCATACGCTTGCCTCTTTCTAAGATCGTTTTGCTCCTGGCATGGAGGCTTTGGGTAATCGCCGGGGGAGAACACCATGGGATTTGCCTCCTGTCTCCACAAGTATGGAAACTCTGGGGTTTTGCTGAGGTATTGGATCCAGTGGCCAATACACCCCTCTCTGAATAGGAGTAATACCAGCCCTGTTAATGTTGATATGCCTTAAGATGTCAAATGTACTCCTTGCACCCTCCCTCACTGCACAGAATTGTAAAATCCTCTGGGAATGAACAACACAAAACAGCTAAAGTTAGTAGGAAAGAGATCCTGCCTACTGTAGATCTATCATGTAAAAAAAGCAATCGCATAGAAAAAAAAGTGAGTGATGATAATAATAATCCTTGCAGTTGATCTAGCGCTTTTCACATCTGCTAGACATCTCAAAACGCTTCACAGAATATACTTTAAAGTGAATAAGTGTAAGTGAATCGACTGTATATTTTTGGTCGAAATTTGTGTTGATTAGATTGTGAAAAATTGTAAAATTGAGATCTGCCTTGCGATCCGCAGATACTCTTTCCCATCCTTGTAGTTCTGATCATCTACTTTACCCTGTGCAACTAAAGCTTGCTGCTGCTGTTCATTGATAGACATGTTGGTCCTGTTGCTTTTGGCAATGATGTGCAACAACAGAGTATGACTAATTTTCTGGCTGATGGTGTGATCCTCCAGTGCATTACCTAGAATGAGCCAAGCTTTACACAGGAATCGTTTGGTTTTATACCTCACAGGTATCCTTGCTGATGGCTTGGGATTTACACATGAGAGCCATTCTGTTTACATAATTCTGTATTTGTCTGTGGACAAGATACACTCCATTAATTAATCATTGCTCCACATTACCAAATTATTTAATCACAATCCTTCAAAAGCTTACGAAACTTTGAAATTGTAGAAATGTGTGATTTGAGGAAAGTTGCAATTAAGCTGCAAAATGTTGCCCTGACCCTTCAAATTAATCTGTTTATTCATGCAGTGAAAGCCTTTTTTGTTCAGGATTACAAGTGGGGCACCAATTGCAATTGCTGTGCATTTGATAACATGATAACTTGAACCCAACAAAAGCAAAAACTATTGGTGATACTAATGATAATCCTTGCATTTTGATATAGCACCTTATCATATCTTCTCGATGTCTCAATGCTTCACAGAATATACTGTAAAGTAAATTGACTCTATTTTGTGGACAAATTATATTTATTATAATAATAATCCTTCCATTTGATATAGTGCATTTTCACGTCTTCCAGGTCTCTCACAGCGCTTCACAGAATATAATATTATGTACTATGATGTACTTAAACTTACAGAGCACAGGAGACAATTAATCATTACGTGCACAGTAACTTGGCTAACCCAATTCTAAATCACCCACAGTGTTTGAAATGAACTGGTTCTGCGAAAGTTCGATGTTATAGTGAGCTTTAAGTCCATGGGTAAGGTTTTGCTTACAGTTTTACTTCTTACAGTGTGTTTCAAGTTCGGTATGAATTAGCGGGACTAATTTGCAGTATTTATGAACATGTTTTATTGCAATTTATAATGTGTACTTTGTCTACAAAATATGTATTTTGCCTACATTTTGCTAAATCCTGTGAAACACTTTGAGACATCCTCCCAATGTGAAAGGCACTAATATAATAATACTAATCTTTTCATTCGATATGGTGCTTTTCACATCTTCTTGACATCTTAAAGAGTTTTACATAATATACTGCAAAGTGAATTAAACTCAGCAACCAATTGCACACAGCAGTCTCCCACAAACAGTTGTGAATTGTAGTGACCAATTTATTATTGCTATTATTTTCCTGAGCATTATTATCAGGCGTGTGGAGTAAGGAAACTTGCCCAAGGTTTCACCCTGCTGGAAATCAAATCCAGGTCTCTCACTTGTGAGGCAAATGCTCTAACCACTGAGCTACAGGACTCCACCTCGATTGACTAGGCTGCTCACTTTGCTCAGTGAGCACTGGCCTACTTTACATCCCTCACCTTGTCCATCCAACCACCTGGAGTTGGTTTTCATCCATTTTGCCATCCTTCTGACTCGTCGCCTTCCTCCTCTCATTCAAAGCACATGTCAAAATGTACTTTTTTAACCACACTTTTGGTAATTTTTTCTTCCCCACCCCCACTTATCACCTTTACCCAGCCAGCTTGGAGGGAGATCCTCTCAATATGAAAGTTCCTATATATACATATATATATATATACACGTAAATTTTATTCTATTGCATTTATAGTCCAGCCCTATTTTGCTCTTGCTTCTCCTGGTCTTTTTTTTAATTAAAAATTGTCCAATTTGAGAATCACCAAATTGTAGCACAATATAAGGAAAAGAACCAACATTACCATTTCCAGTCTGAAACTATGAATCATTTGTTATACGAATGTAAATTTGCATTGGAAGTGAATAGCATTGAATATTTATGTGCCTTTTTGGGGCACAGATAATGCCAACTAAGATAACACCAACCCTCCCACAAACAATATATGAACAGATGTGAAAAATATCGAATCCAAGGTTTATTATTATTAAATTTCAGAACATAAATGTGCAGAAGAATTCATCAGATGTAAATTTGATTACTGCACATATTTTATTTTTTAAAATCAATTAAAAACTATCACAAGTTAGATTCAAGTTGTTTCCCCTCTGTGCAGAGATCTTTTGTTGTAGCGATTTGCTCCTCATCTTCTGATAAAGGCTGCAGCGTTTTGCCCACACATTTGCAGTGAATTCACTTTACTGTATAATCTGTGAAGTGCTGTGAGATGTCATGAATAGCGCTATGTCAAATTCAAGGATTATTATTAGTATTATTATTATTATATTTGTTAAGTTCAAATGTCCACAAACATTCAAGAACATACCCAAATATTCTGCTGGCAGATAAATTAAGTAACTGCTCTGCAACACATCTGAATAAAAATAAAATAAGTTGTTGTTTAAATAAACGTACTATGTGTGTTTCTGTTCGATCAGAATATTGTTCTCTGTGACTCTACTTCCCCATTTTTCTTTCAACGACTGATATGCATGGTTTTTAGCACACATGGAATTTTGTCTGAAAAAACATTGAGTGAAATCCTTCCAGACAGTTTAGTAAATGAGTTTCATGATTAAATTTGCCCATTAAATTTGAATGGCTGCTTGGGATAACAAGGTGGAATACCATTTGTGAAATTAAGAGCATCTGAGATCAAAATCAAACATTCCGTGCATGTTTACACACTACTGTATTGTAATTCTAAGAGAAATTTCAGCATTCCAGCTGTCGATAAATTATAGACATAAGAAACTGTTAGAAAATATTTTTTCGGATGAGTTATTGGAATATCCAATGTTATTACACAAGTGGCTATTGAGGCTGAAAGCATAACAATGTTTAAAAGTGAATTAGAAAACATTTAAACAGTATAAAAGATATAGGCAAAGATCAGGGAATATTGGGGTGAGACTAGTAGGTTTGATGCATTTGAGGTTTGATACCAGTTTATGATTGAATGGCCTTCTCCGATGCATACATGATCCAATGCTATTCCAAATATAAACATTTACAATTCATACCTGGCCGGTCTGATGTATCATATACCATGGATATACATGAATGATATGATTGTCATATTATTTTTCCTTGTTTCCATTCACAGAAAACGGTGGGCAGTGCATTGAGGTGAGTAATTATGGCTGCAAGATACCAGAGTTAAAGGGGACAAATGTGCATGTCGGAAGATAAAACCATGCACATTACATATACACCAGAGTAATGTACTTTACTGGGAGTGAATTACAAGGTACTATATTTACAGATGGCATTATATGAACGAGAATGAAGACTGAAGACTGATTTGTTAGTACTCTGAGATGGAGCCACTTGCTTTATTTACTCTGTTATTTTTTCTGAATTATTTGTGTGATATCATTCGATTTGTTACTGCATAACTTGGTTCAGGAAATTTCCTATCAAAACTGGTAATTGCCTGAAAGGAACAAGTAGATGACAGCAAGACATCCGTGCGTAGAATTGAAAACATACTTTTTACAAGAAATAAAGGCAGAATCATTCGGACGGTGAGATAAATAGCTCATAAAATCATAATTAGGTTATTGTCAGCTTTATCATATTCTATTTATATATTTTCTTCCTTGCATCTCCAAATATTCTCATATTCTGAAGGTGATGACTCATGCTGGATATAATCCAACTAAAACTGACAGACCTCCAATTTGGTATAAGCCTAAATGCATATCTTGCTGGACCACATCAAAACTTACTGCTGTGGTCTGGCCTCCACCAAATCATCCTTCTATTCCAGGATAATCCTGGAGGTGAGGGACAACCCTAAGCTCCTGTTCTCCACAACAAACCGGCTCCTCCGCCCTCCCCGCCATGCCACGCAGATCCTTTCCTCTAATTCCCACTTCGAGGAGACGCTGGATTTCACCCACAAATATAAAGTCAGTTTTCCTGCTCTCCTTCCCCTTACCCCGACTCCTCCCCGGCCATCTTTGCTACTTTTCACCCCTAATTCCATTTCCATGACTGTTTGTGGGACACTGCAGTGTGCAATTTGGCTGCTGCACTTTGCCCACAAATATACAGTCAATTTTCCTACTCTCCTTCATCCTGCCCTGACCTCTCCCCCACCACTCCCCCCGCCCTGCTCTTGACCCTACCTGACTGTACAGTGCCTTGGGACATCCTCTCGATGTGAAAGGCGCTATATAAATGTAAGTTTTGATTGATTGATTGATTTCCTCGTGTCCAAAATCGAGGGAATCCGCACAGTTGTCACTGCCCTTCCAACTTCCATCCGCTCCCCACCTCGCTCCCACACTCCGACTCCTACCCATTCCTCCTTCCACACCTTTGAACCTGTCTCCCCATCCTCTCTCAGCACCACTATATTCTTCAAGAAGCCCACCACCTGCTCCCTGGACCCCATCCCACCCATCTCCTTACCTTCCAGCTCCACCTCCTCGCCCAACTACAGTACTTGCCGACATCATCAACCTGTTCCTTTCATCCAACCTTATTCCCTGTGGAGTAAGGAAACTTGCCCAAGATTTTGCCTGCATGAAATCGAACCCAGGTCTCGCGAGTGCTCCAACCACTGAGCTACAGAACTCCCAACAAGCGCAGGGTTAAACCCTCTCTAGGCGGTGAGCAGGTAGCAGTGACTTACTGGTAATCAGCATAGCTCAGTACAAAATGCATGAGAGCATTGCCACCAGAGTCCTGTCCAAGGTTTGAATGACAATTTCCTGCCCATTGAGCAACCTTTCCATCAGTTAGAGGTGCAGAACATGAGCAGTAACTCGTGGGAGGACCTTTACTTTATAGCACAGCATAGATTCATAGAATTTTACGGCACAAAAGGAGGCCATTCGGCCCATCTAGTCTGTGCCGGCTCTTTGAAAAGAGCGATTCAATCCCACTGCCCTGCCCGCTCCCCAGCTTGTGAGTGATGTGCCAGCCACCTTAAAGTTCTCAAGTTCCAAGTCTGGTGTCACTACCTGTCTTATTCAGCACCAGCTACTTAATCCCAGCAACACAAACACCCAGGAAATTAATGATCAATTTTATTTGACAGATTGTTGGCCTGGACTCTGGGAGAATCTCCCTTTTTCGAACAGAGAGAGATTCTTTCAATTTTAATGCCTCATCCCAAGGGTGGGGTGGGGGGCACCTCTGACAATGGTGACACACCCACAATCTAGTATATCAAATACATAGTATAATTTTATTATTATAAATAGCCCTGTATCACTTGCCATCAAGGTTCACCCATGTAGAAAGACCATTATGAAAGGTAAAATTCTGGCACTTGAAACAGAGTCAGCACCTTTGAATAAACTGTGGAGAAATTAGGAACATTCATGTCGTGTGCCATAAATAGAGAAAACAAATTGCAACCACAGGGAATAGCACAAGAGTATAATTACTGGGATGGAATAGAGCACTTTGTGGATATTGTATCAACTGAATTAAAGGTCTCTTTATGTTGCAAATGAACAAGTCTAGAAACTCAGCAGTTTGTTGAAAGAATAGTTGGGAGTTCAGTTACTTGCCTCTAAACCTTCTGCAAAGCTGCGATCACATTTAAATCCTTTATTTGGCTCTGCGTTCTTCAGGGAAGTGCGGTGCTATCCGAGCACGGGTTTTAATCACAAGCAGCTACAGCTTCTCTCAACAACTTGCTCATCCAGACAGTGATCAGCAACAGATAGGACCAGCGTTTTCATTTTCTAACGGGAGTAAGGACAAGATTGGGAGCACAGACAGAGGTATGAGTGAATCTGATTGGTAGTAGCATCTAATTTAATGATTAAGCTTTTCACAAGAGTGTTGGTGTTTTCTTTCCCCCACCCCGATCCTTTTCTAGTGGCTGCAGAGAATTCAAGGCTGGATTATCGACGAGCTATTTTCTGTCTTTGGCAGTTTCCTTCACGCTGTGAAGATGTGGTCAGGGATTTTTCTCATTGCTTTCGGCCTTTTCACTGCTGCAGACTCGCTGTCCACCACAACACATAAGCTGTGTGATGCAAGTATGTCAACTATGCTTGATAATACATTTAGATTATTCATTTAGATTATTCATTTAGATTATTTTAAATATATATATATATTTGTAGCATTTTAAAAATGCATGTGGTCAACTTCATTTTTTTAAATAGGATTCTCTCCCACTATCACCACACCACTTATCTTGTTCTTTCATTTTTTTTAACTCACAGTTATTATCAGTGCATCTTCTGCAATAGTCGTTACTCTTATTAAATGATTAGAAATCCATCCAGAAAAAAAATCTGTGTTTAAGCTAGAGTTTTAATATTCAAGCCTTTTGCTTGAACAAGCTCTTCACAGGGAGCAAACTTATTTCTTCAATGTAATCAGAACATTTGGTAATGCATTATCTCCCAACAGTTTATTTAAAGTATTTCATTTTTTTGTTAGACTTTATAATATGTCTCGAAACATTTATTTCAGCTTCACCGTATGCTCGTAAAGTACGAATCAGCCTGAAAGCTGCTCTTGGAGACAATGCAGTAAGTTTTAACTTTACTGCTCTTCCTAAAATTAATGTGATTTTATCAACTTAGTTTCATTATTACCCCTTAACCAGCTCAAAATCATTCCTTCCCTTCAGTAGAAATAAGTCAATAAAAGCTTTTAATTATTTCCCCACAAACAAATGAAAAACAAATTATACATCAGCTATTATTCTTTTGCTTTCTGTATCCAGGAATGGCAACTGCTGTTTTTAAGCATCTTAGAAGTTAGTTGGCTGATTGAACAAAGATTTCTGTGGTTCTTAATGTACGGTATAAAGAGTAATAGTTGGTTATAGCACTGAGGGAAGTGAGCAATACTGAGCTGGTTCACGGGTTTATGTGGAAACACAAGCCTCAAAAAGCTAGAAGGCATTTACTTGAACATTTACTTGAATAATCCCTTGATAGTATCACGCTTAGGAGAGAGTCATCAAACTTATTCAAAAAATATGCAATCATTTACTGAGATGAAGTATATGTTTGAATCATTGATGGAGACCACAGCGGATGGTGATGGAATTTAAAATTAACAATGGATAACAACAATAACAAACTTACATTTGTATAGCACCTTTCATGTCAGGAGGATGTCCCAAGGCGCTGGACATTCATTGTTTCAGACCCGAGCTGAGGACAGGGAGGGTGGAAGGAAAGGGGGGGATTTGGAGTGACCGATGGGACTGTATTTGTTCGCAATTTGGCTGCCGCGTTTCGCCCACAAATATACAGTCGACTTTCCTGCTTTTCGTCCCCCTGTCTCCACCCCTCCCCTTTTGCTTCTTTACCCCCTTTTGCCCCTAGTCCCACTTCCGTGACTGATTGTGGGACACTGCTGTGCGCAATTTGGCTGCCGCGTTTCGCCCACTAATACAGTTACTTTTCCTACTATTCTTCATCCTGCCCTGATCCTTCCCACCCTGCTCTTGTCCTACCTGACTGTACAGCGCCTTGGGATGTCCTCTCGACGTGAAAGGCGCTATATAAATGTAAGTTTTGTTTGTTTGTTTGTTTGTAGAAGAAGGGAGTCTTGAAGCGAGACTTGAAGGAGGCCAGGGAGGGGAGGGGACGAGGTATAGGGACTGCGGGATGGAGCTCCAGATGTTGGGGGCAGTGTGGCTAAAGGTTCGCCCACCAAGGTTATTAGAGGGTACAATTAGTGCTTGATCGCATGTCATGATATGAAATTCATAATCTTGTTTGTTCTCCAAAAATAGGCACATTGTCGATTCATATGGTCAGTTGGTTGGAAATTTTAAGATCTTTTATTGTTTATGTTTGGGATGATTCTTGCTGGGATATCAGTAACGTTCTGATAACCCAACCAAATAATTATTCTCTAAGTGTGAGTTTAAAAACTCAGTGCTAGTATTGTGTGCAAGTGTGGAGGGGCTTCACAAATGCTCCAATGCAGTGTCCTCGCCTGACTTGCACGCATGTGCACTTTCTGCCTGGGTGACCAGATAGAGAATAGATCAGCAGTGGGAATCAAGCTGATATTCTTCTTCTCCCTTTCCCAGGGTCACTGAAGCTAATTATAGTGTCCATATCACTTCTCTGACTGAGATCAACTAATATTTACATTGTGAGTTTGTTTGGAGACACAAGCCTGCCAGCCAGCCTACCACCTTATGCAATTCAACAGACATTATTTCACTTTGTTTACAACACATGAGAAAAGTTTTCAAGTTGTGTATTCTTTCCATGTGGCTTTTAGAGAATCAGCATTTTGGTGGTAGACTCAATTTCTAGTTCAGTGACTTGCTCTGAAAGTTCAATTTCCACAACCTCTGAAATGAGTGCTCAGCTTAAATGCCTAGAGTAAATGCCATATCTGCTATGACGTCAACTTGTGTAGTGAGGATTGCAAAAAACTAATTTTAATGTGACTTTGGGCAGTCTGAACCTAGCTCTCAGTGGGTTTCTCTAAAGCTGTCTCTGATTTGTTACTAACCTTTCACCCAGATGAGTTACAGAATGTATGGTACAGGGAATGGAAAAGATCCCACCTCTATATCCTCTCACTTCTCACTCCAGGTCTGAAATTCCACATAGTGTTGGTCTTAAAATTTAAAAGTTCCGGAAATATGGAACATTTTAAAATTCTGTTTCAAGGTGTTTTTTGTGGTTCTGAAAATTAACCAAATCCTAATTTAAAGAGTGAAGTTAAGAATTTCCTAGATTCTTCGCCATCTTACATTTCGAGGCAAAGTTCTCTTCCCGGCTAAGACTGGGTGCCATTTCCAACCTTCCATGTCTACTGCTCTTTTAAGAATTTAGATGTAAATAGCTTTGAATTAATACAAGTTGTATTCATCTGATGCTGGGGCAGAGGCAAAATGGTGGGACTGTTGCTCAATGTCTTGCCACACTATTCCTGATCTGAAGATTGAGATGGACTCTGGAGGCCCAAAATTCCATCGAGTTTTAGATTGTAAGACCATTTCTTTACAAAATACAGCACTTAAATTTAGTGTTAATTTGGAAGTCAGTTCTCTTGACAAAACCGCAGAAACCTTAGTTCCGAAATTAGACTGAGTTCCTTAAAAAAAACGTAGCAGAGCAGGAAAGGAGGAGGCATTGAGCTTGTCGTACAACATTACAAAATCTTGTCGATCCCCCTGGCTCAGTTGGTTGCACTCTTGCCTCTGAATCCAAGCGTTGTGGATTCAACCCCCACGTGAGGACTTTCAGTACAATAGAATTTCACAATGCAGTTTACAGTTATATAGTGCCTTTCACACTGGCAGGAGGTCTTAAAGTGATTCACATTGCCTCATGGGCAACCGAGGCACTATAGGTAAAGACTATGTAAATCCACTTAGTCTAAACTGACAATCCAATGCGGTGCTGGAGATGCACTGCATTGATGGAGATAGCATTTTTTGGATGAAATGTTCAACTGAGGTCCCCCTGCCTATCTATTCAGGTGGACAGTAAAGATCCCACAACTCAAAGAGAGAATGGAATTCCTCCCAGCCCAACAATCCCTTGGATAAAATTAGTCATTCACTTAATAACTGTTTGTGGGACATGGCTTTGTGCAACTTAACTGCCATATTAGTCTACAAAATACACAGTCACGACATCATTTTATAATAAATTCTCTCTGACTCCCTCTCTTTGTTCAAGTCACATCTCAAAACATAGTACTTTGACTGCTTTCATTTATCATTTCCCTTCCCACCTCGGTCCAGGGACTTGGGATGTCCTCTTGATGTGAAAGGCGCTATACAAATGTAATTTGTTGTTGTTGATGTCAGCTCTGGTGATCATCCAGTATTGTTAAGTGCTTTGAGACATCCTCTGGATGTGAAAGCACTATACAGATCAAAATTGTGTTTCATTCCATGTTGCATCTCTGTTTCTGAATGCAATGATAATTTTCTATCAAAGCAGTAAATAAATGTTATAATAAATAATAATTATTGTACAGTATTTGATATAGTGCTTCTTACATGTTCTAGACATCTCAAAATGCTTCACAGAATATACTGTAAAGTGAATTGTCTATTTTTTATATTTATTCAAAGGAATATTTGACAGTGAGATTCTCTAAAGATTCTCCAGTATTTTTCAACATCGGCGGTGGTGGAAACTAACTAGCCTTGTCACAATTTATTGGTATTTTCCATCTCGCTATAAATGGGGAATCAGAAGAACAAGGAAGGAGCAATAGCCAGGAAGTGCTGATGCTTTAAAATGTCCCAAATTGCATGGTGCTATCTCTTGCAAATAAGAATGCAAACAGTGAATTCATTATTGTATTCATTATAGTGTTAGTACCATAGACTTAAATTGCGTGCAATTGGAGATATTTCAAACAGTTTATTGTAGGCAGGAATTCTTCAAAACCAGACACAAAGTAAGGAGGGTTTACTTCAGTTACATTCAAAACATTATAACTTTATCCATGCAGATTGATTAATATAATACTGATGAGCTCTATCAAGGCTAGCCTCGGACTGAACTGTGTCCTGGTGAACAAAGTCACATTATGACGTCTTTGCTTGTTGGAAAAAAATGTTTATAATCTGTCTCTTTGAGTTTTGTTCACACAATATCTTCTTCAATGACAGTACCCTTGGGATGATAGTGAAGAATTCTACTTTCAAGCAACAGTGGCTTACGGCATGCGAAAATCTACAAACCGATCATTCAGGTAACATATATTGTTGGGTTAAAGTCTTTTGATAGTGACAATCTTGAGTTTCCTTCTCGGCACCACACATCGCAACAATAGATAATAATAATATTCCTTGCATTTTATATAGAGCCTTATCAAATCATTATGGCATCCTAAAGGGCTTCACAGAATATATAGTAAAGTAGATTGACTGTATAGGTTTGTGGGCATTTCAATTAACAACAACAAAATAACATTTATAGAGCGCCTTTCATGTCGGGAATGTCTTTGTGCATGTAAGGCACTGGCCAGGTCAGGACCTGAGCAAGGGGAAGGGGCTGGGTAGGGGGGAGAGGAGGTGAGGAGGGAGTTAGTGAGGGGAAGGAGAAAGTTGGGAGGGCAGCAAAACGCAATCGAAGAGGAGGGTCTTGAGACCAGCCTTGAAAGAGGCAAGTGAGGAAGCGAGGCGAAGGGCCTGTGGGATGGAGTTCCAGAATGGGGGCAGAGGCTGAAAGCCCGTCCACTGATGATAGGGTGGGTTAGGGTGGGGGGAACATGGAGCAGACCGGAGCCCGATGAACGGAGTAGGTGGGCAGGTTCATAGGGAGACACCAGGTCTGAGAGATAGGAGGGGGCAAGGGCATGAAAGTGAGGACGATTATCTTGAATTTGATCCTCTGGGGGATGGGAGCCAATGGAGCTGGTCGAGGGTGGTAGTGATGTGGTCACGGAGCTTGCTGCAGGAGAGGACACGAGCTGTAATTTTCTGGATGATCTGCAGCTTGTGAAGGGAAGAACCGGGAAGGCCAACGAGGAGGGAGTTTCCATAGTCGAGCCTTGATGTGACGAATGCATGGACAAGTGTTTCGGCAGCCTATGGGGTGAACAGTGGCGGAGTCCAGTAATGTTACGGAGGTGGTGGAAGGCAGTGCTGGTCTTGGCGTGATGGTGGGAGAGAAGGATAGTTTATACAGAGTGTTGTTATGATCTGAAATGCACTACCTGAAAGGGTGGTGGGAACAGAGTCAATAACAACTTTCAAATGGTATTTTTAGACGGGTACTTGAAAATAATTTTTTTTAAGGATATGGAGAGAGAGTGGGGAAGTAGTACTAATTGGGTAACTCTTCTTCATCTGTGCTATAATATTCTAGGATTCTATGATTGTATTTTGATCACAGTAAAACCCACAATTGAGAAGGGAGGAATGAAGGGACGATTTGGGTTAGTCAATCACTGAATATGGTCCCATGTATTATTCGTCCAATATACTTCATGCTAGAGACAGGTGTCTATCATATTCCCGTCAACAACCCAGTTAGTCTTATTGTTATAAATACATAAATATATGTACATAAAGACATAATACATATATACATAATAATCCTTGCCTCTGATACAGCACATTATCATATTTTCAAGATGTATCAAAGTACTTCATAGAAAACTATAAAGTGAATAGACTGTATTTTGTGGGCGAATCACAGCAGCCAATTGCTCTCAGCAGTGTCCCCACAAACAGCTGCGGATTGAGAGTTGTTTTGACTTGTTCCATATATGTGTGTGTATATATTTGGAAGTGGTAGTAGTTTTTTATACTTCCACACAAACAAAAGAGAAGCATAACTGTCTTTTAAATGTTGCACCAATATTTAAAGGCAAACAGTATACAGTACTATTCTGTGATAGTTTTAATTGTTTGAATTTGTGATATGAAGCCAAGGTTGATCACGTTCTGTGTCAAGGAAATCTCAACTTGAGAAGACACATGCATAATTTACAAAGCACATAAGTACACAGTATGCAGCAGAAAGATGAATGAACATTTGTCAACAAGCTCAGTGGGGACATGCATTATTAACTTTTCCCGTGCATAACTTTTCCAAATTTAGGATCAGTTTAGTTTTCTTTAATTGGTACAGTTTATGGTACAATACAGTACTTTTAGAACTAGTTGTTCTGAAATTCAGGCTTTCACTTCAGTGCTAGGTCTGCCCAGAAGTTTTATGCATGAAGCATGATATCATGGATGGAGACAAGGTGGTTACATGCACAAAGACATGGTACGTGGTTCAGTGATTTTTACTTAAGTGGCAACTTTTTTTGTTATATTCCAATGACGGAGATCTTTGCTGCAGAGACAACGAGAGATCAGACTTTTGAGAAGGGTCTACAAATATTCAGCATTGGGAAATTCTGTTTTTTTCCACTACTGGTTGCCAGTAGAGGCAGGTTTGCCTCTGCAGGTAAACATCCATTGTAAAAATTTCCACTGTCAAGTATGTTCAATCCATCAAAGGATGTGAAATGTACAGGAGTAGGAAGAATACACAAGAACCTTGGAAATCTTAATGGAAACGATACTTTGTGCAACTGGCATCGATCAACAACTACAACAACTTTGATTTATATAGCGCCCTCCACCCCGGATGGCATCTCAGCCATATCAAAGACAGTTTTGGTCAGTTACTTTAATGCATTTTTATTAGTAAATTTATTTTATTCAGATCGGCTAAGGTAGAAATACATCCCTCCTCACTGTATCTAACCCCATCCATCCAATCGCGCTCTGAGATGGTCTCCTGCGTGAAGGGTGGCATGTCTAATTGCAAGTTGTTGTACGTAGATTTTTACCAATGGCCGCCTGGGAGAAAACATCCGCAAATAATCTCACGGTTTTCAGCACGTTTTAAAGTTTAAGAATATTATTTTGTAATTATTTTGAATCAGAAGGTTATGGTGTGATTTTCCAATTCATTTTACATTAGCAGTTTATAAATGCTGTAATGTGTGCCAGCTGTGTAAAGTTCTCTGAGATGTGAAAGGCGCCAAAGAATGGTAAATTGTAATAGATTGCCATAGGTTCATGTGTATGAGTCTGGTGGTATTGTTGCGTTGATTCAGCTCGCAGCTCTCTCCCTTCTGGGTTGGTTGGCTGTGGAGCTCCTGTAGCTCAGTGGTTAGAGCACTCGCCTTACAAGCGTGAGAACTATGTTCAAATCCAGGCAGGTCAGGGCGAAACCTTGGGCAAGATTCCTTACTCCACACACCTAATATAATTCATCCAAAAAAAAAACACAATAATAAAATTGGCCATTTCAATCCATGATAATCCTTGGATTTGATATAACGTTTTTCACATCTTATCGACATCTCAAAGGACTTCACGGAATATACTGTAAAGTGAATTGACTATATTTTTTGTGGGCGAAATGCAGCAACCAATTGCACACAGCAGTGTCCCACAAACAGTTATGGATTGAAATGACCAATCTATTATTGTTTTTTGGGGAGGGATTATTATTAATAGTTTCATATTCCACCTTATCTTGCCTAATGCGAGTAATTTCTGAGTATTTATATGTAATAATCTACTAAAATTTTAACAACCTGTCTGTTCGCTCTGCTCGGCAGGCACTGGCCTGCTCCATGTCCTCTGCCTTGCCTGCTCAACCATTGGCACAAGCCTTCAGCTTTTCTGCCCCTCCCCTCTGGATCTCCATTATGGAGCCCATGTGCCTTACCCCCTTCCTTGTCTCCTTCAAGGCCCCACTAAAGACCTGCCTTTTCAAATTGTGCTTTCAGCCATCTTCCCACTTCCAACTCCCTTGCTGTTCACCCTTCTTGACTCCAGCCCCAAGCGCAAGTTCAAACCTCTCACTGTCCAATGCCTTGGACGTTATCCCAACATGAAAGGCGCCGTAGAAATGCAAGTTGTTCTTGTTGATGATCCAAATCTTTACATAGTACCTCACCATTGTTCCTCATACCCCACACTCCCCACTCCGATTCCACTCAGGCTTTGTAAAGCACTTTGAGGCAGTTTCAAATTAAGCTAAAGGCACTTTATAACTGCAAATTGTTTTTCATACATCTTTGTGAATCAGTACGATTATGGTGATGATCAATTGCCAAACATATAGTGATAGGGACGGTAGAGAAAATAGGGACAAGTTAAGGTGCCATTTCCAGGAATTGGGAGTTATTCTAAAAAATAGAACTTCAAAGGTGTTAATATCAGGACTGTTACCTGAACCAGGAGCTAATTGGTACAAGCAAAAGAAGATCATGGATCTGAATGCCTGGCTAAAAGAGTGGTGTGGAGGGCAGGGGTTCCGATTTATGAGCCACTGGCACCATTATTGGGGGAGACAGGAGCTATTCCAAAGGAATGGTCTCCACATAAACAGGGGTGGGACAAATGTCCTGGCTATGCGAATAAATAGGGAGGTAGAAAGGGCTTTAAACTACTCAGGGTGGAGGAGAGGTAAAAACATAGTCAGGTATAGTCCATCACAATTAAAATTAGGATCGACAAAAGCGAGAGTGGATTAACAAGGGACTAGGGCAGAATGTTTTCAAGCGGGGAAAAGGAGCTCAGTGATGGGGTACTGGTGAATAGGACTAATAGCCGGAGATCAGAATTAAGGGTGCTATATCTGAATGCATATAGCATTCGAAACAAGATAGATGAATTAAATGCACAAAGAGACAAACTGGTATGATCTAGTAGCCATCGCTGAGACATGGTTACAGGGTGATCAAGGGTGGGAGCTAAACATTCCAGGGTACGTGGTATATAGGAAGGATAGGCAATGTGGTAAATGAGGAGGTGGGGGGGGGGTGTCCCTGCTAATAAAGGATGGGATAAAAACAGTGGAGAGGAAATATTTTAAATCAGAAAAGCAAGATGTAGAGTCAGTATGGGTAGATGTACATGACAATAAGGGGCAGAAATCTCTAGTGGGAGTAGTTTATAGACCCCCAAACAGCCGTCAAATTATCGCTCAAGGTATAAATCAGGAGATTAGTGGAGCATGTAGCAAAGGAATGACACTAATTGTGGGTGATTTAATCTGCATATAGACTGGGACAACCAAATTGGGAAAAGGAAGAGATTATAGAATGTATTAGGGATAATTTTCTAGATCAGTATGCCAAGGGGCCAACCAGGGAACAGGCCATATTAGACCTTGTTTTGTGTAATGAAACAGGGCTGGTCAGCAAACTGGAACTTAAGGCTCCTCTAGGGCAAAGTGAATAATATGATGGAATTTAGCATTAAGTTAGAGAGGGAAGTAGTTAAGTCCGAAGCAAAGGTTCTAAATTTAAATAGAGCCAACTTTGTTGGTATGAGAGAGGATAAACTGGGAAATTAGACTTAAGGATTTGACAGTAGAGCATCAATGGCAGACAATGGGAGATAGTGCAAAATCTCAAACGAGCACATATTCCTTAATAAGAATGCCATGGGAAAGGTGGTCCAACCGTGGCTAACTAGATCAGTTAGGGAAAGTATAAAATTAAAAGAAGAAACCTATAAAACAGCTAAGGTGAGTAGTAAACCCAAGGATTGGGAGAGCTTTAGGGATCAACAAAGGAGAACCAAAAAATTGATCAAGAGGGAGAAAATAGAATATGAGGGCAAACCAGCGAGGAACATAAAGCCAGACTGCAAGAGTTTCTACAAATATATAAAGAGGAAAAAGCTATCAAGGGTGAATGTGGGTCTGTTATAGGCAGAGTCAGGGGGAATTATAATACGGGACAAAGATATGGCAGAATCGTTAAACAAGGACTTTGCTACTGTCTTCATCATAGAAGATAGTAAAAACCTACCAAGAATAGAGGGGAACCAAGAAGACAATGTTAGCAAGCAACTTAAGGAGATTAATATTAGTTAAGAAATGGTTTTAGGTAAATTGTCAGGTCTTAAAATCGATAAATCCCCTAGACCTGATGGCCTGCATCCTAGAGTTTTAAAGGAGGCTACTGAGATAGTGGATGGCTTGTCTATAATCTTCCCAAATTCTCTGGATACTGGAAAAGTTCCCATTGATTGGAAGATTGCAAACGTAACTCTACTATTTAAGAAGGGTGGGAGAGAAAACATGGGGAACTATAGATCAGTTAGTCTGACATCAGTGGTAGGGAAAATTCTTGAGTCCTTAATTAAAGACGTCGTTATGGGATACCTGGAAGACCATAACAAGATTAGGCAGAGTCAGCATGGCTTTACAAAAGGGAAGTCATGCTTAATCTAACTCTAATCTTTTAGAGTTTTTTGAGGATGTATCTAGCAGGTTGGATAGGAGGGAATGAGTAGATGTGGTATATTTAGATTTTAAGAAGGCATTTGATAAAGTGCCACACAAAAGGCTATTGCACAAAGTCAAGGCCCACGGGATTAATGGAAACATATTAGCATGGATAGAAGAGTGGCTAACGGGTAGAAAATAGAGAGTAGGGATAAACGGGTCATTCTCAAATTGGCAGGATGTAACTGGTGGAGTGCCACAAGGATCAGTGGTTGGGCCTCAGCTATTCACAATTTACATCAATGATCTAGACGAGGACGTCGAATGTAACATGTCTAAATTTGCAGATGACACTAAACTAGGTAGGAGAGTCAGCTGCGAGGATGATGCAAAAAGATTGCAACGGGATATAGATAGGCTAGGGGAATGGGTGAATAGGTGGCAGATGGAATTTTGGGGAAGTGTGAAATTATTCACCTAGGTAGCAAAAATAAAAAAACATTTTATTTTCTAGACATGGAGAGGTTAGATAGTGTAAGTGTATGGATTTGGGTGTCCTTGTACACCAGTCTCAGAAAGTTAGTTTGCAGGTGCAGCAAGCAACTAAGAAGGCAAACGGCATGTTAGCGTTCATTGCAAAAGCTTTAGAGTACAAGAGTAGGGAAGTCTTGCTGCAACTGTATAGGGCCTTGGTGAGACCACACCTACAACAACAAATTAACAACAACAACAACAAATTACATTTATAGAGCGCCTTTCACGTCGGGAGGACGTCCCAAGGCGCTGATACCTAGAGTATTATGTGCAGTTTTGGTCTTCTTATTTAATAAAGGACATACTTGCCTTAGAGGGGGTGTAGCGTAGATTCACTAGGTTAGTTCCTGGGATGAGGGGACTGACCTATGAGGATAGGTTGAATAATCTACGGCTGTATTCTCTAGAGTACAGAAGAATTAGGGGAGATCTCATTGAAGCATATAAGATTCTTAAAGGGCTAGATAAAGTAGCTGTTTCCCCTGGTAGGAGAATCTATAACCAGGGGTCATAACCTTAAAATGAAGGCCTTTTAGAACAGAGTTGAGGAAACATTTCTTCACTGAGAGGGTAGTGAATTTATGGAATTCACTACCCCAGAAGGCTGTAGATGCTCAGTCCTTGTACATTTTCAAGGCTGAGACTGATAGATTTTTTTAAAATAGAGGGATTAGGGAATATGGTGATAGGGTAGGTAATTAGAGTTAGGTCAGTAGATCAGCCATGATCTTATCAAATGGTGGGGCAGGCTCGAGGGGCCGAATGGCCTACTCCTGCTCCTAATTCTTATGTTTTTAAACACAAAATACTACAGATGCTAGAAATCTTAAAAAACAAAAACAGAAGTTGCTGGGAAAATTCAGCACGTCAAGTAGCATCCATGGAGAAAGGAAAGTGAGTCAACGTTTCGGGTCCAGGACCCTTCATCAGAACTGGGACATGTTGGGAGGAAGAGGTTTTAAATACACATTAGAGAGTGAGGAGGCAGGACAAGGGAGACAAAGAATACAAAGAAGACAGAAAAAGATGACAAAGGAAAACATGTGTTAATTGATGGGTTAAAGAGGTGATAGGAGTGTGAAACAAAAAGAGGTGGGTTTAAACCAAACTGGGGAGAAGTATTAATAGTGAAGACTGGCAGACAAAACACCAGAGAGGCAAGGGGTGTCTGGAATGATGATTGCAATGGCGAGCTTTTATGGCATGAAGTGGCTGAAATCGATGTTGAGGCCAGAGGGCTATAGGGCCCCCAGCAGATAGATAAGGTGCTGTTCCTCAAGCTTTCATTGTGGGTCACTGGAACAGCGTAGGAGACTATGGATGGAGAGATCAACCTCTGAATACAAGTGTGAATTGAAATGGAGGAAGACCGGAAGATCAGGGTTGACTTTGCGTACAGAAAGAAGGTGCTCTGCAGATCGGTCTCCCGATCTGCGTTTAGTCTCCCCAATGTAGAGGAGACCACATCGTGAGCAGCGGATGCAGTATACTACATTGCTAGTAGTACATGTGAACCGCTGTCTTACACGGAAACTGTGTTTGGGTCCTTGGAGAGTGGTCTGGGTGGAGGTGAAAGAGCAGGTACTATATCTCCTGCGCTGGCACGAGAAGGTGCCAGGCGAAGGAGAGCAGTTGGTGGTGCTGATGGTGAAATGAACCAAAGAATCGCGGAAGGAATGGAATGCGGAGAAGGGAGGGGAATATAAAAGAGTATACAGTATAAATTAGGTTGAGTGGTGAATTCTTGCTTCTGTCACCGGCTAGTGAGACTGGTTTGGGAGCGATGTGATTAGCAACCATCGTATAAATGATCTTAATTCCCACCACAATCATTCCTTTCACATATATGGTAGAGGAGACTCCTGCTCATGCAAAAGATGCATTGAGTTAAACAATGTCCATGTTATTGGCAAGCACGAGTTCCTATTGCTGGTGAATACAGTTCATTCCTTTTACAAGCTAGTAAGACATTTAAAGCACTCTGCGGATTGAACAGGAAATAAATCTCAGATTGCTCAAAGTCCTTCAGTAATAAAAGTGAGCTGGTAATGTTTCACACATTTCTTGCTATTCATTTTCAGGTCAGATAAATGCTTTTCCGTGCTTCCAAACTTAATTTTGCAGCAAATCTTTGGCTTGTTCAGCATCTCATTCTGAGGCTGACTCAGTGTGGGACAGGTAACATAGTACAGTAATTGATGGAGCTGTATGGAACCTCTATCCTACAGTTTGAGCCCAATGTTTGAGTTCTGTCTGACTGGTGTGTGTGTGTGTGTCTACATATATTAATACATCTATATATATATTGTATATATACTGTATGTATATAAAACACCAAATTGTTATACAGTAAAGGCCCGTTTATCCAGAACCCTCAGGACCTGGCCAATGCCGGTTAAAGCGCCTGCCGGATATTCGGCCGAAAACGAAAAAAAAAACTTTTTTTTTCAATGCATTTTTCTGGATAAATTCCAGTTCATCGAATGCAGACCTTTTTTTGCGATGCAGGATATATGGAAGTTAAGGTTGATCGGGTGCTGGATAAACGGGCTTTTACTGTATATGCTGTGAGTAGTTGAATCTCACTGTGAGAAGAAACCACTTCTTGCAATTTTAGCTTCCCATGATCTTATTGTTCTTTCTTTATTGGCTGCATTTCAGTTGTAGATAGCAACATGGGCCCATTGGAAGTAGAAGACAAAGTAGATTGGAAGAGAGTTCCAGAGGACAGTGGCATGCTCAGTCATTACTCACCTGATATGAGGTTAAAATTGGAAACACTCACCCAGCCCACAAAATCAGTATGTTTAAACACCTTTCCAATGAGAGTTTCCTCTTAACCCCCAGGTAGCATATTAATCTGTTAGTGTGGAGAGGTTGCATCATAAACATATGTGGAGATTAATTTCGGCACCTAACTCTGAAGCAAAACATTGGAAAATACAGTGACCACAATTTAATTAGCTTCAGTATGTTAACAAAACAAATGGAACTTCAAGAACTTACTGGGGGAAAAAAAGAAAATTATACCAAGATGAAAGGGAACTGTGCGCAGATTATCTGGAAGGAAAAATTGGCAAATAAACATACTGTATAGGTGAGCAATGACAAATATTTAAACTGGTGCTGTGAAGAATGCAGAGCAAGTACCTCTGCATCCTCTTCAAATCTCCCTTTGCTCAGCAAGCACTGGCCTGCTTCATGTTTCCCCCAGCCTCTGAAACTCCATCCTAGAAACCCATTGATTTGCTTCTTCCTTCACTTTATTCAAGGTCCTTCTCAAGACCTACCTCTTTGACTGCACATTTGGTTGTCTTACCCCTTCCCAACCCCCTTGACTCTCACCACAGCTTGGGTGCCTGTCCAAAACTGTTATATGATTTGGGATGTTTAGCAGATTGAAAGTGCTTTATACGTGCAATTATATATTGCATTTACATTAAGTGAAAACAGAGAGTTTGTTGTTACTGGGATTTCATGGATCAATAGTAAGTTTGAATCAAACTTTATAATGTCTGTCCTGAAATTGCCCTTTGTAACTCAAATCTCTGCTCTATTGTTCTGCTGCCTTGGCACATCTGAAAGTATTGATCTTTAATTCTATTTAAAATGTTATAAAGCTCTATAAAAATTATTTTCAAGAATCAAGATTCTCACCTTCTCTGTCTTTCACAGACATTGACCAGATCATAGTTGGTGTATTTTATACATTTTGGACAACCTTTTTTGGAAGAATACAAAAAGCAATATCACAGGGAGTAGGAGAATTTAATTTGATTGGAAAAATGCATCAAATGTTTTCATGATGAAAATGGAGATTAAATTTTGAAATTCCAACTCTATTTGAATTTTGACCAATGTATTCCAGTTGTAATGTTGACCAAATCAAGCATGTTTTTAAAAATAAAAACATTCAGTAATTAGAAAGTGAATAATGCATCACCTCTATAAAATCTTTAAAAAATATTAGAATAATCCTTGCATATGATATGTTATTCCATTGTTGGAATGTCTCAAAGTACTTCACATTATTTTACTGTAATGTATAATGACTGTATTTGTAGGCAAATGAATATTTGTTTGAAACACACGTGGTATTCTCCTCAATTTCTGCGGACCTGCCCCTTGCCTGGTTTGACTCCCACCTCTCTCATCGCCTACACTTTGTCACCACCAAAGGTTTCTCATCCGACCCCCGCATTGTCACCTGTGTCGTCCCCCAGGGCTCTGTCCTTGGTCCCCTACTTTTGAACATCTATATGCTCCCACTTGGTGAGATCATTCGCAGACATGGGGTTAACATCCATATATATGCGGATGACACCCAACTCTATCTCTCTGCCTCTACCCTCGATTTCAGACACTACCAGTGTCTTGACAGACTGTCTATCTGACATCAAGTCGTGGATGAGAGCTAACTTTCCACATGTCAAAGACCAAGGCCCTACTGATTGGCTTGCACCAGCGACTTCTTGCATCAAGCGCTGGCTGCTATAACCTCCATGGTTGCATACTCAACATCACCAAGCCAATCAGGAACTTAGATGTCTTGTTCAACCCTCAACTGTCGTTCCTCCCTCACATCCAAGCAATGACTCGCTCTGCCTTTCCCCACCTTCACAACATTTCCCGACTCCGCCATTACCTCACCCCTAAAGCCGCTGAAACCCTCATCCATGCCTTCATTACATCCCGGCTCGATTATGCAAATGCCTTGCTGGTCGGCCTTCCCAATTCCTCCCTCCACAGGCTGCAGATAATCCAGAATAGTATGCTCTACTGTTCCAAACTCTGTGACCCCATCTCCCCCATCCTTGCCCGACTACATTGGCTCCCCATCATCCAGAGGATCCAATTCAAGATCCTGGTCCTCACATTTAAAGCCCTCCACAACCTCGTCCCACCCTACATCCATGACACACTATCCCCTTACCAACCTGGCTGCCCTCTCCGTTCAGCCAGCTCTGGCCTGCTCCACGTCCCCTGACCCACCCGCCCTACCATTGGCGGGCGAGCCTTCAGTCAGCTCCATCCGGAAGTCACTCCACTTTGCCCCCTCCCTGGCCTCCTTCAAGTCTCGCCTCAAGACTCCTCTTCAATGGACTAATCGGCAACTCCTTCCTCCCCCCCCATCCCCCACCCCCCTGTCCTCAGCTCAGATCTGAAGCAGTAACTGTTCAACATCTTGGGACATCTTCCTGACGTGAAAGGCGCTATGCATATGTAATTTTGTTGTTATAAACCCCATCAACTGTAGTTGCCAATTTTGGTGATTTTGGTGCTTAAAAATAACAAGAATCAGGTGTAGAGCAAAGATTTGGGAGGTAGATTATTTGTCAAATGCATCAATGTTATGCTAAAAAAAACATTGAAGAGTTTTCAGGTTTCAAATTCCTGCAACATGTATATAGGAAACTATATTTCCACCTGTTCTTAATACAAAGTAACTCATTGTATATTGTTCCTTGATTTTAGTTGATTACGCTTATATTTGTAATTAATATTGGCTCAGATTTTTTTTAATGGATTTGCTATTAGATTTAAGATTAGTGAATTCCTACCATACATTGCATTTTTTAATTCCTTTCGTCTTAAGACTTCCTGAGCCAGGAATCATCCAATCTGACAGCTCTTTGCTGTTCTGCCAACTCCAGTCATTGTAATGAAGTAGTGTAATTCACAGCATCATGCTCGAATGAGCTGGTTTTAGACATTGCTAAGTTACAAGAGCTTTGTGCCTGGGTAAAACAGATGGCCTGTGCAGCGACCGCAAAATTCACACTGTTGCCAGGTGTCATCCAGATTAGATGCAATGTCATACATTTGAAGATCAATTGGCAGGGATTGCTACGGTATAGGTGAAATCATTTTAAAAATATTTGGTTGTATTTCCCATTGAGTGGGAAAATGTGAGTACAATGTGATACAGTGAACTGCTATTAAACATTAGCTTATGTCATCATATGATTCATATTACCAGGCTGTCAACATCCCGCCCACTCCCCAGGCAAATTGTACATAAAGTATCCCCCATCCAAATTACATTTATACAGTGTCTTTCATGTCCCAAGGTGCTAAGATCAGGGAAGACGGAAAGATGGTGACAGATGGTACGGTCGAAGAGAAGGGTCTTGAGGCGGGACTTAAAAAATAATTTGTGTAATTATTTAAACAACTTATTTAATAATTTAAGAATAACTCAGTTAATAAAGCATAAAGTCGTGTTGCGCTCATCCCTGTAAGTAAATTATTAGATATATGGTTTGAAGCAAACTTTCTTGTACTGCAGGAAAATG
Organism: Hydrolagus colliei; assembly: GCA_035084275.1. Classification (NCBI taxonomy): domain Eukaryota; kingdom Metazoa; phylum Chordata; class Chondrichthyes; order Chimaeriformes; family Chimaeridae; genus Hydrolagus; species Hydrolagus colliei. The sequence goes on from CM068745.1 coordinate 67,925,610, forward strand.
TCACCGAACCAATCAGTCAGCCTGGAGCAGAAATTGCGATAATGAAAATGGAGAATTGTAATTGTAAGGCAGTATTAATTTCTGAAGTGTGGTGATCCTCAAAAGGTTAAAAAGATATATGCAGAACTGAGATTATAGAAGTCAATGGACACAGTATTAAATATGTATGTTTGGGAGCCTACTCGAGAGTATCACAATCTATGGGGGGAAAACTAATTTAGGTTTGTTAACTTTGCGTTGGTGTTGTACAGATTTATGTCCATAATCTTAGTTAATAATTACAATACCTATGGGTATTGCAGTCCTTTTTGGGGGTGGGAGGCAGGGAAGAATTGGTTATTCATCAGAAGATACTAGTTGTCCAAAAAAGCCCGTTTTGTCTTGAAGTTTCAGATCCGCCATAGAATTGTGGGAGATCCTCAAGGTCAGTGTTTCTTTGAAGCCTATTTTCGGCAATTCTCAAAAAAACAAATTGGCTTCCGAATTGTGCCGGAATGGAATGCCAGGAATTCTGCACAATCTTGAAATTTTCATACAAAATGCCATTAGATGATAAAATTGGATGGAATTTCAGGCGTTGAAATTCAAGTTTGAATAGTGGGATAATAATTGGATGTTCTGTTTGCCTGCACAATACACAGTCACAACACCTTATAGTAAACCGTGTGAAGCACTTTAAAATGACCTGACCCGAAAGGCGGTATAGCAAATTTGAGAATTATTATTAATATTACAGTAGAAGCCCGTTCATCCGGCACCCGCGGGACCTGGCCAATGCCGGTTAAAGCGCCTGCCGGATATTCGGGCGGCCCGTGGCCGAAAACCCACTACAAAAAAATTCTAGTTCTTTGAACACACACCATATACACCAGACTAGTTAATAGCAGATAGTGGCAGAGTATTGTGTTGGTGCTTGTTGTTGGGGCTGCTCTCTTGCGCTTCTCACTTTTACTGATTGGGGTTTGTAGTCCAGAGATTCTTTTTTGAATGGGGGACGCCAGGCGGGTGAAAGAAGCGGCAGCGCGATTTTAAAGTCGCACGACTTTACTAGCTGCAAGCCAAAGCCCTAGACTCTACTAGCGGAAAACCGAAATACTGCACCTGTGTGACAATGTGGGTTATCGGCTAGCGTTATTGGCTTGCCACTAATATGACTTTGAAGTCCTACGCGCTCTGTTTTTTTCGCCCGCTTGGCATGCTCCATTTTGGGAGGGGTCACTGGACTGTAAACCTCAACCGCAGCATCATGGCTTCAAGTGCAGCATCTACCAGTGGGGGTGGGAGGCACAGGAGAGTAGTTTTGACGGTGAGTGCCAGTGCAATATTCTGTTATTAGGCTATGTTATAATTTATGCATTTACAAATGCTCCACTGCTATTGTTCCGGATAAATTCCGGTTTATCGAATGGGGACTTTTTTTGGGCGTGCCAGTTATACGGAAGTGCTGGTGCATCGAGTCATGGATAAGCTGGCTTCTACCGTATTATATAATCTGGTCTCACAGAAACTGGAGCTGAGGATTCATCAATTATAAATTATTTTGTGATTCTCATGATTGATGTTATTTTTGAACAGTTGTCCATGACCCTTTACACTACAATTTTAGGCGAATATAATCTTGGACATGTTAGATTTCAGTGTTGTTCAAAGAAAACAGCAGGAGAATTGCACAGTTTGTCCTTCCAAGCTTGTTTCTGGAGAGAGAATGTATTTTGAAGAATTTAAAACTATTTAGGTGGAATTCTGTTAATCACAGTTTGGGGATCAGTGGAGGTGATGAATTAAGAGTGCCACATACAAGTATACTGGAACAGCATTAAAGTGCATTGATTTAAAATGTAATTATTCTGATAGCATAGTGGTGCCAATAAACTCAATAACAACAACTTGCATTTATATAGCACCCTTCACGCCGGGGAGCGAGCGCTTAATCTGATCATGGTTACAATCACCTCCCTTTCATTATGCCAGGGTTAGAGGGAGGGGCGAGGTGACTGTAAGCACAATCAAAAAATTAGGTCGTCAGATGGGATTTGAAAGTGGGGCGCGAAGGGATAAAATGGAGGGATTAAGGAAGAGAATTCCAGAGTTTCAGGGCTTAATGGCTGGCAATGGATGAATAGGAGGCCTGAGTTAGCTAAATGGATGCAGTGGGTGGTGGAATGGAGGGCAAGCAGGTCAGATAGGTAGGGAGGTGTGAGGGCATGAAGGGATTTGAAAACGAGTGAGAGGATCTTAAAATCTATCCGTTCAGTAACTAGGACCGAGTGAAGCCTGGCAAGGACTGCTGTGATGGGGTTACTGAGTTTTGTGTGGGTGAGTATCTGCTTGGTGGAGTTTTAAATTAATTGAATTCTGCGTATGGGAGAGCCGGGGAGACCATTGACGAGGCTATTGGAATAGTCCAGTTGGGAAGTAATGAAGGTGTGGATGAAGGTTTTTGCTGTGTTGCTTATGCTGATGAAAGTGATACAATATTTGTCCATTAAATAACTGCAAAGTGAACTGCCCATATTAAACCAGCGCAGAGGCTGTCGACTGTTCCATCTCTAAAAATGCACCACCTTCATACTTCAACTTTGGTATTAGCTTGGATGTGGGCTGTTTGCAAGCGAGTCTACATTCTTTCTTGATGAAAAATTGGCAGGTATTCGTCACTATTAGTGCAATTTTGAATTCAGTACTTTCTATTTCTGATCGTACATTGTGTCTCAATATTATATTTGGCAAATTCTCAGTTTCTCAGCCTTCAAACTACTTTACATTCTTTCCTTCCCCCCCTGCCCCAGTATTTTGTTTTGCAATTAACTCATTCAACACCCAACCTCTCCAGTTTGCTTCCTGTTGCTTTTTTTTGGCCACTTTTTACATTTTGAGTTTCATCCTGAGGCAATCCCACCATTAGTGGCAACTTTCAGTATGAAATAGACAGATTTGGGGAAGCTTCTCAGAATCTGCTCTCCTTTACCTTGAATACAAGAGATTAACTCTAGAATGAAAGGGGTTGGTACCAGATACACAAACAGCTTGACATCCTGTTTCGCTCCCAAAATACATAGTCAATTTACTGCAGAATATTCTGTAAAGTCTCGAAGATTTGATAAGGCATTATATCAACTGCAAGGAGTAATATTATTACATTATATATGTATTGTGGTACCATGATGCCATCAGACATTTCCGAATTTATGATCTGTTGTTAGAAATATAGATTTTTCTTGATCTTTACACCCCTAATTAATAGTAGCCGAGCTGCTAACAAGGAAGGAGACAGTCACCTAAGTTTCCTGAGTAGCACTCAACTTCCAGTATCATTCATTATCTGGGCAGGAAAGATCCCAAAACTACATGTTTAATGAAATAATCTAAAGTGGAGAGATCGTGTATTCTGAGAGTGATAGTGGCAACCATTTTATGCATACGAGTGCCCTGAAAACAGTCACATAAAGAGAATAGCCAATTTTATTTATGGCATTATTGTCCAGGACACTGGGAAAAACTCCCTTCTCTTTTTGAACAGTGCCATGGGATCTTTAATGTTCATCTGAACAGATGCATGGGGCCTTGGATTAACATCTCATCTGAAGACTGTCTCAAAGCTCTCAAAGGCTGAGTGAGAGCTAGAGTTGGGAAACAGCTAGGAATGTGGGAGATGGCTAAAGTCAATCAGGAGAGAAAGGAAGAGTTAATGGCCTCATCTACTGCCTCAATGTGTTTTTTCTGCACTGGTGTGGCACTGCCCCAGAAAATGGAGAAGGTCAACACTAGAAAACCAAGACACCACGTGTGATTGGAAATAACTGTGGGTTTGGGAGTATTGTGTTGTGGTTGAAGTTTAGTCGTGCTCATTTACTTCCACCAAAACTTTGCCTTATGCCTCACAAAATAAGCAGGGCAATGATCTAATCTACAGCAGCCTTAAAAATACAGGTATTTGAGATTGTATTCAATTTGAAGCAATTGTATCAATAAACAGGTGACAAGAGTTTCATGTGTGCTTTCTTCATTAGTTGCTCTCGAGCTTTGATGATTGAACAGATGCTTTTTGGTTGCTTTCTTCATGTGGATTAATTGCTACTATACCTTCGATCTAGTTTTCAGCGCCTACCCTTTTGAACTCCATCCTCCGCTCCCTTTGCCTTGTCCCGTCTCCCTTGCCTCCTTCAAATTGCGTCTCAACCGACCCTCCTTTTCCATTGTGTCTTCGATTACCCTCCTACTCCTACCCTCCCTCTGATTTCCAACCCCATCTCAGGTCTAAGTCCTTGATTGTCCAGTTCTTTTGGATGTCCTCTCGATGTGAAACGAAACAGATGTAAATTGTATGGCAGTAAGGAGATGTAGTACCAGTTCCAAATATAATAAATCTCCTTGGATGCCTTGTTCTCTGATCAATGTCACTTTGTGCTCCCATCACCATGGGTTTCCTATTTCTTTGTGACAAGATTGCTACCTTCTGATTAGCTCTGGCAGTCTTAATTCATGCACGGTGATTTATAGGGTCAATTTGCTTGGTTTCCTGCTTTTTAAGTACGTAACTGTTTTGTTATTGGCACAGATTCAGGATCCTAAGCAAAATGAATATATAGTGCTCACAGCTAAATTTTAACTATGCACTTACTGCTGAATAACCAAACTCAACAAAGTGCTTTAAAGCACAACAATCCTTAAGTAAACCCTGTCCTCAGCTCGGGTCTGAAGCAGTAACTGTCCAGCGCCTTGGGACATCCTCCTGACGTGAAAGGCGCTATACAAATATAATTTTGTTGTTGTTGTTGATGCCATGTGCTTGTAGCATATTATTTATTGACAACACAATTGCATTTGTATAACGCCTTTCATGTTGGGAGGACATCTCAAGGCGCTGAACCTCTACATATGCTTTAAATGATGTTTAGAGATATTTTGACAAGTTCAATTTCTCTGTAGTTTTCATGAGACTGAAGTGAAGATTCATTTAATACATCTGATCCTCAGTAAATTTTATTCCCAATGTTCGCTAGTTTCTTGAGCAGTACAGTTAAATTTTGATCCCTAGTAACCTTTCAAATAACTTCACGCATGTGAGCATTTATTTGGCAGGATTGTAATCCCCAGTTCACTTCTGTATCAAAGCTTGCTGCAGATAAGGGAACACCTGGATAGTTGGCATGCAGATACCTAGGGTTCTGCTGCAGTGTGGATGAAAGTAGTAATAATTGGAGTATAGTAATAGTAAAGTTAAAGTAGAAAAGATGGTAAAAAGGGAAGAGTGAATACACAAAAACAGTGCTGACAGAGCATTGTTTTTATTTGTTTTAGTGGTTTAAAGTAAATATAAAAGTAATAAAGTTTATTACTGCTGTTAGAAAAACTTTGCAACTGTAATTTTTGTGCTGTTTTCAGTGCTATTGTGCATCAGTTGAGAGCATGAAGACCTTGTTTGTCTTCTGAAGGTGGACTTTCTGAATGCTTGCTAGTGGCAGATAACAGAGCGATTCAAGTCTTTAATCTAATCTCAGGATTTACATGCCGATCATAAAACAACGTGCACTTCACTCTTGAAGTTAATGATTCCATCAGGCCCCTTTGCCCTGTGATAATTCCAGTCACCCAATTGTCTTTCATATTGCGACTTTGCTTCCATGTTCAGTAGTTGCAAATGCACTGCAAAACACGGTACTGTATCATGTTTTACTCTAACATCAATTAGAATTTTATGGAACCCAAAAAAACGCTTTGTAGTGAGACTGTATGGCATGCAGCATTTTGGAAAGATCTTTAGCAAGTTCTAAAATAGAGGCTTAATTTTGAAGCCGGTTTTGAAAATTATTTTGAGAGCCATAAACAACCTTTTAGGTTATGATTTTAAGGTTAAATTTAATTGAACAATTTGCCAAATTGTAGCTAATGTTACTCCCTTGTATAAAAAGGGGCAGAAGGACAAGCCTGGTAACTACAGACCAGTCAGTCTAACGTCGGTAGTGGGCAAACTTCTAGAGTCCATAATCAGGGACAAGGTAGATCTTCACTTAGAAAGATATAGGCTAATAAAGGACAGTCAACATGGATTTGTTAAAGGCAAATCTTGCCTTACAAATCTGATAGAATTTTTTGATGAGGTAACGGAATGGGTGGATAATGGTAGCGCAGTTGATGTAGTTTACATGGACTTTCAAAAGGCATTTGACAAAGTGCCACATGAGAGACTTATTATGAAATTAAAGGCCCATGGCGTAAAAGGGACAGTGGCAGCGTGGATCCACAACTGGCTGCGAGACAGAAAGCAGAGAGTTATAGTGAGCGGCTATTTTTCAGACTGGAGGGAAGTGAGCAGTGGTGTGCCACAGGGATCAGTTTTGGGACCATTGCTGTTTGCAATCTACATCAATGATCTGGACTTGGGTGTACGGAGTACAGTTTCCAAGTTTGCAGATGACACTAAGTTAGGGAGAATAGTAAATAGTGAGGAGGATAGTAGCCATCTGCAAGAGGATATAGACAAATTGGTAAAGTGGGCAGACACATGGCAGATGAAGTTTAATGCAGGTGTGAGGTGATGCATTTTGGGAGAAGAAATGAAGGGAGGCAATATAGGCTAGATAGTACAATTTTAAATGGTGTGAAGGAACAGAGAGACCTGGGGATTTGTGTTAGTGACTCGTTGAAGGTGGCAGGACAGGTAGACAAGGCTGTTAAGAAGGCATATGGGATACTAGGCTTTATAAATAGGGGTATAGAGTACAAAAGTCAGGAAGTGCTGACTAACCTCTATAAGACTTTGGTGTGGCCTCAGCTGGAATACTGTGTTCAATTCTGGTCACCACACTACAGAAAGGATGTGAAGACATTGGAAAGAGTACAAAGAAGATTTACTAGGATGGTGCCAGGATTGAGGGACTTCAGCTATGAGGAGAGGCTAGATAGGCTAGGGTTATTGTCTCTGGAGCAGAGAAGATTGAGGGGAGACCTAATAGAGGTTTATAAGATCATGAGGGGTTTCGACTGGGCAAATAGAGAAAAACTATTTCCACTCGTGGGCGAATCTGTGACTCGTGGTCACAGATTTAAAATAGTTTCAAGGCGAAGTAGAGGGGAGCTGAGGAGAAATTTTTTCACTCAGCGAGTTGTTCGAATCTGGAATGCATTGCCTGAAAAGGTGGTGGAGGCTGATTCGATAACAACTTTTAAAAGGGAATTAGATCTTTATTTAGGGAGATCAGGTCTATTAGGCTATGGGGAGAGGGCAGGGCAGTGGGATTGAATCGCTCTTTTCAACGAGCTGGCACAGACTAGATGGGCCGAATGGCCTCCTTTTGTGCCGTAAAATTCTATGAATCTATGAATCTAAATTTTGAATACTCTAAAATATGACATAAATAAGGTAATTCTTACACAGAATTTCCACCCAGAAAAAGACAGCCTGACTCTGCCAGTGACTACTAAATAGCACTCACTTTCTATCCAACTGATCTCACCAAAGCAACACATTTGAATCATTAAGCAGGCAGGCTGCAATTTAATTCAATAGTGTTTAGAATCGTCATTGCCATCTTCCAGAACATTGCAATATCAGACTCTGAAGGGGATAAATGATCTGTCAACCTACACAGTATCCAAATGTGTTTTGTGTCACTGGAAAATGATCTTGTCTGCTGTGCAAAGTGTCTTTGGATGTTATGTAAAAAGTTTAAAAAGTAATCACTTAGATATTGAGTACTTACAACAGAATCAAGGAAAAAGACAACGTGACATTTGCAGCAGAAACAGAAATCGCTGGGAACATGGCATCTTGCAGATCCTGCAAGTTCCTGTATCTAAACTTTTGCTGTGTGTCACCTTGTGCTCAGTCAAGGTTAGAAGTGAAGGAAACCTCTCACCACAGATAGGACACATATAGTGTTTGGCTGGTCCATGGTGCTTCTGCGAACACTCAGCAGGTCAGGCAGCATCTATGGAGAAAGTAAAGTGAGTCAACCTTTCGGGTCCACGACCCTTCATCAGAAATTTGGGTTGTGGATCCGAAATATTGACTCACTTTCCTTTCTCCATAGATGCTGCCTAACCTGCTGAGCGTTCCCAGCTATTTCTGTTTTTGTTTCAGATTTCCAGCATCTGCAGTATTTTGCGGTTTTGTTGATGACGTTTGCAGTATCTTTTAAACTAAGGCTGAACAATCAGAACATATGAACATGCCTCATATAATCGTTTGTTCAGGTTAAGATCTCTCACTTGTAAACCTGTCAATCCTGCTCTAAAAGCCTACTTAGTAGAGAACATGAGCAGTCATTGGGATAATACTAAACTCCCATGTTCTGTCGTATGACTATCTATCCACCTTAGCATTGCTTTTTTACGCATAGTAGAGCCACACATTCAGTGAGGCCATTTGACCCATTGTATTAGTGTTGGTGGCTGTTGCTTCAATGGAAGGACAAATAAAAGGAAATCATATAAACACTGTAACTAAAAGATACTTTCTTAACAACGTGTGTTGTTCATTTATGATAATTCCCCCTCCTTATTTGTTGCCCAGTGTTAGGTTTGAGATGCGCATTGATACCATCATTATGCAAAGGAAATATACCAGTGATCTCTACTTCCTAAACGTTGTATTGCATATTCAGGGACTGTTATGTTTCAACTCCTTTTGCTCGATTGCTCATTGTTGAAATCTGTCAAATTTAAGTTTGGCCGACAAGCAATTTTGCAAGTACAGTACATTTTGTTTATCTGTACATTGCATAATGGCATATCATTTTAATTTGCGATCACGGTCACAGCTAATCATTTGTTGGGAACAGCGGTGGGAATCCGCTGCGTTTGTCAGAGGTGCCGTCATTTGGATGAGACTTTAAACTGAATTTGTGTCTGCATGCTCTTCAGGTGACTGTAAAGGATCCCAGGATGTTGTTTGAAAAGAGAAGGGAGGTTTTCCCCCTCTATTCTGGCCAATAATCCCTCAGATAAAATCACTCATCTCATGGTTGTTTCAAGAAACCTCCTAGTGCAGGTTTACAGTGTATACTTTGCAGTATATTCTGTCAATATACTTTACAGTATATTCTGCGAAGCGCTTTGAGACATCGATAGGATGTGAAAAACGCTATATCAAATGCAGGATTATTATTATTATTATTATTAGTGCGAATGGCGTACAAAAATTCTAAATCTAACCTTGACTCCCCAATCTATGGGAAGTGACTGTAATTATATATAATGAGTCGCAGAAAACCTAATAATGTGCTGTAGAATAATTGACAAAGATTTATATAGAGTGAACAGCACCGAAATAGGCAACTTAGCCCAACCAGTCTGGCCGGTGTTTATACTCCACATGAGTCTCTATCTATTCTTCACTCCCTTTCACACACTTCGATTACCATCTCCCTTACACAAAGGTCTATCTTTTCTCTTTAATGCATCCATATCTATTCATCTGAGGACACCAACAAAATGAAAAAGGGAGTACAAATGTGCCAGCAAATGTTTTCATTACTGCAGAAACATCTGTCATCATGTGAAAAAAAACTAGAGGACTAAAAATTCTAACAAAGCCAAAGTCTAACAAACAATTCCTAGCGCAGTTGTCATGAAATGTCCTTCTGTACCATTGATGTGTAGTGCAGAAAAATCACTTTCTATGTATAACTTCTTGCTGCAAGACAGCTGACAATCGATTCACATAGAAAAACGTGCCCTGTGCAACCTGCTGCCTTACAATCCTGGGAAATTTTTATTTCAGCACTATTCGTTGACGTACAAATGCCTTACAGATGTTCGAGACTGTGTTGAACCCAAAGGAGGTACAGTGCCAAGTACATATAGTTGGCAGGACACAAAACGGAGACAGACTCATAACTAGGTTGTTCTTTGTGCTCCAATCTAGAAATTCCATGAAGCTGTATGATAAATTTAACCCTGTTATTTGGATAATCGAGTTTACGTTGATAATATAATTTTATTTCAAAGTTAAAGTTGCATCACATCTAAAGTAGAATGACTGTTTTCAGCGCTCAGCTTTGTCTTGCACAACAAAGCCTGATACCCCTCCCACTTCATTAAAGGCAAAGAGGGATTAAAAGATTTTTTGCAGCCCATTTAATTTCACCCAAAGACATCATATCAGAGAACAAAATGAGCAAAATGAATGGGCTGCAAAAAATACTATTTATACAGCCATTTTTTTAAGCACGCAGGGATGTATTGATAAAAATAACCGCTTGGTTAGCCTCACATCAACATTTCTTTTACCTGGAGCACATGGAATGGAATGTCAGGCAGCAGTAGCAACTAACTGATCTGATGGACAAATCTCTTTGTGGTCACAATAACAACAAAATTACATTTGTAAAGCACTTTCACGTAGGGAGGACATCCCCAGGCACTGTTATTCTTTAATACACCCAATGGGATCTGGCCAGAATTCATGTTGAGAGAAGATCCTAAACTGAAATGACTTCTCGACGTTTTGTAGCAATACTGCTGCTATACTCTGAGGGTTAAAGCTCTCCTCGTGACATTTATTGTGCCAAGTTACAGTAGAGAGATAGAAATTCTACTGCAGTCAGCAGAGAAATGCTTCACAAGGTCTAACAGTTAATCTATCACTGCTAATCTCTTCTGACATCAAATCCAAAGTCTTCAAGTTTAAATAATACAGGGTCATAAAGTAATCATGTTTTCATGGTTAATTCTTATCTTAACATGCCACTATCTTAAAATTTAGGAATGTGAAGACTTTTTGAAAATTCTTCAATTTAGTCTTAATTTAGAAGCAACAACTGCAACAAAATTAAATTTCTACAGCACTTTTCATGTTGGGATGATGTCCCAAAGCACTGGACAATCAGTGTTTTGGACCCGAGCTGGGGGTTGGGATGGGGGAAAGTCGAAGGCAGGCATGGAAGAAGGGTGATCGAAGGCTCAGTCGAAGAAGAGGGTCTTGTGGGAGGCAAGGGAGGAGGTGAGAAGTGGAATGACTGGGATGGAGTTCTGGAGGGTGGGGGCAGTTACTGAAGGCCCTCCTGCTAATGGTGAGGCAAGTGAAGTTCGGGACACAAAGCAGGCCGGAGCCCACTGAGTGGAGAGAGCGGGCTGGTCGGTAGGAGATTAGAAGGTCGCAGAAGTAGGGGTAACAAAGCCATGTAGATCTTGAACTACAGTATATCCTCGGTGTGATGGGAAGCCAGTGGAGTCAGGCGAGGAGGGGTGTGATAGGGTCATGGAACCTGGTGCGGGAGGGGACTTGGGCTGCAGAGTTCTGAGTGATCTGCAGCCTATGGAGTGAGGAGTTGGGGAAACGACAAGCAGGGAGTTTGCATAGTCAAGCCTGGATGTTATGAATTTGTGTGTGGGGATTTTAGTAGTCTGTGGTGTGAGACAGAATCAAAGCTGGCGATGTTGCAGAGTTATAGGGGAAAGCTTATGGCATGGATGTGCTGTGGACAGGATAGTTAAGGGTCAAGCAAGATGCCAGCAGAATTGTGGGCAGATTTTGTAACATTTTAAGGCAATGTCTGAGGCCATTTCCTACATTGTGCTAGTGAAATTGCTGTTTTCCAAATTGCTGAAAACTTTTAAACAAATCCAATTTTGTTTCTTTAAAAACATCTATTTCCTGAAAATTTCAAGAAATTAAATATCAAAAACTGGTAGATTTATTTATAAACTGTTCAATGTGGTAATTAATCATCACATTGAATGCACCATAAGACACCACACATTTCAAGCCATTTGTAAAGTATCACTGGTTTTCTCAACATCTCTCCCTCACCAACCAACTGCCCCCCACACACACATCCCCAATTGGCTGCCTCATTTTGCCCACAAATATACAGTATACAGTATAGTATATTCTGTGAAGTGCTTTGAGACATCTAGAAGACGTGAAAAGCGCTATATCAATTGCAAGGATTTTTATTAATATTATTTTTATTATTTTATTTTTATCTACAGGCTTTTGGGATGGAGAATTCCATAAATTCACTACCCTCTGAGTCAAGACGTGTTTCCACAACTCAGTTCAAAAAGACTGACCCTTAATCTTAAAACTGTGCCCCCTCGTTATAGATTCTCCTACCAGAGGAAACAGTCTCCCACTGTCTACTATGTCATGCCCCTTAAGAATCTTGTAGGTTTCTATAAGATCAAGATTTGGTTCTTTTCAACAAGTATCACTTCAGAATTTGATTTTAGGAGCGTCTGACAAACTTTGATATTAGATCCTAGAAACAGCAATTCACAAAATTGGTTTGGATGAAGAAAGCCATTCATTGAAATTAATTTAATCCTTCCAGAATACCCACTCTACCGTCATCAAATCATGGAGTTAAATCTTTTTTTTATGCAAGTGCCACTCATAGAATACTGATTTAGTTGCACTCAAAGGCTGGTCTGTGCGTCTAAGGCAGCTTTCTGTCTAGGAATCCTCAGGCAGAACATTGTGCTGCGGCAGAAGGAATGAAGGAAGGAGGAATAGGCTGATTCCACAATTGTTTTCTCTTGGATTTCTTAAGAGATAGGTCAAGAAATTGCAAAATTGATTTTAAAGTCTGAATTAAGGAAACATTAATTTACATTTTCTTGCGTTTAGGTTTTTTATTCAACAGAACATATTTAAACTAAGCTAGCCGTGTTTGTCCCACAAAATACACACTCATTGCACTTTGCAACATATCCTGTGAAGCGCTTTGGGACATCCTCCCAATGTGAAAGGAATAACAAATGTAAGGATCATGATTATTATTATTTTAATTACTCTCTTACATATAGGTGTCAACCTGGCTCAGTGGTAGCACTCTCGCCTCTGAGTCAGAAGCTTGTGGGTTCAAGCAAGCCCTATGCCAGGACTCTGAATCATATAGCTTAAGCTGACACTCCAATGCAGTGCTGGGGGTGTGTTACATTGTCAGAGGTGCCGTCCTTCGGATGAGATGTTAAACCAAGGTCCCATCTGCCCATTCAGGTGGACGTTTAAGATCCCATCACACTATTCAAAAAGAGAAGGGAGTTTCTCCCGGTATCCTGGCCAACAACCCCCAAATAAACTAGGTCACTCCCCCCATGGCTGATTGTTGCACAATACTACGTGCACTGGCTGCATGTTTTGCCCACAAAGTACACAGTCAATCCCTTTTACAGTATGTCCTGTGAAGTGCTTTGAGACATCTCCATGACATGATAAGGCGCTACATTGAATGCAAGGATGATTTATTATTATTATTGGTATAATATATACACAGCACACCACTGACAGAAAGAAACACAGCGGTGGTTTATTTCGGTGACGTGCTCCAAAACAGGGGCTACCATGTGGTTAACTAGATTGTTCTTTTGGTTTTCACAGTGTAGAGGATGTGCACATATGTGAAGAAACCGTGAGGATTTCATTTTACTTTATGGTGACAGAACCGGAAAACATATCCAATCCAGTTCCTAGGACGCAAGTGGATGAAGCAATCAAGTGAGACTTAAATTATTCCAAAGATAACACGTCGCCCCACAGCAAAAGATTTTCTCGACTGAGCTAACACATCAGATAACTTTGTTTCTGCTTTACATTTTTCAGAATGGTTAGAGGCCGATTCAATGATGCCTTCTCTCTGGATGACAGCACGCTGGAGTTCGTGGGTATCAAACCCACTCTGCCCACAGTCAGTGAACCACCTGTTACTGTATGGCTGGTCGTGTTTGGTATTGTCATAGGCTTGGTTTTGGTTGCATTTATTGCCTTAATGGTCACTGGTCACCGTGAGAAAATGAAGTAAGTGCTCCAAGACCTTAAGCTTCCTCAGAACCCTCTACCACTTTTTCTCCAGTAAATAATTATTAAATAGCCATGAGAGTTTCAAATCTCTGTATCATAACTCTTGATTCCAGTACAGTATGTGTGGAATCACACTGAGACTGAAACATCAGCTTACTGGCTGCATAATACATTTCAGAGTTTCCCTGTGCTGTGCCAATATCATTGTAAGGCTTCAATGTCCACAATCATACACAATGGTGTAGTTTGTGATGTTCACAAAATAGCTAATTGTAAAAGCCAACCAGTTACAAATTAAAAGCTGGACAGCATATTCGATGAAGTCCCTCACTCTGATTCACTCCAATGAACTACTACCCTGGCTACACTTTATGGTAAATTCTGTGAAGCACTTTGAGATGTTTCGACATGATTACGCGTTACATCAAATGCAAGGATTATTATTATCTTCACTCTTCTCTTTCTGTTTCTGCACTGACCACCTTCTCATTGTTGGTGACTTTAGCTCCTTCAAGGATAAAACCTTTAACCTTTAACTCTTCTTACCCTATCTCGTCTTCCCACCCACATATGTTGGCACTACTTCTATCTTATATATGGCCTTGACATCTCTGAGCTCGCCATCTCCAATGAGGGCATTTCTGATCATTTTTTAATCTCCCTAACCTCCCCCATTCATTCCACTCTGCAGAAAATTCTCCCTCAGTCCCTCTCAAATGCAATACTGTCTACTGATCTTTGCCCCTCCACCCCCACCTCAGCCTTGATGACTGCAGCGCCACCACCATCAACACACTCATCCCTTGAATTTAGAATTGTCTCCCATCCTAGCTGTTCTCTCCTTTTATTCAACTCACCTTGTTGATATCATTCACATATGTTGGGTTAATTTTCACACGTATATTGATGTCATATACGTCTAGTTTTACTTTGTCCCTTCATTTCAGGTCCATTGATGATCTGACTGGCTGTTTTCAGCTTGCTTAAAGAAAACCAGCTTAAAAATTGACTTATTTAAGAATTTGCCAAATTACAGATGCTTTGGAGTAATAATAAATGGAGTAAATTTGCTTTCAATCCCACCCAAAAGACGTGTGTTTGGCTACACCTACAAACACCTCCCCTTGCCTCCTTCTTGGGCTACCAGCCATGTCTTTAAAGCACTTTATGTAAAAAGCTGTTATAAGGGTGCAAGTTGTTGCAATCGTTGAATTTGTATCCTTCAGTGGGAAAGATAAAGTCTCCACTTTATAAAGCGAGTCCAGACCCTTGGCATCTTGTTTCACCCTCAGCTATCCTTTCGACAGCACATCCGTGCCATGACCCATTCTGCCTTCCTCCACCATCGCAATATCGCTCTGCCCACCACTGTCTTACAACACAGACCACCAAAACCCTCGTACATACATTCATAACATCCAGGCTTGACTGTACAAACTCCCTGATTGTTGGCCTCTCCAACTCCTCCCTCCATATGCTGCAGACCATCTAAAACTCTGCAGCCCACGTCCTCTCTTGCACCAGTATCCGTGACCCTATCATTCCCATCCTTATCCAACTTTACTGGCTTCCTCATACAGAGGATACAATCCAAGATCTTGGTTCTCACATTCAAAGCCCTCCATGGCCTCGCTCCCACCTACCTCTGCGAGCTTCTAATGCTCTGCCAGCCTGCCCACTCCCTCCGCTCAGCAGGCTCCGGCCTGCTTCATATTCCTCGCCTCACCTGCCTCCAATCCCTGAAACTCCATCCCACAGTCCCTCCTCCTCGCCGGTTCCCTTGCCTCGTTCAAGACCCATCTCAAGATCCTCCTCTTCGACCGTTCCTTTGAAAACCCTCCTTTTCCCCTGACCTTCACCCTCCTAAATGCTGACCCCCAGCTCGGGTCTGAAACACCCTGCTGCCCATGAAAAGCACTCTACAAATATAATTTTGTTGCTGTTTGTTTTTTTGAGAGCAAGAATACAATAGATCCCCACAATGAAGGAAAGTTCAGTGATAATGGGACTGAAAATATTACGGTGTGATACAGTTATCAGAGAATTGTCACATCACTGTAGTCTCACTAAAACTAGTGATTGTCTCAACTGTAATCCCAATGATTACATTGGGAATTAATTCAATGATCTCTTGTCGCAATTTTCACCCTAATGCTTGCCAATGGTACTATTATTTTCCTGACATCTTGTTTTTCTGTGGTGGGTCTGTCGTAGGAAAGCAAAGGAGGTACAGGACGAGGATGAAAATGAAGAGATTGAAGACAAAACTCTCAAAGGAACTGAAAACGGAGTGTACTGTACTGTTCTGGACTCAAATGATGGACTGAAAAATGAAGCATTTTGCCTAGATGATGATAAATTAACACAGCTATAAAATAAGCTGTTCTCTACCTACCTTCCCCTAAAAAGCACATTTTGCTGGGTCATATAACACAATTTTTAAAGGAGAACTGAACACAATGAGTAAGTACAGATATAACTAATAATGAGCACTAGGTTAATATGTCCAGTTTTAACCAACTTTTACATTTGGTTTTTAAGGATATTCATTAATTTTATATTGAACAGACATAAAATTATGTCTAGATTGATGGTACCACATGGGATCCCTGTTCATCGCATCTGCTCAATAACACTGACGCAACTGCATGTGACAGTCTGATGCATTGAGCTCAATGAGTCACTCTCTTGGTGGTTATTTTGCACCATGTGCATTTACACATTGAATTTGTTGCTGTTTGCTAAGCACTATTCTTCTCTGTTTTGTACATTTGGTCCTTATTTGTTACATTTTACAAATTTGCACTTAGAAGTAACTAAATTATTAAACAATATAATTTTAACTGCATAATATTGTTGAATTATAAAATTTAAACAAAATTTAAACCAAAGTTTCAATTTACTGCCTGAAGTAATGGTTGTATCAACAACAACAACAACAAAATTGCACTTATATAGCGCCTTTCACGTTGGGAGGACATCAGATAGTCCTGTAGCTTAATGCTTAGAGCACGTGCTTCGCATGCGAGAGGATCCGGGTTTGATTTCCGAGCAAGGTGATACATTCGTCAAGCTTCCTTACTCCGACCGTCTCTGTTTACCCAGCAGTAAGAGGAACCCAGTTATTAGTCGATTGGTGGATGGTTTTTCCGGGGATAATAATCCCTTCAAAAAAAGGGCCACTCACTCCATGGCAGTTTGTGGGATACTGCTGCGTGCAATTGGCTGCCACATTTCACCCACACAAATATAGTCAATTCACTTTACACTATATTCAGCCAATTCAGTTTACTGTATATTCTGTGAAGCACTTTGAGATGTCTCACACGGTATGATAACAACAACAACAACAAATTACACTTATAAAGCGCCTTTCGCGTCGAGAGGACGTCCCAAGGCGCTGCACAAGAGGCATCTGACCCGAGCTGGGAGGGGGGTGTTCGGGAAGGGGTGAAACACGTAGGGGTGGTCGAAAAATTCTGGGTGGAACAAAAGGCACGGTCGAAGAGGAAAGTCTTCAAACCGGCCTTGAAAGAGGAAAGGGAAGAAATGAGACGGAGGGATTGGGGGATGGAATTCCATAGGTGCTATAACAAATGCAAGGATTATTATTATAATTATTATAGTATGAATGCACTAAAAGGAAGCTTGATAAATACATGAGGGAGAAAGGAAAAAGGTATTGGAGGGAGTAAGAAATGGGTGATACTCATGTGGAGTATAAACACTAGCACGGACTTGGGTCAAATGGCCTGTTTGTGTGCTATATAATGAATCTAAATCTGTGTAAAAGGTAATGTTATGCTTCGATTTTCTATAAGCGTACAGTGACAGACACATTTAGGGAAACTAAACCAAGCAGAATAATGTTTAGCCAGCAGCAGCAAATTTGCCACTTAGAGGACAGCCTGATTGAGACCGAAAACACTTCCAATTCAGAGATCATGCATTGTGCTGATACCAATGTAAATGAGGAGATATGTAGCAGGAGCTTCATTCCAATAGCTATTATTACCTTACCAAGTATGTGCTCCTGTCTAATCCACACATACTAGATGAATACAAGTTACAGAAAGTAACCCTATTAACCTTAGAAAGCAAAAGTTAAAAGAGAATCAATACGCTTTTCTTATTGCTGATACTTACGCATCGTTTTAACTTCTCCTTTAAACAATGAACACTCTTTTCAACTCTTTTGCAGTCTTCCTTCAAACCCTGTGATATTTCTATTAAATATTACAAAGAAGCTTACTGCAACTTATGGAATTGCATCTGTTCAATGCACGCTATCTTTACTCTTAGAAACTGAGGAGTATTTTAACATATTTCGCTGCTTCTGACCCAAGGTTGGGAAAGATGACATTTTACTTTAAGTTCAGAGATGGATACAATGCTGGAAGTGGATTCTATCTGCCATGGATTCAAACACCCTCTCTGAATGGATATAATGCACTTTACAACTCATGGACTTTAGCATACAGAGAATCACATTATCACTGTATATTTCTTGCAAACAGATGCTAACTGTTCCCATTCAAGGTAATGCCCTGACCTTTTAAGCTCATTTACTGTTTGCAACAAAGCAAAATGACCGATTTGTTTTTCCTACTCCTACGTTTATCTCCTTAAGCCAGCATGTTTTATGCCAAGGTCTGTTTCACATAGTCATCAATGACGCTCCGTGTTTGGCTTAAATGAATGTTAAATATGTTTCTGCACAATGAAACTGGTTCTGTTATTTCTATTCCCCTCCCTCCCCCGTGTTGAATTGCTCAGTTCCATGCATTTGCTCTCTCTTGGTTCTTGCAAGAAGAGCCACAGCTTATCTGCTAATGCCAAGTAGAATAGCTAAGTATTCAAGGTCTATGTTCTGTGCTATCATGTCTGGGATATGGGTTTCACCCCAGTCAGATTGATGAGATGAATGTCTCTGCTATTTCATAGATGAGATGGGCAGTTTTAATTCAATGAGCTTGGGCAGTTTTAATTCAATTCCACAGGATCAAATTATCCATAATTTTGCTGAAGTTGTTACTAAATTGGCGTGCTTACTCACAAACAGCACAAGATTGGCTGGTGTGGGAAATGGAAATATTCATTGTTGGAATATGGATGCTTTTCCAAGACTGTGATTCAAAGGCGGATGGGTATTCTGCAACAGACTGTTCTATTAATCAGCCTATCTGCTCTGCCATTACTTCCCTTGTGAAACACATTTTACTGGGATGAAAGATCTTGTGATTCTTGGAAGACACCACTACACCGATGGGAACATTGTAATCATCAGGAAATACTTACAGAATGGCAATAACCCATCCCCATCAAAAGCAAACTTTCTGCTCATCGCTGACTGTGATATAAGACTTATTTGATCTTCCACAGATTATACATCTAAACTCTATATAAATAAATCTGGAAATATATGCTTGGTGGATAATATATTGGTTTTTTAAATTGTTCCAGTAGGCTTGTGAAATAATGTATTGTATTATTGTTCTCCACATAGATGTACAACACAGAATTATATGATTAAAAAAAAGTATAATGCCATTTAACAAGGTGTATTGGTGTCAGAAGTACATGTTTCTTATGTAAAACTTTTTTTGTTGGATGTAACATTTGAGTAGAAAAGGATTCTTTCTCATCCATTTTATTCTCTGCACTCAGCTCATGAAAGTAATTTGACTGTTTTTTTTATCTCCTCGGATACAGTTCCAAGTGTGCTAGTCACTAGCCAGTACCAAGTGATCATTATTCACATGTGAATTTCAACAGCAAGTGTTCTGCATCTAATCTGACATCTGCTTCTAGCAGAGCTTTTTGTCCACCTGAGTCTAGATTTACTCTATTCAGTGTCCAGTGAACAATCATATTATAGTCATATCTAGTTATGGTATATAGCTACTTTATAAACTATAAAGTTATAACTTCCTAAGATGACCAGTGGATGTCCTCCCAATGTGAAAGGAGCTGTACAAATATAATTTTGTTGTTTCATTAATACATTTTTTTAAATCATTTAAATGCCATAGTATAATACACCTGTTAAGTTGGTGTATCACCTACTTTAAATGGGACATTGCTGTGCACAAATTGACTGCTATGTTCACAAAACATAGTCACAAAATTTACAGTATATATCCTGTGAACGCTTTAAGGTGTCTTCTCAACGAGAACGACTATACCAAATGTAAGAATCATTATTATTATTTCTGTGCACAAATTGTCTGCTTTGTTCATTTACACAGTCACTGCGCATAATAGTAATTACTGTGATGCTCCTTTATATGTTGACATGACAAAACCCTCACTCAAATGTGAGATTATATATATCGGAGTGTAGAGTCACAATGCTTAAACTTAAAAACATGTTTTATTAAACAAATCAATATTAATTAATTCTGTGTAATAGCTTCAGTAAAGTAAATGTTGTAGTGGAAAACATAATGTAATTTATCTCCCTTACCTACTCTGATTTTCCCATTCAGGCATCTGCCTCTGTTAATGTATTTGTTTTTGTGAGCTAGAATGACTGGTGTTGCCATGTTATCTTTTGTTATTGTCCTATGTGTAAGTATCTTACCTAGCAACTAGCATGACATGTTATAAAACGCTCCTCAATTAATGCCTGCATAGCTTTCCGGCTGTTATTGTAAATTGTCAACAACGTTCCAATTATGGTTAGTGTGGTAGACCAAATTTCAAGCTGTAGTTTTTAAATTGATGTGCAACATTGATGGCGCAGGGCAGAGACTCATTGATCCTTGAGTTAACATTATTACGGTTAGCCACAGGGAAGTAGACGTTTATCCAATCTGTGAGGCTGAGCTCGACCTGTATTGAAGTGATTGCTGAAATGGCTGAAGTCAAGAACTCTGTCGAGCTGAAAGAGATGCAGCATAACATCCACCAGTAGAGTAATTAGAAGACAAATTCATTTTCCCACTCATTCTATTTAAGGACTGGAGTGTATGTGGGATTAATTGCACGTGCTGAAACTCTGCCGGCCAGTGCTTGTTTGTAATGTTATTAAAGATGCTGCTACATGACCAGCAACCTTCACAATTCTAACATTATTTCAAGCACTATTCTCCTGAACTCCATCCCCAAACCCCATCGTCTCACCAGATCTCAAATCCATCAAGAATCTTTTGAAAATGCATCCCCCCCAGCCACCGCAGTGTCCCAAATCCCTCATGTTGAAGTTTTCTTTTGTGAAAGTATACGTTTTATTGTGAAATGCACTTTATTATCCCTACAACAGTGGTCTGGTTTGGATACTCTTACCACGATGCAAACCAGACTACTGAGGGCTCGACATATGGATGAGGATCTTTTTGTGTCTGGAATTGAGTGAACATTCTCTCCCTGAAGGGATGGATACACACTGTTCAACTCATCTTGAAATGTAATAAAATTATAATAATTGGTCCATTTGAAGTAGTGTCTTATCACATCATCGAGAAGTCTCAAAGTGCTTCACAGGATACACTGTAAAATAGGGTGACTGTGTATTTGGGGGGAAATTTGGCCCAGGTAGTCATGAGCAAAGGTTTCGGGATCCCGGAGTGTACTAGAGTTTGACCAGCTAAAACTGTTCAGTCAACCATTGTGAATACTGCTTGGCAAGCTTCCTGCTGTGTGCACAGCTAGGATCACCCAGTTCAATGACGTTATGCAGTTCAATCCAGGTTACTTTAAATAACCACAAAAATAGAGCCTGAGGAGGAGTCCTATGCCCATCACTTCAGGTAGTTGATAGATTTATTGCCAAAGTCCAACCAAAGTTCTCCTGAATCCAAACCCCAGATCAAGTTCAAAGCCTCGACTCTCCAACTCCTTGAGAGGTCCTCCTGACATGAAAGGGGCTATATCAATGCAATTTGGAGTTTGTAATGCTTTTCAATTTGATATGTGGGGTCCTTTAGCTCAGTGATTAGAGCACTCACCTTACAAGCGAAAGACGGTTCGATTCCAGGCAGGGCAAAACCTTGGGCAAGTTTCCTTACTCCACATGCCTGATAATCATTAAAAAAACCTTCCCTTGATGTGTCGCAGCTCTCAAGCTATCGGCCCATCTCCAACCTCCCTTTTCTGTCCAAAGTCCTCGAAAGAGTGGTTGCCTCCCAGCTCCGCTCTTCACTCTCAACGCACTCACTTTTTGAACCCCTCTAATCGGGTTTCCGCGCTTCCCACAGCATGGAAACTGCTCTGGTCAAGGTCATAAACGACATCCTGACTATCTGTGACCAGGGCTTCCTCGATCTATCCGCTGCCTTTGACACCGTAGATCACACAATCATCCTCCACCGCCTTTCGTCCCTCCTCAACCTTCAAGGCTCTGTCCTTGAATTGGTTCCAGTCATACCTCTCACACCGCCTTCACTTTGTCTCCAACAGCTTCTCCTCCAGCCCTTGCACAGTTTCATGTGGCGTTCCCCAGGGCTCTGTCCTTGACCCCCTGTTCTTCACCCTCTACATGCTCTGCCTCGGTGACATCATCCGCAGACATGGGGTAAAATTCCACATGCGGATGACACCCATAGAATCATAGAATCTTATGGCACAAAAGGAAGCCATTCAGCCCATCGAGTCTGTGCCGGCTCTTTAAAAAGAGCAATTTAATCGCATCACTCCTCAGCTCTCTCCCCATAACCTCGCAAACCTGTCCTCCCCAAATAAATGTCTACCTCTCTTTTAAAAGTTGTTATCGAATCGGCCTCCACCACCTTTTCAGGCAATGCATTCCAGATTCGAACAACTCGCTGGGTTGCAAACAATTCTCATCTCCCCTCTGCTTCTTTTTGAAACTATTTTAAATCTGTGACCATGAGTCACTGATACGCCCACCAGTGGAAACAGTTTTTCCCTATCTACTCTGTCGAATCCCCTCATGATCTTAAAAACCTCTATTAGGTCTCCTCACAACCTTCTTTGTTCCAATGAGAATAAACCTAGCTTCTCTAGCCTTTCCTCATAACTAAAGTCCCTCATTCCTGGTACCATCCTAGTAAATCACCTCTGCACCTTTTCCAATGCCTTAACATCCTTCCTAAAGTGTGGTGAGCAGAATTATACATAGTACTCTAGCTGAGGCTTAATCAAAGTTTTATAGAGTTTAGTCAGAACTTCCTGACTTTTGTACTCTATGCCCCTCTTTATAAAGCCTAATATCCCGTATGCTTTTTTGATAACCTTGTCTACCTGTCCTGCCACCTTCAAAGAATCATTCACACAAACCCCCAGGTCTCCCTATTCCTTCACACCAGTTAAAATTGGACGAGGGATAATTTCCTCCAATTTAACATCAACAAGACGGAGGCCCTCCTGATCGGCTCGCGTCAGCACCTCCGCACCTCAGGCGCTGACAACATCAGCATTCAAGGCTGCTCTCTCCACCTCTCAAAGCCAATCAGGAATCTGGGCGTCTTGTTTGACCCTGAAATGTCCTTCCTCCCCCATATCCGCGCCATGACTGGTACAGCCCTCCACCACCTCCGTAACGTTGCCAGACTCCGCCACTACCTTACCCAACATGCTGCCGAAACACGCATTCATGCATCGATTACGGAAACTCTCTCCTCGTCGGCCTTCCAAGCTCCTCCCTTCACAAGCTGCAGATTATCCAGAACTCTGCAGCCCATGTACTCTCCCGCACCAGGCAACGCCACCACATCACTCCCACCCTCGCCCATCCCCACTGGCTCCCCATCCCCCAGAGGATCGAATTCAAGATCCTCGTCCTCACCTTCAAGGCCATTCACAATCTTGCCCCTGCCTATTTCTCTGACCTGCTGATTCCCTATCAGCCTGCCCGTCCCCTCTGTTCAGCAGGCTCCGCGTCCACCACCATAACTGCCCTACCATCGGTGGCCGGGCTTTCAGCCTCTCTGTTCCCACACTATGGAATTCCATCCCACAATCCCTTCACCTCACCTCCTCCCTTTTCTCCTTCAAGGCCGATCTCAAGACTTTCCTCTTCAACCGTGCCTTCTGCTCCCCTCCTACTACGCTCCTTCCACTTCCCCCTACTCTGACCACTCCTCCGCTCAGGTCCGGACCTAACTGTTCAGTACCTTGGGATATCCTCCCGACGTGAAAGGCACCTTAAAAATGTAATTTGTTATTGTTGTTGATAATAATCCCTCAAAAATGTTGGTCATTTCAATCCACAACTGTTTGTGGGACACTGCACTTTGCAATTGGCTGCCACATTTTGCCTACAAATATACAGTCATTTCACTTTACAGTATACAAAACACGAAATACTACAGATGCTGGAAATCTGAAACAAAAACAGAAGTTGCTCGGAAAACTCAGCAGGTCAGGCAGCTGAGTCGTGGACCCGAAACGTTGACTCACTTTCCTTTCTCCATGGATGCTGCCTGACCTGCTGAGTTTTCCCAGCTACTTTTTTTTTGTTTCACTTTACAGTATATTCTGTGAAGCACTTTGAGATGTCTAGAAGACATGAGAAGCACTCTATCAAAAAAGCAAGGATTATTATGATTATTAGTATAAAATAAACAAAATATATAAATATGCAGTCAATTCACTTTACAGTATACTTTGTGAAGCATTTTGAGACGCCTAGAAGACGTGAAAAACGCTGTATCAAATACAAGGATTTTATTTTGATTATCTCAGGAAAATTGTTGAGGAAACTGGGACCAATGGGATTCAGCAGGAAGGCTGTCACATTGAACAATTCCAGCAAGATAGGAAGGTGATTGTAAGTAAAACCAAGCATGAACATTAAGATATGGGAGATTTCCCCCCCCACCACCACCACCATCACTCATATGAACTATTATTCTTCATGCATTTTAGGACATATTTTTAAACTTTGTTAAAACCGACAATTCTTTTCCTGGTAGTGTTGCCTATGGTCTTGACACGTCTAAATCAATACTGGACATGATATTGATAACAATGTAGTTAACACTATTTGATTGAGATCCTATTTGACAGAATGAGGTCTGCTAACATTTGCAGGCGTAGACTGGTTGTATTTTTATACGGAATACTTTGCAGTGTTAGTTGGACAGCTGAAACAAAAGAAATGAAGGAATAAAGGTATGCAGATATTTCAATTTTGTTTGATTGTGTTCAGGAGTGAAAGAGAGTGTTTCACAGCAATTAAAGAAATGTGGAAACAATCCATGAAACTGAACCGTGGGAAGGTTTCATGGGTTAAATGGAGCCTAATGACAGTTGTTTAGCCTATGCACGTTTTATTTGCATAACATTTTGAATACATTTTAATGCTTTGTAACTCAGAAATAATATAAGGATATCGAAAATATATGTTTTTGAATAGCATGAGTACAGTAAATTATTAAATCACTGTAGTCCTGCAGCATATCGGTTAAAGCATTTGCTTTGCAAGCGAGAGGACCCGGGTTCAATTCCTCCCCTCTCTTCCATATGGTGATAAATACTTATATACCTAATTATTTAGCAAATGTAGTGTTATTAAATACAAAAACATGTAGATTAACTTGGTTATTTAATTCCAACTTTACAAATCAACCTCTTTCAAATCTGCTCTTCTCATTCAGTGGCATGTCCACCTCGCTTTGTAGGGTTGCAAAATATTCCCTTGCTTCTTCGCCTGCTACATTCCAAAATATCACAGACTGCTGTTACTGTGGAAGTTTCATTATGTTTGTTGCTAGTCCAAAAATTTTGAAAGTCGCTTTCAAACTGTTGCCAATTGTGCCTTAAACTTCCAAACAACTTCAGTGATCTTGGTATCTGCACATGCCTTGGTATGGCATTTAATTTAATCCTAACTCCCTCTCCCCTACCCCTTGCTCGGGTCACGACCTGACTGTTCAGCACCTTGGGATGTCTTCCTGATGTGAAAGGCACTCAAAAAGTGTAATTTTCTTGTTGTTATCGTAATTCTGCTTCTCTCTGCATTTTGCTTTTCAGCCCGTATTACATCTTGTAGTCAGTTTCACTCCAGGTTCCGTTTTATAATATAATAATAATCTTTGCATTTGATACAGTGCTTTTCATAGCTTGTAGATCTCTCAAAGCGCTTCACAAAATCTATTGTAAAGTTAATTGAATGTATATATGTAGCCAAAACATGGCAGCCAATTGTGCACAGCAGTGTCCCACAAACAGTCGTGGATTGAAATGACAATTCTTTTTTGAGGGATTATTATTAGGAGTGTGGAGTAAGGAAACTTGCACAAGGTTTCACCCTGCCTGGAATTGAACCCAGGTCTCTCACCTGTAAGGTGAGTACTCTAACCACTGAGTTACAGGACTCCACTTCTGACACCAAGTACTGTTATTTAATCAACTCTTTCAAATCTGTTCAGTCATTTTCCAGAATTTGTTTGTCCTTGTGTCATCCATATTTACAGTAATTGCCATATAGGTCCCTAAAGCAATATACAACAGCAAATAAAAGCCAATTTGAGCAGTAATTGTTTGAAAACGTGGATGCCTAGACTGACCCTGGATTGACCCTAGATTGACTTGCTCTCTGCTTCTCTGCCCCTCTCTTGAGTTGACCTGTTTTGCAGCTCTTTTCTTATATCCTTTAATGATTGAATTAATAAATTTATTGAAGCAAGCTAACTCAGTACATAGGGCATTCATACCTGCAGCTTTTTTGGTCTGTAATATAATTTCATATACAATACACAGTCGCCCTTTTACCCACTTGATCATCAGGTGAACTTGTTTAACTGATGATAAAGGTTTTCGTTCTAAAAAATAACTGACCATTACCCTATCTACTTAGTATTCGATTGAAAATAATTGTGGGACATTGTATAAACATTTAGGAACTACAGTTCATGTATTCCCGATTAATCTTCGGACCAACAATAAATATAAATCCAACTTTATCATTACAGTTACCACATACTCTATGTTGTTGCTACACTGAAGTTGATACGATTGTGCTTATCATGCAAAAAGTCACTGCAATCTACAGCTAATAAAAGCAACAGTGGAAATATTAGTCACACTCATGGACATCAACTGCACCACATATTTCCTGACACTCCATATCTCCCACAGGTATACAGTACAGGGTTCGTAAATGGAGGTAATATTCATTGAGGTGTCACTCAGAGATTCAGATGAATTGCAGAGTATAAAGGTACATGTATGAGACATTGTGGTAAATGTATGTTTGTATATATATAGACACACCTCTGTACTATCAACAATAACAACAACAACTTGGATTTATATAGCGCCCTCTACGCCACACGGTGTCTCAGAGCACTTCACAAAAACGGATCCCAGTGCCAAGCCAGTGGGAGGGGGAGAAAGGCGCGCTCGAAAAGAAAAGTCTTTAGGCACAACTTGAAAATAGGAAAGGAGGGGGCGAGGCGAAGGCATTGAGGAAGGGAATTCCAGAGCCTTGGGGCCTCCAATGGTGGAGCGGAGGATTCGGGAGACAAGGAGTAGACCAGACCCAGTGGAGCGAAAGCAATGGGTGCTGTTTTGAGGAGAGAGGAGGTCGGAGAGGTAGGGGGATGCAGAGGAGTGGAGGGATTTGAAAACAAGAGTGAGGATCTTGAAATTGATCCGCTCTGAGACAGGGAGCCAGTGAAGTCTGGCAAGGACTGGGGTAATCGCAGAGTGAAGTTTGGTTGGGTGAGAATGCGGGCGGCGGAATTTTGAATAACCTGAATCTTATGAATGCTGGCGGAGGGGAGACTGGCGAGGAGGGCATTGGAATAGTCCATCCAAGAGGTGACAAAGGCATGGAGCAGGATTTCGGCAGCTTTAGGGGTGAGATATTGGCAGAGACGGGTGATGTGTCAGAGATGGAAGAAAGTGGTGCTGATGAGGGATCAGATGTGGGATCAGATCTCACCCACAGATAATACTGTACTAATTTAGATTACGTGCATAAATTGCGTGCATGTGTATGGAGGTTGTGCGGATGAGAGATATATATATGTGGGAGGTATATAACCTTTCTGCATTTTCAGGTGGATGGTAAGATCCCATGTGTAATGTTATTTAATCCAAAAACCAATGTAGCTTAACTTGGTTCTTTAAATCCAACTTTACAAATCAACCTCTTTCAAATCTGCTCCGTCACGTTCCCAGAATCCCTTTATCCGTGCATCATCCATATTGAATTGCCACTTTGGACCTTAAAGCAGTATGTAACACCATGGAATTCAGAGTTTGTCCCAATGTCCTGGCCAACAATCATCCAGATAAATTGGGTATTCACATCATGGCTGTTTGTGATTCAATGCTCTGAGCAAATTGACTGCTACATTACCCATGAAATGCAGTCACTTCATTTTACAGAAATCATCATAAAGTGCTTTGAGACGTTTTGTTGTGATAACTGGAATGCAATGCCTAAAAGATTGATGGAAGCCGGTTCAATAAGAACTTTTAAAAGAGAAGAAGATAATTATTTGGGAACGGCAGTTTGCCGGGCTATAGGGAGAGAGCAGGGGAGTGGGATTGATTTGGACAACTATTTTCAAAAAGCTGGCACAGACACGATGGGCCGAATGCCTCCTTCTATGCTGTACAATTCTACGATTCTATGAAAGCACTATATCAAATGCAAGGATCATTATTGTTACCAAAGAGGGTCTGAGTGCAAGGGAAATGTATAGGGGTTAAGCTGTACATGTGGAGAATATAGATGTGGAGTTTCTTGAGCACTTACGTGGAAATATTGATGTGTGTGGATGCACAAGACTATGTGTAGGTCATATAAATATGTGTGGGGGGAAATTTAGGGGTGTGTTCACATTCCATACATCATACTGCTATTTTTCTCACACACTCTGGCTGTACTATTACTTTTCCTAAAAGGAAGATTTTCTCTCTTCCTCCTGCAATCCCTCCCACACAGAGGTACAGTATATACAGACAGAGAGAGAGTGGGTCACCTGCCAGACCTCGTGTGCATCTAGGTTGTTAGCCAATATACTTCCTGATTATTGGGATATCACTCTCACTTCACTCCGATACAGAAATGGTAATTGAGGTTCCGGACTGGCTCTGTGAGGTGGAGTGTGCATCCGTGTAGATTGATGCTCTCAGCACCTGACGTGAGAAGGCACTAAAAGCTGCCAACCAATCTTGTCAACATTCAACTGGAGTTAATATGTTACCAGGCACTGGGTTAATATTATCGAGTTCATTTCTTGTACGCATCAGGTATCTACTAGGCTCCCTTATGATGAATTGAAGCCATCATTTTATGTGCCCTTTTCCCTTGTTCAAAGGTCATAATGATAATAGCTAATCAAATACATGGATCTGGAATACAGAGTTTCACTTGAGGACCAGTGTGCTAGGGAGAAGAATGTTCCTCCAGCGGCTTTTGCTGCTGAGCCTTATGGCAGCCGCTCTTTCCTTGTCACCTGTTGAGCAGGAAGCCACAGAATTCTTGAAAGAATTTGACATAAAGGCTCAAGATCTGGGTTACAAGAGTTCACTGGCATCATGGGAATATAACACCAACATCACGGATGAAAACATCGACAAAATGGTGAGTACGCTGACAACCACTCTACCAGTGGATTTTTTTAAAGTGAATAACAGTGTTACCTTGTGTTCTGTGATGACAAGTTGGTGTGAGATCCAAAAGGTATCTCTCAGTACAGGTATTGAGCTCCTGTGGCTCAGTAGTTAGAGCACTTGTCTTGCAAGCTGGGGAGACCAAGCTGGGCAGACCTGTGTTCGAATCCAGGCAGGTCAGGGCGAAATCTTGGGCAAGTTTCCTTACTCCACCTGCCTAATAATAATCCCTCCAAGAAAACACACAATAATAAAATTGGTCATTTCAATCCACGACTGTTTGTGGGACACTGCTGTGCGCAATTGGCTGCCGCGATATACAGTCAATTCATTTTACAGTATATTCTGTGAAGCGCTTTGGGACGTTGATAAGATGTGGAAAGCGCTATATCAAATGCAAGGATTATTATTATTATTATTGGTAGTGGAAGGTTGTTCGGTGCTGTATATACTGTACAGGCACCATGATGTCTATGCTGTACAGAGATTCACTCTCTATGACTTTGATCTGAAAAGCATCCCTGGAAATCTAACTTGCAAGATTCACATAAGGATTTGATAATAACAGATTCCACATGTGTTGTCGTCAAGCCTGGAACACTGATTTCACAGGAACCAGAAGTTAAAAGATTATTCAAAATTACGACTGCAAACAGAATAATGGCAGTACAGTAAAAGCCCGTTTATCCGGCACCCGATCAACCATAACTTCTGTATAACCGGCATCGCAAAAAAAGGTCCACATATGATTAACCTGAATTTATCAAGAAAAATGCATTAAACTTTATTTATCTATTTATCTATTTATCTATTGATCTATTGATCTATTGATCTATTGATCTATTGATCTATTGATCGATTGATCGATTGATCGATTGATCGATTGATCGATTGATCGATTGATCGATTGATCGATTGATCGATTGATCGATTGATCGATTGATCGATTGATCGATTGATCGATTGATTGAGTGCGTTTTGGGCCGAATATCCGGCACACGCTTTAACCGGCATTGGCCAGGTCCCGAGGGTGCCGGATAAACGGGCTTTTACTGTATATATATATTTATAAGACATTTTAATTTTAACCATGGACAGGTATTTTCATAGTATGCTAAGAATAAGCATTGAAATAAAATAAAATAGGTGTTACCTGACCTGTTGAACGACTTCAGATATAATTGATCTGATGTATTTACAAACACAAATTGGGTATGAGAATGGCACAGAGTAAATGTGATGCTTCAAGCTGAAACAAATTCTGCTCTGTTCTGTAAGTTTAGCAAATGGGTTCCTGTGTGCTTATTAATAAACGGATTGTAACTTTAATTCATATACAGCAACAACAACAACAACTTAAACTTATAAAGCGCCTTTCACGTCGGGAGGACGTCCCAAGGTGCCGCACAGGAGGCGTGTGACCCGAGCTGGGAGGGGAGTGTTCGGGAAGGGGTGAAACACGTAGGGGTGGTCGAAAAATTCAGGGGGGAACAAAAGGCACAGTCGAAGAGGAAAGTCTTCAAACCGGCCTTGAAAGAGGAAAGACAAGAAACAAGGCGGAGGGATTAGGGGATGGAATTCCATAGGGTGAGAGCGGAGAAACTGAAGGCCCGGCCTCCGATGGTGGGGCGGTTCGGGTGGGGGGCTTGGAGCAGGCCAATTCCTGCTGAACGGAGGGTCCGGGTGGGCTTATAGGGGGAGAGTAGATCAGTTAAGTAGGGCGGGGCAAGGCCTTGAAGGTGACAACGAGGATCTTGAACTCGATCCTCTGGAGGATGGGGAGCCAGTGGAGACGGGCGAGGGTGGGGGTTATGTGGTCGCGGAGGCAGGTGCAGGATAGTACACGGGCTGCAGAGTTTTGGATGACCTGCAGCCTGTGAATGGAGGAACTGGGGAGGCCGACGAGGAGAGAGTTTCCGTAGTCCAGCCGTGAGGTGATGTATGCATGCACGAGTGTTTCGGCAGCGTGGGGGGTGAGGTAGTTGCGGAGCCTGGCAATGTTGCGCAGGTGGAAATAAGCGGTGCCGGTCAAGGCATGGATGCGGGGGAGGAAGGAGAGTTTATGGTCGAACGTGATGCCGAGGTTCCTGACTGGCTTTGTGAGGTGGAGAGTACAGCCTTGGATGTTGAGGCTGGCAGCGCCCGATGTGCGGAGGCACTGGCTTGAGCCAATCAGGAGGGCCTCGGTCTTGCTCACGTTCAATTGGAGGAAGTTGTCCCTCGTCCAGGACTCAATGTCGGACAGACATGCTGTCAGAACATCGATGGTCTGGGGGTTGAGGGATGAGGCAGAAAGGTACAGCTGGGTGTCGTCCGCATACAAGTGGAAATTTACCCCATGTTTGCGGATGACATCGCCCAGAGGGAGAGTGTAAATGGTGAAAAGGAGGGGGCCGAGGACAGAGCCCTGGGGGACGCCATGAGAAATTGTGTGGGGGTTTGAGGAGAAACCGCTGGAAGATACAAAATGTAGGCGGTGGGTCAGGTAGGAATGGAACCAGTCAAGGATTGTGCCTTGAAGGTTGAGGTGGGAGGAAAGACGTTGAAGGAGGATGGTGTGATCGACTGTGTCGAACGCAGCAGACAGGTCAAGGAGGACGAGGAGGCAGAGGGAGCCCTGGTCGCAGGCGGTTAGGATGTCATTAGTGACCTTGACCAGGGCAGTTTCCATGCTGTGAGCAGGGCGGAAACCTGATTGGAGGGGTTCAAGGAGTGAGTGAGTTGAGAGGAAAGAGCGGAGCTGGGAGGCAACCACTCTTTCAAGGATCTTAGATAAAAACGGGAGGTTGGAGATGGGTCGGTAGCTTGATGGCTGCGACGCATCAAGGGAGGGTTTTTTCAGGATAGGGGTGATGGTGGCTGTTTTAAGGGAGGTATGGATGGTGCCTGAGGAGAGGGAAAGGTTGATGGTGTCAGAAATGAGCAGAGCCAAAAGGTGGAGCTGGGTGCGGAGGACGGGGTGGGGATGGGGTCCAATGAACACGTGGTTGGTTTCATGGAGGTGATTATTTTTGTGACTGAAGACGGGGAGGTGGGGTTGAAAGTATGTAAGGTGGGGTGGGTGGGGGTTGAAATAACGGATGTAGGGGCGGAGGTGGTGGAGAGGTGGGGGAGGAAACCGCAGAGCGGATTCTCTCTATTTTGGACTCGAGGAAGTCCAACATCTCCTCGTAACGTTCATTTGAGGAGAGGATTTATGAAGCGAGATGGGGGGGGGGAGGCGGAGGAGCTGGTTGGTGGTGGCGAAGAGGAGGTGGTGGTTGTCCTTCGCTTCCAGGATTATCCTGGAGTAGAAGGCTGATTTGGCGGTGGCTAGGGCGGAGCGGTAAAATTTGATGCGGTCCAGCCAGATTTGCCGGTGGACCGTGATGCCAGATTTGAGCCAGGTGCGTTCAACTGCTCTCACTTGGCTTTTGAGGGAACGGAGGTGAGTTGTGTACCACGGTGATGATCGGGAGTGGGAGACGGTTCTGGAGGTGAGGGGGGCCAGTGTGTCGAGGGGAGTGGAGAGGGTGATATGAAGGGTGGTGGAGGCGGAGGATGGGTCGGTACAGGAAGAATGCCACAGGGGGAGGAGGTCGGAGGTTTCGAGGGCAGAGGTGAAGGTTTGAGGGGGAATCTTCTTCCAGGGCCGGTAGAAGATGGTGGTGGGTTTGGAGGTGGAGGGGGGAGGGATAAAGGTGTTGAGAGAAATGAAAAAATGGTCTGAAATGGCCTTGTCGGTGATGGTGACGCCAGAGACTTTGAGGCCTCGGGTGATCACTAGATCGAGCGGGTGGCCGTGGGTGTGGGTGGCAGTGTGAACGTGAAGGGAAAAATTGAAAGATGAAAGCAAAGAGGAAAATTCAGAAGAAATGGGGCAGGAGGGGGGTGAAATGGAGGTTGAAGTCGCCAAGAATAATAAGGCGATCAGAGGAGGCACAAAGGGAGGTTAAAATTGAAGAAAAGTCTGAAATGAAAGTGGGGGAGGGTTTGAGGGGGCGATACACTAAAAGGATTTTGAAGGAACTGTGGGAGGAGTGAGAAAGGGTGAGCTGTTCAAAAGAGGGGAAGGAACCGGAGTAGTAAGGGGATAGGGCGAGGGATGTCTTTGAAATGAGGGCCACACCACCGCCACGACGATTGGGTCGAAGAGCATGGTGGAATGTGTAGTTGGGTGGTGTGGCTTCTACAAGGGGAAAGGTGTCGCCTGGGGTGATCCAAGTCAAGGATGAGATCGTTGATGGCCAGGGTCTTGTTGCAGACAGAGCGGATATTTTGGAAGCCAATGCGGAAAGAGCAGTTGGCTGAGGGGTGTGAGTGGGGGCTGGGATGGTTGGAGGGGGAGGTGGGGATCTGGATAAGGGAGGAAAGATTGACCCCCCGGGTTTGTGTCCGGTGGGGCTGGTGGGGGACAGGGCACTTGGTGTGGCTGCTATTGGACAACCAACACCGAGTGCCGCGGTGAGCCCGATGGAGGATTCCAAAACTGGAACAAAGGGAAGCGGTGGGAGGGTCGAGCAGGGACAAAAGGCGAGGGGGGGCGAAGAGAAAGAAGGGTAGAGAGGGAATAACAGAGAGTGGAGGTTGGAGGGAAAAACATGAGGAGGGGGAGGGAAGCTCGGATCATGGCGGCAGCCATATTGCGCACGCGGGAAATCTAAATTCAGTACTTGAATTTAGATTTATAGTGCCATATTGCTGACAGAGAAAAATATAATTCAAGAATTCCATATTTTCCCCTGGATTATCCATTCCTTCACATCTAAAATGTAATACACATTATCTTAAATGATCTATATATCACCTTAGCCATATACTATACTGTGCATATACTGCAATGAGCAGTAAAACATGCCTCGCATTTGAAGCAAGTTTTGTACCCCAGGTTATGAACACAAAATGTTATCCACTTAGGTCTAGCCTACCCATCAGGGCATTGCAGGGTTAGCAGGAGCTGAAGGGGAGGAAGCCCTGTTAAACTTGTGTTAATGTTATCAATAGGAGAAATGTGGCTACAGTGTTTATCTGACCTCAGTAAAAGTTGACTCTGCACTTGGCTTCAATTAAAATAGCACCAAACGGCAGTACATCAGAATCCCTAGGCCACCCGTCACCGAAATAAGGTCTACGCAGCTGGGGAAGGTTCCAGCAACTGTTGACTTGGTTTCTAAAGAAGGAGAAAGTGAGCAAGAGCGAGAAAGAGAGAAGCTGACATAGTACTGCATGGGTCTCCAGTCAGCAAAATTCAGATTTGCAGCGACAGTGAATTACAAAGGTCAATGTTTTATGGTCTCGTGTCTAATGCAAGTCATGAAGATATATTTTAATGACTCTGGCAATACAAATTTGCAATATTGAGAAAGTAAATCAAGGTACAGTTGTAACATGAAAACATGACTAATAGCAATCTATACAATCTTCATTTTTTCTTTTCTTCCCCTGAATAACACGTTTCTATTTCTGTATTTGGCGGTTTGCCTGCAAAAATAATAGCCTCATAGATTTTGCTAAATTTATTGGTATCAAAAAAGATTCTTGGAAACTTTGCCAAATGTTTATTACTGTACTATATTTGTTGAACACCCTGGGAATGCTCTCCTGATGTGAAAGATGTAAAAGCAGCGATATAAATGCAAATTTGAATTGCATTGTAAATGTTCACAAATTGTGGTTTAGAACCATGCCTCCTGCTATCACACCAAGGCAGGTTGGCAATACTTCTGATGACAAACTGAACAGAAGAAGAAAAGCCTTAGTTCATTTATCACCAGATATTTAAAATTATATCAACTCAACCCTTCTGTTAAAACAAACACTGGATTATTATGGGAATACGTTTATTTTTTTGCAGCTAAACTGATGTTTTGCCCCAATGGTTCAGTGAGTTTATTCACTGAGTAATGAACTGTGGAGACTTGCTTTTGATCTGTACTCAGATAGTACAGTGCACAGATAGATGGCATGTTAGGGCCGCGATGATCGGTCTGAGTGGACATTGTTAAATTATGGAAGGGAAGATCAGCCAGAATTCCATTTCATGGTCACTACCCAGCTCCCCCTACTGGTCTACATTTGTGGATGGTAGATAAGGACAGAATTGGTCTTGGCTATAATAATAATCCTTGCATTTGATATGATATCCATTGTAGTCAAAGAGCTTCCTTTTCAGTATCCTTTTTCATTTCTGAATATTGGCCTCTTGGGCTAGGTACCAAAGGGTGTGTGGTGTCTATGGAATTGTGCCTCAGTGGAGGGGGAGAAATTATTCTCAAAGCAAAGTAGGCAGAGTCTCCTTAGAATGGAGCAGGCTTCAAAGGTGGCATTGTTGGAATCAATTCTTCCCTCTGCGGTAATCTCGGGAGTCCAGGGCCTGAGACAGGCTTTAGGGCACTGCTGATAACAGACAAGACATCTGGCTTATCTGCCGGATATGGAAGGGCAGACCAGCTACTGGATAGGAATTTGTCTCTTCAGCTCCTGTTAACAGGTAGGGTGATCCTAACTGGACAAGCAACAGCAATTCCGCCAGACAATGCTTTCAATGGCAAGCTATTTCCAGAAGGGAATAAAAAGTTTGGAGGATGTATTTCAGTATAACGGGAGCCTGCATCATAATCAAATAAAAATAATGTTTGCATTTGGCATAGAACATTATCAAGTTGGAACATCTCAAAGTGCTTTGTACAAGGAATTACTTTGAAATACATATATTTTGTTTTGTTGACAAACACGACCACCATAGGAGTCAGGTGAATGGCCAGTTGATCTGGTTCTGATGAAAGACATAGATTAAGGAAGGATATTGGAGAACTTCTTTCTTCAAAATTGTCCCATATGATCTTTAACTTCCACAAGAATTTTTGTTTAAATTCCCATTGAAAGATATCATCTCCAACAATACAATTCTCAGCCTAGATATGTCCTCAAACCTTGGCATGGAGCTTGGAGCAGAGAAGAGAGTGTTGCTAACAGAACCAACTACCATTGCACCATTTAGTCAAGCTTACTTCAGGTCTATGTACATCTTGCATATGGATGTTGCAGCCCACTCCTGTGCTGTGAGCACAAACTTCTGACCACTGGTTCCTTCTGAAGCCAAGCCCTATTTTAAGCACTGTAGACCTCATAACACCTGCAAGCACTTTAATAGCCCTGCTTGGCATTCCTTCAGCCATGAAGTTTGCATTCAGATCTCTGAGCCATCCCAGGTGCTCTGACCATACCACATGTTCAGGATCCAGACATGCTGCTTTCTCCGAACCTCACTTTAGGTTATTTTGGCAGGTTTTTCAGCAAGTTCCATCTCCAAAAGCATCTTTAGAGGAAGTGAGTAAGTGTTTATCCAACAGAACCATATTGTTAAATACCTGAACATGTGAGCTTCACTACCTTGATGAAGAAGGTAGATCAGTTCACAAGATCACAAGTCAGGTTTGATTGAAGAAGGTTTCAGTTGATTTGATCTCATCCTACGCTCTTGTCATGGCAGCATCCCGGCCACACTGTATTGGAATGTCAGCCTAGACTGTAGATTTAAAGTCCTGATCTTGGGCTTGAATTTACAATCATCTGACTCATGCTAGCAACTGAGGCAGATTGACACCACGTGGTCGCATTTACACTAAACATGTTCTGGTGATTTTATTAAAATTCTGTGCTCTTATATTCTTATTGTTTTCCAGAACGAAGCAAGTGCAAAGTGGTCTGCTTTCTATCAACATGCCAGTGATAACTCTAGCAAGTTTAACATCAATGAGATAAGCGACAGCCTAATCAAACTGCAGCTTATTGCGCTCCAAGACAAAGGATCTGGGATTTTGTCTAAAGAGGAGCAAGAACGTGTAAGTAACTGAAGTGCCCTATTGTGATGAATATGGTAAAACTTTTATGGATATGAACTTCCTTAAAACATGATACAATTCTTCATAACACTGGTTGTTTTACATTGGGAAAGAAACATTGCATATCTGAATGATACAAACTGTCTATCATTTAATTTAACTAAGATGTACCAGTATAACTGTAGTTAAATTCTGAACATTGTTTAGGTTGAATTTTATTGATTCATCATTGCTAAGTGTAACTTGACAATGAGAAAGGTGGTCAAGCCAGCCACTGTTGTGTTTTTTCAAACCTTGATTCCAGTGCAACGGCTTGGCCTAAAGCCATCATTTACATAGCTGGCTGGAGATCACAGTGTTAAGAGTATTGGTTAGCAGTATGATGGCTTAACTTTGATTTTCTTGATGACTGGAGAGTACAGCTTAGTCCAAACAACAAAAACACAGTTGTGATCTCAGGCTGAAAACTTCAGTAGACAGTTGGCCAAATTATTATGGTAAATTCGGGGGGAATAGAGGAAATTCTTACCTGTGGTTAATGTTAAGCTATCGAATGGCATCGACCACATTTAGCAATGAAGTGATAATTATCAGAGCACGCCATGTACTTTTCTCTCCTATTAAGCTGCACAGATTTTTTTTTCTCTCGAGTTTTCTCCCCTCTCCTCCTGACCTGTGCTGTTTTCCTAGGACTGTTACAGTACTCCATTATCTCATCCAAGTAACCATTCTTGAATTGTGACTTTAGTTCGTGAATGTTGTCAGGCTATTATACAGTATCACATGGCACATAAGCAGCAAGCTTAATTTTGTCAGTGCTGAGTTTTCCCAGAGCAGAGTGTAGATCACTGAATGATCATTCCCTAATGTTGATCTTGTTTATTCACTGGGCACCCATTAACTGCTGTGTTCATCTGCATAACAACATTTACATAATTTCCAATGAATCTTTCTGTTAAATGCTTTGGGATATTTTCTTTTACTTGAAAGACACTATAAAATGTTCTGCCAACCAACTCCGTGCCCACTCCCTCTTCGAACGCCTCCAGTCCGGTTTCCGCCCTGCCCACAGTACAGAAACTGTGCTTGTGAAAGTTACAAATGACGTCCTCTCTATCTGCGACCAGGGCTCCCTCTGCCTCCTTATCCTCCTGGACCTGTCCGCTGTGTTCGACACAGTCGACCATGCCATCCTCCTCCACCGCCTGTCCTCTGTCATCCACCTCAGTGGGGCCGCACTCGCCTGGTTCGAGTCCTACCTCACAAACCGCCAGCAGTACATCTCCACAAATGGCTTTTCCTCCCGCTCTTTACCTGTGGGGTACCCAGGGATCCATCCTTGGCCACATCCTCTTCCTCATCTATATCCTCCCTCTTGGGGATGTCATCTGCAGACATGGGGCACACTTCCACATGTACGCGGATGACACCCAACTCTATTTCTCCACTTCACTTTGTGACCCCCAGTCCCCTGATGTTCTGTCAGCCTGCCTGTCAGACATCAGGAGCTGGATGAGCGCAAATTTCTTGCAGCTGAATGTTGACAAGACAGAGGCCATACTCTTTGGCTCTCATCAACATCTCCATTCACATGGCTCTCAGCTCCTCCACCTTCCCAGTCTCCCCCTGAAACTCTCTGAACCTGTGCACAACCTAGGCATCAGGTTCGACCCCCAACTGTCCTTCCTCCTCCACATCCGGTCCCTCACCAGCACCGCCTTCTTCCACCTCTGACGGATCGCCCGTCTCCAGCAATACCTCACCCCAAAAGTCGCTGAAACCCTGGTCCACGCCTTTGTCACCTCACGGCTGGACTATTCAAATGCCCTCCTTGCCGGTCTCCCCTCCATCACAATCCATAAAATACAACTCATCCAAAACTCTGCCGCCTGCATACTCACCCGCACCAAACTTCGCTCCCCCATTACCCCAGTCCTTGCCAGACTTCACTGGCTCCTTGTCCCCAAAAGGATCAACTTCAAGGTCCTCACCTTTGTTTTCAAATCCCTCCACTCCTTTGCACCCCCTACCTCTCTGACCTCCTCTCTCCTCAAACCAGCTCCTGTTGCCTTCACTCCACAGGGTCTGGCCTCCTCCATGTCCCCCTAATCCTCTGCTCTATCCTGGGTGGCCGTGCCTTCAGCCACTATGCCCCGAGGCTCTGGAATTCCCTTCCTCACTACCTTCGCCTTGCCCCCTCTTTTCTCAATTTCAGGTCCGTTTTTCTTCGACTGTGCCTTTGGCCACCTTTCTACCCCTGTCCCTGGCTCGGTCCCGGGATCCGCTGTTGTGAAGCGCTCTGAGACTCCATCCGGCATGGAGGGCGCTATATAAATCGAAGTTATTGTTGTTGTATAGAAGTGCAAGTTAATTGTGTTTGTAATCAACTAACAGCAGAGACCAGTGATTTAGACAACAACAATTTTACATTCATACAACACCTTTTACGTCGAGAGGATGTTGTTAATTCACACAATACAAAAAATCTTGTAGCATATATGAAAACAAGTTTAATAATTCTTGCAGCTGAAAGGGGAAGCACCCAGTCAGGCTAATGTTGCCTGAAACGGCACTTCCACTGAGAGTATACAGACAAGGGTTTATATTCTTTTTTTATTATCATGACCCGTGATAATTCTGTGGCATTTTACAACCAATCATAATAATACAAGTTTCATATCTTGACCGTGTGTTCTTGCCTGACCCTGAAAACTTGGTGTAAAACACTAACTAACTCAGCCAGTTGATTACTCGGACATTGTCCAGAAGCGATGTCAAAACCAGACTATCTAATTCAGAGTTGTAGGGAGTTGTTTGCCTCTCTTCTTTTTTCCAGACCTTGAGATGGCTCTCCTACTACTCACTTGGCAATTAGTACAATCCTTTGCGCCTTTGTTATTGCGCTCCTTGGATAATTGGCATGGACCAATACCCAAGGTTGTCTCAGCGAAAGGGAATTTGCACCCGGTGTGTTGTGTAGGTAGATAAGTTGTTTCTCTCCTTTTGCTCAAGGATGCTGACTGTGCCTGTGTTGTGCACAGATTACTTTAATTGGAATTAACTATAATTAAGGAATAATACATGTCTTGCCACCAGTCTCCATTGTTCCGGCATGCCGGGGTCATGTGACCTAGGTGAACTGGTGGTATATTCTGTGTCACCTTCCACAAGGACATCTCATAGCACTCTCCACGGAATCATTATTGTGATTCTTTCCTGCGCTGTTGGGTAAAGGATTATATTGTCACATTATTCAGTGCATAAACCAATAGAGGTCATCTGGAAGTCCACACAATTTTGTAACTTTTCTTAATGAGGATTTTGTTAATAGAAATTTGAGGATGAAACTCTGCATTTGATCATCTTTCTCCTCCTCACTCTCCTTGCAACCATCCCACCCACCCCCTTCTCGTTTGGGTACCAAGCCAAGCCTGGCCAACGCCTTGAGATGTCCTCCTGACGTGAAAGGCACTCTATGAATGTGGATTAAAATTTTAAATGTACCTTCAAATTATATGGTGGAGTCCTATAGCTCAGTGGTTAGAGCACTCACTTTACAAATGAGAAACCTGGGTTTGATTTAGGCAGGGCGAAACCTTATGCAAGTTTCCTTACTTTTCACGCCTGATAATAATGCCTCAAAAAAAATCAGAATTTCAATCCATGACTGTCCAGAAGATGTGAAAAGTGCTAAATCAAATAGAAGGCTTATTATTATTAACTTTCTAGTATGTTTATTCAGTGAAATAATGGTCGCTATCTTTGCGGTATGAGTCTTGTGATTCAATGGTGGTTATCAAAAATGCAACAATTATTATTATTGTTTTATATGATGTGCTCAGAATGCACTGAGTATTTGTTTTGAGGTTTCATATCAGATATTCCTGGTAGAGTATGATTTATTGCCAAGCAAGGCTCTCTCTACTCTAATTTGATGACTAGAGAAGAGCCCCCTCCCACCTCCATAGTAAGGCTTCTTTTTACAATTTCCATAGAGCATCTCTGTATGAAGCTGTCCAGACCCATAACACATAGAAGACGTGCAATCAGCAGTCTGAATTGGATTCAAATCCCAACTGCAGGAAAGTAAAGACTAGTGGGCTAACCACAAGCCCCTTTTCGCTATGTTTTCTTTGGAAGATTTTAATGGTGTAACGAAGTTGCTCATTCAACTTATTTTCTTCAACTTTAAATTGGACCTCTTCAGACCATTCTGTGCCTTTCACCATTACTCAAAATCACAAGATGAAAGTTCAGATGATAAAGGCTCTTCGGCCCATCTTATCTCATCCCTGCAGAATACCCACCCTACTGATCGACTGGCTTCCAGATTTCTGCCAATATTATCGTATAATTAGCTGTTAACAGCATTGTGGGAGGAGGTGGGAACACAATCCTTGATGTTCCCTCTGTGTGAGAAAGGCTCCAATATTAGACAGCAATGTGCTCCAATATTAGACAGCAATGTGTGAAGCTGGGTCCTACTGTGCCAGACAGTGGCTCGGTCAAAGCTATTTTATATGTTGACAATTCAGTATCATTCTTTTGTTCGTATTATAGCTGACTGAAATTCAGAATGAGATGAGCAAAATCTACAGCACGGGAACAGTTTGCAAACCAAATAATCCTTCAGATTGTCTAGAGCTTGAGCCAGGTAAAGAACAACTATTTCAACTGTGTTCATATTGCTGGGAATGAAGTAAAATCAGCACCTTGGGATGTCCTCCCAACGTGAAAAGTGCTCCATAAATGTAATTTTGTTGTTGTTGTTGTTGTTATAATATCACTCATAGCAATAGAGTGATTTGGGGCTGGAAACCTGAATGATTGTTTCACGTTTAGCCAACGTATTGGAAAACTGGTGAGGTGAAAACTATACCTCCACTGTGGTACCAGTAAATGTGTGTAAGAAAGTTAGTTCTTGCATTTTTATAGTGCCTTATGTCAAAGCTGCTCAGAGCTGTCCAATGTAGCTCTATTTACGACAGGGTTGCGTTCCTGAAAAACTATGTATATCGAAACGTCCTTAATCGAAACACGATTTCCCGTGCAGTCCCATTATATAACCAGAGATGTGTTCTTTTC
Organism: Hydrolagus colliei; assembly: GCA_035084275.1. NCBI lineage: Eukaryota > Metazoa > Chordata > Chondrichthyes > Chimaeriformes > Chimaeridae > Hydrolagus > Hydrolagus colliei. The sequence goes on from CM068745.1 coordinate 67,967,799, forward strand.
ACAAAATTTTGGACCTTAAACCCACTAAATAACACACAAAACCACACAACATAACACACAAATTAAAACACAAAGGCAAGAAGGGGTGCTTGGGGTAACTGTACAGTATTGTACTTTAATACTGGCAAACTTTAATACAGTACACTACTGGCAAACTTTAATACTGGCAGTGTGACAGTGGCAGTGGCAGCTTCCCCACTCATCTTGATGTTGTGGAGCCCATAGTGTCTTTTAAACCTTTGAAACCACCCTCTGCTAGCACTGAAAGATGGTGCCGTTGAGCCTTCTCCTTCCTCATCATTTTGTGTTAAATGATCAGGAAGGAGAAGGCTCAACGGCACAATCTAAACAATGATTTTACCTTCTCTTGGATAACCCGGGTGTTGAGTGGTATATTACGCTGGTTCGGATTCTCAATTCAGACACTCCGTATTCTTTCCATGTTTTCCATCACATCACTCCTATGTTTTGCTAATCTGTGAGCACCTGTAGCTGTAGCACACCTTCAACTTGCCAGTATATTGTCCTTATTCTGTTTTATAGTAGCCACCGTCAATCTAGCTAGCCCTAAAGCCCTCCCGACATCTATACCCTTTTTACCAGACTCGGTGCACTTTATCACCTCCAATTTGGTATTTAAAGTGATGACTTTGCGGGGTTTCTGGCCGCTAGTGGTATTACCGTTGCTCGTTTCACTTACCACTGTCTCTTCCCAACTTGCTATAATCGCGATAGAGGCTGTATATCGCTCGAAGTTGCTCGGGAATGTTTGGGAATGTTCGGAAATTACTGTAATACTGACGTGGTGTCGCTTCAAAATCAGCTGGCTTATAAATAATGACGTGGCAACATGCTATTGGCCAGTTCAAGTGCTTGGATTTACCCGCCAATACATTATGGACTGTGCGTATGGACAAAAAGGACGCACGAAATGCGACCACGATATTGAAAATATATACCGCGTATGCGCAAAAAAACTTTTGGTCCTTAAAACAAATCCAAGTGTTGTATATCGATCAAAAGGTGTTAAAAAATTATGGTCCTTCAATCGAAATGTCCTAAATAGAAGCATCGTAAATCGAGGCTTACCTGTATGTGCTTTCACTGTCTTTCTTGACAACTCTGTGGAGCTTTTCATCAATCTTTTTGCAATTGTCTTCAAACAGGACTGACCATTTTGTTGGCTGAAAGTAAGGATTACAATGAGAGGCTGTGGGCATGGGAAGGCTGGAGAGTTAACGTGGGGAAGGTGCTAAGACCACTTTACGAAGAGTATGCAGATCTGAAGAATAAGGCAGCAAAACTGAATGGTAAAATTACACATTTTAAACCATAATGTCACGTTACAACTACAGCCCCGAGGCTCTGGAACTCCCTTCCTCACTCGCTTCGCCTCACCAGCTTTCTTCCCAGTTTCAGGTCACAATTGAAGACCTTTCTCTTCGACCGTGCTTTTGGTCACCTTCCTGCCCCTGACCCTGGCTCTGTCCCGGGATCCGCTATTGTGAAGCGCTCTGAGACGCCGTCCGGCGTGGAGGGCGCTATATAAATCGAAGTTGTTGTTGTTGTTGTTGTTACAAGTCATCTGATTTTATGAATTATTAAGAATTTTTATGTCCTTTTTGTTTAAAGGTTATCAAGACTATGGGGATTATTGGAGGGGAAATTATGAGACGGAAGATGTAGGCGAATATGCATACAGTCGTGACGATCTTGTGAAAGACGTGGAAAACCTGTTTGAAGAGGTTAAACTTTATTTCTTTTTCTTGCACTTCCTGTTTCTATAGTTTTCATCTGATCTCTGTGAATCTTGTGATCTTGCTTGTGGTTGCACTGTCATGGCTACAACAGACTGTTACAATTTGAAAGAACTTTCAGAGTTTTCCTTATATCCAGGAATGTGCTCAGTTCACAGAAACAGATAATCATTACCTCCTGTCATTTTAATACCTATTGCATCCTAGGATATAGTCTCTGTGACTTAGTCCTGACTTAGTTCATTGTTCCCATTGCAGGCAAATCACAATACTTAACCATTTCCTGACACCTCAGAAGTGTGGAAAGTTGTTGAATGTCAAACAATACAATGAGCAGATTTACCCAAAGTCATCAGTGTTGCTGGCTAGATGTGTTTGACTCAATTAAATCTGGTGTTTAACACAGTTCCATTTAGTTTGTTGCCTTAGCTATATAAAAAAAATTAAATTGCAAACTGTTGAATAATCTGTGATTACCACTTAATTCTAAAATAACCTAATATCCAGTTCATGCAATTAATTGCTGTTTTGATCAAATGTGCAGAAACATATAGGAAAGGATAGAGCAAGGTATAAAGCAATAACTCATCAAGAAGTTTTAGATGCTAGTATTGTAATGTAATTTTGTTGTTATTTTGTTATGAATCATTAGAGAAAAGTTTACATTGCGCATAGGGGAGCACATCAGCCGAATGCTTTGATGTCTTCATGAGAGGTTCAGATAAATAAGGCTCTTTGGCCCATTTGATCTCATCCTCCGTGACCAATTGGCTGCCGCGTTTCACCCACAAATATAGTCAATTCACTTTGCAATATATTCTGTGATGTTTGAGACGTCTAGAAGACATAAAAAGCGCTAAATCAAATGTAAGGATTATTATTATCCTTCTAGAACACGTTTATTCAGTGAAATATAGCTTGATATCTTTGGGGTCTGAGTATTGCGATACAATTGTGGTTATTGTTTCACTCTATCCCAACTGAATATTGTACCACATGATTCAAAGCATAGTCCTACTCATCAGCACATTTGAGATATAACACCTTCACCATGATAGAGTCTGTAATTTATAGTGAGATCATGGCAGTCACATAATATGGTTTGATGTCACTTCAAATCAAATCTATAGGATCTGACTGTGGGAGACTGATCTCTGTTGCTGCCAGCAATGATTCCCAGTATAGATAGAAACAGAATGAAGCTAGCTCAGGAACACAAAGTGTATATATGGCATAGGATTGAGTCTGTCTCAACGATAAAACACCTTTGGTGATTCCTGCCTGAGGACGACACAAATCAGCCAGTATTCCTGGTTTGCCTCATGGTGATATGTTCATCTCTCAATATTTAAGACTCTCAATAATGTTATGAAATACCTCCAGCAATCCTCATTTTACTAGGCTGGTTAAAAAAAAAGCATTGAATCCTATATGATTTATGTATATATTATGAAGTAAATGGGGTTATATGACAAACCATGGTCCACATATCAAACTGCTTCATGTCCTTGGTGTTCAACGAATTTAATGTCATGCATTACTGTTAGGTGAAGCCTCTATATAGCGAACTCCATGCCTATGTGAGAGCAAAACTGATGGAAACCTTTGGACCAGAAAATATCAGCCTGACTGGAGGCCTGCCTGCACATTTATTGGGTACAGTAAAGCATTTTGAATTATCTAATAGTTGTAGGCTATAGGCTATAGCATTGTCACATTTTTGTTGTGGGGGGAGGGAAATGTTTGGACAGGCACTACTGGGAATATTCAAGCTACAGTAGATATGGTGCATGGCAAAATATGGTGTGTGTTATTGCTGAGTACTACTAATATACTTCTAACAAGAATGAGTTCCCTATTTGACTCAGTCTGTGAATGTATTATGGCTTGATATGGTATCATGTGGACAAAGAAATTCTATGATTTAATCTCTGGCCTATGCTGAGTTTGCATATGGCAACTGGATCCAGGGGTTGGTGGTGCTACACTTAAGGGAAGAGAGGATTGAGCTCCATTGTGATATTGCTATGGTTAAATAGACCATTGTCACTTTCCACACCTACTTCCCAGGCTTAATCATGGGGAACAATATCTGAAATAAGATACAATTGGACAATTATTGCATCCAATTCCAATGAATGAATTCTGCCAAATATTTGGTCAATAGTGATAATTAATAAGTCTATATCTGCAGTTCAAATACCTTAACTGGTATGTAAGGTGAACTGAAGGCTTAACTCTCATGAACTTTCCAAGCTTTCAATTATTTAAAACTTTTTAGTATTTCTTGAATTTGACTATCAGTTTAGTTAACAATTTACTTACAATGCAATACAAACTTCCATTATAGGACCTCTCAAATCAAGAAAATGCACAAGGCACAGACTGGACAGTCTGAGCTATGGATAGGGCCTGATGGAATGGGGTTGAGGGGGCAAAGATGGCTGAAAGCATGGCCAAAGACCTTGAAGGAGACGAAGGAAGAAATTAATCTAAAGGATTCTGGGCTGGATTTCCAGATGGTGGGATGGTTAACAACCTAAAATGTTGCTGTATTATTCTCTTCTTTCATCGCCAGGTGACATGTGGGGAAGGTTTTGGGCAAACCTGTATCCTTGGTCAATTCCGTATCCCTCAGAGGAAGACATTGATGTGACACCAGCAATGGTAGAACAGGTAGGCCAGTTGTCACACCTCTTCATTCCCTGCAGTGTTAACATATCTGATTATGCCAAAACAGAGCAGTCATAAAACTTTCTTTATGAAGAAATATATAAATTTTGAATTTTTATAAGCTCCCCCACATCTTCATCATGTTGGGCTGCAGTTCCGAGGTTGCTAGTTGTCCTCCACTATCTCACTCAAGTGGCCACTGTTTATATGTGAGCCTTGGCAGAGAGACTAGGCAGGTCACTCAATCTTAGAGTCTCAGTCAAGCTTGACATCTTCTAACCTGACAGCGACATATGAAGACTATCAGTGAATAGGAGCAGAAACAGAAACTCTTGTTTTCTTTTCCCTTCTCTAACACTGGGAAGCCCACGACTAACTTAAACTCCCCCTCAACCCTGAGATCATCAAACTTAGCACGGACTGGGATTCGAATCAGAAAGCTCCATAAAGTGCAACTCTATCCACTACATCAAGGGCCTCTAATTAGTTGATCACTGCTAGATGGCATCCCACACCTGCTCAAAAAAACAAGAGGCAAGAGTGATATTTATCATAGTTTAAACATTAAAGTTTATACTATACTTTTATTTTTAGATACATGAAATACTTTGTGCATCTGGCTTCATTTTCAATTTGACTCAATAATTACACAGTTCTATTGTTCCTTCCTCTTGCCTTTTTGATCATGTGCAAGAATGCCACCTAGTGGGATGCTACACCAATAGGGCTGTCCTTGTGTTTCTTTCTTAACATCGCATATTAGTTTTCATTGGTAGAGAATTACATATTTGACTAATTTGTGTTGCTTATTCAGGTGGAGTTCACCTATTCACTTTTGTTTCAACACAAACATCGTCATACTTTATTAGTACTGTATGTGTGCAGCTAAAAGAATTAGGTTACATGTATTGCAAATGACACAATGTTGACTATTATTGTTGTTATTCTTATACAAGTGTAATTTTGTTGTTGTTGTTATTATTATGATCCAGAATGAAAGGCAGTAACTTTAGTGCCTTGTCACATTTGACCCAAATATTTTTCTTATTTTAGGGCTGGACTGCGAAACAAATGTTTGAAACGGCAGATAAATTCTTTCAGTCTGTAGGCCTTCAGCCGATGAATGACAATTTTTGGAAAAATTCCATGATTGAGTTACCCACTGATGGACGCAAAGTCGTCTGTCATCCAACGGCATGGGACATGGGGAATGGGATTGATTTCAGGTACTTATACTGCTACTAAAAATGTAAGATAGATAACTGTGTACATATTGTTCTTTGTTAGACGATATGTGATATGCTATAATTATTCTAAAATCATTCTAAAAGTAAAATTTTAAAGTCATACCAACAGCTAACATTCAAAAAGCAAAACCCCCAATATAAAACAACATTGGGACATTTCTAGAATGTAAGAACAAAAACTGGAAATATGAGAGGTGTTCAGAAAAAATTGACCATATATTCTGTTTCTGTGAATGATCACATCATGTACTGCACATTATCCCTCTGTATTTGAAGGAACTTTATCAAACAATTAGGTTAAGCTGTCATTTACAAGTGAAACTATAATTAAAGACAAGAATTAAGAAATAAATCACTCATTGTACAGGAAGTGTGCCTATTTTATGATCAAAGTAAAAACTACTATCTTCTTTAGATTGGGAACTTCTATGCATCATTCTGGCTTAGTGGTAACACTTTCATTTCTGAGTCAGAAGTTTGTGGGTTGAACCCTCGAATGCAGTGCTGGGGGTGGGGTAGTGGTGTGGTGGGGGTGGGGGTGGGGGAGTGGTGGGTGGGGTGGGGGGTGGGGGTATGGTGGGGATTGTTGCAGTGTCTGAGGTGCCATCCTTTGGACGAGACGTTAAACCATGGTCCCATCTGCCTGTTCTGGTGGACATTCAAGATGACGTGAGAGGCGCTCTACAAATGAAATGTGTTGTTGTGGGAAGCAGCGGGTGTGTTATGTGAGAGCATTATTCCGAATTTTCAGAAATTCTGCAAATGATCACATACAGTGTGCAGTATATTTGGAATGCATATTGAGTTGATCTCACCTACGCTAGTATAAAGCGGAATTTGGGGGGGTGGAATATTTTAAACTATAATTACCAATTTAAACAGGAATTATGATATCTTGTTGCATCTCTTGCATGCTCCACTAAATTTAAGGAAAGTCAAGTTCTGCCTTTACTTTGCTAATTTTGCTATGTTTTCCAATGCCTGTTTGTGTTGAAGAACCAAAGGTATTAATGTTAACAGCTAGCTCTTTAACAGTGTGTGAAATAATGTTAAGAACAGTGCGAAGGAGGAGGGCCTGAGAAACTTTAAAATAGTGTTTGCTTGTCACTGTACAAACTAAGATGCAGATGGTGCATGGCATGAGTATTGTGTAGCAACCAACATGAGATGGTCTGAATCGTGCATCTTAGCCTAACTATAAGAGATGTAGTTGTGTAAGATACAACTGGCCCAAGCCTCTTGTGTACCAAAACCCGTTTTGGACCATGAATGAATTGACAATTATTATTTACCTGCATTGTGCTTTGAGAATAAGGTTGCTGGAGAGATTCTAGAGTTTGTTCTTAAGTTTATTCTAATGGTTCTATCCATCATTTGTCGACACTGCAATTCACTTTGACTTCTTTGTGCTGTTCATTCAAATTACCTTTGTTTGAAGTGGACACTTTTTCCAAAGTAAAGTATGTACTGTAATCTTATTTGGATTTGTGTTGATAGAAATATAGAGGTTGAATTTACAGTCTACGTACACTGTGATCTTGCTTGACAAGAGAGATCTGTTCCGCCTTTCATTGACAGCCAGTTATAATCTAGTTTATACCATGATATACCTCCTGTGGCATATGCTTCTTGCTGTTGTAACTTTCCTGCCATTGCCCAATTTGAAACATTCCTTTGCCATCTCAACTCCATCTCTCACAATCCTTAGGAGGGTTACATGCATTTCAGACAGTCCTGCTTTCTTGAATGGATGAGATCTTTGGTCATATCATAAATAGTATGTAACGAAAAGAATGGAGAGAGAAGTCCATCTAATGAACATGTTTCTTCCCATTAACATGCAGAATTAAAATGTGCACTAAAATTAATATGGAAGACTACTTGACCATTCACCATGAAATGGGCCATATTCAGTATGACATGGAGTACGCACACCTTCCTTACTTGCTGCGCGATGGGGCAAATGAAGGCTTCCATGAGGGAGTAGGAGAGATCATGTCCCTTTCAGCAGCCACTCCAAAACATCTCAAATCACTGGGTCTTCTCCCAGCATCTTTTGTTGAAACTTCTGGTAAGTTCTTGAAATATTATCTTTTCAACAGTTTTAATTATAACAATAACAGTTAATAATAATGTTTACATTTGATATAGCGCCTTATTGAAACATGCTCTTCATAGGACTTACTGCAGGATAAAGTGGCTGTGTATTCTTCAGGCTAATGGTGAACTCATTATTTCTTATTAAAGAATTCTTGACGTTCTCCTGATGTAAAAGGCGCTATACAAGTATAACTTTGTTGTTGTTGTTAGGAAAGATTGCTTAATAAATAATCCAGTTGAGAAATATTGCACATTATAATCCTTTGTTATAATTTCTTTGGCAGAACTGCCATATCAATTCTCAAAGCTGATAAAGAGACACTTAGCTAATGTCAATAATAGATTGGGAGGAAGTGCCTCTCAAAACAACAGATTGGCATTTTTCTTAGCGTCTACACTAAGCGGCAATCCTGCTGACCAAATTACTCCCTTTATTCAGTGAACATGGCCTGTTTCATGTCCCCTGTCTGATGTTCACCACTAGCTTTGGTCGGGCTATTAGTCATTCCTTCCCCGCTCTCTGAAATTTCATGCTTCTCTGTGGTCTCTCTGACTCACCACTCCCCCACTCCTTCCCCTACTTTAAAGCCTGCCACAAACGGTAAATATTCCATAAAAAATGTTTAGACAATTGATTGTTTTCATTACAACAATGACAAGTCTGGTCCTTTCTACGATAGAGATCGATATAAATTTTCTACTGAAGCAGGCCTTAAGTATTGTTGGCACTCTGCCCTTCACGTTCATGATGGAGCAATGGAGGTGGAAAATGTTCAGAGGGGAGATCCCGAAAGATCAGTGGATGAAAAAATTCTGGGAAATGAAGTAAGTGATTGTGATTATAATTTTTAGGAATTGGTTTTTGGTTTTCATTCATAGAATCTTAGAATTATAGAAATTTATAGCACAGAAGAAAGTCATTTGCTCCATTGCATCTGCTGGCTTTTCTAAAGAACAATCCTTTTGGTCTCATTTATCCGCTCTTTCAACCTGTAGTTTATTCGTTTTTTGTTATAGATATTTGATACGTAAGTGAACACAGAAAAAGAAAACCGAGTTAGATAACAGTTCAATTGTAGGATTTTCTTTTCGGGAGAAGTTGTTGGAAATATTATCTGGTTTACAGTGACCAATTTAGCGGCACACATCGTTTTCACTTGGAAGGAATACAATTAGATCAATTGCTTTCACATTTCAAGGAATAGCCTACCCAAAATGATTAACTAGAGTTGGACCATGTTATAACATGAATTATTGATTTTATGAAATGAGAATCCATATTATAACAGATCATATTATAGCACAATCCATGGGCAGCATTTCTGGGCCATCATTGATCACTCTGCAGTTGACGTTACTGAGCTTGCGTACATCACACAGAATACTAGCTAGGCAGGTGTATTTGCCTTTATGAGCATTTCCAGCAGTTGCTGATGCCTCCATTGATTGGGGGAAGGGAGGATGGGGTGAGGGAGAGAAACACAAATCTATGCATTAAACAGAGGTCAGCTGGCCAGTTGAGCTGGATGTGTATCACTTCTGGTATATTACCACAGGTTCAATGTGCCCATGTATATAGTGATCTGTACTTTACTGCTAAGCAAAACAAAAGGGAACCAGTTGCAAAAGTTACAACTAGCAATCTCAGGACAGACACCAGGAAGTTTATCTGGGCCAAAGAGCTTTCTCCATCTGATTTAGTATTGTGAAAAGTATAATACTAATTAACTACATTTCAAGATTTCTTATTGTAAATAAATCATTTTCAAATGTCATGATATTCAATGAATATGGGTCAAAACTATATTATTGCAAAATGAGCTGCACCAAGAATTTGCTGGTCAAACAGATTTTATTGTATTTAACATTTTCAACCTGATTTATTAACAAGATCGGTTGTGTATATGAGATGTGTAAGATTACTGGAAGTTCTAAAGGGAATTAGGAAGTAGATAGCATTTCTCTTCCTGGATTTGCAAGGAGCAATGAGTGACTTCAATATGAACTTCTGCATTGAAGTCATGTTACCGTTAAAAAAAAATGAAATCTGTACTGGAATTCCATGGTATTACAAAATGTGCCTGGTGATTCTTTAACTTTGTTTTTCTTTGTACTTTTCTTTAAAACTACATGTAAGAACTTGTCCTTTTTCCTTTTTTAGACGAGAAATTGTTGGTGTTGTTGAACCTGTTCCCCATGATGAAACTTACTGTGATCCTGCTGCACTGTTCCATATCGCTAATGACTATTCATTTATAAGGTAAGATTACAGAATTTCTATCCTGTATTGATAAATGCTCAGCATTACTTTATATTCCATGGACACCTTCCTGGTGCTTAGAATGATTTTAGTCTAATTGACAGTATTCCTAACTAAGTCAATACCATCAGTGTTATTTACACACCAGATGTCACCTCAATCTTTCACATTTCAGTCGTCAGGTTTTTTTCCCTTCAAAGAAAATGTATTATGTACTGAATTTATCTGCAGAAATAACCCCAAAATGAACTTTAAAATAACATTTGAAACTGTAATTAGGAACAACAGACTCAGAAGATTTGCCCGTTTTTTACTTCCCTTTTGTTTTCAGTGGTTAAACTGCCCCAGATTATAGGAAGTTGAAAGTTGGTATTCCAGTGTGTTTAAACTTTTAGTTCAACTCATGATTATTCTTCCAATTTCTTTAATACCTAAAGGTCTTTTGCAGCTTGACATCTCAAAAAGTGCTCTAGTGAGGTAATAACACTGGCAAAAGCACCAATCATGTAAATATCATTTCTCCAGAGAATTCCCTGCACAACACATAGAGTTGCAGGATTTTTGTTGTACTGTATTGTGTGTTAGTACTTGTGACACTAAAGTGGTCTACGGTGAATGATTTCAGGTACTATACCAGGACTATATTCCAGTTCCAATTCCAGGAAGCCCTGTGCCAAGCTGCTGGCCACACTGGCCCACTATACAAATGTGATATCACCAATTCCACTCTAGCGGGCACAAAGCTCAGGTTGGTTCCAACAGATTTGATCAATGTATGGCTGTGTTTTGTTTTAGTTCTGTCCTCAGATGTGGGCTTGCTACCGGGGGAAGTGGCGTGTTTTTTTTAAACTGATGTAGTCTGTAAGACAAAGGGAACGCTCACAACATTTTCTGAGAAGGAATTTCAGAGCATTGACCCACTGTAAAAGAGCAGTAATATGCATCCAAGTCAGGATGGCTTGTGACTTGGAAGGGGTCATGCTGAGGTGGCTCAATGCCACCCTCTCCTCCCCGTTCACACACACCTTTGTTTTGCCAGATTTACTGGTTCATATTCTCAGTTTAGAAACTATATTAACAAGAGCCTTTGAATTGCAAACAATTGCAATTGCCTGGAATGCATTGCCTGAAAAGGTGGTGGAGGCCGATTCGATAACAGCTTTTAAAAAATAATTAGATCTTTATTTAGGGAGAACAGGTCTGTTAGGTTATGGGGAGAGAGCTGGGCAGTGGGATTGAGTTGCTCTTTTCAAAGAGCCGGCACAGACTAGATGAGCCAAATGGCCTCCTTTCGTGCCGTAAAATTCTATGATTCTATGATTCAATGAATTTACGATGCAATTTTTATTGTTGGCAAAGAGTGAACCAAGCTTGCAGACAGGGATCTATTTCTGTTAATAGTAATCCTTGCATTTGACATCGCACCTTGTCATTTTGCCTGAGACATCTCAAAGCGCTTTACAAGATATACTATAAAATGTAAAGTGCACTATAAATATATAGTTACATTTTGTGGGTTAACCTCATATATAAGGATAACTTTGTTTGGGCTCTTTTTTACATTGGACAGTGTACAAGTAAAAAAAATCTTTGATTGTGTTGTCCATGTCCCGAGCCGAAGATCCTAATTTAGTATCGATGGTGTGGTTCTGTCTCTCCCATCCAGTAACATGCTCAAACTAGGAAAGTCAAAATCATGGACCAAAGCACTTGAGGAAGTAACTGGTGAAAACAGAATGAATGCTGAACCTCTGCTGAACTATTTCAAACCCTTGTATGAGTGGCTGAAGAAAGATAACCAGGACAACGGTAGACATGTTGGTTGGGACCCCACCTGGACTCCATGTATGTACCATCCCTATATGTTGATCTCTCTGTAATCTACCATCCTTTCCATGGTCATTAACTCGTCCACCATTGATTTTACTCCTAACCTTACCCATACTTGTTACTGTAAAGTGTAGCCTTAATGTAAACACAGCACATTGTAATGAAGTAGAATCCCTCTTACATCCATATTGCTCAACTCACACTTCACCAAATGACTGATGGAAAGTGTTAATGTCAGAACCAATTGAGATGGTCTCCAGCGTCTCTCAAAGAACACTCTAGCTTAAAATACTAATGGGGATACATCTGTTTCAAGTTCCTGAACCAGATGGATCCTCATTACGCCAAGGCTATACTGATGACAGTACGGCCAGCCTAACATATTGACAGGATTTCTTCGGCAGACAAGTCACTGAGGGAATGATTTTTTCCACTTGGCTTGTGGTTGTTAATCTATAAATACAGCCCCAACAGGTAAGGCATTCCTAGCTCAACAAGCAACATGAATATTACCATAGTGTTTTAAATCATAATTTTATCTGGTCAAATTCCAGAAGTACTCTGGGATACCCAAGCTTTGTCTTTGTCTATTACTTTGTCTATTACCTCCTAGGATTAGGTTAACTGGGTCCCCCTGAAGCAAGGCTGCGCGTTCTATTTCTGACGAGCACATTTCTTTGCTTGGATGGTATACCTCATAATAATAAAAATAATAATCCAAAATGCTTTATCATGACTTTGTGACATCTCAAAGCGCTTCACAGAGTATACTGTAAAGTGAATTGACCATATTTTGTGGGGGAACTGTAGCTGCCAATTGCGCACAGTAGTGTCCCGCAATCAGTCATAGATTGAGTGACAAATATTTGTTATTTTTGAAAGAAATTATTACACCCGGAAAAGCGATTCGCCAACCGGTTAACAACCGAGTTCCTATTTCTGCTGGGTAAACAGAGTACATACGTGAAACTCCATCTGGTTTGGATATTCTTAAGTATTGTAAAGGATTTTGATGTGTGTCAAGACACCTGGCTAACCAAAGAAAGGAAATCTGTAATTTTCCAGTAGGATAACTGATAATACAATGTTTGTGGTCTACTAATTTTAAAAAAAATATTGTTTCAGACACAGATAGACAACAAGTTGACCCGATCGGTAACTCAGGTAAGAATGACCTCAATTCTGTGAGACTCACAAGAACATACTTGTGTTGCAAACTGACAAGAGGGAACAGGAAAGTGCTCTTGAGGCTCAGCCTCTATATCAGTACACTGGTTCAGGAGTTAGCACCAATCTAGTGCATTCTGCAAATACAACTCTGCCCTGACAGATAAGTGTTAGTATAATTGTGGTCAAAGTTTCAATACATTCTGATCATATGCCTATCTTAGGCTATTATGTGTAGGCATCCTGCAATTAAAGGAGGTACATCAACCTTGGACTACAGTCCAATTTATTGCCTTCCAGAATTCTTACCACACATTTTACAGGAGATTTAACCATTTATGTGATCTTACCCTTGACTCTAGCAAACCTGAAACAACAAACAGCATTCCATAAAACAGAATCACAATCTAGCACAAAATATAAGCAAGGGACAACTCCCCAGTGATCTCACCACACATGACATAAGGGCCTATATTCCACAGCAGCATAACTAGTAAGATAGTGGTTGTTATTTGTTAATTTTTTCTTTGTTTCCAGACAAACGGAAAATGTACCAGAATTATATCTTAGGTAAGAATGTTTGTGATTATGTTTAGCTCCTGAGAAAATAACATGCCTTGCACACCTATAAGTGAGGATGGGGGAGAACAATGGAAGCTTAGCCTCTATATATACAGTATTATGACTAGAGATGGACTGTTAAGGTTATGGCTTCAAATTTATGCATTCTCTAAATTAGAACATAAGAATAAGGAATGGGAGTAGGCCATTCGGCCCCTCGAACCTGCCCCGCCATTCGATAAGATCATGAGATCAAATTCAATTCTGCTGTGCAAGATATATATCAAAATAATTGTGTGAGGGCATCCCACATGTCACCAGAATCATGAAGTTTTCTCTAACCTTAAACTTAGCCTCACGTCTGTTAGGCCTGATGCCAACAGGCCCAAGTGCCCCTATAGTCCATAACCCTACACAGTTTTCACTCCTTCCAGCAAGAGGGTGGATCCACAAACCCTTCTCCATCTTCCACCTGTAAACATGTGAACAAAGCACCTATAGAATCTTAAATAACAACAGACGTCACTGGGAACATGCAGCTGGTCAGGCAGCACCTATGGAGAGAGAAAAATTAGTTAACGTTTCTGGTCTATGACCTTTCGTCAGAACATATAGAACCTTTGCTGGTCTAAGCAACTGATGATGGATGGGGCTTTTATTTGTACATAGATGCTTTACTTTCCACTGGCAACATGTATAGCTTGTCATCACTTACTGAATATTTTGAAATACAAGAAGGATTCCATTCATAAACTGCGGTAAAATAAAATGTATACAATACAATAAAAAATAGAAATCTATTGCAGACTTTTAGGTAAATTTCAAGTTCCTTTGGTGAGTATACAGAAAACCAAACTTTTGTGTTTTACTATTTTCAGACTCTAAAGAGGCATTCAAAGTACGGATCAGCTTACAGAGTGCCCTTGGTAATGAAGCAGTAAGTGTGCTTTTCATTAGAACAACAACAAATTACGTTTGTGTAGCACCTTTCATGTCGAGCAGATGTCCCAAGGTGCTGGACAGTCAGTGAATTGGACAGTGGGAGGGTGACTGGATAGGGGGAAGTGGGAGGCAGTTAGGGTAAGAGGGTGGCCAAAACTGCAGTTGAAGAGGAGGGTCTTGAGACGGGCTTTGAAGGAGGCAATGGAGGGAGCAAGCCAAAGGGACTATGGGATGGAATTGCAAAGGTTGAGTGCAGAGAGGCTGAAGACCCGACTGGTGGGACAGGCTGGGCAGGGGATGTGGAGCAGGCCAGAGCCTACTGAGCAGAGGGCTCGAACAGGTTGATAGCAGCGTTACATCAATACCCAGTGTATTTACATTTCAAATATCCTGTGAGCTTTCGAGCCTCGACAACTTACTTAACTTACTTGCATGCCATTACGTTGAAATAACCAAATATGTTGAATGATCAATAGCTATTATACCTTAATGTCTGAATTGTTATTGACCAAAGGAACAGTAAATACAGTCGAGAATCTGTTATCCACACTTTTGGGGCACAGCTCCATTGTGAATATGGAATCAGTGCAAATAATGAACAAACACAATGTAAATTACAGTATATAACAAATACAACATGCAGTACTAACCAATCGTCCATTATATTGTAACTAGGGTATCATTATGCAATCACTAACGTTTTCTCTGTCTCTGATCTTCTTTGTCTCTCTCTTAGAATTGTAGAAATTTCCTAAATTTAGTCTTAATTTGGAAGGTTTTATTTTTTTTAAAAAAGAAACAACAGAATTAAACACTCAGTTTGTATCTAGGACCTCGCATTACTATCATAGTGCAACATTGAAACTGCTTGTTAATAATGATTATATTGCAGTACTGTACAATCAAAGTAACCTTTGTTTCACTTAATTTTATAAAATCTAGATGCGGTGTATAAATAGAATAGAATTTACCTGAAGCAGTTATCATATGAATGAATCATTTGCTGTCAACTAGTTTACTGATTAGATTTATTATTTTACCTGACCACATTTTACAGGCCAATACCAAGAAATGATAGCCTTGATAATGTGATAAGGTGCTAAATCAAATGCACAAAGTTACAGTATCAAAAACATCTTGATTTAATAACAAGTCAATAAAATTATGCTTTGCTCAGCATAAATCAACTCAAGATTGGTCAATAAAAGCATCTTTACCCTGCTCACCTGTAAGAAGTGTGCAAATTAACAACAGAATATCAAATGAGTCATTTGCAAACGGGAAGTCTCTGCATTAATTGTAACTTCAAGTTTGTATCTGAAATTGCATGATTCGCTAACCAATACCAAAACAAAGAAATCAGAATCCCAAACACCAGCAATTTGTCTTACCAGCCATTCGATGAATGTTACAGGCTGTTTCTTAAGTGAGAAAAGGCCCAAATGCAAACTCCAGTAACTATTATGACTTTTGATTTGTGAATATGATGTTTTAAACCCAAGTCATTTAATTCTGACACTGCACATAATTACACATGAAGTGAGTGGAGACATCATGAGGGTCAAGTTATATTCATTTAAATACATGGAAAAGTGGTTTATGGAAATTAAGTATTTCATATACAAATCTGTCATTATATTGTCACTTGAAAAACATGTATCAATTGAGTATACTCAATTTGTTCAATTATTCAGATGAGCATGATTTTAGTTGCCTATTTCAATTGAATATTTGGAAAGCCTAACTAGAGATTTTTTTTGTCACATTTATATAATGTTTAAATAGTCACAAACCCATCTCTGCAAGCCAATTGTCAGTGGGAATCATAGAATCATAGAATCATAGAATTTTACGGCACAAAAGGAGGCCATTCGGCCCATCTAGTCTGTGCCGGCTCTTTGAAAAGAGCGATTCAATCCCACTGCCCTGCCCGCTCCCCATAGCCTAATAGACCCGTTCTCCCTAAATAAAGATCTAATTCCCTTTTAAAAGTTGTTATCGAATCAGCCTCCACCACCTTTTCAGGCAATGCATTCCAGATTCGAACAACTCACTGAGTGAAAACATTTCTCCTCAGCTCCCCTCTACTTCGCCTTGAAACTATTTTAAATCTGTGACCACGAGTCACAGATTCACCCACGAGTGGAAATAGTTTTTCTCTATTTGCCCTGTCGAAACCCCTCCTGATCTTATAAACCTCTATTAGGTCTCCCCTCAATCTTCTCTGCTCCAGAGAGAATAACCCTAGCCTATCTAGCCTCTCCTCATAGCTGAAGTCCCTCAATCCTGGCACCATCCTAGTAAATCTTCGTTGTACCCTTTCCAATGCCTTCACATCCTTTCTGTAGTGTGGTGACCAGAATTGAACACAGTATTCCAGCTGAGGCCTCACCAAAGTCCTATAGAGGTTAGTCAGCACTTCCTGACTTTTGTACTCTATACCCCTATTTATAAAGCCTAGTATCCCATATGCCTTCTTAACAGCCTTGTCTACCTGTCCTGCCACCTTCAACGAGTCACTAACACAAATCCCCAGGTCTCTCTGTTCCTTTACACCATTTAAAATTGTACTATCTAGCCTATATTGCCTCCCTTCATTTCTTCTCCCAAAATGCATCACCTCACACTTCTCTGCATTAAACTTCATCTGCCATGTGTCTGCCCACTTTACCAATTTGTCTATATCCTCTTGCAGATGGCTACTATCCTCCTCACTGTTTACTATTCTCCCTAACTTAGTGTCATCTGCAAACTTGGAAACTGTACTCCGTACACCCAAGTCCAGATCATTGATGTAGATTACAAACAGCAATGGTCCCAAAACTGATCCCTGTGGCACACCACTGCTCACTTCCCTCCAATCTGAAAAAGAGCCGCTCACTACAACTCTCTGCTTTCTGTCTCGCAGCCAGTTGTGGATCCACGCTGCCACTGTCCCTTTTACGCCATGGGCCTTTAATTTCATAATAAGTCTCTCATGTGGCACTTTGTCAAATGCCTTTTGAAAGTCCATGTAAACTACATCAACTGCGCTACCATTATCCACCCATTCCGTTACCTCATCAAAAAATTCTATCAGATTTGTAAGGCAAGATTTGCCTTTAACAAATCCATGTTGACTGTCCTTTATTAGCCTATATCTTTCTAAGTGAAGATCTACCTTGTCCCTGATTATGGACTCTAGAAGTTTGCCCACTACCGACGTTAGACTGACTGGTCTGTAGTTACCAGGCTTGTCCTTCTGCCCCTTTTTATACAAGGGAGTAACATTAGCTATCCTCCAGTCCTCTGGCATGACCCCTGTGTCCAAGGAAGATTGAAAGATCGTGGCCAGAGTCCCTGCTATTTGCTCCCGTGCCTCACTTAGTAACCTAGGGTGCATCCCATCCGGACCAGGTGACTTATCCACCTTGAGCGACGTCAACCTTTTTAGCACTTCCTCTCTGGTTATAATTATTCTATCCATTTCTCCTACCCTCTCCTCTAATACCATGGCATTGGCTGTATCATTTTCTTTTGTGAAGACAGAGGCGAAGTACTCATTCAGTACATCAGCCATGCCCTCTGCCTCCACAATGAGATTTCCTCCTAGGTCCCTAATTGGCCCCACCCTATCCTTGACCAACCTTTTACTCTTAATATGTTGGTAAAAAACCTTAGGGTTCCCCTTAATCTTACTCGCTAATTGTTTTTCATGCAGTCTCTTTGCCCCTCTAACTTCCTTTTTTAGTTCTATCCTACACTTCCTATATTCTGCTTTGTTCCCTTCTGAATTTTGAGCCTGACACTTATCATAAGCCTCTTTTTTATGTTTTATTTTGGCCCCGATTTCCTTAGTCATCCAGGGAGGTTTGGTTGCCTTACATTTCACCTTTGTGGGGATGCTTTTGACCTGTGCCTGAACTATCTCCTCTTTGAACGCTGCCCACTGCTCGTTAGTTGTCTTACCTGCCAATTTTTCTTTCCAATCCACCTTGGCTAGGTCCCACCTCAACTCATTGAAATTAGCCCTTTTCCAGTTGAGTGTCCTCACCTGTGATCGTTCCTTATCCCTTTCCATAATTATTCTGAATCTAACGATATTGTGGTCACTATTCCCTAGATGCTCACCTACAGAAACCTGTTGAACTTGCCCTACCTCATTTCCCAAAACTAGATCCAGCAATGCTTCTTTCCTCGTTGGACTGGAAACATACTGATCAAGAAAGTTGTCCTGCACACACTTCAGGAATTCTTCTCCCTCCTTGCCCTTTACTCTACTATTCTGCCAGTCTATGTTGGGATAGTTGAAGTCACCCATTATCACTACTCTATTAGTTCTGCATTTCTCCGTGATACGCTTGCAGATCTGCTTGTCTATCTCCTCCCCACTATTTGTTGGTCTTTGTGTACCCCTAACAGTGTAACTGCACCTTTTTTATTCCTCATTTCTAACCAGATAGATTCGGTTTTTAGTCCTTCTTCCACCTCGTTCCTTTCTAAGGCAGTCACTGAGTCCTTAACTAAAATTGCCACCCCGCCCCCTTTTCTCCCTTCTCTATCCCTCCTGAATACATTATAACCAGGAATGTTCAACTCCCATTCCTGCCCATGCTGGAGCCAAGTCTCTGTTACTGCTACAACATCATATCGCCTCGCAGCAACCTGAGCCTGCAGCTCACCAATTTTATTTCTCAAACTTCGTGCATTTACATACATGCACTCTAAGGCACAAATTACTTCCTCTGCATTTTTCTCCCATCTTACCTTTACCCCTGTCCTCTTTATTACCCCTCCCGTATTTGAACTACTGATCAGTTTCCCACCCTCACCCCCCGGGATTAGTTTAAAGCCCCCCCCCACAAAACTCGACAACCTCCCTGCAAGGAGATTGGTTCCAGCCCTGTTCAGGTGTAACCCATCCATTTTGTACAGGTTCCACCTACCCCAGAATTGGTCCCAATGGTCTAGGAACCAGAAACCCTCCTTCCTACACCACTTCTCCAGCCATGCATTGATGTGCCTTATTCTAGCATTCTGGAACTGGCTTGCTCGAGGCACTGGAAGCAACCCAGAGATCACCACTCTCGAAGTTCCACTTTTTAGTTTACTCCCTAGTCTCTGGTACTCTCCCTGGAGCATCTCAGGTCTTTTCCTCTCAACTTCATGGGTCCCAACATGGACCACCACAAGTGGATTTTCCCCTTCCCCTAGCAGAATTTCATGCACCCGCTCAGTCAAGTCTTCAACCCTGGCACCTGGTAGGCAACACACCTTCCGAGATTCGCGTTTCCGTTCACAAAACGCCTATCTATACCTCGGACAGTTGTATCTCCTATTAAAATGGTCTTGATGGAGTTGGTTTGTCCAACCTTCTCACAGACCTCCTTATCCAAACAGGTTGAAAGTACTTCATACCTGTTGGAAATGGTTACAGTCTGGGGTTTCTCTGCACCACTCTTGTGGTTCCGCACAACCGGTCGTCTGACTGTCACCCAGTCCTGACCGTGGCTGGCAACAGCGCACTCTTGTTCCCTAGGTCTTGTTGGAGTGTCAGGCTCTAGGATGAAACTATCTAAGAAGCTCTCCCCTTCCCTGATGCACCGCAATGTCTCCACCTGATACTCCAGCTCAGCTATTCTAAGCTGGAGCTTCCTCAGGTGCAGACATTTGCTGCAGATGAAGTCACCTTGGCTCAGGTTGCCCTCCATCAACTCCCACATCCCGCATTCCTCGCACATCACATGCCAGGTCATTATCTCGACTTACTTCCCTGGGATATATAAACTGCACCTACTTCCTCTGCACCTAATTCCCACTCTCACCCAATTCCTTCTCACTCTGTCCTCGCCTCACTCCATCCGTAGATCACTCTGGCTGGCTCTCTGCTTGATTAAGGCTCTCGAAGCTAGACCCTTTTTTATACCAAAATAGCAGTTCCTACAGCGATTCCCACTCTCACCCAATTCCTTCTCACTCTGTCCTCGCCTCACTCCGTCCGTAGCTCACTCTGGCTGGCTCTCTGCTCGATTCTCATCTGATACATTCTTTGTGGGGATACTGCTGCACAAACTGGCTGCCACATTTTGGCCATAAAAGACAGTCAATCCACTGTGAAGTGTTTTGAGAAGTCTCGACAACGTGTTAAAGCACGATATCAAATAATATCAAATAAAAAAATGCAATGCATATACATTCTGCTGAAGCTATGAGTCACAAGTGGACCCTTCATGAGTTACATGTAGCTTGTGGCTCTATAGTTTGACAAAGTTGACCAATAGCATCTCTCTCTTTAAAGGTACACCTTTTGAAGACTTATTATTATAATAATAATAATAATCCTTGCATTTCATACATCATCCTTCACGTTTTCTAGACGTCCCAAAGCGCCTCACAGATTATACTGCAAAGTGAATGGACTATAATTTGTGGGTGAAGCGCGGCAGCTAATTGCGCAAAGCAGGGTCCCACAAAAAGGCGTGAATTGGAGTGACTAATATTTTTAAAGGAATTATCACTCCATGAAAGTGATCTGCCAATCAACGAATAACGAGTGATACTACTCATTGCTCGGTAAACAGAGGCACGTGGAGTAAGGAAATTTGCCCAACATTTCACCCTGCCAGGAATCAAACCCAAATCTCTCGTGTGCGAGGCAAGTGCTCTACTCACGGAGGTACAGGATCCACATATCTTGTGGAGTCTTGTGTCTGGTTATCGAAGATTTTAATGTTATTCCTCTCAGGCAGAACTCACGGAGGTATAATCAGTTACTAACTAAATAGTTTGTCTGCTTTCAGTATAAATGGAATGCAAATGAAGAATACTTTTTCCAAGCAACATTAGCTTATTCCATGAGGAAATACTGGGAAGAAGTTAAAAATCAAACTTTAAACTTTGAGTAAGTAATTGTGCCTGGTTGTGTATCATGGCTTTTCCCATGACACCTAGATTACCTCGTCGTCTCTCATTACTCTTAGTCACCCTATAGAAACTCCTTGAAAGTAAATGTAATGTTCACTTAACTGCAATAACTAGAACATTTCACTATTTATTACATTTTGTGATTTTTTAAAACCTGAACACCGATTTCCAGCCCCAGTGGTTTACTCTATTTAAATGTTGGGTTTTGTGGAGACTTTTGAGCAGTTACAATTAGCCATTCATTTCATAGCTCTTGTGTGCAAATTGTCTACTGTGTGTGCCTACAAATACAATCACTCCAGTTCACAGTATAGAGCTTTGAGTTGTTTTGTTGACTTGTCAAATTATATTTGACTATGTCAAATACAAGGGTTATTAGATGATTATTATAATGAATAGTGCTGAAGACGCACGGTGTGGCAATAAATGGAACAGCCCTCTCATATGTGAATTAACCAATAGCTTTCTTATCTAATGCTATTCGGTTAGTGTGATGTGTGGCTATCATGTGATTGTTACAGTCATAAAATGAATTTATTAGCAGTTGTGGCACACTGCAGCTGTAGGTATGAGATAACAGGTGAAATGGTTGAAGAAGTTTCATTGCACTGCATGTTGTAAGGAGGTATAACAACATTAATAATTCTTGCATTTGAGACAGCAATATTGTGATATTATGTTGTCAAAATTTCTTAAAACCCTCCACAGAATTTACTGGCAAGTGTAGTGACTGCATATAAGTGAAAATTTAGCAGGCCTTTGTTGTGAAAACAAAAATATTTGGGGAATGGGGAAAAGCAACTGGATTAGACTACAGGAGTCACCAGCAGTGGATGAGCTTGATGAGCCCAATAGCCTCTTGCTATGCCATTTCAACGATTCTATGAAAGTAATGTGCTTCTTCTTTACCTGGGCTGGTCTACATTCCATTCCTTTTTTTTTAATTCAGGATAAATGATGTGCACATGTACAATTTTACCAAAAGGATCTCGTTTTATTTTATTGTTACGAACCCTAAGGACAACATGACTGTTCCAAAAGCAGAAGTGGAGAAAGCCATCAGGTAATTAAAGTTCCCATACCAGTGCTACTTTTGCAGAATTAAAAGCGCAGCTGCTTTCCTAGCTTGTACGGTCTTCTTTGAAGATAACCCATCAGATCAGGAGAGAAAGTGAGAGTGATGTTATGTCACTTTGTTTGCTTCATAAGGATATTTTAATATAATTTTTCATGTTAAAAATAACCGCCCATGGTCATGTTTGAAGAGGAGAGGTAACCAACTCATGGCCTGGCACACAGGGCCATCAAGAAGCAATAGTTCCATCGGTTCCATTGGTTCTTTCTGCAGATGGATTCCTCTCTGCAAACCTAGGTAGATACCAAGCATTGGATATATGAACATATGTAAAAACAACAAACAATCTCATCTTTACCATCAGCAGATGGTGGAAAAATAGAATGAGAACCACTGGCCAATTACCCTGAGCTAATCTTTATTAACTAAGATACACAGAGAAATGTATTTCACATCTATGAGCACCTCATTATGAAGTTTCCTAAATATTTCGAAACATTTCAATGCACTGTTTTTTGCCTATTTTCTATTACAACAGAATGAATAAACATCGGTTCAACAATGCATTTTTACTGGACGATTATACGCTGGAATTTGTGGGCATTCTCCCCACACTTGCGCCACCGAATAAAGAAACAGTGACAGTTTGGCTCATCCTGTTTGGAGTTGTCATTGGAGTGGTTTGCATCGCACTAGCTTTGCTGATTATTACTGGACAGAGAGCTAAAAAACAGTAAGTGATTCCAATTGAGTTAAACTGGCATCCGGTGAAGTGACACTGAAACACCACATTTGTAGACAGCAATTCCAATGGTAGCTGCCAGTTGCTTCAGGTACAATCATTGGTGGGTGGAGTGGGCTTTGCATTGACACCCAGGGCTATTCGATAATCATTAATTGCTGTTGTAAGTGATGTGATACTTATCATCTTTACTTTAAGTATAATTAACGCATCAGGCATTGCATTTTTCACCTTATAGCTTGATAGCATTTTTCAGCCCATAGTGTGAAAGAACAACTTGGTAAATGGCTGAAACCTACAATGATATGATCATTAGTGATGCTACATGCCTTTTATTATTCTCGATATTTAACGAGAACAAAGGTACAATGGCAAAATGACCTGGTAGGACTCACCCTTTAGCGTATGCAATTGAAGGTACTTGAAAGTCTTGCTGTTTCAGGTGCAAACCTTAAGTCTTCCTTTAAAATATGAAAATGCTGACATATTTAAACAGATTTTACTATGCCACATTTAACTATGATATTCAAAACCTATAAGGTTTTAAGGTATTGACCAGTAAGGTAGGCATGGGACAGTTTAATGCAGCATTCAATACTTAGTTCCTCAAATGTTCTGAATGAGGTTGTTGGGAATCCCTCCCCACTCCACTGCCATCGATACTATTCTCAATTGTGAGGTGCATGATGCTGGGTTAGTGGTATTTGACTTGCAAATTGTGGTCTTTGATGGTTAGTGAAATCATTTGTTTTAGTAAATTGCAAACTTAAAACATCAACAGCTAACTTGCAGATGGTAGCCACCAACAGTTGGTCTGAAGTCTAGCTGTGAAGTTCCTGTATGAAGCCCATCACATGCTCCCTTGAGCCCATCTCTTGTTACATCCCAGCTCACTCCTAGCCACCCTACTCTCTGACACTATCAATCTCTCCCTTTCATCTAGTACTGTTACCACTCCCTTAAAACAGCCACAATAACCATCATCCTCAAGAAACCTTCCCTGGATGCATCCCTGCTCTCCAAATACTGGCTCATCTCCTACCTCCCTTTTCTTTCCAAGGTTCGTGAAAGAGTCATTGCTTCCCAGCTATGGTCTTTCCTCGCTTTCCATTCCCTCCATTAGCCCCTTCAATCGGGTTTCTGAGCTGCTCACAGCACAGAAACTACTCTGGTCAAGGTCACAAATGACATTGTCCATCTGTGACCAGGGCTTCCCCTGCCTCCTTGTCCTCCTCAACCTCTCTACCACCTTTGATACCATCGCCCACTCAACCCTCCTCCACCACCTCTCCTCTCACCTCAACCTTCAAGGTTCTGTCCTTGACTGATTCAGTCAGGTCCTACCTCTTACACCACCTCTACTTTGTCTATGTCAACAGTTTCTCTTCCAGTCCCTGCACCGTCTTGAGCAGTGTTCCTCAGGGCTCTGTCCTCAGTCCCCTCCTCTTCTGCCCTTACATGCTTTCCCTTAGTGGCATCATCTGTAACCATGGGGTAAATTTCCACCGGTATGAGATGACACCCAACTTTACCTTGTTGCCTTTACCAGGACTACTGATGTCCTGACAGACTGCCTATCAGACATTCAAGTACTGGATGAGAGACAACTTTCTACAGCCGAACATCAGTAAAATTGAGGCCCTCCTAATTGGCTCGAACTAGCACCACCACACCTCAGGCACCAGCAGTATCAGCATTCACGGATGCACATTCCACCAAACCAAGCCAGTCAGGATCCTGGGGGGTCTTGTTTGACCCTGAGCTGCCTTTCTCCTCCATATCCATGCCATGACCAGCACTTCTGCCTTCCACCATCTCCACAAAATCGCCCGTCTCCGTCACTGCCTCACCCCTCCGTCCGTTGAAACCCTTACACATGCATTTGTCACTTCTAGGCTCGACTACAGCAACTCCTTCCTTGTTGGCTTCCCCAACGCTTCCCTCCACAAGCTGCAAACCATCCAAAACTCTGCAGCTCATATCCTCTCCTGCATCAGGCTCCCCCATCACCCCCATCCTCGCCTGTCTCCACTGGCTCCCCATTCCTCAAAAGATCGAATTCAAGATCCTGGTCCTCACTTTCACGGTGCTCTATGGCTTTGCCCCCTCTTACCTCTCTGACCTGCTGACTCTCTCTGAACCTGTCTGCTCCCTCCATTCAGCAGGCTCCGGCCTGTTCCATGTCTCTTGCCTGACCCGCCCTACCATCGGCAGCTGCACCTTTAGCCTCTCTGCCCCTATGCTTTGGAATTCCATCCCATAAGCCCTTCACTTTGTTCCCTCCCTTACCTCCTTCAAGACTGGTTACAAGACCCTTCTCTTCAACCACTCCTTCAGTCGCCCTCCTACCTCTTTGCCCTCCTCATCCAACCTTGCCCCACCTCCCTTGCTCGGGTTCCGACCCCTGACTGTTCAGCTGATTGTTCCGACCCCTGACTGTCTTGGGATGTCCTTGGTGCTCTACAAATGTAATTTTATTGTTGTTGTACATGCAGGGCAGCATTGTGATTTCAGATGTGTGTAACATTGATAGTTGGGGGTAAATTAATGATATTACTGCTCTTTCCCTGATATAGGAAGGCGAAGAACACAGATTCCCCTGACGAAAATAATTCATTTGAAGAACCTGATTTTCAGAAAGGGATCAACAATTCAGCTTTTACCATTGATGAGTCGTCAGCAATGTAAAAGTATTTACCAAGGCATTTTTCTGTAATGTAAGCAATTGTGCAATTCCTTCAGCCTGGTCCCATTTAAGCTCCTTTACTGGAAGAATTCAATGAGTTTAAGCGTCACAATTGAAAGTCCATGTCATTCCTGACAACAAAATTCAGGCAATTTTATCAGTCTACTATGGTATGTGCCACGATTGGGCTACGCACACACAAAAAAACATTACCACCCAAAGTCTCTTTTAAGACTACATTTGGAAAAATATTTAGCCTTAATATACCCCTCGATATAAATGCTCATTTTGTGCAATGGATTTTGTGGAATCTAATTAAAAATTTGATTTTATAACAACAACAAAATTACATTTATAGAGCGGCTTTCACATGGGGGAGGAAGTCCCAAGGCAATTTAGTACTGTAACTAGAATGTGAGCCATACAAACCCTGGGCCTGATCTTCAGTGAGTGACTCAAACCTAAAATGGGAGAAAGAGCTACAGAAAGATCAGGTTGAAATAATGAAATAATCTTAACAACCATGAGATCGCTGAGACCATTGTCTAATGTCTATTATTTAATAATTTAATACCTGCTGCACCATAGCCCTTCCTTCCCTTGCTTTAAATTGATAGACCAAATGTATATACAGGTAAACCCCGCTTAACGTCGCAGCCTGGTTCTTGAAAAGTTTTACTTTAAGTGAAGTGACGTTAAGCAAATACATTTTCCCCATAAGAATGAATGTAAAAACTGGAGTTAGATTCTTTTGGATATTTTTCATCAAGATTTTCTATAAAAAACATTATACTTGCTCCCTGAATATCTGCCCGGCTCACTCACTGTTGGCTGGCTCTATCTCTCTCTATCGCTGCCGGCCTGGCTTACTCCCAGGTCCTCGTGCCGTCGGTGTCCCCTTTCCACCTATTGGCGAACGACGTAATAACGAACGTCGCAACGTTAAATGAATATATGTTCCCAATGTATTGGCAATAACGCAATAACGAAAGAACGTTAACCGGGGTGACGTTAAGCGGGGTTTACCTGTATTTGTATGACTTCAACTAATTATAGATGTTCCATTTACGGAAGATTATTTGCTTTGCAAAGAAATACTTCAGTAATAATTTGACCTTCCCATCCATCCAAACACTATCTGGCTTTCTAAAGAGTACGGGTTTTACTTTCTCCTGAGGAAGCAAGATATACCAGATGATATAGCCTGGTGCTTTTTCAGTGGTGGTTGTGGAGGGAGAGGGGCATCCATTAAATTTTACAGCCTCTTTGTATTGTACTTTGGTTGTTGCTGACCAATAAAAATATAAAGATCCATTTACACAGAGTCCACATTATTCTCTCTCAATTTCTCCCCAAGATCTTAGAATATATAATATTCCTTGCATTTGGTATAGCGCTTTACACCTCTTCTACATGTCTCAAAGTGCTTCACAGAATATATTGTAAAGTTGATTGATTGTATATTTATGGGAGAAACATGGCAACCAGTTGCGCACAGCAGTGTCCCACAAACAGTCGTGGATTGAAATTACCAATTTATTTCTTTTTTTTCCTGAGAGATTATTATCAGGCGCGTGGAGTAAGGACATTTTCCCAAGGTTTCACCCTCCCAGCAATTGAACCCAGGTCTCTTGCTTGTAAGGTGAGTGCTCTAACCACTGTACTACAGGATCCTCAGATACCTACTGACCCAAAAATAATTAGCTGAGGTCATAACTGTCAAAACAGAAGGAATAAAAAGAGACAATTGTCTTGCAAAATGAAAGGTTTTTCTTCACTTTTATTCAGAGGCTAGTTCCCAACACAATACATAAAATGATAGAAATCAGATTACTTCCTCCAACAGATTACATTACAGTTTCAATTCACAATCACTGCTTGTTGTGCTAAAGAGTTCTAAGACTTCACTGATATTCCCAGCACTTGAACTGCAATATCAGTGATAATGGGTCTATTGTATGATTTACTTTAGAGCATTTTTTTCAGCAGAAAGCCACAATCCCACTAAATGGGAGTGGAATACACAACCCTTGGCTACATGGAAGTCGGTATTGAGAATGGTGTCAGGAGAAGGAGGTGGATGGCTCTGGTTCCAGAACATCTGAGCAATTCCTATTTGAAGTTTATACAATTTGCTAGTTACACCCAATGCTGCTGTTAGAGATGTGAAACCCCAAACATGCTAATTAGAACTATTAAGCCAAAAACATTATAGTATCTACAAAACTTTTAGCTACCTGGATGAGGTACAGTCTGGTAAGCTATTGAAATGCACTTTACTTGAAAGAAAAAGGAGCCCCAACCCCTTCTGGATAAACGGCGGAAAATTGGAGGAGAATACAATAATTCTTGCATTTGATATAGTGCTTTTCACGTGTTCTAAATGTCTCAAAGCACTTCACAGAATATACTGTAAAGTGAATTGACTGTATATTTGTGGGCGAAACTCGACAGCCAATTGCACACAGCAGTGTCCCACAAACAGTTGTGGATTGAAATGACCAATTTTTTTTAAGGGATTATTATTAGGCGCGTGGAGTAAGGAAACCTGCCCAAGGTTTCGCCCTGGCCTGCCTGGATTCGAACACAAGTCTCATGCATGTAAGCGAGTGCTCTAACCACTGAGCTACAGTACTCCACAAATGGGGAGTGGGAATGGGGGTGAGGGGGTAAAAAAATATTTTCAAGAGTTCAGCACTCCTCTTACCCTGCCAGAGATGCTACTATAAGCACGATGGCATATGACCAACATGAACCTTGAGCTTCATTTCCCAGGCTGTCACAGCGCCATCAGAAATATGACAGGCTCACAGCCATGTCTGTTAGTGGAACTGATCCAATAAAAGACAGGAGATCGCTGGAGTAAGCATTACATTTAAAAAAAATTAAAAAGGTCCCACTTCAAGTTTTATAAAACAAGTAGAAATAAATATAATTCTGCAACTTCTTAAATATAACTTTTCACAACTTCTCTCAAGTCCCCACCCACCTCTCTAAAAGACATATTCAGGTTTTTACCAATAAAAATACAAAATCTACATCCAGTGGTTTCTCTACAGTTCTCTTCATTTCAGCAATCCTTCTGGTCTGGTTATTAATGAACCATTCTCTGTATTTTGCTGATTCAAAGCTGCAACTTCCATCAAATTGCTGTTTCATATAGAACACAAAATGCCAGTACGAGCTGCCCTTTGTGATACATTTGAGGGATGTAGAGGTGCATTCCTGAAAGTATGAAATAGATATGTATCAATCATCCAGATCATCCAGCTGAATTTGGTGATCTGAGTTGGATAAGCATTAGGAAGACTGTAACTAACAGAATAAAAACAGAGTTTGGGAATAACTTATTCTCCCAGAGTATCATTAGGGCATAGAGTGATTTGCCAGGGGTGAATGTCAGAGTACAGTTAATGGGGAATTTTAAAATGAACAGATATGCAGATGTATTAGAGGGTATGGGGAAGCAGCGGGGACCTGGGATTAGGAAGGATGATTTCTTTGAGGATGAAAAGGGACCAGATGGCCTCCTGTGTGCAGTATATTTCTATGGTTCTAGGGGAAGCTTGTCAGTGTTTGGAAAGACAAGCTGTGCAGTTTTAGCTGATACAGCGCTTTTTACATCTTCTAGACGTCTCAAAGCACGTCACAGAATATACTGTAAAGTGAATTGACTGTATATAGGCGGGCAAACAGCGATAGCCAATTGCATACAGCAATGTCCCACAACCAGCCATGGATTGAAATGATCAATTTATGGGGAAACAATCTGGACTCCAGTATGCAATATAATTTACATTTATGTAGCGCCTTTTACATTAGGAGAATGATTCAAAGCACTTAACACAACTGATTTGGCACCCAAGGGAGGGAATGAAAATGATATGTATATGGGTGGGGGAGGCTCGAGAAGATGACTGAAATCACAACAAAAGAGGCAAGTTTTGGGGTGGGCTTTGTAAGTGGGGAGGAAAAGTCAGAGGAGTTCAGACAAATAGAAAACATGCATTTGTGGAACTCTCATTAATTTGGTCTGGAGATGGTTAAATATGCTGATCGGTTTGGGTGAGTGTGAGTGAGACACATGGCTGAGCTAAAAAAGGGACTGGGATTGAATGTAAATTGACAGTTATGTGGCCAATGATGAAGAGAACCCTGAGTTGTGCAGAAGCAACTTTTTCATCTCTAAAATCCATGGAGTGAAAATTAGGACAAAATTAGGACAAAATTAGGTTCATTATCATTGACAACAATTATATATGCAGTGGGGACAATCAATGTCAAGACTGGCCACATGGGACTCTCTTTCCCTTGACTAAGTCACAAAGATTGGTCCCATAACCATCCATATTTGTCATCGGACAACATTGTTCTAAGCATTGGCAATGTTGAGTACTATGTTGAAGATCGAAAGGGAAGAAACAAAGTTGCAGCATCCACATCACTGCATAGTTTGAAGTGTGGGTCAGATGAGTCACTCACCTCTATTCTCAAGAGTACATTGTTTCCTTCACAGTGACAAGCCAAGAAGCAGTTCGTCTTCAAGAAGTTGAGGACTACGGGGATCCCGCCAAATGGGTTTGGAATCACGTTGCTTTTATAATAAAAAACAGTCATCTGAGCTATGAGAGGGAGAGGGAGAGGAGACAATGAGATGGGTCTCTGCTAAGTACATTACCTGCTCACTTTTGGGTGAAAAGGTTATGGGATTAAATCCCATGTGGAATTTGAGCTGTTATTCCTGACTGACGTTCCAACCCAATATTGTAGAGTGCAACTTTATTGGGTTCTGTCCTTTCGATGGGATGTTAAACTGAGATTACGTTCAGATGAATATTAAAGATCCTGTTCATGCTATTTGAAAATGACATCACATTCTTCTCACATCCAAGCCAACAATTCGCCGGTAAATTAATCGTTTGTCATTGATCAAATAACAGTTTATGTGGCTTGACAATTATAACAATTATATATGCAGTGGGGACAATCAATGTCAAGACTGGCCACATGGGACTCTCTTTCCCTTGACTAAGTCACAAAGATACACAAATATACAAATACACAAATACCGTGAGGTATTCAATATAGTAATAATAATAATTCTTGCATTTGATGTACTTTATCACATCTTCAAGATGTCTCAAAGTACTTCAACGAATATAATGTAAAGGGAATTGACCGTGTATTTTGTGGGCAAAATGCAGGAGCCAATTATGCGCAACAGTGTCCAACAAAGTCGTGGATTGAGTAATTAATTAAAAAAAAAAATTGAAATGATTTATTACCCCTTGGAAAGCGTTCTGCTAATCAACTAACAACCGGCTCCTACTTACTATTAGCTAAACAGAGGTGCATGGAGTAAGGAAACTTGCCCACTATTTTGTCCTTCTGGGAATCAAACCTATGACTCCCACTTATGAGGCGAGTGCTCTAACCACTGAGTTCCGGGACTCTGGATGGGTTACATTAAAATGGGTTCAAACAGTGCTACCTACCAGATTCAGAGTCCTGACGACTGAGGACAATCCTTTTGCGCTCATTGCCAGGACGTAAGCATTGATCATACTCATTCCGAATCAAGTATGGCCAGTCACTCTTCATCACCTTCATGATCATCTCACAGCAGGCATTGGGAGCCAATGTTTCTGTGGATAGAATACAAGAACATAGGTGTTACCAAAAAATACTTGAAGCGTTTGTGTCTGAGGCATTTGTAAATTTGTGTCTAATATATATCAAGTTATAAAATGATTTTTTAATGTTGAATTCTATATGCATCAAGATGTACCCCAAGGTAAACCATTGGCACTTTACTTGGATGATGATATTCAATTCATCTCCAAGAACGTGAGTTGCCGGAGATCACTAAAATCAGCATATGGAGTTCCAGTGTTTGGTGTGGAGTTCCAGTATTTGGTGTGAGATTGTAATATTCCAATTTTTGGTTACAAATAATATAATAATGTATATTAGATCCTAAAGTATGATGCACATTGATTTAGAAGCATTGGGTAATGACTCAAGTAGCGATATTTTTCATTGTTATACTGAGGAAGAGGACAAGAAGGGTATAAAGGTTAAAACACAAATGAAATACTAATAATAATCATAATAATCCTTGCATTTGTTATAGCGTTTTTCCCAGAGGGTCGAATTCAAGATCCTCACTTTCAAGGCCATTCACGACCTTGCTCCCGCCTATCTCTCTGACCTACTGTCTCCCTATCAGCCTTCCCATCCCATCCGTTCAGCAGGCTCTGGCCTGCTCCATGTCCCCCCGCCCGAACCGCCCCACCATTGGGTCTTTCTTCCCCCACACTCTGGAACCATATCCCTCAATCCCTTCGCCTCGCCTCCTCCCTTTCCTCCTTCAAGACCTTCCTCTTCGACTATGCTTTCTGCTCCCCGACGTGAAAGGCGCTCTATAAGTGTAAATTTGTTGTTGTTTTCATGTCTTATAGATGTCTCAAAGCCCTTCACAGAATTTACTGTAAAGTGAATTGACTGTATATTTGTGGGTGAAACGCGGCAGCCAATTGTGCACAGCAGTGTCCCACAAACAGTCGTGGATTGAAATGACCAATTTTGTTATTGCATTTTTTTTTGGAGGGATTATTATTGGGTTTGTGGAGTGAACATCTTAAACTTTTATTTCAGCACCTTGGGATGTCCTCTCGACATGAAAGGTGCTGTAAAAAATATAATTTTGTTGTTGTTCTATATCATTTATCTGCTTCAAGGTTTTCCCATTACATTTGATACTGTACTGGTGGTGACACACCATTGCAAAAGGTTGTTTACCTTTCAATTGTGGGCTTATAAATTATGAGATTCACAGAAGGATAAGCAAACAGCAAATTCTGCATGGATATTATATTATGTTGCAGTCTGACTTTCTGAACTGCCCTCAGAAGCTGATCCATCGTCTTGTGCCCAAGTGAAGTTCCAACAGGTTAACCATAACACATTCAGGAATTTCTATTTACAACTTTGAGTGAGATATTGGACTTTGGTGTTCCTATATGAATTTTAAATCAAATCACCTCAAGTAGAAACAATTAGAACACAAATAGGCCATTCCATTCGGCTCATCGGGCCCGCTCTTCCATTTTTATAGATGAAGGCTCATCCATAAATTCAATATAATTTGCCTGCTTTTTCTCCATAATCCCAGATACCCTTACTAACCAAATATTTTGTTATTACCCTCTTAAGCATTACCACTGATTCTGCATTAACAGTCCTGTGAGGAAGTGAATTCTGCAATTCCACGAATGTCTTTCTGTATTTGCTATTCACAGGTCTTGATTTAATTCTTAGATTATGCCATTTGTTTTGGAATCAGTCCTGTCATTTACTTAGCAGCAAGTAGAATATTGCACCCTGTATTATCCATCCTTTGCATCCGGTACTCAACACAGACCTGGCTATTACGACTTCTCCTGGAGCTCTTTAATTCTCTGCTTCCTCTTTTTAAAAATTATATTTCATACATTGTTAATGGTATGATCATTGTGGAATAAAAAGCAGTTCATAGGGAAGTTGAGTTGGGAAGTAGAGTTGGAGAAAGGTGACCAATAAACCTTTATAGGGAACCATTCAAGCAAAGGTGAAGGAATTTAAGACTGTGACTAAATACTATGGTTTTGCGCTTTGTGAGAACAGCTTACTACTGAAGGGGAAACAAGTGATGCTAATTGGCATCACAACGCATACTCTTCAGCTGTTTACTTATACATCAGTCCCAAATGTGTCATGGTCTTAGCCTCAAAATGTACAATTGTGCAGGATTTGCAATCATTCTTAAACTCAGCCACAATTTGCAAGTCCGTTTTAACAAATACTTGAAAGATAGCTTCCGAATTAAGATTTGTTTGAAAATTATTTAAAATTCAGCCCAATTATAAATTTCAATGCTTAGAAGTGGGTTGATGGATTGATACTCCTTATTTTACTTCTTAAAATAAACATTTTCAAGGCTCTTTAGTCTTTTATTTTATACTAGCGATCCCCCCACGTAACATGCACGGCCTAGTGTTTTTGTACATGTTTATTCATATATTTCGAAACTTTAAAAAAAATGTATTTGTTTTTTTTTAGCTGTGTTGGTTTTTGTTTTCCTTTTAGAAGTTCATTGTTACAATTGCGAAAACATATCTAAGGCTTTTATATATATAAATTGGAATCCTGTAACTTAGTGGTTAGAGAAATCGCCTCGCAAGTGAGAGAACCCAGGTTTGATTCCCGGGAAATGCAAAATGTTGGGTAAATTTCCTTACTCCACATGTCTCTTTTATCTACCAGTAAGTAGAAATATGATTGTTAGTTGATTGGCGGATCGCTTTTCTGGGGATAATAATCCCTTCAAAAAATATTAATAATAATATTAATAATTTGTTCACTCAATCCACGTCTGTTTGTGGGACACAACTATGTGCAATTAGCTACCATTTATTTCCCTACAAAATTTACTGTCGATCCACTTTACAGTATATTCTGTGCAGGTCTTTGAGATCTTTCGAAGACATGTTAAGACCCTATATCAAATGCAAGAGTTGTTATATCTGGGAATGGAATATGGGTTATAATGCAAACCTTTAATTTATAATGTACTGCTTATGTCCCTTTGTGACATAATGGAAGAAATTTCCAATATATATATTTTAAATGACTTTATTAACTAAGGTTATTTGCCAGTTTATTAATGAATACAGCATTAATCCAAGTAATCTAACTAGTTGTTCCATCACAATAAGTTATTTATTTTGAAAACTCAGGGCAATATTTTGAGCACTTGTTGATTTAATTAATCAAAGAGTGAGAGAAATAGAAGTGTTACGGAAGTCAGTCTCCAATAATAATAATCCTTGCACTTGATATAGTGCTTTGCATGTCTTCTAGACGTCTCAAAGAGCTTCACAGAATATATTGTAAAGTGAATTGACTGTATGTTTGTGGGAGAAATGCGACAGCCAATTGCGTACAGCAGTGTCACCCAAATAGTTGTGGATTGAAGTAACCAATTTATTATTATTTTTTGAGGGATTATTATCAGATGTGTGGAGTAAGGAAACTTGTCCAAGGTTTTTTCCTGATCTGCCGGGAATTGAATCTAGGTTTCTCGCTTGCAAGGCGAGGGTTCTAACTACTGAGCTACAGGACTCCCATGTTTGTTATGTTTAACTATTATTTTAAATGATTATGTTTTATCAGGAGTTATTAAAGTATTGTTATTCCCAGTGGCGAAAGGGCAGCTCAGAGAATGTCAGTGAGCAGTGGGAGGAGGGGGTGGCTGGTTGGCATTTGTTTTGGGTGGGGCTGGGTCAGAGAGAGTTGGGGTGGGAAGGTTAAACATGCTGCAGGGCAGTGAGGTAAGGTGCCAGCCTCCTCTGTTAATGTGATTTGGCTCATTCCCCTCCAGCTCAGTGACTCTGACACAATAAGCACAAACGTTTGGTGTACATTTAGTGCTCATCCCTAACTGTGATTGTTAATCATCCAGGAATGTTTGAGAATAGAAAAGGCAATATTATCTTGTTTTCACTCTCTTAATCCACCCAGAGGAGTAGCTACTTACTGCTAAGTAAACAAAGGTAGGTGAGTTATTGCTAGTGGATAATACAGACATTATTCTTCTTATTATTATTATTAAGGACATTTGCCTAACCTTTTGTCCTGCCCGGGAATCAAACCCAGCTCAGGGCGGAACGATTATCCCGATGTCCTCTGTTAGATTTTAGATTTTATATTAACATTGCTTTTGCTACTGCGTACGTGTGTAACTTAAAGTGCTCAGCAAATTGGTAAAGTGCAGAATAAGGAGAAGCCAGATAGACATTGGGGATTGTGGAAACCACAGACTCCTGATGGTTCTAAATAGAACCAGGGACGAGTGGAGAGGTGCTGTGTCTTGTGTAACCTGTTTTGGCAGAAGTTGTGACCTTGTGGTCACGAGATAAGTGTATTGTGTACTGGGCAGACAAGGAACAGAACTCGGATAGAGGAATAATGAGTACGTGGGGCAGGAAGATATCCAGACAGCACAATCATCGGGAAGGGGCCCTTCGGAGAAACCAGGGCTAGGTGCAGGAAAGGATGGCGAGACATGTGACACCCACGAGATGTGCACGAGGAGCCCACGATAACATCATGTGTATGACACTCGGACTGTGGACTATAAACAAGTGACTGTGTTAGTAAGAGGGGGCTTCCTTTTCTTCAAGAGAGAGAGAGACCAGATTGGTGCCGATCCAGCAGAAGTCCCCCTCTGGTAGTATTGTTTTATTTGAAGCGCTGTATTGTGGTGTTACTCGGGTAATGATTGATTATGCTTTATTAATTAGAATTGCTTTATAAATAATGGATAAAGCCGTATTCTTACACCTCCCAAAGTGAAAGGCGCTCTATAAATATAATTTTGTTGTTGTTGTTATACAGTGATATCCTTACATCATCTTGTGCAATATTCTGTGAACTGCTCTTAGATGTCTCAATACCATGATAAATCTTATATCAAATGCTATATGTTCAGAACCTTTTAATTACCCATTAGATTCAACTATAGTCTATTTTGGACTAGGCAGAATATCAAAGCAC
The DNA here is from genome assembly GCA_035084275.1 of Hydrolagus colliei. NCBI lineage: Eukaryota > Metazoa > Chordata > Chondrichthyes > Chimaeriformes > Chimaeridae > Hydrolagus > Hydrolagus colliei. The sequence goes on from CM068745.1 coordinate 68,004,338, forward strand.
ATCCACACTGTCTGTAACCATGCTGGAATAAAAATGATCAAAAGGAAAGCACTAACCTTGTACACAATACACCTCTGCTTTAGGTTCAGAACTCACATTAATTGTGTGCAATTCACAATCATTCTTGTTACAAATTGAACATACTGTTCCCTGAGGACGATGGGGGCCTCTTCCTTGCACAACAGAGATTACAGAATGGCTTAGTGCAACAAGCAGACCCTGTGTTTTATCACTGCCTCCAGGGTCTTCATTCTGCACCTCTTCATCAAATAAGGTTTTGTCATGGTGCTGAGGTGTGGTAGGCGATTCGGGACCTGTATAGCCTTCGTACTTTTTTGTTGTTTCATCAAATGGTGATATACCTCCAGTAGGGCTAGCAGGTGTTTCCAGGCTTTCGGTCTTCCTCACCATTTGATAGGTGAACTGGAGGCATATTTTACGTTTATCGTAGGGACAGTAGACGTTTTCACTGGGTTCATCACTGTCAATTGGCTGGACAATGTCCCTGGGTCTATGAAGAGTCTATGGATTATAAACACAAAGTCTCCTATTAATATTAAATTAGAATGATGTTTAAAAGTCAAGCATAAAAATACTAACAAATGTTTATTAAGATCTCTTGAAAATATATCTATTATTTATACAATTATGTGCGTAGACTATTCAATGAAGACATTTCTTGCAGAGATAAAGGACTTGTGAATCATTCTTACAGAGATAAAGGATAAATTGACAGCTATAAGACACGTGTGGAGTCCTGCAGCTCAGTGATTACGTGAGAGACCGGGGTTCAATTCCACGCAGGGCGAAACCTTGAGCAAGTTTCCTTACTCCACACACGCCTGATAATAATCCCTCCAAAAATTTTTTATAAATTGGTCATTTCAATCCACAACCGTTTGTGGGACACTGCTGAGCGCAATTGCTTGCCATGTTTCACCCACACATATATAGTCAATTAACTTTACAGTATATTCTGTGAAGCACTTTGAGATGTCTAGAAGATGTGAAAAGCGCTATATCAAATGCAAAGATTATTATATATAAAATGAATGAAAACAAATCCCAATTATTGCATTAAAATATGCTGAGGCAGCTGGCAAGAGGCCATATCCTCAAGACTGTGAAGGGTAATTCTAGCACAGAAACCAGTGAAGTGTTACATACATTAGAAGGTTGATACTCAATGAATGGTGCACTTTGCCAGGAGAGGTGCTTGAGACCAGGAGATGGAGACTCATCTAAGAATATTGAAACATTTTCAAACGGTGAAATGAAACGGGCCGGAGTCCTCTTAATCCTAATAATAATCTTTGCATTTGACATAGTGCTTTTCATGTTAGGAGAACATTTCAAAGTGCTGTGTATTCTGTTGGCCCCCTCACTGCATCAAGGTACTCTTTAAACGAGTCTAGTGTCCTGGCTTCAACTACCTTCCCTGGCAATCTCTTCCTGATATTGATTACCCTCTGCAAAAAGAAAACCTTTCTGGTGTCTGTCTGTCTGACAACTCTAAACCTATGTCCTCTTGTTGTAGTACTGTACCATGATAAATGTAAAGAATTAATCTGGGATTACTTTTTCAATCCCGTTTAGAATGTTGTAAACCCCTCTGACGTCCACTCTGAGTTGTCTTCTCTCAAAACAGAAGAGCCCTAACGTATCCAGTCGTTGTTCATAGTTCATTCCTGTTGCTCCTATGATCTTTCCTGAATAACCTGTATCCTTGCATGTTGTATTTAACCACTACAGTAACTACATTAAAAACAACTTGCATACATATAGCACCCTTCATGCTGGGATAAATCAAGTCTGTCTGATTCCTACCACATCGTAATTACCCATAGCCACAAGTGCCTCTAGTTCGGATTTTATTTTGGATCCTTTTTACATGCACACTTTCCCCCTTTAACCATCTTGTCTGCCCTCTGGTTTGCTTTGGAACTCCATCCCACAATCCCTTCTCCTTGCTCCCTCCCTTGCCTCCTTCAAAGCCCTCCTTTTCGACTGTGCCTTCAGCTGTGCCCCCACCTCTTTACTCTGCTCTCCTTCATCCCAACCCTGCCCCATGCTCAATTCCACCCTTGATTGTTCAGCACCTTGGGACGTCCTCCCGACATGAAAGGCACTCGACAAAGGTAATTTTGTTAGGGTTAGTTGTGCTATCTGGTGTTTTCTTGCATTCTTGATTTAGGTATTTACAACAACAACAACAACAAAATTGCACTGATATAGCGCCTTTCACATCGGGCGCTATATAAGTGCCAAAGTGCTGAACAGTCAAGTCGGGACTGTTTACCCTATTTTCTGGTCTATATTGGTTTAAACGTTTCTCATCTCTTCCTGATGATCACTCCTCCGTTCGGTTTCTGTTGTCAGTTCCCCTCTACATTGCAAGAGGAACCCAATTTATAATTGAATCAGCTTTTATTGCTACATTAGCCACTATCTTGGTTTCCTCGATCTTCACCACTTTTACAAATCACTGATTCAATCTGAGAGTAGTTGTGGAGAGCTCTCTCGCATCACTGGACTCATGGTAAACGTGAATATTTGGCACTCTTGTACATTAGAGTATACAGAGTCAAAATGCTCTGAACAGTTTGGGCCCAGTTTAGGGCCTATATTGTGTTGACTTCTCTAATAACAACAACTTGGATTTATATAGCGCCTTCCAAGCTGGATGGCATCTCAGAGCGCTTCACAATAACGGATCCCAGGGCTGAACCATGGGGAGGAGGAAAAGGTGACTAAAGACGTGGTCGAAAAGAAAGGTCTTTAGTCGAGACTTGAAAATAGGAAGAGAGGGGGCTAGGCAAAGGGATTGTGGAAGGGGGTTCCAGAGTTTCGGGGCATGGTTGCTGAAGGCATGGCCACCGATGGTGGAGTGGAGGATGCTGGGGAAAGGCAGGAAGCCAGACCCGCTAGAGTGAAGACACGGATGTTGTTTTGAGGAGAGAGGAGGTCAAAAGGGTAGGGGGCTGCAGAGGAGTGGAGAGATTTGAAAACAGGAGTGAGGATCTTGATATCAACCGTCAACAACACTGGGAACCAGTGCAGTCTGGCAAGGAGTGGGGTAATCGGGGAGCGAAGTTTGGTTCGGGTAAGAACGTGGGTGGCAGAATTTTGGACAACCTGGATTTTTTGAATGGTAGCAAAGGGGAGACTGGCGGCATTGGAATAGTCTAGCCGAGAGATGACAAAGGTATGGATCACAGTTTCGGCAACTTTTGGGATGAGATATTGATGGAGATGGGTGATACGTCTGGGTATTGATAAGTAGGGTGCTGTCCCATTGCCCCTCATGAACGCTGCTATATAATCATCACTTTGGTGACATTTTTCTCAAATGCTATTTGTATATTTCTTTTCAAACTGCTGTTCTCTTTTTTTTAAAGTTATTGTTAAGATGACTGGGTTAACATTTTCAAAATTAGAAAATTCAAAAATACAGTCTTAATTTGGAAGCTGGTTTTCTGTTGTTCAAATATTAAACCTAGTATCTTTCTAAAAAAAAGGTCTGTCTTTCAGGGCTCTTGGTGGGACATTGCTGTGTGTAACTGGCATTTTACCCACTAAATACAGTCAATCCACTTGCAATATAACCTGTGAAACGCTTTTGAGACATCTTAACAATGTGACAAGGTGCTATATCAAATGCAAAGGATGATTATTATCTATATAGCGGCGTTCATGAGGGGCTAATGTCTTGGAACGCTTAAGCCTCAGTACATCCAATGCAGAAATTCAAGCTGTGTGTTGGTCACTCACCATCAGAAAGGAGCCTTGTGCCAGTAATTCAGCCACGTCCTCAGGTGGGATGGTTAATACATTCTTTTCATTCAGTTCCAACAAGCAGTCCCCCTTCCTAAAACATAACCACATAATAATTGATGGTTAGCTTTCCATTTGTCACGTTATCTCAATACATTTTCAAAAATTATTTTTAATAATAAAAATGCTTTCATTTTGCAATAGTGCTTTTCATTTCTTCTAGACATCTCAAAGCGCTTCACATAATATACTATAAAGTGAATTGACTGTATACAGTATTTGTGGGCAAAACACGGCAGCCAATTGTGCACAGCTGTGTCCCACAAACAGTCGTAGATTGAAATGACCAATTTTATTATTGTTTTTTGTTGAGGGATTATTATTAGGCATGTGGAGTAAGGAAACTTGCCCAAGGTTTAGCCCTGACCTGCCTGGATTCCAACACAGGTTTTGTAAGGCGAGTGCACACATTTCCATACCATTTATCTTGAAATAAAGCAGTTAATTCAGCATTTGTTATATAGTAGACTTGGTAGAGGTGCGGGATTTATCAGGTTTCTAAGTGTAGGATAATAATAATTAAAATAATAATCCTTGCATTTGATATAGGGCTTTATCACGTCTTAGAGACATTTCAAAATGCTTCACAAAATATACTGTAAAGTGAATTGATTGTATATTTTGTGGGCGAAACATGGCAACTAATTGCAAATAGTCATAGATTAAGTGACCAAATTCTTACAGTATTATTGCCTGGATTAGCATGTGGAATGCTACAAATTGCCTCAGAGCTCTGAATTTGGGAAAGGAAAATCAGTTAGTCTCCACTTCATTAAAAAAACAGAAAACTCCAATGCAAAGTGCACTCACACAAGGAAACAACATCATTGGATTTAGCTAGTTTGGGTGCAAATAATTAGCCAATATTCACTGCCAAAGGTTCAAACATATGAATAATGGTCACCTAGGTGAAGTATCGGAACGTGTCATCCAGTAGAAGGGAAAAAAAAGAGTCAGTTGCCTCAAGCAGAGGAAAACATAAGAGAGGAGAGAGCACAAGAATACATATGCATATTAATTATTATGAATAAATGATTGAATCAGAAAACATGTGAAGACAATTTATATTTCAATACACATCCAAAAGCGACTCCTCCCCATCTTCTACTCCACAATTCTCTCCAGATATTTAGAAGGTTTACCTGAACAAAGCAGCGCAACGAGAAATCTTGTCATGTGGGACTCCCTGGAACTCATAGTGATGTTTTCCCTCCACAATGCTGTGGTGGATTACTGCTCCTCCTTTTGCAGAGTTTGTGATCTTTGAAAATAAAGAACATTTTGTGGTCAGGACCTTGGGAAAGCCTCCCGATGTGAAAGGCGCTCTCAATGTAATTTTGTTCTTGTTATACAAACAATGGAAATAAATCCTATTTTGTAATAACATTACTAACTAATGCTGGTATTTGAGATAGCACTTCATCATTGAGACGTCTCAAAGCACCTCATGGAATATACTGCAAAGTGAATTGACCCCGCCTTTGGTCACCTTTCTACCCCTGCCGCTGCCTCGGTCCCGGAATCCGCTATTGTGAAGCGCTCTGAAACGCTGTCTGGTGTGGAGGGCACTATATAAATCAAAGTTGTTGTTGTTGTTGTTGTTGACTATATTTTGTAGACGAAATGAGCCACAAATAGTAGTGAATTGAACGACCAAATTATTATTATTATTCTTTTTTCAAGGGATTATTGCCCCCAGAAAGCAATCCGCAAACAGGTTCCCACTTACTGCCAGATAAACAGCAGTGTGTGAAGTCAGGAAATTTGCCTAAGGTTTTGCCCTGCCAAGGACTCAAACCTGAGATCTCTCGGTTGCAAAGCAAGTGTTACAACCAATACGCTACAGGGCTCTGTAACTTGTCACTTTACCGATATTAAACATTGTTCTTGATGTTCCTTACCTTCGCCATGATATCTTTGCCTCTGTGTTCTCTTTACATTTGTCTTCCCCTTTATCTGGAGGTCTGAATCCACTTCGGTCATGTGATTGGAACATTGATGAGATCATGGAGTTTCATTTCCGTTTTTCTGCTTTAATCCACATATGTCAGACGTGTTGATCATGGCACTGATTTGGGGGAGAAAGGACAAATTAGTGTCAATCAAGACAGCCAGTTTCCTCATTGTCTTGGTTAGGTGGAGAGGTTCAACCTGAGATTAAGGTTTGAGTTGAGGTTTTGGATCACTTAAAAAAAACACTTTGCTTCAAGGTTGCATTTTACCACACTGAAGTGAGTGAGTCTTGGCAGTTTGTAGTATTCTAGGCTCACCAGGCTGAAACTGTAAAAACATTTCAAAATAAATATATATGTATATGTATATTTAGGTTTGTCTACTGAAACTTTTTATATTCTTCGGGGATTATTGGGGGTCTGTCCCTTTTTCAATGCAGAATAAACTAAATTATTCCACAGTTTTCTGCAATGAGAGGCAATGTTCTACTAATCAGCAATCCACGGCCATAATGCATAAACTTGAAATCTAATGCATGTTCCAGTAGACTTTCCGGTTGTGTCTGTTGAATATGACTAGTAATCAGAATATGATTACTAGATCTCTGCACTGTTTACATGACCACAATAGATCCAGTCCTATGTCAACCTACCTCAGAAGGCAGTGTGTTCAAGCCTCATGAGGGACTCTTAATGTACATAGTCGTTGCCATTCCAGTATTAATGTCCAGGTGACAATGGAATGTTGGAATCAAGCCAACCCTCCGCAGCGGTCTCTAGTCCGGTTCCTGAGCCAGGTGGATCCTGCTGTATTCCAGGGCATTGTTGATGACAGCACAACCAGCCTGGCTCATCAGCAGGACCTGGAAGGGCAGACCAGTCACTGGGAGAGGGAGTCACCCTACTCAACTCCTGTTAACCCTGCAGGCCAAAGCCCTAACAGGTATAGCTGGACAAGCAGTGGGAAACCTTGCAGGATAGCTATATAAATGACAAGCTTTGTGGTTTTAGCTGGTTAGACTCCAGCAGAACCACACCGCACACTCTGGGGTCCCAAAGCTGTGGCTCTTGCCAAACTGCACCTAATCCTTTCCAGAATTAAGTTGCGTCTCTCCAGGTAGAGAGTGTGCATATCATTCCAATAATCTATCTCTGGGATTTCCATGTGTAGGTAGGCTGCATGGAAAGCTGAGCTTGGTTTGGATACTCAAAAGCATAGTGATGGGTTTCCGCATGTGTCAGCCGACTAGCTGATCAAAAAAAATTTGATGTAGTGCTGTTGGAGGTAATGTTTTTTTGGATGAGACTTAAAGGGGAGATCCCATCTGCCTATCTAACTGAATGTTAAAGATCCCATGGCATTATTCAAAAAGAGAATGGAGTTGATCCCTAGGTCCTGGCCACAGCCGCCCTAGATAAAATTGGTCATTCACTTCAGGGCTGTTTGTGGGACATTGCTGTGTGTTAATTGGGCTGCCACATTCACCTACAATATACAGTCACTGTACAGTAATTCCTGTGAAACTTTGAGACATTCATCTGATGTGAAAGGTACTATATCAAATGCAAGGATTATTATTATTATACTTAATGTGTTACTCCACTCGACTGTAATGTTGACCCCCATAATCCTTTTGTCGTAAGTATAGGCTGTGCAGGTCTTTTCATAATTTATTTTTGTTCAATTCCAGATAAAGTATGAAAGATCGACAACATGACACAAAAAATACACATTTTGTATTATTTCTGAAGTTGGCTTGCAGCAGAGGAAGTTGCAAATGTGAACTTGTTCCTACCACCATTGTTAGTTGGCGGTTAGTTTAACTTTGAATGGGATGACTAACTTTGAATGAGTTGACTGTAGCTTTCACTACAGTTTTATTGGTGTTAAACTTCAAAAAACAACTAAAGTGTGAGATGTAGTAAATCTGCTGTTTAAAGCTGATGTATCATTGCTAACAGAAATAAACTTTGACATGGTTATTTGACTCTGAGAGGCTGGAGTTAAACAAAACATAATATACCACGTGGGAGTTAATTTAAAAGCACTAATTATTCTTTGAGCTGGTGGTGAGGAATAATAATTTTTTAATATAATAATAATCCTTGTATTTGATACAGTGCTTTTCACGTTGGCCAGGACACTAGGAGAATCTCCCTTTGTGTTTTGGATTGCATCATGGCATCTTTAATATGTCCCTGAAAAGCGTCACACATTCCTACAAGCATCACTTGATTCACAAATGAAGCACATTCACAACATAATAAAATCACCTGTTCTTATTCCTCCACAATAACCATTCTCCCACCATATTATCAAGCCACGTTTTAATCAAGTCCAGTGTCCTGGTCTCAACAACTCTTCCATTTATAATCAACTAAATCAACCCGGACTCGGTTCAATGCAACCAAGACCACTTGGCCAGTATGGTTCAGTCCTAAATCAGATTTGCCTTTTCCCACTAGGCCATTGGAGTAGCTCAACAAAATGTTTGTTAAAAACTAATTTTAAAGGTTGTTTAAAAGGTGAACATGCTTATCTCAGTGAACCTATATTTCTGCATAGATAAAAACTTAACCAGAGATTAAGGGGAAGCCACATTACAATAGCAGTTGAAACCCAAGACCAGAGTTCTAACAAATGGTGGTGGACCTGAAACATTAACTCACTTCTCCTTCCTCCATAGATGCTGCCTGACATGCTGAGCGTCTGCAGTAATTTCTGTTTTTCTATCATCTTTCATTATTCTATTTGTCACATATTGTAGTGAGTCTGTGGCATACAAAATAAGCACATACTTTGTTTGGAAGCATTTCCTCTTTTCTCATAAGTACAACATTCTGTTTCACTGTTTCATTTACTGTGGGCTCTACAATTTATTTGGAGAAAAAGGAAGTTCACCGTTAATCTTGATTTAAAGGACGTTTGTCGTTGGACCTCGAAAATTTTATAGAGAATGAGAAGCATGCATTAAAATGTTAGTAATAGTAGTTTAGCATAGTGGGTTGAAATTTACAGTCCATTTGACACCATTCCCAATGATAAAGTACACAAAGCAAAGCACACTTTAGACTTCCAGCTCATCTTTCTTTCAAGGGGCAATTTGAACATAGCACGTTTAATGTTGTTCAAGCACTGATTGTGCAACTATCAGTGGAGCATGCAGCAAAAATCTACTTTCACACACCTTATCACTGCTGCTAGAAGCAAAGGAATTCTGTTCTTCTGTGTTTAACAGCAGCACTAGTCTCTTCGTCCTCTATGGCAAAGCCATACTGTTTCATGTCATCTGTGATCTATAGTATACAATGGCATCCTCCCGTATACATTTGTAAGTGTTCGAGTATCTTCTTGATACTTCATCGTACATTTATATTTTTCTAAATTAGATTGACTAATATGTTACCAATTTTAAAAGCAGAAATGCGTAAATGCAATGGTTGCCACCTTTATGTGCCAGATTCCCCTTTGAAATGAAAGTACACCACTTCCTTTAGTGAAGCCATTGTCATTTCCTTCTTTAATGCTGCTAATATTCTTCCAGTGCTTATAATGTACAGAGCTCCTGCCAAGTCTCAATCAATACTATTAGTTTTCATCCTTTAACCATCGGTTCCTTAGACGCTGCTGCTATTTCTCTCCCCAATTTGCTCCGTTTTTCCCCCATGCCTTACAGAGGTCAATGCCACACAATCAGGATTCTTTGACACCACCATAAATATTGTTACCCTTGCATCTGAAGGCCCATCTGCCAATGGTGGTGAGGGTGAGGCGATGATGTGAAGCAGGCCAAAGCCTTTTAGGTCTCAAAGTGCCTCACAGGATTTACTGCAAGTCAAAACTGTATTTTGTAAACAACATGACAGCAAACTTGTGCACAGCATTGCTCGACAAATAGCCAGAAAATGAATGACAACTTTTATCTGGGGAATTGTGGGTCAGTGCACCAGGAGAAGCTCCCTTCTCTCATTGAATAGATTGATCCGATGTTTAACATCTGCCGGAACAGGCAGACAGGGCCTTTGCTTATTGTTTCATCTCTAGCAATGTAGCACTCCACCCAGCACCGCATTGGAGTGTCAGCCAAGACTGTATAATTTTGTTGGTGAAACAAGGCAATCAATTGCACAAAGTACCGCAAACATTGTGGATTGAGTCACTAAATTATTTTCATTTTTATTTTGTAGTGAAGGAACTTTTACACCCAGAAAAGCAATCCGCCAATTGACTGATGACCGGGTTCCTACTTACTGCTAGCTAAACAGAGGTGTGTGGAGAAAGGAAACTTGGCCAATGTTTTGCCCTGCCATGAATTGAACCCGGGTCCACCTGCTTGCGAGGTAAGTGCTCTCTTAAATTCAATTAAGGTTGTACAATTCTGCACATTTTTAAGAATTGCAGACTAGGTAAACTTTACGGTCAAATTTTGGGAATCTGGAGAAACGATTGGCTCAACAGTGGTTGAATTCCCATGTTGGAATAATCATATAATGTACATAAAAAATATGGTGAGGCAGCAGAGTATTGACAATGTCTGTGGATTCATAGCCAAGTAATGAGCCGCCATCTTCAGGAGAGAGTGGGGAGTTGCTGGAGGGAAAGGATGGATTTAATAATAATCCTTGCATTTGATATAACGCTTTTCAGTCTTCTAGACGTCTCAAAGTTCACAGAATATACTGTAAAATGAATTGACTGTATACTTGTGGGTGAAACACGGCAGTCAATAGCGCACAGCGGTGTCCCACAAACAGTCACGGATTGAAATGACCAATTTTTAAAAAGGGATTATCACCAAAGGCGTGGAGTAAGAAAATTTGCCCAAGCTTTTGCCCTGCCTGGAATTGACTCCAGGTATCTTGCTTGCAAGTCCGGTCTCAAGACTCTCCTCTTCAACCGTGCCTTCAATCGCCGTCCTACCTCTCTGCCCTCCCTCACCCCAATACTGCCCCCACCCCACCTACACTGCACTCGGGTCCTGACCGCTGACAGTGGCTTGGGACATCCCCCCGATGTGAAGGTGCTCTACAAAGGTAATTTTGTTGTTGCAAGACAAGTCCTCTAACCATTGAGCTACAGGACTTTGCATCGTGCACTTTGATACAGTTTTTGTTTTCTATTTTATTGTGGTTATTGGAACAAATTATAACACAGGGTGCATTAAAACAATCACTGGATGTAATGCAGAAGCCAGGGTACTTTTATTAGTATAAATAAACCAGCAATATTCAAATAACCAACTGAATATTATCTAATTGAAATAAGCAGTGCTATAAGTCTTATAAGAAGTACACACAACAGAAGTAGCTGGAGTGACTAAGCATCATCGGGCTGGCAGATGTTTAAATATAGATGTCTGGTGAGATATGGAGGCTGAGAGAGTGTTTTCTGATGAAAAATTGCAGTTTATGAGGCACAAATGATAGAAAAAGCATTTTGTGTAGTAAAGTGCATTTTGTGCAGGGAAACCTATGTATGTCTGTGGAGCTTACTCAAAACGAAACACAGGAAACCTTCCAAATTAAGACTGAATCAATAAATCCAAAATTCTGCACAATATTACATTATTAGGACAATAGTCTTGAGGCTAAGACCACAAGAAATTGTTTTTTTAATTCTTTATGACAGTAATTGTTAGCCATGAGTAGTCAGGTGTGATTTCATAAATTGTAAGCTTTGTCATATTCTTAAAATAGAAACTGGTGCGTTGTTCTGTACAACAACATAAATACCAAATGTAGAAGAAATAATAATGTACAGTATAATAATCCTTGCATTTGATTTGATATACTTATCAACTCAGAGCGCTTCACAGAATATTCTGTAAAGTGAATTGACTAGGTTATAGACAAAATGTGGCAGCAATTTCAGCCAGCAGTTATCACAAACAGTCATAGATTTATTTTTTATTTTTGGAAGGATTATTCTCCCCCGGAAAGTGATGGAATACACAGCAACATGTTAAAGAGTAGTGCAGGGTATACATCAGAATGGTAATACAGTAAAAGCCAGTTTATCCGGCACCCAATCAACCGTAACTTCCGTATAACCAGTGTTGCAAAAAAAAGGTTCGCGTTCCATTAACCGGAATTTATCCGGAAAAATTGCTTAAATTAATAGAAAAATGTAGAATTTTTGGCCAAATATCCGGCATGCGCTTTAACCAGTTTTGGCCAGGTCCCAAGGGTGCCGGATAAACAGGCTTTTACTGTACTTTTGTGACTACACACACCATTCTGCTACAATCCTTCCCTAAAGGTCGGAATAGCAAACATGCATCCACATTATGAGAGGGTGCCTTTAGTTACTCTATTTCTCAAGCGGACCATAGTAACATTACCTTTCTAAATTGCTGGTGAGCAGCTTTAAACTTGCTTTCAATGTCACAATTTGCAATTTTGCAGCACATTTCAGGATTAAAAACCATGAAGTATATTTTGCAATATCAAGTACAAGAATTTGTAATGTTGATGAACCCAAACAAGTTGATTTTCCTTGTTATGGTGCGTCATCTTCTCTAAGAAGTTGAATGCTGTGCATCAGCTGCTGAAAGGTTGGCCGGTCTTCTGGTTGCTGTATAAGAGAGACCAGAAGAAAATATGTGTTACTCCAGAGAATTTACAGTAAAAAATTATCTGTACTCATTTATATAGTGTGAGCAAACATTTCCTGCCAGTAGTTCTGGATCCAGTGCGTTCTGGATGGATGTAAATACATTTATATATCACCCCATTGCCAGAATATCCTTCTTGCAGTACGGTGATTAAAACTGTACACAGTTCTCATAATGTAGTCACCCAAAAGGTTTCAATCAAACTTAAAATTACTTTTTTGTTTTCATATTTTATTCTTGTGAACATAAAGTCAAGCATTCTATTAGCATTCTTTACAGCCTTGTTCATCTGTAGTGTCACATTCAGTGACTCTAAATCACCAGATTTCATTGCTCATAAATGGCTTCTCTTTTCCTTTTACCAAATTGAACTGCTTATAATAATAAAAATATAACCCTTACAATCATATAAAGCTTTCCAATCTTATCGACATCTCAAAGTGCTTCACAGAATACAACAACGTCCCAAGGTGGGGACCAGAGCAGTGGTGGGGGAAAAGAGCAGTGGGGGGAAAGGGATCATGGTAGGGGGGAAGAGAGTGGGCAAATTGACTGTATATTTGTGGGCAAAACGCGGCAGCCAAATTGCACCCAACAGTGTCCCACAAACAGCCGTGGAAGTGGGATTAGGGAAGAAAGGGGGAAAAGAGGGGAAGGGGAGGGGTCAGGGTAGGGGGAAGGAGAGCAGGAAAACCTTCATATTTCATATTTCTCCACATCGAACTGCATCTGCGACCTAACTGACTCTTCTGCCACCTCGTTTATGTCTTCCTGCACTTTGTTTGCCCACAGAATATACAATCAATTCACTTTACAGCATATTCTGTTATGATATGCATGTAATGTATGCTACGAGATTCAATGACGTAATAAAGTCCACGCATGCGTGTGTGTTGTATATCTAAAACATGTCTCCAAACATGGTGGCAGCGGTGTTGCCTTAGAAAATCGCTTTTTCTGCCGCAACCTAAATTTCACAACATCAAATGTTGGCAGCTACAGACTAGTGCAACTCTAAAGTGCCGATGGATAGGTGTGAGAGCAGGATTTAAGGCATCGAAGGAGATATTCCAGCCGCAAAACGACATGACCAGCTGAAGCTCGGAAGGCCATTCAGCAGCACGCTGAGACGGGTGCTGAGGCGGATGGGACGGGCGACAAGCCACGTACGCAAGTAGCAACCAGTCGCACAGCACAACACGCCACGAATCCGCCTCCAGTGAGCGGCATTCGACCACCAACTCCGCTGACCGTCAATCGCGGAGTGATTGAGGGCTGGAAGACATGGCGACAAATGAGGAGCAACTACAGCGTGGTCGCACAACTAGACAGGCAGACACCGGCCTACAAGGCTGCGTTGCTTCTCCATACAATTGGCCCGTCAGGGACTGAATATCTACAATAGGTTTGTGTTCGGCAGTGACAAGGATAGCCACGACTTCGCCGAGATAATCCTAGCATTCGACAAATATGCTATTGGAGAGAAAAACGAAACATACGAGCGATATTTCTTCAATGAGAGACAACAGGAACCAGGCAAGAGCTTTGAGGCATTTCTTGCTACCATGAGATCGCTCGCCAAATCGTGCAACTTTTGCCAGTGCATGTCGGGCAGCCTGCTCCGAGACAAGATTGTGCTGGGCATCAGCGACCCGCAAACAAGGAAGCGCTTGCTCCAAGAGAGGCAGCTCACACTTAACAGCTGCATAGACATCTGCAAGAGCGCTGAGACAGCTGAGTCGCATCTCCTAGCATTCAATGATGGTGGGAGCAGCAAGTCGGCTGCTACTATCCACAAAATCAGACAGGATGGCAAGAAAGGGGTGACTGCGAACCATCCACACAAGTCTGGCAGTGGGGCCAAGCCAAGAAGCGTTTCAGGCAAACACAGACATGAAGCGAAAACCTGGAAGTATTGTGGCAGAGAGCTAAGGAGAAGCAGCAGTGTCCAGCTTACGGACAAGTGTGCAAAGCATGTGGTGGTCCATAATCACTTTGCCAGAGTGTGCATGAAAAAAAAGTGCACGAGGTAGATGATCAGGCTGGCAGTGATACAAGCACAGAATTCATCGACAATGTTACGCAGATGATCAACACAGTTCAGCCGAGAGATGATGTTTATGCACAGCTGCTCATCAATGGGAAGCAAATCAACTTCCAAGTGGATAGCGGAGCGAGCGTGAATATTTTGCCACACAGGTATGTATCTTCGTGGTGCAGACTACACGCTGACAGAGTGTCGCAAGAAGCTGATGATGTGGAGCAAAAATGCAATGGACACTGTAGGAGTATGCAGAGTTAAGCTCCTCAACACCAGAGACTCATTCCCCAAGACGAATCGCAAGTATTCAGTTGAGTTTGTCGTAGTTAAAGATGATTTCACACCACTGCTTGGGAGCAAAGTCAGTCAGCACATGAAGCTGATCACCGTGAATGACGACAGCTTTCACCGGGTGCACACATCTACTGTCAAAGAGAAGGTGTGCAAACCAGAAGAACACTTTGCAGAGGTGAGCTAGGAGAGCTACCAGGTGAAGCTCACCTGCAGATTGATGGGGAAGTGCAACCCACAGTCGAACCACCACGAAGCCTACCCCTCAGCGATAAAACAGAAGGTGAAGACTGAGCTAGAGCGCATGGTAGCGTGAAGTGATTGCACCTGTTCATGAGCCAACACGCTGGGTCAGTCAGCTCGTGGTCGCGGAGAAAAAGAATGGTGATCTCTATGTTTGCATTGATCCTCGACCGCTAAACAAAGCGTTAAAGCGAGAACACTATCCGCTCCCTGTTATCGAGGATATCCTGCCAGATCTCGATAAAGCGAAGATTTTCAGCAAGCTAGACATGAGCTCAGCATTCTGGCAGGTGAAACTGGATGGTGAATCGAGCAATCTTACTACATTCAATATACCTTTCGATCGTTATCACTGGCGCCGACTACCATTCGGTACAAGCGTATCGTCAGAAATCTTCCAGCGATGATTGCATCAAGCGCTCGAAGAGTTACTTGGAGTGATTTGCATTGCAGATGACATCCTCGTCCACGGTAAAAGGGAGACGTTGGAAGACGCGATCACCGATCATGACTCGAAGCTTGAGCAGCCGCTACAGCAGTGTGCAGAGCAACACATCAGACTCAATAAAGACAAGTCTGTCTTCAGAGCGACGGAGAAACCCTTCCTAGGGCATGTCATCACGAGGGCAGGACTGCAACCCGACCCCAAAAAGGTTGCCAATGTTCTCAACATGCCAGCGCCCTCAAATGTACAGGATGTGCAGAGGTTAGTTGGATTCATCAACTACCTGAGTCGCTTCCTACCGAGCCTGTCTGAAACCTTTGAGCCTATCAGACAGCTGACGAGACCAGACATAGCGTGGGAGTGGTCAACTGAGCAGGAAAACACAATGTCCAAGATCAAGCAGATGGTGTCTGAAGCGCCGATCTTGGCTACAATACACAGGAGGAGCTGACGATTCAGTGTGACGTGAGCAACAAAGGCCTAGGGGCAGCCCTGCTTCAGAATGGGCGTCCCATCGCGTACGTAAGCAGAGCATTAACCGACACCAAATCGTGTTATGCTTCGATTGAGAAGGAGATGCTCGCTGTAGTATTCGCAATGGAGCGTTTTCACCAGTACAACAACAACAACAACTTTGATTTATATAGCGGCCTCCACGCCGGACGGCGTCTCAGAGCGCTTTACACATTTGGTCGTTTCACCAGCGTGGTCAGCGATCACAGGCCACTTGAAATGATCATAAAGAAGCCGCTAGTGAAAGCACCGAAGCATCTACAAGGAATGCTACTTCGCCTGCAGAGCTACGATTTCGACATCAGCTACTGTCCGGGAAAGCTCATGTATCTCGCAGATACACCGTCACGTGCAGTTAACAGTACTTCGAGCAGAGAGCATGCATTCGAGGAGGTCAACATGGTATCGCACTTGCCAATTCGCGATGAACGTCTCGAGCAAATTCGCGATGAAATAGCGAAAGACGACACGCTACAGATGCTGAAACGCATAATCGCCAGGGGTTGGCCTAGCGAACTCGATACACTACCAGAGCAGCTTACGCCTTATTATGGCTACAGGGATGATCTCGCAGTCCAAGATGGTTTGATCTTCAAAGGTGAGCGCGTGACCATACCGCTAAGCTTACGCAGAGATATGAAAGAGAAGATCCACTCTTCACATTTGGGCATCGAAGGCTACCTACGACGAGCACGCGAATGCCTATTCTGGCCTGGTATGAGCACCAACAAAACAAACTAATGACAAAATCAATGTCAATGACAAGGACAAAATAGTGAAAACTCGTTCAGGTCGCACAGTGAGACCTCCGAAGTATTTCAAAAATTATGTGTCATATTGATTTGGTACATTAATTATAGTTGTATGAGAAGCACAGCAACAAAATTTTGAAGTTTTCCAGTTTTCCACAAACATTTCCATTATCAATTTGAGAAGTTTGACAACAACAAGATGTTGTTCATGAAATTGTGCTGTCTTAAAAAGACTGTCATTTGATGGACTCTATAGGTTATAAGTTTGTTAAGCAAGTGTGTTCAGAAACTTAGAAATTGGAAAGATACATGTATATGACAAGTAGTTACACGTTGTACATGCGTCAGTTTTTTCTTATTTTTTGAAAAAAGGGGGGATGTTATGATATGCATGTAATGTATGCTACGAGATTCAATGACGTAATAAAGTCCACTCATGCGCGTGTGTTGTATATCTAAAACACATCTCCAAACATATTCCGTGACGCTCTTTGAGATGTCTCAAAGAATGTGATCAGGTGCTATATCGAATACAAGAATTATTATTCTTTTTACAATCCTCCTCATTTGTTTCAATACCTTCCCAGTATGGTGTCATTTGCAAAACTTTTACAGCATGCCATCCATATCTAAATCCAAACTAATTATGTATATGATGATCAGTTGCAGTCCTTGTATAGATTCTTGTAGAAAACCACTTCCTAGTTTTTGCCAAAACAGTCTGAGTAGCTGTTTTCTATCCATTTTCAATCCATGTTTTGTGACTCCCGTAACTTTCAGGTTTGATGTTTGCCAGTTCCTCTGTTACATTCCTAGCCCTTGACTGTCAAGCTGTGTGGACTGAAATTAACTTCATACAATTCACTTCACAAAATTCTTTTGGCAATTAACTTTGTTGCTTAGAATGTGTGATTGCTGCAGTGGCAAGTATATTCCTGCTGTCCTGCTGGTGATGCTAACAACCAATACTAGTCGTTGTCCTCTATATCGCCACCAGTGTTCTCTTGTGTTTTCTTTCGGTCTTATATTAGCTGATGAGTATTAAGTTAAATCTGTATGTCAAACACTTGTTCACTGCTAAGCAGTCCAAGTCACTCCCTGGGTGAAGGACGCAGTTATTGTGGTTCAAGTGGATGAGATACAACTCCTTTCCCCACTCATGTACAACAACAACAACAAAATTATATTTGTATAGCGCCTTGCACGTCAGGAGGACGTCCCCCCCACCCCCACCCCCGCCCCCCCCACACACACACACACGTGTGGAATCCTGCAGTTCAGTGGTTAGAGCACTTGCCTTAAAAGCGTGAGACCTGTGTTTCGAATCCAGACAGGTCAGGGCGAAACCTTGGGGAAGTTTCCTTATGCCATATGCCTAATAATAATCCGTCAAAAAAACCTATAATAAATCGGTAATTTCAATCTACGACTCTTCGTGGGACACTGCTGTGCACAGTTGGCTGCTGCATTTCGCCCACAAATATACAGCTATTTCACTTTACAGTATATTCTGTGAAGCGCTTTGAGACGTCTAGAAGATGTGAAAAGCACTATATCAAATGCAAAAATTATTATGATGAGTGGCCCGGGTTCATACTTGCCTCTTTCCAACAGCTGGACATAATGGAGTAGATTTCCTCAGATGCCAGCTGTGGTCTGTACAGCCTGTATCCTGACAGAATCTTCTGAACCACCTCACAGCCATTAAAGAGATCATATGGCATCTTCCCCAGAGTAAAGATCTCCCACATCAGAACCCCTTTGGGAGCAGAAGTGGCATAATGTTACAGGGCAATTCCTTGTTATAGAGAGAGATCAGAGAAGAAAGTAACTCGAACAACACACTTAATACTTTGGCCAGCAGAGGAACCCGATTTTTGTGACGTGTTAAGAAGCCAAACTGCGGAGTGCCAGCTGGCCACCATTTTACCCAAAAGTATGGTGAGAAAAAGAGAAGCGGAATCATCTCTTTGATGTTAAGCAACTGTAACGGTATCAACACAATACACATTGATATTTATACAGCACCTTGCACATCAGGAGCAGGTCTCATGGTGCTGGACAATATCATTATTCGACAAGGTAAACAGGGAAAAACTGTTTCCACTGGTGGGTGTATCGGTGACTCCAGATAACAGATTTAAAATAGTTTCTAAAAGAAGCAGAGGGGAGGTGAGGAGAAATTTTTTCACTCAGCGAATTCTTCAAATCTGGAATGCATTGCCTGAAAAGGTGGTGGAGGCCGATTCGGTAACAGCTTTTAAAAGAGAGGTAGACATTCATCTGGGGAGGATGAGTTTGCGCGGTTACGGGGAGAGAGCTGGGGAGTAGGATTGAATTGTTCTTTTCAACGAGCCGGCACAGACTCGATGGGCCGAATGGCCTCCTTTTGTGCCATAAGATTCTATGATTATCATCCACTAGTTCTACAATATATGGTCAATTTAAATACAAATCAAACTTTAATGTGTCCTTCTGTAGAAAAAAACACACACATTACACTTTTCCTTTTGTAGTTAAAAGGAGAGCCAAAATGGTGGATCAAATGATCTGACTGTGGAATGTTTGTCCATACCCCATTCACATCCTTGCCTGAAAACCAGCAGACAAGAAAGATGTGATAGAAATGCATTATTCCAAGATGGTAATAACATACATTGTATACAGAGCCAAAAAGCAACATCAAGTTTGACTAAAGCTATGTTTGACCCAGATGGATGCATTATTAAACAAGCTAAAAATACATGACCAGTTCTGACGAAGGGTAGTGGATCTGAAACGTCGGCTCATTTTTCCTTTCTCTATAGATGCTGCCTGACCTGCTGGTTGTTCCCAGCGATTTCTGTTTTTGTTTCAGATTTCCAGCATCTGCAGTAATTAGCATTTTTGTTAAAAGTATATTTATATACTTGTCTGCGAGTGTGAATGATAAAACACACTTTTGTTGCAAGATTTCATTTTCAGTATTGTTTAGGTTCCAAACTCACTTGAGTTCTTAAATTACAGCGACACAGTAATGTGCTATTATTGCAGTATTTCTCTTTTCCAGATTGCATGAGCCGTGCGCTTAGAGGCATCCACCCGACTCAAATCAAGTGTGATCTCAGAGGCACAGTAACTCCAAATGACAACAGAACTTATAGAGAACAGATGTTTTGTAGGAATTAAGCAGTCCAGTGTGTATGGTAGAGGCAAGCAGTACTCCTGTATTTATTCAGCATTGGGATTACACAGCAGAAGTAATGCTGGCATTCTCAGCTTCAAAAGCTGCCAGGATATTATTGCCCAACAAAGAATGTGCAAGAATCTGACTGCACCAAGGCAGAAATCTGAACAACATCTGCTTACCATAGGCCCACACGTCTGACTTGCTGCTAAATTTTGAGAAAGAAATTATCTCCGGGGACGACCACTTCACTGGAAATTTGGTCCCTGTAGAACTTGTGTACTGATCATCGAGAACATACCTAAACATTCACAACAGAGCAGTCAAGAGGCTTTTGTTTGAAATATTTTCCCTCTGAATCAAATATGCACTATCTGTGTTGTAGCTCATACAACAAAATTTACATTGATAGAGTACCTTTCATGTAGAATAACTTCTTGGAAACCCTCCCAAGTGTGGGGTTGGATGCCAAGTGAGGAAGGGGTTGGTAAGGGAAAGGTGACTTTAATTTACACAATGGAACACGTGAAATTCCAATTTAAGGATTCATTAACTAGTGCTTGCAGGCTGTGTGCAAACTTCCTTCAAGACCAAAGACAGAAAGACGACTGATATACAATATGTTAGTGTGTGGATATGCTGCAATTAGACATGGGCTATTGGTTTGTCAGTCCCCACATAGCAGGGTCTCCCTAGAGCCAAAATTTCTCATGGACTTAGCAGTGTCACCAACTTGTTGTGAAATTCAAGCTGATGCAGAATTGTGTAAAATTCTTCACGTTCGCCTTAAATTAAATTCCATTTTTCTCCAGTTGTCAGATTTTCCTTTGCTGGAATACCAGAGTAGAGAATAGCAATTTCATGCCTCATTCTCACAGTTTTTATACTCCTCTCAAACACCTCAGATGGGGACTGGATTCATGCTGACTATTTAAATGATATGAGGGAGAGAAGGATTTGCATTGTGGTGTTAACGTAGTTCAACCCCCACATTGGCACTATGAGCTCATAGACTAAACAGAGTCTCCAATGCAGTGCTGATAGTGTGCTGCAATGTTGGAGGTGCTAGCCTTTAGATAAGATATTAAAACCAAGGCCCCAGCCTGAGATACCAGTAATATGGCAGATTTGTGATTTGAGCACCTTTTCAGCACCCCCCCTCCCCCACTATAAAATGAATGCTTTCTCTGTTGTGTCAACATTTGGCTGCAGATTATACATATGATTGATTACCTGGCCATCCCAAAGTCAGATACCTTAACAGTCAGCGTTTTATCAACCAAGCAGTTTCTGGCAGCCTTAGGAAAAACAAAAGCAAAATCCGTTCAGGGTGAACATTTTATTTCATCAAACAACCTGGACACTAGAGATAAAGATTCAGATTTGTGAGTTTGAATATGGAACCAAGTATGATTTAAATTGCTCCAAACATCAGTTTGTAAATACTGATAACATTAGTAAAAAAATAAAAAGTACTCTCTCTTCCAAGTTCAGGATCCTTATGTTGATCTTCAAATGTTTCTACAGTCTAACACTATTACACTTGTGCGATCTTCTCCAGCTCTATGTTTCAGGTTGTAACTGCTAACACTTGTCTACTGCTTCCTCCCCACTCCCATCACATCAGCACTGGTCTTCTGAGCTTGAAGAGCTCAGAATTGCCTTGCTGCCTTGCTACCATGTTGCCTTGCTACATCTCTCCTTCCTAAAAACATATATTTTAAATATGTCTTGGCTCACCATTTTAATCCCTCACTTCCTGCTTGTTATCCATCCTGTATATGTAAAGCATTTTGAGATACTCCTTCAAACTGTTACAACATTGGCTCTAAAGCAGCAAAAGTTCTGCATTTAACCAAGGTATTTATTTCCACAAAAGGTTTTCAGTCTATGACTTACTAAATCTCTGTGTATGAATTGCAGATCCTCTAAGTACGTCATGGCATCAGTTATGTCATAGCACATTTCCACAAACTGGTATTGGTTCAATGTCTTCCCATGACTCTTGAGGTAGCTCAGCAAGCAGCCATTACTCATAAACTCTGTCACTATGTAGATTGGATATTCCTTGGTGCAAACTCCGTACAACTGGACCAACTTTGGATGCTTGATTTTCCTAAACAAGAAAAGAAAAATTTATAAACCCAAAGGCAATGAAAGTTATATAACTGGAAGTTATTGAAATGAGAAGGATGCATTGCTACAGATATTACTTCTGCATGCCATCAAATCTGAATAATCCCATTAGAATTTGTGTTGATTATAGATAAATAGTAGGAACTCCAGAAGAGTCCCAGTTTCCAGTGAAGAGTGAATGCATTCTGCATGTACCCCAGTCTTAAGCTATTTTTGGCTATTCACTCCAATGTTTTACTGTGTCCAAGGATATATATATATCTTGGAGCCAGTACTTATTATTCATCCTATTGAACTTTTAAGTTATTTTCTCCTCCTTCATGCCAGTTTCTGATATGTCTACAACAACAACAACAACAAAATTCCATTTGTAGAGCGCCTTTCACATTGGGAGCATGTCCCAAGGCGCTGAACAATCAGGTTGGGACCCGAGCAGAGGGGAAAGGGTCATCGTAGAGGGAAGGGGGAATACTGTCTATAGACATTATTTCACATTCTATTTAAATAATAATAAATAATAATAATCCTTGCATTTGATATAGCACTTTTCACGCCTTTCAAATGCCTCAAAGCACTTCACAGAATATACTGTAAAGTGAATTGACTGTATATTTGTGGCAACCAATTGTGCACAGCAGTATCTCACAAATAGTCGTGTCTTGAAGTGACCAAATTATTATTATTAATACTGTGATTAATATTATTATCAAGTATGTGGAGTAAAGAAACTTGTCCAAGGTTTCATCGGGAATCAAACCCAGGTATCTCGCTTGCAACAACAAGAAAATTGCATTTATAGAGCGTCTTTGACGTCGGGAGGACATCCCAAGGCGCTGAAAAATCAGGTCAGGACCCGAGCAGGGGGGGAAGGGTCAGGGTAGGGGGAAGGGGAAGGAGAGTAGGAGAAGGGGAAGAGTTAGGATGGGAGCAGAAGGCACGGTTGAAGAGGAAGTTCTTGAGATTGGCCTTGAAGGAGAAAAGAGAGGAAGTGAGGAGAAGGGATTGCGGGATGGAGTTCCACAGTGTGGGAGCAGAGAGGCTGAAAGCCCGACCACCAATGGTGGGGCGGTTAGGGCGGTGGATGTGGAGCAGGCCAGAGCCTGCTGAGCGGAGGGGACGGGCAGGTTGATAGGGAGACAGCAGGTCGGAGACATAGGCGGGGGCAAGGCCATGAATGGCCTTGAAGGTGAAGGCGAGGATCTTGAATTCGATCCTCTGGGGGATGGGGAGCCAGTGCAGATGGGCGAGGGTGGGAGTGATGCTGTCGCGGAGCCTAGTGCGGGAGAGGACACAAGCTGCAGAGTTCTGAATAATCTGCAGCTTGTGAAGGTAGGAGCTGGGAAGGGCGACAAAGAGAGAGTTCCCGTAATCCAGCCTAGATGTAATGGCATGTATGAGTGTTTCGGCAGCATGGGGGTGAGGTAGTGGCGGAGTCTGGCAATGTTACTGAGGTGGTAGAAGGCTGTACCAGTCATGGCGCGGATATGAGTGAGGAAGGACAGTTCGGGGTCAAACAAGATGCCCAGGTTCCTGAATGGCTTCAATAGGTGGAGCGTCCAGCCTTGAATGCTGATGTTGCCAGCGCTTGAGGTGTGGAGGCGCTGACGCAAGCCAATCAGGTGGGCCTCCGTCCTGTTGACGTTAAGTTGGAGGAAATTGGCCCTCGTCCACGACTCAATGTCGGACAGACACGTAGTCAGAACGCCAGTAGTCCTGGAGTCGAGGGTGGAAATGGACAGGTAGAGTTGGGTTTCATCCGCATACATGTGAAAATGTACCCCATGTCTACGGATAATGTCACCCAGGGTCGAGTGCAAGGCGAGTGCTCTAACCACTGAGCTTAAACCACTGCTGGTGATTAAAACTGTTACTTACATCATGATTTCAGCTTCTTCAAGGAACTCATCTTCTGACATCGAGCCTTCTTTTATCATCTTAATGGCCACATTGTATTTCTCCTTCCACATTCCCAGCTGCACCAATCCAAACTGCCCGCTTCCCAGTTCCTTCAACAGCTTGATGTCTTTGCGTTTAAGCTCCCATTCACCTGTACTCAAAAGATTCACGTTTCGAGAAAATAAAGAATCAGAAAAGAGCATTCAATCCAGCAAGGTCTCCTCCTTCACAGAAAGTGTATCATTTTATGAACTCCATGTATCCACTGGGATTCCCAAAGGTAAAATCTCCCATCATTCATACATTAACTGTTTAAATTGTGACGTGCTTTCTTTCAAAAGAGAACATCCTCTCATCATTTACCCCCAACTAATTAAAAATCATTAATACTTAATAATAGTTAATGATATTTAATTGATAATAGTTATTAATAATGAATATAAGCTACATCAGCATTCCAGGCTGCTACCCATGTGGATAGTGCTACATAGGTGCAAGTTGTTGTTAATAAATGTTCAGAACAGAAGGAGGATATTTGGCTCATGATCTTTGCACACTGCAACCTTCGATTTTTTTTCAGTTGCCCTTTTAATGATCTGACTTCCCAATTTTTTCCGGTATCCCTCAATGTTTTTATTGCCCAGGGGTTTATTCAATTCCCCATAGAATGACTGTATTGATCCAGTTCCTTGATTCAATAGCCAGTTGAATTTCACATGCTAGAAACTTTCTAAGTGAAAAAATTATTTGGAATCTCTCCCTTCCTTTTTTGCTTCTTCCAATGAGCACTTAATCAGAAATGTGAGATTTTGGAAAGGAGTAAACTTTAGCAGAATGTTTTGAGAGACAGTTCTGGCAGGAGACCAGACACAATGACCCTGGAAGAGCAAAAAAAACTTGATGAATCTTTAGAATAAAGT
This sequence comes from Hydrolagus colliei, assembly GCA_035084275.1. Lineage (NCBI taxonomy): Eukaryota > Metazoa > Chordata > Chondrichthyes > Chimaeriformes > Chimaeridae > Hydrolagus > Hydrolagus colliei. The sequence continues at coordinate 68,029,141 of CM068745.1, forward strand.
TATGCTCAGCAGATTTAATAGTGGAATAACAAGAACAGAAATAAAGTTGGCTCAGGATTTGGCAGACTGATGAAGATGCCAGTTTTAATAGACAAACGTTTCTGAGATACAGACGAGAGACAAGACTGAATCACAATGTAGGATTGTAGGAGTGATTTACAAACATTCCATGCTAGGTAGACTAACATTGGTTACTTTACCAAAATAGATCAGAAGGGAGTTAGAATTTGGGCCTGGGAAAAGCATCAAAGACATTCCCAATCAGGCAATTTATACTGTAGTATAAAAGAAGAGCAGTCTCAATGAGGAACTGTTCTGATTCCTTCTTTTGGGACGTGTATGAACAAAAATGTCTTGGGCAGAATACTGGGCAATTCCTTTGGAACATATACAATGATCACACAGTAGCTTTAGGGATAGGAAGGGAGAAAATTGTGTGTATGTGGAAACATTAATAAAAAGCATCGAATAATAATTTTACACACCACACTTAACTGTACTTATTAAAAAAGACATTTGTAAGTTCACTTATTACCGTCAAAAGAAACTGGAACTTTATTTGTTTTAATGGTAACTGGGTGCCGCAATCTTGTAACCAATCCTAGGCAGAATATGAAAAAAGGACATTAAAACGTTTGTTGCAAGAGAGATACAAGGCAAAGATGATAAATAATTATTTACTGTGATAAAGAAATAATGACAGTGAATTATTTCAGATTTGTCCAGGTTTTTGAAAAGAATAAAATCTAAAGTATAGGTGGCATGGTTAAAATGTTTGTTGTGTGGGTAAAATCTTAATAACATTCTGAGATATGTATCTGTATTGAGCATTACCAATCCTTAAATGGAACCCTGAAGCCATTCCTTTTATAGAGGATGCGTGCGAGCATGCAAATCACTGAGCATCTGAACTGTTGTTCACGCACAATGCTACCAGTGACAAATGCTACTTATATTCTATGAACCACCAAACCACAAAGTGTATTAATTTTTATACAATAAAACATATTAATAATCTTTTACAGTGCTGCAAATGACTTTGTTGGCTTTTTTCCATTTGAGGGAATATTCAGTGTTTAAATGCAGACCAGGGTCACACATGGTGCATTGTGACGTTAATGCCTTTGCTAACCCTGTCTAAAAAATATTTTCAGATGGTGGGGAGTGGGGTGGTGGAATGGAAAGCTAAGGCAGTCTTCCATGGCTTAAGTATATTCCGAGAGTAATAAATGGCAAACCTAGTCAATTCCACAGCAAATCCAAGGTAATCACACTGTAATAATAAATAATAATAATAATCACATTTGGTACAGTGCATTTCATATCAGGAGGACATCTCAAAGCACTTCACAGGAGTGAAGCTTGACATGCAGTGTAATGACCGTGTATTTGAAGTAGTTTGTGAATTACATTTGGAGGCGTAAATGTGTCCTGAATCCTGCAAACTGACAGCCCTACCTGGACAAGTTATTTACTGTACTGTTACCACTTTTACTACTTTATGCTGCATGATTATTTAATACAATCTCTATGTGTTCAAAGGAAGTGTGAACTACTAAAACTTTCCACCCCACACCCTATTTATTTCACAGAAAGTGTTTGTTCATGACGTAAATAATGACTTGTTGTTGTCAATCGAAGATTCACCAGTCCTGTGGGAGACCTCAATTATGTATATTCTGAGAAATGCTTTGAGATGTCTCAATGCCTTGATAAAGTGCTATATCAAATGCAAGGAATATTATTCTGATGTTTTCACAACTTGAATTTATTGTATTTCTTTCCACTTAATGTTTGAGATTGGCTTCACATAACAATTGCTATGTATGTACATGACAGTAAAGGAATAATAGAAAGTTATTTCCACGATTGATCATTTAGTTGAAGGCAGAAATGGGTAATAATTGCTCTCACGTACTTCTATAGTCCTGAAAAGTGAACTAGTCTTAGCCGATAGAGCCATTCTATCATAAAATGTAAGATTGCACAGAATTGTGGAAAATTCTTGAAATCTTAATTTGGAAGCTGTGATTTTTTAAAGAACTGCAGAAAATCAATATTTCAAATTCAGACTAAATTTAAGAATTTTTGACAATTCAGCACAATTTTACAGTTTTACAAGCGAAGATTAGGTGGAATTTTAGGTGTAACACATTTTTCTTTAAAGTCTGATAAGTTCTTACCTGCTGAATTGTGCTGGTGATACTTAATAAGTTCTGGTATTGTATCAAAAAGGTGATCCTCTGCCAAAAAATATTGTTTTTCCTCTGTAAGATTTATGTGGTAATGTCTAATTGTGCCATTTTTATCTCTGCAAATATTAAACCAAATGTATTAATTTAATAAAATATGAACTAGCATTCTTTTCATTTACATAGATCAAATCACAAACAATAATTCAGTTATTTTCATTCAGTTTCAATACAGGCAAAATTAGATTATTGTGTATTGTTAACATTTTCATTAAAGATTTTTATAAAACACACAGAGAAAGACCTACTGAACAGTCTAAATGGAGTGGAATAGCACTTAGCCAACAGCAATGAATTAGCTACCAGGAGCAGAGTAACAGTCAACCTGAGCTCAGATCAGATTACTATTGTCGGTGGCAAAGTGTTTTTCAAATGCTATTATTTTACAAGAACAACAACATTCCATTTGTATAGTGCCTTTCACATTGGAAGGACGTCCCAAGGGGCTGGGTAGTCAATGTTTCAGACCTGAGCTGGAATTGGGTTGAGAGCAGGAGAGGAGAGGACACAGGCTTTAGAGTTCTGGATGATCTGCAGCCTCTATGGAGGAAATCACTGGGAGGCAGACAGGTATGGAAAATTATCTCCCTCACAATAACAGGAAGTACACAGTGAGGAGATGAGAACTGAGACAAATCGTAGGAAGATAAGAACTGAGGCAAAACATAAGTTGACATTAACAACAACACGGATTTACATAGCATACGTTAAGCAGGATAGCATGAAGTGCTGCTCAGTGGTGGAATGCTGAGCAAGAGAAAAGGGGATTGAGAGATGTCCATAAGTTAAGGGTAATAAGTATTAGGATCAAAGCAAAAGATAAGGATTGGTAACCGAAATGTCAAGACTATATACTAATATAATAATATTACTGTACCAACATGCTATTCAAAATTACAATTATTTTAGGACTGAAAATTTGCCACAAGTTTCTCATCCAGCAGGATATGAAGGTAAAGCTTTCTCTTTGTTTGTTTGCCTTACTTATTCATTGGCTAATTAAACATTTATTGTATGACAATTATTTGCGAAAAAACTAATTTCAGAACTAAAGTACCTACACCTCTAAATGCCTGAAGTCGGGCCCTCTCAGAGGTTTAGAGAGGCCCGGGCCACTTACAACTTTTGAGGCCCCTAGCCATAAAAAAAGACGGTTAAGTTTCAAATCACAGCCTCACCATATTTAATAACTGCAATATTAGGAAACTCTAATTAAAAAAATTTTTGCAAACAAACCTAATAAAAACTTGTAAAAATGTTAACAAAAATTAACAAGTGTCTAAATTTGAGGCCCACTTTGAGTTTGAGGCCCAGGACAAATGGCCCTCCTAGCCTCCTCTCTGATTGGCCCTGCCTATAGTGTCACAGTATCCTTCTGTGCTAGACACAGATTATCCCTTGCTGTATGTCAGTGAGAAATTCAGTCACACATTGTGATATAACCATGATAGTACTTACTCTAGAGCTTTAGTGAAGACTGAGACCACATAGCCATTTCCTTGATTGGACTCCCTAACGATGAATCCACCCTCCTTGTCCTGAAACAGAAAGAAATATCAACAAAAACAAGAAGAAATTCAAAGTCAATACAGAGGATACCAAGGAAATTCAGTGGCTAGAGCACTCGCTTTACAAGCGAGAGACCTGGGTTCAATTCCAGGCAGGGTGAAACCTTGGGCAAATTTCCTTACTCCATGCACTTAATAATAATCCCTCAAAAACTAAATAATAATAAATTGGTAATTTCAATGCACGACTGTTTGTGGGACACTGCTGTGTGCAATTGGCTGCTGCGTTTTGCCCACATCTATACAGTCATTTCACTATATAGTGTATTCTGTAAAGCACTTTGAGATGTCTAGAAGATGTGTCTAGAAGAGGTACAGCAAGCAATTAGGAAGGCTAACCGTATGTTGGTGTTCGTTATATAAGAGTAGGGAAGTCTTGCTGCAACTGTATAGGGCCCTGGTGAGACTACACATAGAATATTGTGTGCAGTTTTGGTTTCCTTATTTAAGAAAGGATGTACTTGCCTTGGAGGGGTACAACGTAGATTCACTAGGTTGGTACCTGGGATTGAGGGGGATGAGTTATGAGGATATGTTGAGCAATCTAGGCCTATATTCTCTAGAATATAGAAGAATGAGAGGTGACCTTATAGAAACCTATAAGATTATTAAGGGGCAAGACAGAATAGATAGTGGGAGACTTTTTCCCCTGGTTGGAGAAACTATAACCAGGGTTCACAGTCTTAAAATCAGCCCTTTCGCACTGAGTTAAGAAAAAACGTCTTCACTCAGATGGTAGTGAATTTATGGAATTCTCTACCCCAAAGGGCTGTAGATGCTCAGTTCTTGAACATATTGAAGACTGAGATTGATAGATTTCTTGTGATAAAGGGATTAAGGGATATGAGGATAAGGCGGGTAGGTGGAGTTAGAATAGATCAGCCACAATCTTATTGAATGGTGGGACAGGCTCGAGGGGCCGAATGGCCTACTCGTGCTCCTAATTCTTATGTTCTTATGTTCTAAGCGCTATATCAAATGCAAGGATTATTATTATGTAGGTAACAGTAGGTAAGTTAATATCAATGAGAAAGTGATAGTGACAAAAGCTGTATATATATACATTCATATACAAGTATATTTGAAGATAGTGTATTTTTACAATTTAAAAGGTGTTGCGCAAGTTGTTTGTGGGATTATGGTGACTGAATGCACTATTTAATTGTCCACAAGAACATGTGTTGTCAAATCAACAGAAGAATTTAAGCTGTTACCATTTCTTTTAGAAGTTGCTCTGCTTGAGTTCGAGCTACATTGCCAGCATGCCAGCTAAAAATAGAAGACAAAACATTTAGAAATAATTCAATTGAACAAAGTAACTGGTAAAGCTAAGACCTTGATACATCTTCCAGTAAAGTTGTAAAACCAGCGATTTCGCAAAATTCCTGAAATTTTCAGTAAAATTGTGTAACCATGAAATCACTGAAATCAGGAGACAGGGATTTTGTGAAAGAGTGATCATTTCAACATAGTGGTATACTTTCCCTGACACTTGTTAGCATTGTCAATAAATAAATAACAGATTATGAAAATGAATATTTTATTCACCATAAACTTCAACAAGAACAACAACAATATTACATTTATAGAGAGCCTTTCATGTCAGGAGGACATTGCAAGGCACTGAACAGTCAGTTAGGACCCGAGCAAGGGAGAGGGGCAGGATAGTGGGAGGGGCGGGAGAGAGTTAGGAGGGAAGGGAGATAATTAGGAGAGCAGTAGAAGGCACGGTTAAAGAGGAGAGTCTTGAGACTGGGCTTGAAGGAGGGGAGGGAGGGAGCGAGGTGAAGGGACTGTGGGGTGGAGTTCCAGAGTGTGGGGGCAGAGAGGCTGAAAGCCCGACCGCCGATGGAGCAGGCCGGAGCCTGCTGAACGGAGGGGGAGGGAGATTCGTAGCGGGACAGCAGGTCAGAGAGGTGGGGGGGGGGCTACAGTTAACTAAATTGTACATGTAGCATCTCACCAAATGTCATAAACAGTTAGATACAGACCGAGAGATATATGAGGATCTGGAATCTACAAGTGATGAAACCAATGTAACTTACTCATAGTCTTCTATCTTTTCTGACTCATTTGATGAGTTGGTTCTGCACACAATGCTGCTTGTTTTCCTGTGAAACAGGAACAGTAAAACAGCAACAACAACAAAATTACATTTGTATAGCGCCTTTCACGTCAGGAGGATGTCCCAAGGCACTGGACAGTTATTGCTTCAGACCCGATGTTTCTCAAATGGAGGCTGTGTAAGCAATTTTTTTTTCCATCCAGAAACATAACATTGAAGTGGTTATGGAGGGAGCAAAGGAGTATATCTAATCTAATGGATGATATGCGCAAGAAAAATCAGTTACAGGGACTGTGTATTATTATTATCCACAAGAGCAACTATACTGGAATTATATATATAAACACTGCAATTTGAGTGGAAGACCCAGATCAGCTCCAACCTCAACTATTCTCAGGCTCCAATTACTGTAGAAGATGATGTATCGTCTATTCGGTAAAACAAAATTGCTTATGCAGCCTGTGGACGTTTCTCAAATAGAGTATCCGGCCATCAGCAGCCAAAAGGTCAGACTACCATGGTCTAGATTGACACAGCAGTTTAAATGTGAGGAATTACAGCAATACCCTGCAAATAGCCATGATATGAAAGCCAATTTTTTATAATCTGGGGAATTGTTGATCAGGACACCGGGAGAAACTTTTCTTTTTTCAAATAGTTCCATGAGATCTTTATACATCCACCTCAAAAGGCAGACAGAACCTCAGTTTATCATCTCATGCAAAGATCAGCACCTCAGGCAATGCAGTGTACCCCCAGCACTGTACTGGATTATCTTAAAGTGAGTTCAAAGACCTGTCTTTGAACTCAAGTATGGGTTCAAGTGGGGCTTGAACCCATACTTGAGTGGTACCAACTGAGTCAAGCAGACACCTGAGTGATTCATCACTAAATAAAACAAACATTATGACTACTAGACGTGATGAACGTTTTATTATAGTCACTTACCCAGATTCTTCTACTTTGGTACCATTCACAGCCAAGTAACTGTAGGGAGCATATCCTTCTTTCCTATAAACCCAAAAAGTAAGATGTCATCCTGTAAAGATTATTAAATTTATTTGTATAATTCGCTGAATTCTCGTTTTATGGATCAAACTACTGATGAATGGAAATGTTTCTACAGCACTATTTGACATCCATTAGCAACAACAACAACAAAATTACATTTTTAGAGCACCTTTCATGTCGAGAGTACTGAAAAGCAACAGCGTTAGCATTCGCAGCATTAGCAGTATCCTGCCTACATTTGGAATAAGGTTTATTTTACAACATCAGTTTATTATTATCAGATTGAAAATCTATAGCATTCATTTCCATAGATTTCATAAATGCAAGTTGTTGTTGTTGATTTCACCTCATTGTTGTCGTTGATTTCACCTCATGAATTGCACATTATTGCAAGATGAATGCTCTAACCACTACGCTACATAATTCTTATTAGCAAGGGACTGTTTTTGGACTATATGGATTCATTCTACGTAACTCAAGTCCCAGTGCCTCGAGCATTCTTCCAACCCCATTTGTGATTGAATCCTTGATGAAATCTCCCAAACGCTGTTGGAGGCAGAAAGCTAGCTTTACATGTTCGTGATCCCTCAAACCAGCCACAGTGTTGCTCCGAGGCAGATTGAGCAAATTGTGAGTTTTGATAAGGAAAACCACAAAGCATTCAGTCACGCACAGCTCCGCATCACAGTGACCTGTAGCCGAGATTCAGACTCAACAGCAACAATTTGAATCAACTTGTGGAGTCCTGTAGTGTGGTTAGAGCGCTCGAGATGTTGTCAGGTGTGGACAGCGCACGAGCACGCGCACGCGCACACACATCACGCACACACATACGTCTCTGTTTACCTAGTAGTGAGTCGGAACCCAGTTGTTAGTCAATTGGAGGCTTTTGGGGTGAGATATTGGGGAGACAGGCGATGTGTCAGAGATGGATAAAGTGGTGCTGGTGAGGGACCGGATGTGGGGGAGGAAGGATAATTGAGGGATAATTCATCTTATCAATCACATCATAGCATGAGAAATCCTTACCCTTGCATGTCTTTCAGTTTCCACACAAAATGATTTGTTTCCTCAATCACAAAATACTTCTCACCCTTCACCAGGGTAATATCAGTCTTTTCTTTTCTGTCATAGCTGTACAATGCTTCCACTGTCTTTAAAGATGACTTTTCTTGTCCTGGGATATCAGGAAGCTGTTTTCTCTGTTTAGAGAAATATATATATATGTCTTAAATCCACTCTATAGGATCAAATTCCACGTTATCTTAACCTACAAGATCACTTTCTTTAAAAATTTATGACTGGAAGAACAACAACAACACAATTACATTTATAGAGTGTCGTTCATGTTGGGAGGACGTCCCAAGGCGCTGAACAGTTAGGTCGGGACCCGACCAGGGGAAGTGGGGTTGGGGTAGGGGGAAGGAGAGCAAGAGAGGAGGAGAGTTGGGAGGGGAGCAGAAGGCATGATCGAAGGTCTTGAGACCGGTCTTGAAGGAGGAAAGGGAGGAAGTAAAGGAATTGTGGGATGGAGTTCCAGAGTCTGGGGGCAGAGAGGCTGAAAGCCCGGCCACCGATGGTAGGGTGGTTCGAGCGGAGGACATGGAGCAGGCCAGAGCCCGCTGAGCGGAGGGGACAGACAGGCTGATAGGGAGAGAACAGGTCGGAGAGATAGGTGGGGGCAAGGCCATAAATGGCCTTGAAAGTGAGGACGAGGATCTTGAATTCGACCCTCTGGGAGATTGGGAGCAAGTGGAGACAGGAGAGGGTGGGAGACAAGAGAGGGTGTGAGGTCGTGGAGCCTAGTGCGGGAGAGTACACGAGCTGCAGAGTTCTGAATAATCTGCAGCTTGTGAAGGTAGGAGCTGGGAAGGCCGAGGAGGAGAGGGTTCCCGTAGTCGAGCCTAGATGTGATGAATGCATGGATGAGTGTTTTGGCAGCATGGGGGGGTGAGGTAGTGGCAGAGTCCGGCAATGTTGTGGAAGTGATGGAAGGTTGCATTGGTCATGACGCAGATATGGGGGAGGAAAGACAGTTTGGGGTCAAACAAGATGCCCAGATTCCTGACTAGCTTCAAGAGGTGGAGAGTGCAGCCTTGAATGCTGATGTTCCGCACCTAAGGTGCGGAGGCGCTGATGAAATCCATATACATGTAGAAATTCACCTCATGTCTCCAGATGATGTCACCAAGGGGGAACATGTAGAGGGTGAAGAGCAGGGGGCCAAGGACAGAGTCCTGAGGAACACTGCACGAGACTGTGCGAGGGCTGGAGGAAAAGTCGATGGAGGAGACAAAGTGAAGACAGGTGTGAGAGGCATGACCGGTACCAATCAAGGACAGAGACTTGAAGGTTGGGGAGGGAGGAGAAGCGGTGGAGGAGGATTGTGTAGTCTACAGTGTCAAAGGCGGCGGATAGATCGAAGAGGACGAGGAGGCAAAGGGAGCCCTGGTTGCAGATGGTTGGGGTGTTGTTTGTGACCTTGACCAGAGCAGTTTCCGTGCTGTAGGCAGCATGGAAACCTGATTGGAGGGGTTCAAAAAGTGAGTGGGACTGCACCGAATGGTGGACATTTCTTACATTGTTATTATTATTATTGATATGTCCCAGCAAGATAAAAGGCAGCCCATGGATAATATTTTGTGAATAGACAAATAGACCATTTCTTAATCCAGTGTTACTCAATTAACTTCCCTAAGCGTTCTTCTTTGCTCAGAGAGATGGTGTATACTTGATGGGCTGAATGGCTTCCTGCCCTGTAAACTTCTACGGTTATATCTCATCAAAAGATATCTATTGACTCTGCTTTCCTCTCCCCACCTCTCAACTCCCACTTTGTGTGCTCATCCAGCATAGTCAATTGCTTTGAGATATCCTCCCAATTGGTAAAGTACAATATGAATGTAAATTGTATTGCATTGTAATGTAATCCAATTTTTAAAACTCCCTATCGCACCACTTGTGCTTGTAGTTGGTTTTACAGGGACTATGATTAGTTGACTCGGACATTTTGCTGCACTTCCCATTCATTTTTGTTGTACCTATTTTGAAACTATGGCCTTCAGTTGAAATATAGTATTTGATGGACTGACCAATCATTTTCTGTCTCAAACAAATGTTCTGTTCAAACAAACATCTGCAGAAAATCAGCTATACAAGAGCATAATGAGCATGTCATACACTGGATAGCAAACCATAATGTTGGGAACATATCTGGGAGTGTCACAATGTACCAGAAATCAACCGATCAGTGAACAAAGAAGCTTTGTCATATTCAGCAGGGCTTATTTGCCTATCATTAGTTAAGCAAAGCAATATGCGAATGGAAAATTGTACCACAGTACTTGGTATACAAATGGAAATAAACCTTAATTGTTGTATAACGTGTGACCTGAGTTGTGCTAATATGATTTACAAAATTGACCAGTTGATGTTTTGATTTATTTACTGGTTCCAAAGTGTGAAACCTCTGCCAGCTGCCTTATTAGACAGACTTATTGCACTTAGAAATCAAAGCATTGTGGATGGTTTTGGAGGTGCCCTTGATGTCCATGATGGCTATGGGTTAACTTTGATTTTTTTTGTTGAGTTCAGTATTCCATTAACCATCATTTCAATGTCAGTTTTAGCAGTAGCCCATTGAACAGTCAGGCCTGACCACTATGATTTAGTCAGGCAGGGTCATGTCAGTGCAAAGACCCATTGATAAATTGATTTATCAAACAGTTGCATTTTTCATCAGCATGTTACATGTTGAAACATCATAAGTTTCAATTTTTCAACCCATTATCTTAACTATTTCATGAAGGAACAATTAACATTGAAATCCAAACAATACCCTGTTCTTTGTGCTCAGTTAATTCATCCAAACTGAATGTTGCTATGTTCACAATGAACACTGGAAGGTTCGAACACTGGAAGCAACAACAAAAATAACTTGTAGCTCCCTTCACTTAGGGTAGCATCTCAGAGCTCTTAACTGCGGTGGAACCTAATGCTGACCATAAGCAGATTTGGTTCTTTTTTTTAGCCTTGCATTTGATATAGCGCTTTTCACATCTTATCGATGTCCCAAAGCACTTCACAGAATATACTGTAAAGTGAATTGACTGTATATTTATGGGCGAATCGCAGCAGCCAATTGCACACAGCAGTGTCCCACAAACAGTCGTGGATTGAAATTACCAATTTTATAATTGTGTTTTTTTTTGTACAGATTATTAGGCATGTGGAGTAAGGAAACTTGCCCAAGGTTTCGCCCTGACCTGCCTGGATTCGAACACAGGTCTCCCCAGCTTGGTCTCTCCAGCTTGCAAGACAAGTGCTCTAATGGATGTACAATTTTGGATTAGAAATTCAACAGCCAACCCAATGTTAAAATAAATTCACTGCAACTGCAGCAACTAATCAGTATAGTGCAAATTCTTATTAGACAACTTGCACTTAGAAATGAAAGTTACTTCATCTGTAAGTATTCAGTGGTAATACAAGTGTGCCACCTTGTGCTCTCAGATCATAAAATTATCATTTTAGAATTTTCATTAAATCAGGAGTATCAAGCCTTATCAGCAGGACTGACTGACCACTAAAACATTTAATGGATGGCAAAACCTTATCCTCACTGTTACAGATGTACATGCATGTTATGTGCTGTATTGTGCTTATAGCCTATCAGACTCAGAGGAAACAACCACCCATTTACTTTCATAAATATCAGTGGATTGTATTGAGAATATGTCTAAACCTGAGTTAACATACATTTACCAGACTTAATAGGTTAATATAACCCCAGTTTGGCAACTGTTTTTTCTGAATTCAGTCGATTATAATTTAATTTTTATTTATGACACATTTTGAAACTGGCATGAAGTAATGTAACATTAAACAACCGTGAAGCTTATAAAAATAGACATGTTACTCCCTATAAGTTTACTATTACCTGTTGACCTGGTAGAGGAGGGAGTGGTAATGTGCTTCTGTAGTAACTGCTTGTTTTTTCAAATGTACCTTAAATATAATAAAAGAACAACAGGCTAATTTCAGTGGAATTTGGATTTCAATGGTCAACAGCTTAAAGCTCATGTATTATGTACAATACACCATAGTCTATGCAATGTTTCAGTAACTTTAACATTATTGAAGGGGCATCATCACCATGTTAGGATGCTTTGCAAGACAGGTTACCAAATACAGGCAAGGATTCAGTCGCATGATCGTCAGTGTATTTAGCAACTTGCCTGGCAAGCACGACAGATTCTCATTTGCATCAGTTTCCAATCAGAAACTCACAGTCAAAATAATAATAATAATCCTTGCATTTGACATTGCGCTTTTCACGTCTTCCAGATGTCTCAAAGAGCTTCACCGAATATACTGTAAAGTGAATTGATTGTATATTTGTGGGCGAAATCCATGCAAGTACCAAATAGTCAAGAATAAAGTTACCTCACCTACCAGAATTGGTAACACGATTGAACAACCACACTCACCTGGTTGAACTAACCATGTGCCAAAACAAATGCATGTAGAGGGAATTGCAAGTTCTTTTACTTATACTGTACATTTTAAAACCAATTAAAATAATTACTATGAGCCCATCATTGAATGTTGTCAGTAATAACGCAACAAATGTATTGTTCACGGGTATGAAGGATCCTGCAAAAAACGAACCTGTATGTAGTACTTGTTTACAGCAAGGTGCTAATTTTGTCGTCTGTTTACAACAAAGCCACATCCCATGATTCCAGAAACCACAGTGGTATTTTTGTGCCAGGTTTTGATTGTTTCTGATTGCTGAGAAAAAAACCACAATGAGTTATGCATGATAAACTCAAACACATGGAACCAGAAAAAGGTAGTGACTCCTTCAAGCTCATCCACTTTTAATTCACTCTTTTCAAGTGCTCTGGGACGCTACCCCACGAGACAGGGTGTTATATAAATGCAAGTTGTTGTTGTTTTCACAGTTCACGCAAACCTATGCTGAAATGAACATGACTTTATCTCGTGGTGGCAAAAAGCTCCATAAGCATAACATCTAGAATATTTATGAACCCTCATATCTTTTCACCCACAAAACATATATATACAAGCACACTACTTTATATATATCCTATGAAGTGCTCTGAGACGTCTCAATGACACGATAAAGTCCGATATCAAATGCAACGATTCCAATTTTTTAAATCCACTATTCAAAACATGCTATCTTCCATCCAAAAACAACATACCCTCACTAAACCTGCCCCACTCCCCACACCCCACCCCACCCCCCCAGCAACACAAAACAATTGTATTTCGTGGACCCTGTGTTCATCTCAGACTGCACATGTCTTTATATCATCCAACGATGTTCTTGAAAAGATATATATCTCCTTCAAGCAATATCAATTGCTTCCATTGCGAACATGTTCCACGTAAACCCCCACAAGAAATATCTCTTGTCCTAATTGACATTTATTTATTTTAATCCATTGTCTCTGGTTCTTTCACAATCCTAAATTAAATAAGCTATATTTCACTAGACGCGGTGTTAAACATGTGGTGGTGAATTCTTTATTTGTAGTTCAAAGAATAGAGAGGTGAAATTAGTAACATTTCATAATACTGTACACTACGTTTTTAAAGTGCCTTTCACATCAAGAGGATGTCTCAAGGTGCATGACATTGCTGGCTGGGCAACCAGACTGAGGGTGGGTACTGAGGGAGATGGGGAGGGTAAAGACATTGACATTGCAATCAAAGAGGTAAGTTTTGAGGCAGGCCTGAACAAGGAAAGTGAGGGAGGGCATCAGAGAGATTATGGGATAGAGTTCCAGTGAGAATGGAATTGAAGAAATTTATCACAAAGAACATATCATGGGATAAACTTAGTTCATAGACTTAGGGTCACTGTCTATTAGGAATTTCCACAGCTACATGTTTGGAATTCTGTTACTTACTGATATATAATAATGATAATCCTTCCATTGATATAGAGCCTTATCATGTCTTCTAGACATTTCAAAGCGCTTCACAGAATATACTGTAAAGTCAATTGACTATATATTTTGTGGGCGAAACATGGCAGCTAATTGCGCACAGCAGTGTCCCACAAACAGTCATGATAGACTATGTATAACAGTGTGAACTTTCTTTCAGTGGTTGTGCACTACCAGAAAGTTGCAGAGTTAACTGATCTCAGTTTTACCAACTGTTTGGGGAGTTATAACTGGATTCCATGCTTCTGGATTTTGGAGTGCAATATGTACTTCGTCAGTTTCTGCCTTTCTCGTTCAGGTCCTGAGCTTTTACAATACAGTATTTTAACAAACAAATTCAGCATTCAGCTTTCCTTTGCAGATTAAGGGATATGGGGATAAGGCAGGCAGGTGGAGTTAGATTAGAAGATGAACCATCATTTTATTGAATGGCGGGGCAGGCTCAAGGGGCTAAATGGCCTACTCCTGCTTCTGTATTCCTATGTTTGTATATCAACAAAACTGCAAACATCAATTAAAAATGAAAGAATACCAGTCTGCATGCAGCTAACATCCAGCCAAAAATGTTTACTTACCATATTTTAATGCATTCAGCCACCTAGTTCTGCTTTGTTCTTCTTTAGCATAAATGTATAAAATTGCTTCATCATACACAATCTGAAAAATATTAAATATTGTGTCAGCATTTTTAACAATATTTAAAAACTAAAGCACAATACAGATTTACTGTACCTAAATATTGGGTAGTTTTAGCAGCATCAGTACCCCCACCCCCACCCACCACCACCACCACCAAGTGTAGGACAAGATGCAGTTAGCAGATATTATTATTAATAATAATAATCATTGTTTCTTAGTGCAGCAGAATTGAACATTGCATTATTGGAAGTTTTGACACAGTACCTCACATTGAATAGTACAAATAACATGATCTGATTAGCTATGATGGGGCTATTACTGTATTTCTTGGAAAATTTTATATTCAAAAGATTCTTTGAATTTCAAAACCTGTGTTAATGATATAAAAATAATCCTTGCATTTGATATAGCACTTTTCACGACATCTCAAAGCGCTTCACAGAATATGCTATAAAGTGAATTGACTGTACATTTGTGGGCAAAACGTGGCAGCAAATCGTGCACAGCAGTGTCCCACAAACAGTCGTGGATTGAAATGACCAATTTTATTATTGTTTTTTGTTGAGGGATTATTATTAGGCGTGTGGAGTAAGGAAACTTGCCCAAGGTTTCGCCTGACCTGCCTGGATTCGAACACAGGTCTCACGCTTGTAAGGCGAATGCTCTAACCACTGAGCTACAGGACTCCACATCGCAACAGGACTCCACATCCTGTATCCTGTGTTATAGGTATAATAGACAGATATAATCACAAGTTATAATTTCTAAATGGGGAAGTGGGGGAGTCAGTATTCAACACTTTAATTAGCTCAAAAATCAAACAATACTTATATTCAATATTTGTTGGATTATATTTTTGTTACTGTTCCCTGCCTGGTATACATATGGACTCTGTCAACTCCACAGATGTTTATGGGAGATTGCACACTGTCACATCACTTTACTGTCCATCCCGTGAAATGCTTTCGTCGTTTTGAAGACATGATAAGGTGCTATATCAATTGCAAGGATTTTTATTATTAATTATTAGGGAAACCAAGAGGGAACAGAATGTTAATGTCATGATCAATGCATATCCGATCAGCCAGTTTATAAGATTATTGTGTCATATGATGCTTTATAGTTAAATGTTCCATGTTGTAATTCCACTGCTTTGTAATTGTAAAACAATGCATATATTTGGTGCTTGTGTCTTGTTTTATTCACAATTTTTTTTCTCTTGTTTATTAACTCCATGTAGCACAGGAGTTTTATGTGTCTTTGGATCTTACCTGAATTGGATACTGTCTCTCCACTGGAGTTGGTTCGTCCAAATTTACAGTCTCGACGCACCTGATCTTCAGAATTTCAACTATTCCCTTTTTTATCGATTTTTTCTATCAAACAAAATCATTGGTGCTCAGGACTTCAGTCCAGATATTTAAAACTACACACATGATTTTAAATAGAAAGCACATAATCACATATTGCCTCATAATAAATGTCTATAATACATAATAATAATCATAGGTAAGAATTAATTGATGTCAAAGATAGTGATTGTATATTTTAGGCAAATAAGGCAGGCATTTTGCACACAGCAAGATCCCACAGACACCCAGCAAGTGAATGACCAATTTATCTGGAGTGTGGTCAGAACCTACGACAGCCAAAAAATGTTTCTTGTAGGTACAGTATTAGCCTGGTTCAGTTCATAACACTCTCTCCTCAACTCCATGTCAGATGGTTGTGGATTAAATTTCAATGGGGATCTTTCACCTGGATAGGCAGATAGGTCAAATGTGGATATTGGTTCAATATCAATTATACTTTTGAGAATGCAGCACTCTTTCAGTACTGCAACATGCCATTTAACCCCAGAGAGCCTCGCTCAGCTGCTAACTATGTGTGACCTTTATGCATGTTCATATTAAAGTTTGCATCCAATTTGCATCATACACGCTCACTGGGACATTGTACATTTGATGCTATCAGAATACATGGTGAATGATAGTTTGTTCCCATGACTGAAAACTCGACAGAAATATAAGGAATTGTCAAACATGGGTTTAAAAGCAATGACTAAACTGGCAAAGTTAATTCTTATCGCATTATTAAAATATTTCAAAGTGCTTCACAGAATTTACTCTAAAGTGTAGTGTATTTGTTTTTACAATAAGGCCTATCGTAGGAATTACATGGAAACATAAGAAAAATAGAAGGAGAAAAGCTCATTTGACCAATCAATGCTGCTCCTTCCAAAGACGATGCGTAACCTGCCATAGACATTTATTCACGCAAATATGGGTTGCATATTTTCTTCTATTTCTGGGTTATTTTTGTGGGCGGGCAAATTTGCTGCTACATGCACTCACATATACGCAGTCACTGTACCCTAAAGGAAAACTCTGAAGAGCTTTGAGATATTTTAATGTGTTAAAGGTGCTATATCAAATATAAAAGATTATTTATTTGTTGATTTCTTTTTAGTTAAGTTAAACAAATTTGATAATTTGTAAATCCAGTTTGGCTGAAATTAATTAACCCATGCCTCCTCAGATGATTACTAATGTTATCCTGTATGTTATTTTATAAACTTTAATTCAATAGAAAGTTGTGAGACCTGAGGACCAGTTGATAGAGCTCTTAACAAAAAGGGTTCCTTGACTTTATAAATAGAGGTAGAGTACAAAAGCAAGAAAGTTCTGCTAAATCTTTATGTCACTGGTTAGACCTCAGCTGGAATATTGTGTCCAGTTCTGAATACCACACTTTAGGAAGGATATCAAGGCATTGGAGAGGGTGCAGAGGAGATTTACCAGAACTGTACCAGGGATGAGAGATTTTAGTTATGTGGAGAGATTGGAGAAGCTGTGATTATTCTGCTTAGAGCAGAGAATGTTAAGGGGAGATTTAGTAGAGGAGTTCAAAATTATGAGGGATTTTGATAGAGCAGATAGGGAGAAACTGGCAGGTGTAATCAGAGGACACAGATTTAAGATAATTGACAAAAAGAACCAGATGGGTGATAAGGAGACATTTCCTTTATATGGAGATTTATTACGCTCAGAAATGCACTGCCTAAAAGGGTGGTGGAAACAGATTCAATAACAACTTTCAAAAGATATTTGGATAGGTATTTGCAAAGGAAATCGGGAAAGAGTGGGTGAGTAGGTCTGATTAGGTAGCTCTTCCAAAGAGCCGGCATAGGCATGATCGGCCGAATGGCTGTAATATTCAATGATTCTATGATTCATAAACTTTACCCGCTAAAGATGTCAAACGACTTGGTCTATGATTACCTTTCTTATTTATTTCTCCCTTCTTTAACAGAAGTGTTACATTGGCAATGTTCCAGTCATGTGGCACAAGTTTTACATCTGAGGATGTTTGAAAGATCATACCAAGAGTTTCTGCTTATTGCTTCACAAATGAAAAGACATACGCTCACATTGACATTACTCTTGTATTTCAATAATATTTTGAGGAACGATTATAGGATTCAACATCAGATTTATAAAAAGATGATCGCATTACCTCATTTTTGATGTTATAGTACACGAGTTGTGTTTTGGTCAAGATAAACATGCGTTCTTTGTAATTGACAGATGACATTTTGTTCTTCTGCTGTGACCGTTTCAACATAACTTCTTGTAGTAAAGGTTTTTCCATTTGATACTCTATGTGAACAAGACAATATGGTTAATCTCAGATCACTGCATTGTTGCCTGCCTGCCTGTGATAATGAACAGTATCATCTAATACAACAAGAACAACAAAATTACATTTCTAGAGCGCCATTCACGTCGGGAGGACATCCCTACTTGCAGCACAGATTGATAAACCAAGGAAAACCAAACAAATATAACATCAATGAGTTTGCAGGTGACTCAGAGATTAATTTCATGCCTGAAGGACAGTACTGAGCTGTACAGACCAACAGGTTCAATCAAGAGTTTTATATTTTGTCTTAGTAACTGTGTACAATCAAAGCAACTAGATAAAAATAAAATAGCATTTTAAACTGACTGTTTATTATTTTGCTAAATCATTAATAAACTGCCCAGAAAATCCAATTTAATTTTACACCATATCTTTGGCTGCCCCTGATTTTTTGAACAATTCAAATGTTGCCCTACGTCAAAGGTTTTATATAAATGCTACATGTTGTTGTCTAAAAAAAACTTACCTGAATGTCTTTACTCTTTCACACATCTACTTCTTAAAAATAGTATGTTCTTATCCTAAACAGTCTTCGAGTCGAAACATTCAACCACTAATATTCTCTACCAGGAACGCCAGGGATGTAACTATCATTTATCTAAAATTTGCATTACCTGAAAACTGACATGGGATTGGTAGCAGATCATTTTACTATTTGTGGGAGGGGTATAGCACACTACAATTCTCACTCTGTCTCACCATTCAATAACTACGAAACTTATCAAATATTAAAACAATATTATGTCACAAACAGTATACAGCACTTGTGAGTAGACAAGTCATACGGGGTAAGATAGGTGTAATAAAGGGACAGTGGTCAAATTAAGAATGTGGGTTGCATTTAATAATAATCCTTGAATTTGATATAGCACCTTATCAAGTCTCTGAGGCGTTTCAAATTAGATGGGCTGAACACTCCTCGCTCGAATCTAATTTAACGCTCCATCGGCTGACCTGGCTCAAACGTACTGCTCCACCCAAACCTCCACTAAATAGTCCTACTATTCAAAGACAATCTTGGAGGCTAAGGAGAACCCCAGACTCCGCCCTCCCAGATCCCGACCTGCAGCTCGTGTCCGAAACACTTGATTGTCTAGCAGCTTGGGACGTCCTCCCGACATGAAAGGTACTATACAAATGTAATTTGGTTGTTGTCATCGGGAATCAAATCCAAATCCTCTCACTTGCAAGGTGTACACCCTAACCACTAAGCTACAGGACTCCAACTGCACTTGTTTACCGTTCGGTGCTTATTGTCCTCCTTATGCTTTGTCCTGCTTTGCTGCTTATTGTCCTGCTTCATGTCCTCCCGTTTCCCCTCTTTGCCACCCCCAGCTTGGGCACCCAACCACTTCTGTTTAGTATTGTGTGACGCCCTTGAGACGTGAAAGGAGTTATACAAATTAAAATTTGTATTATATTGGAAGTCCTCGGAACCAAGTAAAGAAATAACCTCCGCAACATTGTCCAACTCCACCACTACTTCTCACTTCAGGCCATTGAAAGTCTCATTCATGCATGCATCACATTTAGGCTCAACTACGCCAATTCCCTGCTTGTTGGCCTTCCCAATTCCTCCCTCCATAGGCTGCAGATCATCCAGAACTCTGCAGCCCATGTCCTCTACCGCATATAACTCTGTGACCTCATCTCCCCCATTCTCGCCCAACCCCATTGGCTCCCCATCACCCAGAGGATTCAATTCAAGACCTTGGTCCTCACATTCAAAACCCTCCATGGCCTCGCCCCAACCCTACCTTTGCAACCTCCTAACCCCCTACCAACCTCAGCAGGCTCCAGCCTGCTCCGTGTGTACCGATCCACCCGCCGCACCATCGGCGGGTGAGCCTTCAGCCCCTCTGCCCCTAGCCTGTGGAACTCCATCCCAAAGTACTTCCATCTCGCCCCCTCCCTAGCCCCCTTCAAGTCCCGCCTCAAACCCCTCCTCTTCAATGGTCCCATCGGTCACCACAAATCCCCTCCTTTTCCTCCACTCTCCACAATCCCAACTCCAGCTCGGTCTGAAACATTGACTGTCCGGCGCCTTGGGACATCCACCTGACGTGAAAGGTGCTAGACAAATGTAATTTTGTTGTTGATGTTGCTTTTGATATACCGGAGGAATGTCAATAATCTGGCACGTTGGGAACAAGCACCTTGCAGATTTCGGAGTTTGCCGGTACAGTAAAACTTTGTTTATCCGGTACCCAACCGATCAGTGTACCCAATCCAATGTATCTCCAATACAATTTACCATTCCAACAATCGATTCTAATACCGTAGCCATCTGGGACATTCGCAGTATGCTCACTTTGGGCAAGTGTGCAATGCGTGCACAGGCACACCTATTAAACTTACCGAACACTGGAATGCTTTTTTACTGATCATTTTACCGAGTGTGCTGGAATGCTTTATTGGTAAGTATCCATACAATATTCTGTTATTATTTAGTCTATTATTAATATGGTATGTTTTAAAATAATTTGGGGGGGGGGATTTTCGGCAACTTGCCACTCGAATATCCGGCATATTTGATTAATCGGCACCGATCAGGTCCCGAGATGACAGATAACAAAAGTTTTACTGTATTTAGAAACCTAGCCTAGCCTAACAATGTGTAACTTTACCAATGTTGTTTTCTTTACGCAATATAGTTTTCATTTGTTATTTAACATGACTTATGCGTCAAAAATATATAAAGAAATACGTGTTAATTCTTAAAAATAAATGATTTGTAAATTGTAAATAAATTGTAAATTTCAATGTAATATTTTGAAACCTTGCTGGCTTTTGGAATGCCAGTTATTGACACTGTAGCAGTTTATCGCGTTGTTGAGACGTCTCAAAGCGCCTCACACGATATATTGTAAAGCGGATCGGCGGAATATTTTCGGGGCGAAACGTGGCAGCCAATCGCACACAGCCCGCAAACCGCCGTGGATGGAATGACTCTTTTTTTGTTTGGAACACAATTCCCACAACAGTTTGTACCGTGCCGAAGGCAGAGAGAGTCTGTGTGCCTGTGAGTGAGTGAGTGAGTGAGTGAGAGAGAGAGAGAGAGAGAGTGAGAGAGCTTCACTGAAGCAAGTGAAAGCTCAATGAGGGTGGACTTGGAATCCACGCGCACTCAGACAAACTTGCCGACCCTTAAGTCCCGCCCCCTATCCAGAGTGACAGGGGCGGCAGCCAATCCGCGTTTCCTTCGGCTGAAAGGCTCCGTGGTGACTTGATGAGAGCTGTGTTGTATCAGTCAGCAGGTTAGTGTGCGCTCGAGTTGGTTACATTGTTGCTGCAGTTCCTGACTCTGACAATGCTGCTGGACGTGCTGATAGTGGGGGCTGGTCCACATGCTCTCACCTTGGCTTCTCTGTTGAAGGATCCCTGCAAAAGTGCTGTGACTGTCTCCACCTCCTCCTCCTCCTCAATTTTAAATGGCATTTTGCTGAGTAAGAGCAAATCCAGAAGACCTCGCAGGACAGTTACCAAACAGCCAGATAATGACCCTTCTGGTCAGTTCTGAAGTTTTGTTCAGCAGCTTGTAATGTGACAGCTGGTAATCTGTCCGCCTGTCTATCTAGTCTGTCTGCCTATCTATCTGTCTGTGCGTGTACACCTCGCTCTAAAAACTGCAGACATGACATGACAGCTGCGTTGTCAGTAGCTTATGTGTGGACTGTTGAAATGTCACTTTCAATTGAACTGCGTATTCATTAGTTATTAGATTGCTAACTGATATAATACAGTGTCATCCTTAATTTTGAAATAACGCCTTATCTCGTTTTCAAGACGTCTCAAAGCGCTTCACAGAATGTACTGTAAAATTAATTGACTGCATATTTTGTGGGCAAACGCATCAGCTAATTGTGCACAGCAGTGAGCCATAAACAGTCGTGAACTGAAATGACCAGTTAATTATCCTTTTGGGGGGAAGGAATTATTACCCCCGGAAAAGCGATCTGCCAATTAACCAGCAACTGGATTCCTACTTACTGCTGGCTAAACAGAGGTGTGTGGAGTAAGGAAACTGGCCAACATTTTGCCCTGCCAGGAATCAAACCCAGTGTAATCCTCGCATTTCCCATGGAATCTAATCACATTGTTAAAACATCTCGAAGTATTTGACAGGATTCGCTTGTGTATTTGGAAGTGAATGCAGCAGCCAATTTCCCCACAGCAGTGTTCCATAAACATCCATCAGTAATTTGACTAATGACTAATTTGATCTGGGGGACTGTTGGTCAGGACACTCAGAGAAACTCCTTTTTTTTAATAATGGGATGGGATCTTTATCACCCACCAGAACTATGAGGTGGGACCTTCATTTAACATTTTACCTTTTAATATCTATAAAGCATTGTTCCTACCAGATGATAAGGTGAAAGTCGTAATAAAGGGATTGAAGCCCCACAACAGGGCTTTGAGCTTGCAGTCTAGGATGAAAACAGCTTATTTAAAGTCATCTAGTGCCCATCATAAGAACATAAGAATTAGGAGCAGGAGTAGGCCATTCGGCCCTTCGAGCCTGCCCCGCCATTCAATAAGATCATGGCTGATTTTCTCACCTAATTCTGATTACCTGCCCTATCCCACCATGTAGTTAGCATCTTGGAACGCTTCACAGCATTTTTGATGCTGAACTGGAAAGAGAAGGGAAGTGACCAAAAGCATGTTTGAAGAGGTTTGATTTGAAGACTGATAAAGAAGGGGCAAGACAGAGGGATTGAAGTAGAGAGATACATTGGAGCACCATTGTATGTGGGGGAGAAAGGTAATTTCATTATTTGCTTTGCAGGACATTGCTGTATGCAAATTGGCAGCAGCAATTTTGCTTAAAAATATACTGCCCAAAATCTTGATAACCTTTAAAAATACACTGCCCCAACCCTTGACAGCTTTTGCCTGTGAAGCACTTTTAGATGTTTTGACATTATATGTGCCATATCAAATGCAAGAATTGCTGTTGTAGAAACCTTTTGTGTTCCACTGGACAAGTTCATTATAACAACAAGGTCTGGGTCCAACATCTCAGAAATGAAGTCCCTTGTGGCATATAAATTTGAATCCAGGATTTGCTTTGGCTGGATGCAAATTTTATGCAATGCATAAACTATTTTTCCACGATTGCAGAGTAATTTTGTAGTTGAAATACCAGAAAGAGTAAATTGTTCCAGGATTTTTACAGTAGAATCACAGTAATTAATAATTGATGGAGATTATTTGGAGCAACAAGTTTATTGTGTGCGTCAGTTCTTCTGGTATCAGCTCCTAGTGTAGATTATTAATAACGAGCATTATTAATAACGAGCATAGATGAGATAATGATATCTATGTAATTGAGACATTTGTTTCTTTGAAAATATATGTGTGAAAACTTTCCACTGAAGAAATGAGTTCTGGGAAAAGTAGAATACAGGTACCCCTCCCCAACCGTGGTCTTTTCAACCGCAGATTTTACGTATCCACGGTTTCCTCTCTGCGACAACCTTTGCCAACCGCGGCAGTGAATTTTGCATATCCACAAGTTTTAACACTAACACTAGCGTTTGGCGCTAGGACCCAGTTGCGATGTCGCAATCAACCAGCCACGATGTCGCTTCTCTCTTAGGGTTAAGGTAAATAACATGAATTTTTTTTTAATATATTCTTTTTTATTGTGTTATTTGAACATTTATTGTTTTTGTTAGGTTATTGTGTATTTTTTTTGTGTTTAGTAAAAGAACAAGCAACTTACTCCCCCTAACCCCATGTTTTCTATAAGGCCTTGTATTTGCCAACCGCGGTTTTACTAACTACAGAGGTTTTACAGTGGAGCTCCTGTGGCTCAGTGGTTAGAGCACTTGTCTTGCAAGCTGGGGAGACCAAGTTGGGGAGATCTGTGTTCGAATCCAGGCAGGTCAGGGCGAAACCTTGGGCAAGTTTCCTTACTCCACACGCCTAATAATAATCCCTCCAAAAAAAACACAATAATATAATTGGTCATTTCAATCCACGACTGTTTGTGGGACACTGCTGTGCGCAATTGGCTGCCGCGATTCGCCCACAAATATATACAGTCAATTCACTTTACAGTATATTCTGTGAAGCGCTTTGAGACGTCGATAAGATGTGAAAAGCGCTATGTTAAATGCAAGGATTATTATTATTATTATTATTTCAGGAACGTATCCCCCGCTGTTGGGGAAGGATACCTGTACTTCAGTAGAATGCTTGAACGATACAAACGCTTCATATACAAATCTCAAGGAGGTTTTATTTTTCAAATATTATTTCCTCATCCCTACTGGTTTCCTCTATTCCACTTTCAAAGATACTTTTTCACGCTGGAGTAATGTTTCTAGAGCACCAACATTTCTCCAGTACCTCACCCAACAGACCAATCTCATGGGTAATCTTAGGCAATGAATACTGGCGCATTTTCCAATTATAGTACAGTATTTAAGTTTGATCACACAAGGTATGCCTTCCAATATCTGTTATCAGACATTGTGGAGCCTGAGAAAGCTGGTGGAAAAGAAATGAGTCATTCAATCCATGACTGTTTCTTGGACACTGCTGTGTGCAATTAGCTGCCACATTTTGCCTATAAAAAAACAGTCAATTCAATTTACAGTATATTCTGTGAAGAGCTTTGGGACTTCTAGAAGACTTGATAAAGTGCTGTGTCAAATGCCAAGATTATATTTAATATATTATGAAATAATTTGTTAGTATTTACTATATCTATAGTACTGTACAATGCAATCACATTTATCTTATTCTGTAAATCTAAAGTTTCCCCACTCTGATTGTTAATCCATATGCTTACCACTTCTGTTCCTCAAAGAAACAAATGGTATTAAAATTCATACAAGCGAAGACAATATACAGATACCAACACTTCCTACTACGTTGAATGTAAAAGTTGTGGATACATATGGCCAGTGGGTGAAGCTGTGGGACCAGCAGTTCACAGCGCTAAATATTCCTCATTTGCGATCCCATACGTTGGTGCATACTGATCCATTCGACAAGGTGA
The DNA here is from genome assembly GCA_035084275.1 of Hydrolagus colliei. Lineage (NCBI taxonomy): Eukaryota > Metazoa > Chordata > Chondrichthyes > Chimaeriformes > Chimaeridae > Hydrolagus > Hydrolagus colliei. Next base: position 68,054,373 of record CM068745.1, read on the forward strand.
GATTGCTTGCTGGATTGCATGAGTGACTCAATTTCTGCATGAATTGGCTTTTCATTTCTCAGTTATTAGTTAGGAACGACATCCTGATTTCTAAAGTACCAACTTAAGACAATTGAAAACATCCAGAGAAATAGTTTGTGTAATAGTGAATATTTACTTGTACATCACCTGAATTTGTTTGATGACTTGCAAATTAGTGAACATTTATTACCCAATTGCAGCTGTAAGGAAGGCATTGACATATATAGGAGCACATTTTATATATCGTGTTTATAGTCCAACTATTTGTTTTGTTAGTATTTTGATTTTATTAGTCTCTTTTCATACATAATGCTATGTTTGCCTTTTATTACAGAAGGCATTGCAAACATTTATATCACTCCACGAGCGAACTGATGAATTGCACTTCTTGTCTGACCGGGTGTATATTCAGGATGAAAATGCCTTTTTCAATGATAACCGTTTGGGGAAAAAGGGCAAAAAAATGCTGTCATCCAATTCTTCACTGAAGTACAATCTCTATTTCAGTGTGCCTGGTGCACAATTGATACTGGATTTCTTCGAGGATCAGGTTTGACTGCTGATTTGAAACTGCTTGTGTGGACAAACTATTTTGATGCCTAGCGAACCAGATTTGAGGCATCGGCATTTGCTGTGGTTGAACGCTTGCAATAATCAGCTGCAAAGACTTTGGAAATCCGTTTGCATGGAACTTGCTGCAGTATTTATTTCTAACACAAATAACTGAAATAACCCAAGGATGAGTTTGGTATGGGCTCATTATCTTAGCATTTACTAGAGCTTGCCTAAGCAACTATGATTTGATCTAAACTTCATTTGAAATGCATATTCCATTCATTGTCATATAAAATAGTATGGTTGCAACCAACTTTGTATGATTAAATCCCATTGTGGCCATTCAGTGCGACACCTTTGTCTTCTTCACAGAACTGCAGAAATTCACAAATAAAACAAGTTGGTTCAGTGTGTCCTTAATGGTTTCAAGTTAGATCCTTAACTTAATGTAAAAAGAAATATAACAGAACCTATTGGTCCTTTTAAAGTGTGAGAATTTGGGCAATGGAATTTAAAAGCTTAAAAACGCAGATTTACAAGTTTGGGGCTAAAGACTCATGGGTAAGGCAGATATGTTTGTTCTTTTAGATATGATTCTTTCTTGAAAATAATTGATCTTAAAACCTTCTGATTTTATATCTAACATAATATACATTTTCTTTATTCCTTGATATTTTTCTGAAAGCTTCATCTCCTCTTCTGAAGGCATTTAGACTTCTGGTTACTTGGAGTCCTGTAACTCGGTGGTTAGAGCACCTGCCTTACAAGCAAGAGACCTGAGTTCACCTCCAAGCAGAGTAAAACCTTGGCCAAGTTTCCTTACTCCACATGCCTGATATTAATCCCTCAAAAAAAACAATAATAAATTGGTCATTTCACTCCACGAACGTTTGTGGGACACCGTTGTGCACTCTTGAGTGCCATGTTTCACCCACAAATATACAGTCAATTCACTTTACAGTATATTCTGTGAAGCAGTTTGAGACTTCTAGAAGACATGAAAAGCGCTATATCAAATGCAAGGATGATTATTAATGTTTTATGCACCAGTTTTTTCATCTCCAGCCGTGGTCAATCATGGGGAATATAGAAGCACGTCAGATTGCCAGTTGTAGCATATGCTTCCTCTAGCTTCCTATATATAGAATATACTGTAAAGTGAATTGACTGTATATTTGTGGGCGAAACTCGGCCAATTACACACAGCAGTGACACACAAACAGCCATGGATTGAAGCAACCATTTTTTTTTCTTGACTGATTATCATCAGGCGTGTGGAGTAAGGAAACTTGGCCAAGGTTTTGCCTTGCCAAGAATTAAACCCAGGTCTCTAACCATTGTAGAAATAAAATTAAAAGGTATTCCAAATATATTCTTTAAGTGAATGTCTCTGTGACTGAGCATGGAAGCCCTGCATTTTCATTCTAATTTATGCCGGGCTATAGGAATAATGTTTATCATCACTGAAGCCAGGTAGAAAATCAATCTATTCTTTCTTTCTCTGTATGATCTATTTTATACAACTGCCAATAAAGTATTACAAGGTAAGTTCCTTTGATATACAGTATCTTGAATTTTTTCTAGTTGTACCTGTTTGAAAATAAATATTCAGTTCCTATTTTGAAGATCTATGAGCTCATTGCTGTGTGATGGTGTGCTTTGATGTCGTGGGAACTATTGCCTCTTTGAGGATTATCAAAATAAATGTACTAATAATGGAAAATGTACCAACTAACTCACACCTTTATACAGAACAGCAACATAATAATACGCCTTGCTTTAATATGGCATCACTTATGATTTCATTGTAAACCTAGACATTTTCTTACCCAAATATTTAAATTTGAAAAAAACATATATTGGTATGCATATCTATATATCTATATATCTATATATATATATATATATATATATATATATAGATATGCAACACCCTGGAAGTGACATCAATGGAGACCAGATGACCTGGAAATTGGCCGCTTTATGATGCCTCTATAACACAAAGCCTGAGACATTGGAATCTGGATGATTGCATTATAAAAGGGTTATCCTGTATATGAGATGAACAAAGTTTGAAATTTGATTCATTTAGATTCCCTCTTACTTTATCTCTCCTTCCAGATTGCGAAGGTTGCATGTTCAACCTTGAACCATGATGTGTGATAGGTTTGAGTTCGAGGTCAATAATCTTGAGTCATGAAAGATACAATTTATTGAAAGGAAAGGGATAAATTACTAGAAAAACTTCCAAGAATCTAAAGTGTTGAGGAAGGTGACCAAAAATTTTTAAAAAAAATTTTTTTAGACAGATTTTAAAGGTGGTGGGCGGGGACACAAGCAGAGATTCTAGGAGAAGAGGGTTTTCAGAGAAAGGTTGCATGATGGTTCAAAGTTTAGCCACTGATGATGGGACAGAGGAGGCAAGGAATGTATAGCAGGCCCAAGTTTGGAGAGCTGGCGAGAAACATGGGTTTATGACTTTATTGAAGTTGAGTAAAGCCACTAAACCAGGAAAATCTGCAGAATTTTCAAAACATTTGTGTGAAAAATTATGTGTATTGGAGGTGTGGTGTGGCAGAGAGGGAGGGGTCTCACGTCTTCAATCAATCAATCAATCAATCAACCAACCAATCAATCAATCAAAACTTACATTTATATAGCACCTTTCACATCGAGAGGATGTCCCAAGGCGCTGTACAGTTAGATAGGGACAAGAGTAGTGGGGGAGGGATCGAGGCAGGATGAAGAAGAGTAGGAAAATTGACTGTATATTTGTGGGCGAAACGCAGCAGCCAAATTGCACACAGCAGTGTCCCACAAACAGTCATAGAAGTGGGATTAAGAGAAAAAGGGGGGAAATATGGCAAGGGGAGGGGTGGGGGGAGGAGGGAAGGAGAGCAGGAAAGCTGACTGTATACTTGTGGGTGAAATGCGGCAGACAAATTGCACATAGCAGTGTCACACAAACAGTCACGGAAATGGGGCCAGGGGAGAAAGGGGGGAAAGAGGGTAAGGTGGGGTGGGGTAAAGTCAGGGAGGAAGAGAGAGGAGAAAGGGGTGTAAGGGAGAGAGGGAGGGAAAGGTGGGTGGGGGGTAATATCAGGGAGAAAGGGGGGTGAGAGGGAAGAGGGAGGGAAGGGGGGGAAGGCCAGGGGACAAGGGGGTGGGGGGATCAAATAACAACAATACACAGCAAAATCAACAACAATAAACAATGTGCCCTTAGCACATGTAGGTAATTCATATCAGCACAGGATATCTCTTAACTCAGATCACCTATTCAACTCCAATGTGAGTTCACCTACAACTAAATACAAAACTTTGCTGAAAGTATGATCAATATAATTTGCTTTGAATTATGTAACAAGTTGAGTACCTTATTTCATACTATCTGAGTATGACCCCTCCACCCCTGCTTTTGTTCCTACCTATCTGTACAGCGCCTTGGGACATCCTCTCAACGTGAAAGGCGCTATATAAATATAAGTTTTGATTGATTGGTTGGTTGATTGATTGATTGATTGATTGAGTAATATGGAGTGGGTTCCAATAACTGTTCATTTTTTACATCAATATGCATTATCCTATATTTATCTGTACTACAAAAACAAAATTTCATTTGTATAGCACTTTTCATGTTGGGTGGACATCCCAAAGTGCTGGATAGTTTCAGACCCGAGCTGATAGTTGGGATCAGGGAGGGTGGAGGGCTGGTGAGGAAGGAGGGTGTCTTTTGTCAATCATCTTCTTGAGTCTTATTAAATCCAATCAATAATACTTAGCTTCTTCTAATAGCTCTCCTTCACCCAATATTTTCCTCATGATTGCCTCCTCTGTGTCACTCCTAAATGCTAACAAAAACCCAAGGTCTCAAAACTATTCCTGCAGGACTCCAGTAATGTGCACTGCACAGCTCACATTTAGGTAAATAAAACACTTAGGTGAAACATTTTGAGTCTCAATTAATATGAGTTGATTTGGTTCAAGCAAGTTTGGAAGTTTAGATAATATTAGTTTGTGAAATTGCATAAACTTTGGATGGAACATTAAGGAAAAGTTGAAGGAAATCCCCATGTACCTGAGTCTTTCTTAAAACATCTTTGCTGAAATTTATTACCAGATGTAATATTCCCGGTAATCTTCCAAATACAGGTTAGGAAATACCATCTTGAAAACAGTGTGATACCAGGTACGGTTGAGAAAATTATCCCAATCCTGACCCCCTGCACAAAACCACACAGCAGTGAACCCAAGCAAACCCAATTCTTTCAAGTAGTACTTGAGAGCGGAGAGACGATTGAGGCTCGCCAGATTGTTCTGGCGACGGGACCCACCAGAGCTCAGATGGCCAATATCCCACCATGGGTCTACGCAATAAGTGAGAGTTACCCTGAAGAACGTCTTCAACATACAATACAGCTCATGCATCATCAGGCTGCCAGTCAAGAGGAAAATGGTGAGACAATTTTTGCATATGTATATGCCTCGACGCGGCGACCCATAGCATGGACAAACGCAGTCCCGGCGACCAGACCTAAAACCCACAACCCCAGCCTCGGCCGCAGCCCTGGTCAGGCTTCAGACCGCAACGCCTCTGCATCCCCCAGCCGCGGCCTCATATCCCTTGGGATGATGCCGCCCCATTGACCCTTGCTCCTGGTCCCCTGCGTGCGCGATATGGCTGCCGCCATGACCCAAGCTTCCCTCCCCCTATTCAAGCTTTTCCCCCCAACCCCCCCTCTCCGTTATTTTTTCTCTACCCTTCTTTCTCTTCGCCCTCCTCGTTTACTGTCCCTGCTCGACCCTCCCACCGCTTCCCTCTGTTCCAGTATTGGAATCCTCCGTCGGGCTCACCGTGGCACTCGGCGCTAGCTGTCCAATAGCAATCACACCAAGTGCCTGTCCCCCACCATCACCGTCAGCCTCACCGGACACAAACCTGGGGGGTCAACCTCTCCTCCCTTATTCAGATCCCCACCCTCCCCGCCAACCATCCCAGCTCCCCCTCACACCCCTCGGCCAACTGCTTTTTCCGCATCGGCCTCCAAAATGTCCGCTCTGTCTGTAACAAGGCACTGGCCATCAACGATCTCATCCTTGGTGAGAACGTTGACATCATGGCCCTGACGGAGACTTAGATCATCCCAGGCGACACTTTCCCCCTTGTTGAAGCCACACCACCCAACTACACATTCCACCATGCTCCTCGACCCAACCGTCGTGGCGGTGGCGTGGCCCTCATCTCCAGGACATCCCTCGCCCTATCCCCCTATTCCTCCGGCTTCTTCCCCTCTTTTGAACATCTCACCCTTTCTCACTCCTCCCACAGTTCTTTCAAAATCCTACTAGTTTATCGCCCACCCAAACCCTCCCCCACTTTCATTTCAGACTTTTCTTCACTTTTAGTTTCCCTTTGTGCCTCCTCTGATCGCCTTATTATTCTTGGCGATTTCAACCTCCATTTCACCCCCTCCTGCCCCATTTCCTCTGAATTTTCCTCTTTACTTTCGTCTTTCAACTTCTCCCTTCATATCAACACTGCCACCCACACTCACGGCCATCCTCTCGATCTGGTGATCACCCGAGGCCTCAACGTCTCTGGCGTCACCATTACAGACAAGGCCATTTCTGACCATTTTTTCATTTCCTGCAACACCTCTATCCCTCCCCCCTCCACTTCCAAACCCACCACCATGTTCTACCGGCCCTGGAAGAAGATTCCCCCTCAAACTTTCACCTCTGCCCTAGAAACCTCCGACCTCCTCCCACAATGGCATTCTTTTTGTACAGACCCATCCTCCGCCTCCACCGCCCTCCACAACACCCTCTCCACTACCCTTGACACCCTGGCCCCCCTCACCTCCAAAACCGTCTCCCATTCCCGATCATCACCGTGGTACACAACTCACCTCCGTTCCCTCAAAAGCCAAGTGAGAGCAGTTGAACGCACCTGGCTCAAATCTGGCCTCACGGTCCACCGGCAAATCTGGCTGGACTGCATCAAATTTTACCGCTCCGCCCTAGCCACCGCCAAATCAGCCTTCTACTCCAGGATAATCCTGGAAGCGAAGGACAACCACCGCCTCCTCTTCGCCACCACCAACCAGCTCCTCCGCCCCCCCCGCCTCACCTCGCAGATCCTCTCCTCAAACGTTCGTTGTGAGGAGATGCTGGATTTCCTCGAATCCAAAATTGAGAAAATCCGCTCTGCGGTTTCCTCCCCCCACCACTCCTCCACCTCCGCGCTCTCATCAGCTACCTCAACCCCTACTCGCCCCCCATTTCAAACTTTCAACCCCACCACCCCGCTTTCAATCACAAAAACAATCACCTCCATGAAACCCACCACGTGCTCATTGGACCCCATCCCCACCCCCCTCCTCCGCACCCAGCTCCATTTGTTAGCCCCGCTCATTTCTGACACCATTAACCTTTCCCTCTCCTCAGGAACCGTCCCTACCTCCCTTAAAACAGCCACCATCACCCCTATCCTGAAGAAACCATCCCTTGATGCGTCGCAACCATCAAGTTATCGACCCATCTCCAACCTCCCGTTTCTATCCAAGGTCCTTGAAAGAGTGGTTGCCTCCCAGCTCCTCTCTTTCCTTTCAAATCACTCACTTCTTGAACCCCTCCAATCAGGTTTCCGCCCTATCCACAGCACAGAAACTGCCCTGGTTAAGGTCACAAATGACATCCTAACCGCCTGTGACCAGGGCTCCCTCTGCCTCCTCGTCCTCCTTGACCTGTCTGCTGCGTTCGACACAGTCGATCACACCATCCTCCTTCAACGTCTTTCCTCCCACCTCAACCTTCAAGGCACAGTCCTTGACTGGTTCCACTCTTATTTGACCCATCATTTACATTTTGTTTCTTCCAATGGCTTTTCTTCAAACCCCCGCACAGTTTCCCACGGCGTCCCTCAGGGCTCTGTCCTCGGTCCCCTTCTTTTCACCCTTTACACGCTCCCCCTGGGCGACGTCATCCGCAGACATGGGGTAAATTTCCCCATGTATGCGGATGACACCCAGTTGTACCTTTCTGCCTCATCCCTCAACCCCCAGACCATCGATGTTCTGACAGCATGTCTGTCCGACATCGAATCGTGGACGAGGGACAACTTTTTGCAATTGAACGTGAATAAGACCGAGGCCCTCCTGATTGGCTCAAGCCAGCGCCTCCGCACATCGGGCGCTGCCAGCCTCAACATCCAAGGCTGTACTCTCCACCTCACAAAGCCAATCAGGAACCTCGGCATCATGTTCGATCAAAAACTTTCCTTCCTCCCCCACATCCGCGCCTTGACTGGCACCGCCTATTTCCATCTGAGCAACATTGCCAGGCTCCGCAACTATCTTACCCCCCGCGCTGCCGAAACACTTGTGCACGCGTACATCACCTCACGGCTGGATTACGGAAATTCTCTCCTAGTCGGCCTCCCCAGTTCCTCCATTCATAGGCTGCAGGCCATCCAAAACTCTGCAGCCCGTGTACTATCCCGCACCCGCCTCCGTGACCACATAATCCCCACCCTCGCCCGTCTCCACTGGCTCCCCATCCTCCAGAGGATCGAATTTAAGATCCTCGTCCTCACCTACAAGGCCTTGCACGGCCTTGCCCCATCCTACCTAGCCGATCTACTCTCCCCCTACACGCCCACCCGGACTTGGCCTGCTCCAAGCCCCCCACTCGAACCACCCCACCATCGGAGGCCGGGCCTTCAGTTTCTCTGCTCCCACCTTATGGAATGCCATCCCTCAATCCCTCCGTTTTGTCTCTTCCCTTTCCTCTTTCAAGGCCGATTTGAAGACTTTCCTCTTCGATCGTGCCTTTTGTTCCACCCCGAACTCTTTTACCTCACCTTCGTGTTTCACCCCTTCCCAAACACTCCCCTCCCAGCTCGGGTTACACGCCTCTTGTTTGGCGCCTTGGGACGTCCTCCCGACGTGAAAGGCGCTCTATAAATGTAAATTGTTGTTGTTGTTGTTGTTGTGTTGGACTGAACAATTGTGATGTGTCACATGAAAGACAAACAAATCATGAAGGACGTGTAATTACTGTGAATGGTTGTTATTCCTGAACGATAACTCACTAATTATCCTGCGTCACAGCTGCACCCGATGTTTGCCAGAATGGAGAAGCGGTTCTGGTAGTTGGTGGAGGCCTCACTAGTGCTCACATTGTTCACATTGCCCTTCAGCAAGGCTCTGGACAAGTGACCTGGATCATGCGCAAACATTTACAAGTAAGTCACACGATGTTACTTTGCGCATCATAAACGTACGTTGCTATCGGTTGGTACAAAATGCATCGACTTCAAGATCCTCACCCTTGTGTTTAAATCCCTCCAGGTGTTTTTGTTTATGCTCTCATTGTTATGTGTTAACAATAAATTTATGATAATTTGCTGAAAGATGGATTATGTTTCCTTTTACATATTGCTTGTTTAAAGCAACAGTCAACTATAATCATTTTAACCAGGAATTAGAATGTGATTTCAGATAATGGAAAAATAAAGAAATGATCACTTACTCTCTCTGGTCTGTTGTACATAGCTGAAGCAGTTTGATGTGGGTGATGTTGAAACCTTGGTCGGAAGGTATTCACATGTAGAACATGGGATTAAACTGGATGGGCTTGCTTATCTGCGTCAATTCTATAATGAGAGGAGCCTACATAAACGACTCGCTATGATACACCAGGCACGAAAAGGGGGAGCAATAACTCCAGAGATCTATCAACAGCTGAAACCTTACATGGGGCAGGGTCTTCTCACTGTTGAAACCTATTGTCAGGCAAGTATGTTTATACATCCAATGTATATCTCTTCAAATGCCAAAACATGACTGACAATGCAGTGGTTTCGCTGTACAATATCATGCTTCCCTTCCCCTGTTTTGTTGAGATAATTTATGACTTGTTGAGACATACTGTACAATTTTCAAGCTGTCATAAATTGTATAAAAATTCTATTATCATAAGGTTAGCTGCTGAACAGTTCATGGCTGACTGGAAGATTCACTGTATTCAGAAATATATATTTGTGCAGATTATCAAGTCCTTTTGAAAAATTGAATTTTTGATCCTGAACGTTAAATTAACACCATTCAGAACTGCTCAGAAATTGTTTACAGGGAATTTTAGCTGCCAAGTTAAAGTTGTAATGAAAATGTCTCTGCCTCTTAGAGTTACAACTTTTAAACTGTGTTAGTATTAGCTCAAACACATGGAAGTAAGTATACAATATTGTCAGGGGTGATACTGAGCTTTACTTAAGGTATATATTTAAGATATAGATAAACAGATTCTGAACTTCTGATAGATTTACAATATCAGGCAATTGACAATAGGGTGTGGTGTTGTTCATGGGAAATGAAACACCTTCCATTTTAGGGAATGAGTGTAATACATTCAAGACTGAAACACCATAGTCAGATACAGAGTAAAATTCAATTTACACAAAAAATTGATAACCTGCAGTAAGATATTGGCCCTAATTGAATGTGTATGTTTGCATTGCCTACACTACCTGCTGAGAACCTTCCTGCAACACATTCCCCAATGTTTATATGCTGGAATTCAGGTGGCTTTACCTTGATTTTTATTCTCTTTGAAAGGTTTCCGAAGCTCGGTGGTCTTACAAAGACCAATTATGGAAAGTGGCTTTAAGTAATGGCAAGCTCTGGAGTGGCGATCGCATCTGGCTGGCTACTGGGTGCAAATTGGATGTTTCTCAGGATCCTTTGCTTTTTGACACCATGCGGGAGTTTCCCATTCAGGTACAGTATTAGGTTTTTCCTCTTTCTGATGTTACCAGATGTCATTGGTGTGAATTGCTCTCTCTCTGTTCTCATGGTCTCATTCAAAACATCCAAGCTTTTTCAATGTGATATTATTGTATCTGAAAACGCAGCTTGTGTATTGTAGCATTATTACAGAAAATTATTTATTTTTCAAATTGCAATAATATAACAATAAATAAGAGGAGAGACTGAGAGATTTTGTGAGGGAGTTCTGGAGGTTGGGACAAAACAATGTGGGTGGGGGGGTAAATTCTTGCAAATTAGCAAGCGCAGTATTGGGCAATCAGTCAGGATTTATGAAACAAAATATAGCTGGATGCAGTGAACTGTGTGATGGATGTTCTGGAAGGTTGAGATCCAATGGATCAATCAGTCAGGATTTATGAAACAAAATATAGCTGGATGCAGTGAACTGTGTGATGGATGTTCTGGAAGGTTGAGATCCAATGGATCAAAAGGTTGGTTGCTTCTTCCAAACCAGTCTTGTGATCTAGTGAGCCTATTCTTGTAAAAATACGCGTATAGTGAGTGTACAATAGGAACCATTTGGTACTGGGGCTCCTAGGTCAGTGAAAACCTCCTGCCTCAATTTAACTAAATGGTTAAAAAATCTTGTCTAATGTGTAATTTCTGACTCCTCCTGGAGATCCACTACATCAGGACTAGATTTGGATAAAAATATTACTCAGCTGACCTAATTTCTGGGCCCTTCATTTCAGCAATTACTTGGACAGTTGCTTTTTGACAATGAATAGCAATTGAGTAATCTGAAAACTCAAGAATGTTCAGGACCAACAACAACATGTCACAGAGTTGCTCTTTGATGGACCCATTATGGAGATCAGCTATACGACTCAAGAAGAAGGGTTGAACTGTGAGATTTCTCATGACACAGGGAAAATCATTCACAACTTAAAACAAAATAAAGGGGTGCATTGTTCTGATTTCAAAGTATTTCCTATTACTCTACTAGTATAATTTGAACTCTAAACTTTACTCATCCATTTTATTTGTCTCTATTCAGGTTCTGGATGGGTGGCCGGCCGTCAGGGAGAGCCTGCAGTGGGCATCAGGTTGTGATCTCTACCTCATGGGCCAGTATGCAGCTCTTCAGGTCCTGTTCAGTTGTCTGCATTGTGACAATCATTGTTTGCTACTAGTTTGAGTTTAAATTCAGTGCACACTATTATTTTTAATAATTTAATCTACAATGGCAAGAGCCTCTCTGGTCCTGGTCTAACTTCCTCTTGCTGCGATGTGGTTCTGTGGGCGTTGGTCATCCCACCCTCAGTAACTACCCGTCAACAAGCCTATTGTGCAACTGCTGTGGCCATTTGGTGAGAGAGATAATGAGACCCCAAGGAGTTCTCATTGGTGTTTGGCTGCTACTGGGCAGCTTTCCACAGTATCTACCTGTATATATCAAATTTGTGAAACCTTCCATGGCCAAGCTGGTCCCTACCTCTGTGACTTCCAATCCCTCCACTAAGCAGACCTATGTCACATCCCTTACTTGCCCCACCATTGGCAGGTGAGCCTTCAGCCTCCCTGAAACTCCATCCCACATTTCCTCCTCCTCGCTCCCTCCCTTGTCTCCTTAAAGACCAGTCTCAAGACCCTCCTCTTTGGCTGTGCCTTTGGTCACCCTTCTATCCCTAACCCACCCTTCCTGATCCCAACCACTAGCTCGGGTGCAGATCCGCGACTGTCCAGAGGCTTTGGACATCCTCCTGATGTAACAGGCGCTATACAAATGTATAGTGATTTGTTGTTCTTGTGAGGGATCTTACATTACCATGACTGATCTGGACACACACTATAAATCCTGAATTGAGGTCAGGAGAATAGACCATGCCTGATTTCCTCTGCTCCTGAGCCTAAGGGTTCTGAGAACTATTAAATACTTCAACTGCTTTCCCAGGTGAGATCAGAGTTAAATATGAATTTCAGCCAAGTGGGCAGTTGTGTTTTCCTATTATCAAAACTCAATGTCAAATTGTGACTTCCTAGTCAATATTATGGCCTCATCTACATGTAGTACAGTACACTTAATGATTTGACATCAGGAGAACTATAACATATTCATTTCAAAATACACAATGTGAAACCTTCTAATTAGCTGTCAACTAGGGTCAGTTGGTAGCACTCTCATCTCTGAATTAGTAGGCTGTGGTTTCAAGGCCCACATTGGGACTTTGAGATCCCTGTCTTTGAGATCCCTGTCTCTGATCCCTGACCACTCCAATGGAGAGCTGGGGAAGCAATGTAAAATGGGAAGCGGAATAATCGAGATGTTAAACAGAGATCTCCTCTGCCTATTCAAGTGAATTTTGAAGATCCTATGATACTACTCAACAACAACAAGAACTTGCATTTATTTAGTGCCCTCCATGCCGAGTGGCAACTCAGAGCACTTCACAATGGCGGAGGACAAAAAGAGAAGGGAGTTTTACCCGCTGTCTTGGCCATATCCCTCAGATAAAATCGATCATTCATTTTAGGGTTATTTGTGGGAAGAACCACATTGCAGTGCACAAATTGGCTGCCGTTTGCTTATGATACATCAAGATATAACATTTGATTTAGCGTCTTTCACATTGAGAACAAATCCTATATCACTCCTCAGTAAATGCTCTTGGTGTGAAAGGTGTTATATTAAATGCAAGGATTATTATTATTTTTTATTATCGTTTAAGATGAACTTTGCTATCTAGATGCACAAGGTATATTGAAATAATGAAAAAATTATTGTTTTAAACAGGTGGGGCCCCATGCAATAAATTTAGCTGGCGGTCAGGCAGCAAGTGCAAGGATTGCAAAGGCTATACTTCAAAAGCATAAGAGATGGAATGGAGAGTTTGTGGCACTTGAAGAACAAAATCTTGAGAAAAGCAGAACTGAGGAATATGTTCAGCGCATGCATGGACTGATGTGGCTGTGAAGAAGAACATCCAGAAGGGAAAGTTGCACTAAGGAGATGAATGACTTATATACAGGAATTTGAAGGGAGTCTATCCAAAAATGGAGAAGAAGAATAATAATAATAATCCTTGCATTTGATATAGCGCTTTTCATATCTTCTAGATGTCTCAAAGCTCTTCACAGAATATACTGTAAAGTGAATTGACTGTATATTTGTGGGCGAAACACGGCGGCCATTTGTGCACAGGAGTGTTTCATAGTCGTCTATTGAAATGACAAATAAATTTTTGTTTGAGGGATTGTTATCAGGCATCTGGAATAAGGAAACTTGCCCAAGGTTTCGCCCTGCCTGGAATCTAACCCGGATCTCTCGCATGTCTAACCAATGAGCTACAAGACTACAAGATCTTGGCACAAGTGCTGAGGGCTGAATTTCTCCTGCATCTAGATTTCTGAATGTGCAACTTTTGGGCAAATCTTCTACTCGGTGTTAATTTTGAATCCAGCTTTCTGCTGTTCTCAATATAATATTTAATGAGAGAATTTAGCATTATTTTTTTTCCTTAAAATGCTAAGGAAAACATCTAAGTGTAAAAACAACATGGAATTCCCTCTCCCTAGATTGCCCGCAGGGCTAAAGTTTGTGACTGCAGTTTGGGGATTTGTGGAGATTGTGAATGGAACCCATAGATTGTGTTTGGAATGCTAACTGGACTCTGCTATCTTAAGATGGCATATGGCACTTTTTATAGTGCTGGTTCTCTTCTCTAGTGTAAGGGATGCTTAATGGGCGTTAGAGCACTTGTGATAGCATTTAAAAATATAAACAATTTTCGCTTGATGCCGTGGCCAACAATTCCTAAGTAAAATTGGCATTCAATTCATGGCTATTTGCTATTTGTAGTCATCACTACATTGTACAGAAAAAATCCATGCGGGGCTTTGAGCTATTTTGACCTAATAAGGTTAGTATCAAATATAAGGATTATGTTATTTATGTGTGGATAGTTCAAGTGTTATGTGTGACTGCTGAAATGTCAAGCAACACTTTGACTTCTTTTGTTATATTACTTCTTGTGCACTTTAAAAAAAAATCTTACCATTTAAATAAATTGCAGGTTTCAAATAAACATAACAAAAGTCAAATGCCATGTTTAACTCCAGTGGGTTCTATAATAAGGTGAAATACCTGAGGCTTGGATGGTTCTGCAACATATACACATAATTTACAATATTTTTGAGTTTAGAAACAGATCTTTGGCAATTTAAAACCATTTCTGTGTTTACATACAAATAATTCAGCACTCCCATTTCTATATTCTGGGGACAAGTATGGACATCCTAAAATCGGGCCAATCTATTGATCTTTTTGATGGTGGTTTGAGAAAATTTCTGTATTTCCTGAGAATAAACTATTGAAGCATATATTTTCTTAATGAATCATAGCTGGTATTTTTATCCTCCAAAGAAAGAGGATGTAGGACAGTGGTAAAATAAAATACTCCAAAAAATAAAAGATTGGGGTGAACAACAATAATTTTATCTACTGTAAATTGCACCTGAGTTAGGGGAGATGAGGGGTGGGAGTTGGTGGTGAAAGATTATCAATGACACAGTCAAAGAGGAAGGTCTTTAGGCAGGCCTTGAAGAAGGTGAGGGAAGGGATGAGTTATAGAGACTCCACGATGGAGTTCCAGTGAATGGGGGGCAAATAATAAAGTAATACAAGAAGTGACCATGGAATAGTACTGGAGACATTTGTCTTCTGCATGTCGTTATGTTGGCAGAAAGTTCCCTCAGTGTTAATGTGGATCCAAGAGGCAGGTGCCAATTGCGCAGAATTGACATTCTGAGGTTGAGGTGGAGTAGAGGAGCTTTACTTTATAATGTCAGCCTCGCATGGTTGGTAGCATTCTCATCTTGGGGGGGCAGAAAGTTGTGAGATGAGGCTTCACTCCAGGACTTGAGCTTACGGGCTGATACCCCAGTGCAGTGTGGAAGAGCCTTGCATTGTTGGAGATGCCATCCTTTGAATGAAAGGTTAAACCAAGGTCCCATCTGTCTGTTCAGATGGATGTTAACAATATTAGATACTAAAGATCCCATGCATTAATTCAAAAGAGAAGAGTTTCTCCAATTGTGCTCTCTGGATAAATTAAGATAACTTGGTCATTCACTTCAGGGTAAAATGTATTGCCTCATATAGATGGCGTCTTTTTCTCACCCCCGATTCTCTCTTTCACTGTCATCTAGCATTTCTCTCCTGTCTATGCTGTTTCTCTGTTTTTGGATGTTTTTTCTGTTCCATTTTGATCACTCTCACCTGGCCTCTCTATCTTTGGCTTAATATTCATCTGTACCCCTCTGTCTCTTTTCCCTCACCTCTCTGTTAGCGGCAAGTCTACATTCCTCTTACGCATTTACACTCAAGCCCTGCAAAAGTGCTCTCTCTCACTCTTCCACTTACTGTACTTCCCTTACTCCAGCTCCTGTCCCTTCTCACCTGTTTGCCTCTCACCTGTCTCATTACCTCTGACCTATGTTCTGTTTCCTGTTCCTCCTCATCTTTCTCTCCTTCTCATCTGCTCTTTCAATCTATCCTTCTCTCGCATGACTGCACATTATCTCTCTCTCTTCAGCTTCATTGTTATCTTTATTTCTCTCTCCGCCCTCTTCCCCAAGTGAGCATAAGCCTCCCACTCTCCCTCTCTCTGAGTGGTTGCTCTGTGCTGAGTCATTGTGTATATGTTGTATCTATTCACAGATAAGTGCTGTTGGTCTCATTTTAAGTAAACAGGTGCTTGTGTAACTTGCAGCTTCTTGGCGAAGGTTTACGTGAGAAATCCCGGCACAGCTGAGAAGGGCCAAGATTACCTGATGCACTGGCATCTAAATATAATACTATACCAGACACGTTCTAGCTATTTGCACAGGTAAAGTACTGTATAGAGCCTTGAATATTAATGAAATAACTCACTAAGCAACATAGAAATATGACCCTAGAGTCAGCTACAGTTTTTCAGAGCATAAATCAGTATAAGGCATGCACACAAGACAGAATTGTTTACCAGATTTTTTTATTTAAACACAGTGTGTATGAAAGGTCTTTGCTGGATGTTTAACTTGGTTTCTCCTTATTGCCATGTATGGGTCAAAACTTTAAGACAAAAAAAGCTTTTGTCCCCAGATTTGGAAATCCAGATTTCAGAAACGGAATGAAATGGAATTTTGAAAGGTGTTTATTTGAGCTTAATAGATCCGATTTGAACTAAATGTTAAATAATTGCACCATTTATTCAGATCATCCAATTTCTTCTCTGAATATTCTTATTCAAATACACCTAATGATAATGTCAATTTTAATTGTAATCCTTGCATTTGACATAGCGCCTTAGCATATCGTACAGATGTCTCAAAGCTTCACAGAATATAATCAAGGCTGTGTTCTGTGGGAGAAATGGGGTTCAATATCATTGTTATTTTGATCTGGATCAGTCTATGAATGCTATTGAATGGAAATGGTTCATTAAAGAAACCATAGTTATTTGGTTTAAAAATTGGATGCATTATTCAAAACTATCAATCAGCCTAGTTGAAGTTAACTGATTGATTGTTTGAAATGGAAAGATGACAGCTCACCTGTTTAAAAAGTTGTATTGATTTTATTTCAGCATTTATCATACCGTCTAAGATAAATGCAAATGTACCTCAACAAATAAATATATATTTTTCGTTTTAAAAACAGTAGTTCTGCTGTCACCCAACTGAGATCAGCCAACTCAGTACAGTACATTACAGAATGCAACCTTGAGACTTTCTGGTTCAGCACTGTTTAGTTTTTGCTAAGGGTTTCTATGGGGGTGGTTACTGGTTAGATTAGTTTAGTTAAAGATTTGGGTCCGAGGGTTTGATTGTGTTAAGCTTCTTTGAAATGCTGTAGTTGCAGAGCCTGCAATGCCTGTTAGAAGAGTTCTCCAAACGCTTCTGAGTGTAGAGCAGGCCGAAGGTGTGAGAGCTCGAGTCCGGAGGAGCATTGGGAGACCAGAGGTAAACATTTCTTTTGTTTTGTTTATTTGTTTCTTCTTGTTTTGTCCACTTAGACGATGGTCATATGCATATCTAATATTAATAACAATAATAATAATCCTTGCATTTGATATAGTGCCTTATCATGTTGTTGAGACGTCTCAAAGTGCTTCACATGATATACTGTAAAGTGTAGCAACTGTGTGTTTTGTGGGTGAAACAAGGCAGGTAATTGCACACAGTAATGCCCCCAAACAGTCATGGAGTGGGTGACAAACTTATTATTTTATAATTATAATACTTGTGTAAGCTATATCCATTTTATACTATGCAGCTGAATTTGTAGACTGAGTCTAACAGTGAGAAATCTTCAAAACACAGTCCCTGTTTGAAATATTTCTGCAATCTGATCTGAGGGAAACTGATTTGCCTCTCTGAAAATAGGACAGAAAATAGGCATAATTTGTGGAGCACTGTTTATGGGACACTGCTGTGTGCTGTGGCTGCCACTTATCACTCACAAAATATAGTAAATTCATTTTACAGTATATTCTGTGAAGCACTTTGAGATCGGGAAGAAGTGATAACAACAACAACAAAATTACACTTATACAGCATCTTTCACCTCAGGAGGATGTCCCAAGCCACGGGGAATGTCCCAACGCACAATAACAAATGCAAAGTTTATTATTATTATTAACACCGACTTTATGTCTTATCTCTTGAACGATGCTTTTAGTCACCTTTCTTCTCCCCTCCTTTATTTCTCCCCCTTTCTAGTTCCAGTCAGTTCTGTGAGATATCCTCCCAATGTGAAAGCATCGGGAATGTAAATTGAATGTAAATTGTTGCAGTTGTTGTTATCATTGCAATAGTTCAGTTTCAGTTGTGGCATTAAATACAGTTCAGGAATACAAAACCGGTAGGGCCAGTTTCCTATGTATGGGTGTGGTACAATTACAGCACTGTCACTGATGGTGGCTCCATTTTTAGCAGTCATTGTAATCCAGTACTTTCACTTCTGCCTTCAGATAGGTGATTTTCAGAGCTCCAAAGCAACTTTGATGCAGTCAAAGAGAGAGGCTTTTAGAAAAGCTTTGAAAGCAACAATAACAGCTTGCATTTCTATAGTGAGCTTCATGTGGGCCAGGGTCTCAGAGCACTTAACAGTGATGGACCTTGACACTGAGGCTCAGTGGGAAGGAAGATAATAATAATAATAATCATAATCCTTGCAGTTGATATAACGTTTTATCATATCTTTGAGATGGCTCAAAGCGGTTCAGAGAATACCCTGTAAAGTGAGTTAACCGTGTATTTTATGGGCTAAACACCGCAGCAATTGCGCACAGGAAAGAATTGAAGGAATTATTACCCCCAGATCCGCCAATCGATTACCAACCGGGTTCCTACTTGCTACTAGAACAACAACAAAATTGCACTTGTATAGCACCTTTCACGTCGGGAAGATGTCCCAAAGCGTTGAACAGTCTGGTTGGGGGTGGTGGAGGGTCGAAGTAGGGGGAAGGGGAAGGAGAGTGGGAGAGGGGGAAGAGTTAGTGGGGCAGCCGAAGGCGCGGTCGAAGAGGAAGGTCTTGAGACCGGCCTTGAAGGAGGAAAGAGAGGAAGCGGGGCAGGGGTGCGGGATGGAGTTCCACAGTGTGGGAGCAGAGCGGCTGAAAGCCCAGCAGCCGATGGTTGGGCGGTTAGGGTGGTGGATGCGGAGCAAGCCTGAGTCTGCTGAACGGAAGGTGCAGGCAGACTGATAGGGAGACAGTAGGTCAGAGAGATAGGCAGGGGCAACGGTGTGAATGGCCTTGAAAGTGAGGACAAGGATCTTGAATTCGATCCTCTGGGGGATGGGATGCAAATGTGTCCTCACAAATAATTATCTACAGTTCTCTTAAAAGTTGTTATTGAATCCAACTGTAATGACCGTAGATACAGTCAAATAGGAAGGTCTTCGGGTGTGATCTGTGAGACGGGGTGGGGGAGGGTGGGCGGGAGTGACAAGGTGAAGAGATTGAAGCAGAGAATTCCAGAATCTTAGGGCATAGTGGCTGGAAGCGCAGCCGCCAGTGTCGGATTAGAAAGGGGAAGTGTGAGATGGAGGAATTTAGGGGACGAACAGGAAACAGAGCTAAGTTACCATTGTCGAAAGAGTGAGCAGATCATAGGAACAGGGATAAGGGCTTGAGATATTTGAAAATTAAGCGTGGATCTTAAAGTCAATCTAATAGGAAATAAGAAGCCTGTGGAACCTGATGAAGATGGGAGTGAGTGCCTCTGTACAATGCAGTGTCACTGACCTCAGAACATTAACATTTACATTGCCGTGCACAAATTGGCTGCCGCATTTTCCTAGAAATATGTAGTGACCACACTTTTACAGAAAACTCTGAAGTGTTTTCTGACCTTTTGATGTGATATGGCTCTGTATCATAGGCAATTAATAATAAAAGGATTATTATTATTGCCATTGGCAAAACATTCTTTCTATTTTAGAGTATGCAACCTCCCAGTTTTGGACATCGCAACTTGTTTTTTTTGCGTCAGCCAGAAAGAGAAATCGAGAATATAAACTGTGTGTTTTCCTCCTCATTGGAGGCTTCTCATCGAAATGATACTGTAATGTAAAAAGCTGTGACGTTACTTAACACAAAAATTGAAGAACATGCTGATTTGATTTCTGCTGCATTGTTTGAGGTTGCCTGTCCATTTTCCTTGAATTTCTATTTTCCTTGAATGTTTGCCACATGTGGGCATAGTTAAAGTTGTTTTATTGATCAAACCAAGCATTCTTGTTATCCACAGCTGAAAAACTTGGATCCATTCTTAATGCTAGATGAGTTTAATGTTTCCAAACCTGGAGGATTTCCTGACCACCCTCACAGGGGCTTTGAAACTGTAAGTGAACAAACCTTTTTCTCCCTATATTTTTTAATCTTATGTCTCATGGATAAAAGGATAAGGCAGGCAGATGGTGTTAGATTAGAAGATCAGCCATGATCTTATTGAATGGCAGGGCAGGCCGAGGGGTCGAATGGCAATGCTCCTTATTCTTATGTTCTTATTTTCAACTTCTATTTCAGGAAAATGTTATAATGTATGTCAGGATTATTATATTATTATTTAAGGTTATCAACTTGAAAAAATAATTGATGACACATCTGTGTTAACTATATGTTTGCTGGCATTGAGGTTGACTTCCTAACATCAGAAAAACACAAGATACTTGCTACTAGCAATGATGGATCTTACTTTTTCGTCAGCTGGGTGTCTAACACATGTGAAAACCATGCTTAAAAATATCCAACCCAAACTGAGAGTTTTATCAATATACAGAAATTTAATAATAATAACGATCATAATCCTTGTATTTAATATCGCGCTTTTTCACATCTGCTAGACGTTTCAAAGCGCTTCAAATTTCAATTTCCATGGGTTTGGAATGGAATGCAAACTCTCTCCCTGCAGAGATATACCCTGAACAGCATTAGGTGCAAGTTGGCGAGAGTCATGCATTGGGTACTGCTGGAGTTCAACCAGACAGAAGCTCTTCCATACGTCCCATGGCTAGGCCCTTCACCACGTCATGAACAAAGCTACCTCTGATGAAATTGTGTTGCCATCCAGTGTGTTCATCACTGCCTCAACTACTGTGTAAAATGATTTAGTTAGAAGTAGAGTGAGATTATATACGTATGTGTACCTCCAGTACCAGCAGCGTTGGTGTTTTTGAGTGCGTTGAGTACGTAAATAGTTGTACTATATAGCTGGTAATATAATGTTTTCGTTAATCCACTAGATGGAGTGCTAGCCAAGCTTGATCAGAGTTTGAAGCCAATTCTTGTAGGTTATATTCATGCTGAGGTTGTGTGTTATCGCATGTTTGATGGCGAATCATTGTAATTCTGGTATTGATTCAAATATACTGTATAACTGTATAACCAGTACAAATTGTACTGAAACATCAGTGTATACATTGAGTGACCTGACAGATTGATTTACTACTTTAAATTTGCAAGATCCACCACATTTCCAAGAGATACTGAGCTGGTCCCTGGAATGAAAAAGATTATCACTGACGTAAAGGATCTATCAGGACCTTAACACAAGTTAATACTTAATTTTTTTGAATTCAATTTGCTGCTAAAAACTCCATTTGACTTTTACGCTCGTACTTCCTTTTACGCTCTTACTTTCTCTAATACTCACTTTAGTTTAGTCCTTCAACATTCATTACAACTCCCACATCTCTTTATTTTGTTTACTTGTATTTATTCAGGTTAGTTTTCATCTCCTTTTGTCATTTTTCCTTTTACTCTTTCCTCAAAGGAACTTGCTTTTCTTTACCTTTAAAATGGTCTCAAAAAGAATTCCACTGCTTTTTATTAAGAATAATACTTGATATAGAGCCTTATCACATTAGGCTGTATATTAAAGATTATTATTATTAAGAAGGCTCTATAAAGCTGAACCAACAACAACAACAAAATTGCACTTATATAGCGCGTTTCACATTGGGAGGACATCCCAAAGCACTGAACAATCTGGTAGGGACCCGAGCGGGGAGGGTGGGGGGGGCAGGGGGTGGAGAGGGGAGAGTAGGAGAGGGGGAAGAGTTAGTGGGGCAGCTGAAGGCATGGTCAAAGAGGAAGGTTTTGAGATCGGCCTTGAAGGAGGAAAGGGAGGAAGCAAGGTGGAGGGGCTGCGGGATGGAGTTCCACAGTGTAGGAGCAGAGAGGCTGTAAGGCCGGCCGCTGATGGTTGGGTGGTTAGGGTGGTGGACGCGGAGCAAGCCTGAGTCTGCTGAATGGAGGGTGTGGGCAGGCTGATAGGGAGACAATAGGTCAGAGACATAGGTGGGGACAAGGCCGTGAATGGCTTGAAAATGAGGACGCGGATCTTGAATTCGATCCTCTGGGTGACAGGGAGCTAGTGGAGACGGGCGAGGGTGGGAGTGATGCGGTCGCAAAGCCTTTTATAGGAGCGTACTCGAGCTGCAAAATTCTGAATGATCTATAGCCTGTGAAGGGAGGAGCTGGGGAGGCCGACGAGGAGAGAGTTCCCGTAGTCAAGCCTGGAAGTGATAAAGGCTTGGACGAGGGTTTCGGCGGCGTGTGGGGTGAGGAAGTGGCGGAGTCTGGCAATATTGCGGAGGTGATGGAAGGCTGTGCGGGTCGTGGAGCGGATGTGAGGGAGGAACGATAATTCGGGGTCAAACAAGATGCCCAGATGCCTGATTGGCTTCGAGGAGTGAAGAGAGCAGCCTTGAATGCTGAAAGCTAGTATTATTATTAAGAATTATAAATCTATAAGGATTAAATCAAGTACTATTAAGAATTATAAATCAAGTTATTATTATTAAGAAGCATGGAATGCTTTTGAGACCACTTTAAATGTAAAGAAAGCTAGTCTCAAATGTCTTAGATGTTTCAACGTGCTTCACAGGATAAAGTGGAAAGTGAATTGACTGTATATTTTGTGGGTGAAACATAGCAGCCAATATTGCACAGCAACAAGCTATAAATATCCGAAGGTATTATGACTGACCAAGTTATTATTGTAATTTATTTTTGATTATTCCCCTGGAATGTGACCTACCAATCAACAGCAACAGGGTTATACATATTGCTAGGTAAGCAGGCATGTGTTGTAAGGAAATTTACCTAATGTTTCACCCTGCCTGGAATTGAACCTAGGCCCTCTTGCTTGCAGGACAAGTGCTCTAACCGATAAGCTATATGACTCCACTCTTAATCCTCACTTGTAAATGAACCAACTATTGGCCATCTTCCAGATGGGGGGAGGGGGAGTAGTTGTGGAGAGGTATTTGGTGTGGAAGTAAGCAAGTACTTCTTGGTGTTGCGTTTGCTTCAAGGTGATGATGGACTGTCACATTCAAATCAATTCTCTGTATCAGTCTCTGTAGTTTGGTTTCTAGGCTATGCAAGTCTGCAGTACTTTAGAGCACTTGTGATGACAGTCCATCCATCTTAGCTCATCAACGGGCCTTAAAGAGGGAGATGGGTCACTCAATGCAAGGATTCATCCTACTCTGCTTCTGCTAACCCAAGCCAAAACCCCATTGAGTTTGGTGGTCCTATCTAGAGAAGCAGATGGAAATTTGACAGACTGTTCTCATTGGCATACAATATTGGTTTTAGCTGGTTAAATACAGCAGTACCTGAGTGCACATACTGGCGATCAACCTGATCATAATACTATCCAGAATTAGATGCACAAGGCACAACTCTACAGGAAGAAAGTGCACATTCCATTCCAAAAAAGTAGTCCTCTCGAGAACACAGAGCTTCAAAAATTGTATTTCTAAAGTCCTACGCATCCATTCTTTTTATTCCATTCAGAATAAATGTAGATCTAGAATGATCAATGAAAGGCCAAATATTTACCCTCTCCCAATAGCTAAACACATTTTTTTAATATATCACAATTATGCCACTGTTGATGATGTTGGGACGTCCTCCCAACATGAAAGGCGCTCTAGAAATACAATTTTGTTGTTGTTGAATATAATGCTCTTCACAATTGGGTGGGAGTGTGGACGGAGCGGGAGGAATTCATTGATTGTATCCAACATTACAGTATACAGGTAGTATCTTCCTTCTGTGATTTTGAATTGATTTGCTTCTTTAGGAATTGAAGGTTTACCCTGAGTTACCTAGACCCCTTGGTCACATTCATTTTCCTTCTTTTGACTTTCGGTACTGCCTGGTACCATGACATTGAACATGGTGCAGCTTTGAGATTGAAAGGGAAGTTACAAATTGCGAGGATATTGCTCCATGTGAGGATGGCTTGAGTTGGACCTGATGGCGTATCACAGGGTTCTAGTATGAATTTGGAGGCAGAAAAATAGGTCACGGAGAGTGAGATGGAATTTGTCCCCCACCGAGGAGTGCGTAATCTGGTCCAACGCCTGATCCAAGGAGGTAATGGATTGCGTCATGGGTTGGCGGATTGCTGGAGGAATGAAAAAGAAATTAAAAAGGCTGCAAGATTTACTGCGCATTCTGGAATGTTAGAATTTCCATCTCAGTGTTTTAATTTATTTCCCTCCTGCAATCCCTGTCCAATTGAAGGTATCAGTTACTAGCGTAACAGTTTTCTGCCCAGCCGCCTTTCTAATTATAAGTCTTGTGCCAACCTTCTTATTCAATATCCTGCTTTTATGCTTGGCTATAATAGCTTGCTGACAGATGCATATGAAATATATAAGTTCCTAAGCACTTGCAAGAAACATGTTAGCTCAGCTGATCTTTAGAGAGAGAGACCTGTACATTCATAGAATTTTTCAGCACAAAAGGAGGCCACTCGGCCCATCGAGTCTATGCCGGCTCTTTGAAAAGAGCTATTCAAAGTCAATCCCACTCCCCGCTCTCTCCCCATAACCACACAAACCCGTCCTCCCCAAATATCCAAACAGATTATTTACAGTGATAAATAGAGGAGACATTGGTATGAAAAATGTAATTTTTGTAATTCCATTGCAGTTTACAAACATAAACATCATGAATTGAGTGGCGGTTTCACAAGCTTCTCATCTTCTGGTTCTGGTAAATGTTCAGCTCTTGCCTCTGCCAGCACCTATCTCCTGCTGCCTCACATGCTGGGTTCCTGGCACCCGCTGCTGCTTCTGTTCCCACCATAGTGGGAAGGGGGCTTCAAATGGAAATGTTTGGGTGATTTTTGCTCCCTAATTGTTCATTCAGAAAACTAAATACTAAAAACTAATACTAAAACTTATGCATGACATTCTCATGCATAAGATTTGACTGTAGACAGCAATGACAACTTGCATTTATACAGCACCCTTCAGGCGGGGTAGAGTCCCGGAATGCTTCACAGTGGCGGAGTCTGAGCACCATCTTTAATTGACTGAACTCGATTGGAGTGTTTAATGTAACTGGTGATAACCACCTCAATTTGCACCCTTGTCATTTTGGTATTTAGCACTCTTGGGCTCTATATAAATGCAAGTTGTCGTTGTTTAATCTGCTCTATGTTTGAATGCTGTTATTTGATCAGAATTCATCTTTTAAAGCAGTACTTTTTCCGTATGTTACAGGTAACCTACATGCTGAGTGGAAGCGTTTCCCATGAAGACTTTTGTGGTCATAAAGGAACCATTTACCCAGGAGACTTGCAGGTAAACCATTGTACTGACATACAGGGGAACAAATTATAATATCATAATATCATAATCCTTGCATTTGGTAATGTACTTTTCACATCAAGCTTTGGTATACTAGAAAAAACTTCATGTTTTGTTGATGAATGCACTATCCAATTTTATACACAGCTATGTCCCACAAACAGCCATGAAGTGAATGACCAATTTTATTTGGGGGATTGTTGGCCAGGACCGGAAAATAATGTTGCAGGATCTTTAGCACCCATCTGAACAGACAGACTGGGCCTTGGGTTAGCACTGATCTGAAGTATAGCACCTCCAACAGTAAAGCATATCCCCATCACTGCTTTGAAATTTCAACTTAGACTACGTGAATTCCAACATTGTAACCTAACTTTCAAAGAATGGGATAGAGAAGTTAATTCCCCAAACAATAATTTCGGATATACACATACCCCTCACCAAACAAAAACCTATACAACAACAAAATTACATTTATAGAGCGCCTTTCACGTTAGGAGGACGTCCCAAGGTGCTGAACGGTTAAGTCGAGACCCAAGAAAGGGGGTAAGGGTTGGGGTAGGAGCAGGGGGACGGAGAGTAGGAAAGGGAGGAGAGTTAGGAGGGCAGCAGAAGGCATGTTCAAAGAGGAAATTCTTGAGACTGGCCTTGAAGGAGGAAAGGGAGGAAGCGAGGCGAAGGGATTGCGGGATGGAGTTCCAGAGTGTGGGGACAGAGAGGCTGAAAGCCCAGTCACAGATGGTAGGGTGGTTTGGGCGGGGGACATGAGCCCGCTGAACAGAGGGGACGTGCAGGCTGATAGGCAAATAGATAGGCGGGGACAAGGCCATGAATGGCTTTGAACGTGAGGACAAGGATCTTGAATTTTATCCTCCAGGAGATGGGAAGCCAGTGGAGATGGCGAGGGTGGGAATGATGCACTAGGTCATGGAGCCTAATGCAGGAGAGTACATGAGCTGCAGAGTTCTGAATAATCTGCAGCTTGTGAAGGGAGGAGCTGGGAAGGCCAATGAGCAGAGAGTTCCTGTAGTCGAGCGTTGATGTGGTGAATGCGTGAACAAATGTTTCAGCAGCATGGCGGGTGAGACAGTGGAGGAGTCTGGCAATGTTGCAGAGGTGGTGAAAGGCGCGGATGTGGGGAAGGAAGGACAGTTCAGGGTTGAACAAGATGCCCAGATTCCTGACTGGCTTAGAGAGATGAAGAGTACAACCTTGGATGCTGATGTTGCCAGTGCCTGAGGTGCGGAGGCGCTCATGCGAGCCAATCAAGAGGGCCTCAGTCTTGTTGACATTTAGTTGAAGGAAGTTGTCCCTCGTCCAGAACTCAATGTCCAGGACTCAAGTTCTGACTCAAAGTCAGAATGCCGGTAGTCCTGGAGTCAAGGGTGGAAGCGGAAAGGTAGAGTTGTGTGTCATTCGCATATGTGTGGAAATTTACCCCATGTCTGCGGATGATGTCACCGAGGAGGAGCATGTAGAGGGTGAAGAAGACGGGGCCAAGGACAGAGCCCTGAGGAATGCTGCATGAGACTGCGAGGGCTGGAGAAAAAGCGAATATAACTATATACAAAAGGCAGCAGGACAATAGCACAGGTTAATTATCGTGTACAAGGACAGTTTTAGGACAGTGATCGGGAAGTGTTTCTCACCTTGAAAATAATGAAATTCATCAAAAAATAAAGTGTGTGTATGGCAAGTGCGTGTTTCAGGATTCTCTTGCATGGGAGACAGTTGAAGTGCTTACCCCAGCTCAGATGCCAAGTTGATATTATGTACCTTAGGAAATCCTTTTGATGTGAAAGTACTGTATAAATGTAAATTAGTATTGTACAGTATTGTAAAAGGCAAGTTTTATGTTTTGAGTTTGCCAAAACAGAATATGATCTAAATTTGTAATTTCAATGCTTTTATCTAAAGTTGTTAACTCTTTCGTTTGGTGGTAGTGATTTACGACAGCATTAGCCAGTGTGTAGCCTGTGGTAAGATACGAGCACTAGGACTTGCACTTGGTCATGCTGCATTTATCCTATCCAAGAGTGAAATTACTTTGCTCCCAGCAGTACAATGCTCAGGAGTGGGGAAACCTGATTTACGTTTCCTACTCCACATGACATGGCTGCGGGGGGAACCAGCCAAGTGTTGTTTGGCCCCTAGTGTTCATACAGCAGCTCAGGTCACACCCCTCTCGACACCACGTTCTCTGTTGTAGTAAAAAGCCACCAAATGAGCATTATTAATATGCAGCAAAACTGCTGTTTAACTTGCAACAACATCATTTAGGTTTACATTGACAATCAAAGATAAGCGACATGTGACTACACGCTCTGAGTTCTAACCTGTCTTAAAATTGAGTTTTCCTCTGTGTCTGAATGCTGCTATTTGATCAGAATTCATCTTTTAAATCAGTACCTTTTCCATTTGTTACATGTAACCTACATGCTGAGTAGGTTAGCAAAAGATTAGCATTGCCCATTGCCCAATTTTTCTCTAAAACTTTTATCTGTGGTTCAATTCTCTCTTCCCAAGACAAAATGCCATGATTGGAATTAGCTAATAACACATACACGACTAACACCTGGTTTATAGTGGATCTAAGCAGCATTCCTAAAGCAATGTCCAGTGGAGCCAGGCTGCTGTGAGAGAAACTTTAACCAGATTTTTGGCTACATATCGATTCACGTCACTGCAAGAGAAAAACATGTATTGGGAATTGATTCAGACTCTGCTCAGAAAGGATAATAATAATAACAAGAATAATCCTTGCATTTGATATAGCTCTTTTCACATCTTATCGATGTCCCAAAGCGCTTCACAGAATATACTGTAAAGTGAATTGACTGTATATTTTGTGGGCGGATCGCGGCAGCCAATTGCGCACAGCAGTGTCCCACAAACAGTTGTGGATTGAAATGACCAATTTTATTATTGTGTTTTTTTGGGATGGATTATTATTAGGCGTGTGGAGTAAGGAAACTTGCCCAAGGTTTCGCCCTGACCTGCCTGGATTCGAACATAGGTCTCCCCAGTTAGGGGACAAGCTGCAAGACAAGTGCTCTAACCACTAAGCCACAGGAGCTCCAATGGTTAGCCATTGGGCTGTCAACTGGCCCATATTTTGACTGTCTAAAACATTTTTAAAAAGGCTATTAACAGAGCTCTGCCTCCACCTACACTAATGAGATTTGGTGCAAAATAGAGTAAAATCTCGATAATCTGGCACGGTTGGACCCACTCACCTCCCAGATTTTGGAGTTTGCTGGTATTTGGAAACTACCCTAGAAATAGCTGGGGAATCCCTGTCCCATACACCATGTGAGCTGAAAACACATCGCTGAAGCCAAACAATGCCTGAGCTCCACCCACAGCGCCAAGTGACAGAGTGGCCACACCGGAAACTGCAAGCAGCTGTTCCGAACTTCAGGAGATTTGCCGACATCACAAAAAAATCTAATTCAATATTTTGAAATCTTGCCGGTTTTAGGGAGCTGCTGCCTTCCGAATAACCGATTATCGAGGTTTTACTGTATATAGATCTATGAATTTTGCCCACAAAACACACAGTCACTGCACTTAATAGTGTGTTCTGTGAAGTGCTTTGAGACATCTTGACGATGATAAGGCGGTATATCGAATGCAAAGTTTATTCATGTTATTGGGTAGTTTCCCACTTTCAGTTTCTTTACTGCTGGAAGGGAGAAAATTGGCAGGAAAAGAAAGATACATGAAGCAGTTTTGTTAATCACTGCATTATATCCAATGTCGTTTATTTTTTGTTGCTTGGCAGTGGATGACAGCCGGTCGTGGTGTGGTCCATTGTGAGATGCCGGCCTCGGATGAACCAGGACATGGCCTTCAACTCTGGATCAACTTGAAAAGTTCAGAGAAGATGGTGCCACCTCAGTACCAGGAATTGAAGAATAAATCCATTCCGAAAAGCAGCCAGAATGGTGTTGACGTGATCGTTATCTCTGGTGAATCCCTTGGAATTAAGGTAAATATTTAAACTTTTAGAAATAATTCATCCTAATAGAAACCATCATAATAATAATCATCCTTGCATTGGATATCACGCCTTATCACGTCTTTGAGATGTCTCAAAGTGCTTCATAGAATTTACAGTGAAGTGAATTGACCTTGTATTTTGTGGGTGAAATGCGGCAGGCAATTGCGCACAGCAGTGTCACACACACAGTTGTGGATTGAAACAACCAATTTTTCTTTGAAAGAATTATAACCCCCAGAAAAGCGATCCAACAATCCACTAACATCCTATTTTCTGCTAAGTAAACAGGCGTGAAGAGTAAGGAAACTCGCTCTGTCGGGAATCAAACCTAGGTCTCTTGCTTGTGAGGCTATCAGACTTTCTCCTCACCGGAAAGTTTGCAGGGATGATTCAATTTAGTTCTTGTCGGATGTCAAACAGCTAACTAGCTACTAGCATCTGGGGAAGGGTGGGTGGAGTGGGTTGATAGCCAAGCAGGATGGAGTTGGCTGGCTCTGAGGTGACATGCTTGGCATTAGAATGTAATGATTGAATCACCCTCTTTGATGGTCTCCTTCGTCTGGTTCCTCAGCCAACCGTAATCTACTATTATTATTTAGTGGGTACATTTGAGGGTTTCATTTTGTTTATTTGTCTAAAATTTCAAAACTCATGGAAGTCACATTGAAAATCAAGTAAGTGTTTTTTTGTTTGATCTTTTTGTGTATGGTTTCTATTACTTTTGGCATTTTACAGTGGCTAATCTGTGATTTTACTCAAAAGTGCAAAAAACTTATTACCCTTGCCCTTGACATAAGTGTGCAATTTATTCACACTTTCAGAAGATTTCCGGGATATGAAGCGATGAATCGATATTGAGGTTCTTTACTTGATAACATTCATACCGTTTTGTCTACTTTCAATGTGCAACTGTACCAAACGCCAAGGGATATCATAGTTGAAAGGTCCTGAATTCAGGCAGATAATTTAATAACACATCAATATAGTTTGAGGTTTGCATGGTCTATGTTTTGATAGAGGTTTGGGTTAAACCCTGGTAGTCATCCCTTGCAAGGTAATATTAATCTACATTCATTAATGGCCCAAACATGCTTTTTATTCCAATTTTTCCAACCTTGAAAAAAATGCTTTGCACACAAATTGGTAGCACACTGAGGCAGGAGGTTTGTGGTTTCATTCCCAGTGTTCAGACATTTAGCTCACATTGTGTACGGTCTTGACCGAAATGCAGGGCTCAAAGTGAAAAGAAAAGGAAGCTTCTCCCAGTGTTCTGGCCAACAATTCCTCAGGAAAAAATTGGTTGTTCATTTCACTGTGGGGTATCTTGCTGTGTATAAAATTGGTCCCAGTACTCGCCCACAAAATACACACAGTTCTCTTGAACTATCTCTTGATAGTGTTAAGCGCTTTGAGACATCCTCCTGATGTGAATGGTGCTATCCCAAATGCAACAACTCTTATTAATACAAAATGTACCAGCTTTTACAACACAGATTCAAGTTAGAAATGGAACGTGAACTTTCTGACTTGACAACTGTTAATAATCGAGAGAGTGCGGTTCAGATGTTTTTGAAAAGAATATTACAGTAATTCTTCTTCTAAATTTCTAGAACATAACAATAATCCTTGCATTTAATAATAACACTTTCCACGTCTTCTAGACATCTCAAAATGCTTCACACAACATACTGTAAAGTGAACTCACTTTATATTTTTGGGTGAAACGCGGCAGTCAGTTGTTCACAGCATATCCCACAAACAGTCATGGATTGAAGTGATCAATTTATTATTTATTTTTCTTGAGGGATTATTACCAAGCATGTGCAGTAAGGAAACTTGCCCAAGGTTTCAACCTGCTGGGAAGTGAACCCAGGTCTCTCGCTTGCAAGGCATGTTCAGTAAAAGGTGTTGCTCTGGATTACACTCATTCTCCTGTCTCTAGAGTTGCCTTCTCCTCACCAAAATATTTTGCCCAGTCTAAAACAAGTGAATGTCCTATAAAATTCTACAAAAAAGATCCTTTTAAAAAAATTCTACAAAAAGATGATATCTGAGATGCTAGTGCTGGAAACCTTTTCATATTCTGCGGAAGTCAAATACACCTCGGCATTCAGCCGGTTAAAGATTAAGGTTAGGATACTCAAAGTATTGCCAGACCCTGCACATTTGGGGTATTTCTCCTTCAGGAATTTGAAGGAAGTACTTCCATGTGTGCTTATATTGGAACACTTTGCTTTCATATGGCTTTTTATTGATATAATTCTCTGGTGTTTCTGTTAAAATGTTCTGCTATTTGTATTTAGTATAAAGGCATTCTTACGATGATTATTTGAAAGTGTTGAGCACTGGGCAATTTTGTTAGACAGAGGTTCCACTGTTAACACAGTTATGCGCAAGATGTAATGTGCTCCTTTTCTCTGAGAAATGGTTTTCAAATGTGTTTGATTTTCAATCATAACAATAAACCTTATCTAGAATTTATCCTAATATTTAGGTGAGCAAAAAAATGTGAAAAGTATAAATGAAAGATTTCATGTCTATCTTATATTTTGTATTCCTTCAAGACCAGTCTCAAGACCCTCCTCTTTGATCGTGCCTTCAATCATTGTCCTACCTATCTGCATTCCCTCATCCCAATCCTACCCCATTCCCTCCAACACCCACCCATGCTCGGGTACTAACCCCTGACTGTTCAGCGCATTGGACGTCCTCCCAACATGAAAGGCGCTCTAACAAATGGAATTTTGTTGTTGTTGTATTTACTACCTGAGGTATGTTTTGTCCATCTTTCATCTGTATATTTATTTCTTCCATGCTGTATTCTATTTCCTTGCTTTTTGTTTCTTTCTTGTCTCTCAAACCATTTTTTTGGCCTCATTATTCTTCATTGATCCAGGACCTTTTTTTTTACTAATTCACTTCAGTTACCATACCAATTAGAATACTATAGGAATAAGTACTATAGGAATTAGAACAAGGATAATTATTCTACCTCTAATGGGGAGCCAAAGAAGCAGAGCGAGAATGGACGTGATAGCCTCACAGAGATTGGTGCAGGAGAGGACACGGGCTGCAGTGTTCTGAATAATCTGTTGCATGTGGAGGGAACAATTGAGAATCTGGCGATAACATTGTTGGTTTGGGTGAAGTTCAGCAATGTCAATCATTAACGCATCAAAATTTTAGCCAATATATACAGGAGCAGTAACGGTGTTAAATGGAGCTTTAAAATATTGCAAATTGTAAACTGACCCAAACCAAATCAACACCAACAGTACCAACCTGATGTTCATTCACACTAACTCCATTGTATACAAACCAATGCACGTTGGAACAGGAAGCATAAGATTAAGTTGTTGTGCTGTTGCATTTAATTTGTTCTCTTTCCCCAAAGCCCTGAGTTAGAGAATAGGCATATTTCTCCCATGTCCTAGTCTTGTGTATTTATGTGGAGGGGTAGAGTGAGGTTGTGAGTGGTTGAAATTAATGGCGCTAAGCGAAAGGCAAGATCTTTGATCCCAGGAAGGTAGGAAAGGCTGTCAGATGAATCTTTCCTTGTAGATCTCCGAGGCAGTGTTCTGGGTAGTGTATTAGCTGCAATGCCTCCTCTTGACTCTTATTGTGAGCAGAGCTCACAATAATAAATATTATTATTATTAAATATATAATCTAAATATGACATCCAGATTTTACAGGGAGGAAGCCGCCAAAAGTTATCCAGAGCAATGTGTGCCAAGAAGCAGCCTGAAATTATAGCAGTAATCTTGAAATACAAATAGCATGGTTAA
Source organism: Hydrolagus colliei (assembly GCA_035084275.1). NCBI lineage: Eukaryota > Metazoa > Chordata > Chondrichthyes > Chimaeriformes > Chimaeridae > Hydrolagus > Hydrolagus colliei. The sequence continues at coordinate 68,087,670 of CM068745.1, forward strand.
AGGAGAGCTTTCCATTCCTCATTTTGTTCCATTGTATCTTGCAACAGATTGCAACTGCAAATCAGACTGCTTTTTGTGGTACAAATGATATACGTTCGAAATCTTCCTTGCTTCTTTTCTAAACATGCACAAGCACACACAATTAACATACAACAAGAAAATTACATTTATAGAGTGCCTTTCACGTTGAGAGGACGTCCTATGGTGCTGGACAGAACATAACATGTTTGTAACACACTGAAGATGTACAGCTGGCTTCCCATAAAAGAAACAAGAATAGATCAGAACAGAGAGGAAAAAAATCCAGTGAAAGCTGGACCACTGGCATGTTCCACTGATGATTCTTGCCTAAACATCTGGACAAGAAAGAAAAGCGTCTAGCAATTCCCATTTGCTTTCATAATTTAATAGAAAACCAACCATTTCACAGCATGCTATCAAGGTCTGCAAAGTCGTCCTCAGTTGATGCTTTTAGCGCAAATTAATCATAAAACATCAAAAGCTCCCAGTCTGACCATTCTGATAAGGAATAAGTGTCTTCATGAAAATGTTCCAGCTTGATCATATAACACAGTAATAGAGGATAACAAAAAAAGTGGGTGACAGTCTGGATGTCTGTCAGCTTTCTGACTTTGATAGGAAATGAATCTCATTCGCTACTTATCAGCAAAGGTATATTAATGTGCTAATTATGAGAGTTTCTTGACCAGCTGATTGCATTCACAGAGTTTCAGTAGCTTGAGACAAGCCTGTGATGTACACACGGCTGGCGGTGATGAATGAGGCTACAGCACAGTTGTGAGGTTAGAATGACATTATACAGAGCTGTGGTGGGGGACACACATTTTACAGTGCAGTCTGTGGTTCAGCTTTGTCACATGATCCTGCCCCACATTTACTACAGGTGCTAATAATAATAATCCTTGAATTTGATATAGCACATCTTACGTCTTCTAGACTTCTCAAACCACTTCACAGAATACACTGTAAAGTGAATTGACCATACATTTTGTGGGTGAAACACAGCAACCAATTGTGCACAGCAGGGTACCACATACAGCCGTGGATTGAAGTGACCGATTTATTATGGGTATGATTTATTACCGTTCTACATGTGTCACCGCTCTGTTCATAACTTGCGCAACAGCTGCCAGTATCCTTTCAGGAGTTATGAGTTATAGCAAACTAGCCACGAGTGGCTGAGATTTTACACACTCCACTCCTGGTAACCCTACAGCTAGTATCCTAACATGGGTAGGGTGGTCCTAGCTGGACAAGCAGCGGGATGCTTGCTGGTTAGTGCTCTCAATAAAAAGCTATATTATTTTAGCTGGTTAAAACTCACAAACACACACTCTGGGGTCCCCAAACTTTAGCTCTCACCCACCTATGCTTAATACTTCCTGGAATTAGGTAAAGCAGCATGCGTCCCATTTGGTTTGAATACTCTTAAGCATAAGTGATGAATTTCCACATGTGTCAAACACCTGACTGACAAAAAACATTACTTGTACGACATGTAGGAAAGTGTTACAAATCTGTTTCATGTTGTAAAAAACAGAGTACAGCTTATTCACGTTTTTCATCTCCCATAGAAACCATTAGCTCAATTTAATGCATTTTCTCAGTAAAGTTGTTTCTGGTAGGACCCTGTTGTCTTTCATTCCTAAATAAATAGAGCACGCTCCATTTACTGCTCAATTCTAGTAAGTTACTGCCATTGAGGTTGAGATAGAAAGGCTGTATCATTATTTAGCCTGCCATCCGCTTATGTTAAGTCTTTTAACTTAGTGAATTTATTTTTTATCTCCATGGTTACACACTCTACCTCACCAAGCCAGTCAGATTCTAGGTGTCTTTCTCGATCCTCAACTGTCTTTTCTCCCCTGCATCCATGCCATGACTTGCTCTGCTTTCCCTCTCTTCCGCAATATTGCCCGACTTCGCAACTACTTCAACCCTCAGGCTGTTGAAACTCTCAATCGTGTCTTCATCACGTCCAGGCTCGACTATGCCAATGCTGTGCTTATCAGCCTTCCCAACTCCTCCCTCCATAGGCTGCAGATCATCCAGAACTCTGCAGCCTGTGTGCTCTCCCACACCAAGCTCTGCAACCCAATCACCCCCATTCTTGCCTGACTCCTCTGGCTTCCCATCACTCAGAGGATTCAATTCAAGATCCTCACCTATAAAGCTCCCCATGGTCTTGCCCCACCCTACTTCTGTGAACTCCTAACTCCCTACTATGGCCCCCCATTCACAGCTTTGCCCCCACCTATCTCTCTGACCTATTGTCTCCCTATCAGCCTGCCCGCACCCTCCGTTCAGCAGACTCGGGTCCACTCCACATCCACCGCCCTAACCGCCCAACCATCGGTGGCTGGGCTTTCAGCCTCTCTGCTCCCACACTGTGGAACTCCATCCCATAGCCCTTCCGCCTTGCTTCCTCTCTTTCCTCCATTAAGGCCGGTCTCAAGACCTTCCTCTTTGACTGCGCCTTCAGCTCCCCCACTAACTCTTCCCCTTCTCCTTCCCCTACCCTGACCCCCCCCCCCCCCCCCCCCCCCCCCAACCCCACCCCCCGACCTGACTGTTCAGAGCTTTGGGACGTCCTCCCGACGTGAAAGGCATTGTATGAGTGCAATTTTGTTGTTGTATTGTTGTTACTAACCCGTCTACTCACTCTGCTCAGCGGACTCCAGCCTACTCCATGTCCCCCGACACACTGGCTCCACCATCGGCGGGTGAGCCTTCAGCCACTCTGCCCCCAATCTTTGGAATATCATCACGCAATCCTTCCGCCTCACCCCCTCCTTAGCCTCCTTTAAGTCCCGCCTCAAGACCCTCCTCTTCGACTTTGTCATTAGTCACTCCACTTGTGAAAAAAAAGTACCATGGTAATGGTGGTAGTACCATGATAGTACCATGGTTCTGTTTATACTACCACCATAACCATGGTACTTTTTTACAAGAGTCCCCTTTTCCCTCCAGTCTCCCAGATCCCGACCGCAGCTCGAGTCTGAAACACTGACTGTTCAGCTCCTTGGGACGTCCTTGCAATGTGAAAGGCGCTATACAAATGTAATTTTGTTGTTGTTGAAAGAAGTGAAAGCAGCAACAGCAAATAATATGTTTATGATTTGTTCGAAAATGATTTGTTTCAAAGATTGCAATGTTTATAACACATAAATGGCTGTTTGATTCTATTTTGGAATTGAAAATTATACCAAATCCTGGAGCTCTATTAAATCTTACAGAGACCAAATCAGCCTAGATGTACAGTACTATTCTGATCTTAACAATAATATATAACGATAAAATAAGCCTTGCATTTGATATAGAGCCTTATCAAGTTATCAAACATCTCAAAGCTCTTCACGGGAATGACTGATGTATAGGCGAGAGGGCTATTAACTGAGCCAGGCTGAACATATGGTCACTAATTATTTTACAGCATAAGGGAATCATTTTTATTCTAATAATTGTTTCATTTGGAATAGCAATTCTCATGTCAGAAGGATGCCCCTAAGGGCCTAAGCACTTCACAAGATACAGTAGAAGCCCGTTTATCCGTGACTCGATAAACTGGCACTTCCGTGCAACCGGCATGCCAAAATAAGTCCCCATTCGATAAACCAGAACATCCGGAACAATAGCGGTGGAGCATTTGTGAGTCATTGTCGCGCAGGTGCAGTATTTTGGTTTGCCGCTAGTAGAGTCTAGGGTTATCGGCTTGCCGCTAGTAAGGCTTTAAAGTCACGCTGCCATTTTTTTCACCCCCTTGGCATCCTTCATTTTAAAAAGAATCGCTGGTCTATTAACCTCAACTGGTATAGGTGAGAAGCGCAAGAGAGTAGTTTTAACAATAAGAACCAATACAATATTCTGTTATTATCTGTTATTATTTAGTCTGGTGTGTATGGTGTATGTTAACGGAACTTTCATTTTTTTGTGGTGGGTTTTTGGCCGCAGGCCGCCCGAATATCCGGCAAGCGCTTTAACTGGCATTGGCCAGGTCCCGCTGGTGCCAGATAAACGGGCTTTTACTGTACAATGTAAAATGGAGGGATTGTATGTTTTGTGGGTGAATGATATACAGTAGCTGTGTATAGTCTTGTAAAGCACTCCCTTCAGACCTGTTGGTATAAGTTTGTTTGTTTAAATTAAAATAACAGTGTGTTTTGAAGCTTTTATACGGTGCTGCACCAACTCACCAAATACCAACTGTCTCACAGATTACTGGACAGTTGTTTTTTTTCAGAATTAACGCCTTTCTTGAAACAAGCAGCCCTTGAGCGAGTAAACTGACTGGGCGGCACTGCCAGCAGGCTTGATGTGATCACTTGTAAGGTTTTGGACATTGTGTTATAGTGTGCTCAGACAGCAACAGACTGACCAACTGCCCATACTGAACTGCCTTTGTAACTGCAAGGGACACAGTAAACATAACAGGGAATGTGGGGTCTCGCATTGTTTGGCTTTGACAGATGCCAGCAGTAAAACAAGATGTATTTTTTTATACACGGAGGTTGCAATATCCGTTTTTAATTAAGGAGAAGTTTAGGTAATTTGCTGCATTCTCACCCAAACCAAACTTTGCTCCCTGATTACCACAATCCTCACCAGACTTCATTGGCCCCACGTTAAAGAAAACAATCGACTTGAAGATCCTCACTCTTGTGTTTAAGTCCCTCCACTCCTCTGCAACCCCCTACCTCTCTAACCTCCTCTATCCTCACAGCGATACCCGCTGCCTCCACTCTACTGGGTCTGGCCTCCCCCTTGTCTTCCGAATCCTCCACTCCACTATTGGCAGCCATGCTTTCAGTCACTACACCCCAATACTCTGGAACTCCCTCCCTCCCTCAATCCCCCTCCTTTTCCATTTTCAGATCGTGCCTGAAGACCTTTCTGTTCGACTGCGCCTACGGTCACCTTCCCCCTCCCCCTGGCTTGGCCTCGGTCTCCGGTATTGTGAAGCGCTCTGAGAGGGCGTCTGGCATGGAGGGCACTATATAACTCCAAGTTGTTGTTGTTGCATACTGAGGTGAAGGTTTGTTAGTGGAGAACATTACTAATAGTAGGACAGAAAGTAATTTAATAATAATAATCCTTGCCTGTCTCAAAGAACTTTACAGATTACACTATAAAGTGAATTGACAGCATATTTTGTGGGTGAAATGCGGCATCCAATTGCGCACAGCAGTGTCCCAAAAACAGTGGATTGATTGACCAATTTATTAACATTATGGAATGAAATTAGAAAAGGCAGTTAGCTGACACCAAACTTGGGAATTAAAAATCTGTTGATTGTGGGAAGAAGGGAAACCAAAGGAGGTGAGGAGTGTGTCTGTGGGTGTCCTGATATCTAGAGTGTACTTTCATAAATCACTTGCCTTTCAAATGAGACACCTGGGATCGATTCCCAACAGGGACAAACCTTGGGCAAGTTTCCATTCTCCACACACCTGATAATAATCCCTCACCAAAATAAATTGGTCACCAATCCAAGATTGTTTGTGGGACACTGCTGTGTGCAATTGGCTTCTGCATTTCCACCCACAAAAACACAGTCACTTCACTTTACAATACTGTACAGTGAAGCGCTTTGAGACGGTTAAAAAAAAGACATGAAAAGCTCTATATCAAATGCAAGGATTATTATTATTGTAAAGAGCAGTAGTGATGAAAGGGTGGTGTTCACTTAGACATGAACTGTGTACATTTTGCCGACTCAGTATATCTAGTTTTTATTCATTTCTTTCACCCCAACGTTGGTGGTGGTGTTTTTTTTTAATAATTCAGTTCCCTGCCTTACCATAACATTATTACAGCTATAGGGGAAAAACAATTGGTGTGTATGTGTATATTTGTTTGTCTAGGGGAGGTGGAGGATGTTACATTGATTCAAAGTACGAATAACCCAAATACTGATCATCTGTTGAAGTTGTATATAAACAAATCTGTGTAAACCTACAGCTTGCAACATCTGAACAATATAAAAACACATGTGATTGTTGTTGGCAAAGAGAACTTAAACACAGCAGTATTGAGGGCAAATTAACTGCAAACTGTGAGAGCTTTTTTCCCATTGAATATTTGGGAGAGCTGTTAATATATATTTGCGCTTAACTTTGAAAGAACACATGAAAATTGTTAATTTAAATGTTAATGCTGCCCACTGACAGAAAAATAAATGTGTTTTCTCTGAGTAAAGTCTGAGGTATAGTATTTCATGGCAGAGGAAATGCATAATGCATTGCAGCTGCAAACTTGATTTTGGCATTTTCTTAAATCCACATTATGTGGAATTGACTTTTTTTTGTTAATTGCCAATGTTACAATAAAATTACACACATCAAAAATACTTGCAATGTGATCCTAAAACTGTGCAAAACTATGCTACCTATTCAATTTTCAAGAGAAGTTTTATTACTGAAGTTAATATTTATTGCTATGATAGATTCTCAGGTGAAATCGGGAATATCTTAATATATACTTTCTGGGGTATTTTAGTCCATTAGTCAAATCTTACAGTTGTCCTCAATTAACATGTGGCCCCAGTACTTTATTCATAAGGACAAAATGTACTTTGATTAATGCTGTAAATCCGTTGCAATAATGTCAATGACACTAGTATTTAATGATTTACTTGATAGTGCTTGGAATTTCTGGGAGCCCACACAAGTTTAAACTGGGGAACAGCCACATCCTGTACTGAACAATTTTTTTAAATTTAGGCATGAAACATTTATGCTTGGAATTATTTATTCCTTCGATTTGTTAAATTAACAAATGTGAGCCATTATTTATTATTAATCAAAATGTTAAATCCGTGCATAGTTTCTTCAAGTAACTTTGTTCGATTTATGTCCCACATACTCAATGCTAGCTTCTAGATCAAAAACAGCACTAAAATGTTGTTTTTCAATTACAAGGCGTCTGCTTTAGAATAACTGCTGGAACCAAGAATTAATTTTAAATTATCTGTACTCTGACTGAAGTCTTACAGAGATTGAAGTATGGCAATTTATTAATATTTGGTATGTGTTCTACTGTTAGGGCAACATACAGGTATCCCTCCCCAATCACGGGAGATACATTCCTCTAAACCTCCGTGTTTGGTAAAATCGCGGTTGGAAAATACAGGGCCCTCTGGCAAACATGGGGATAGGGGGAGTATGTTTGCTTTTTCGCGGGTGGAAAATGCAGGGCCCTATGGGAAACATGGAGATACGGGGAATAAGTTTGCATTTCATAGAACTAAACACAAAAGAACACATACAGTTATATCACACATGGGGATAGAGGGAGTATGTTTGGGCGCATTGGCTGCCAGGATCTGCAGCAATCCGCGAGGCTGTCTGACTGACTCATCTACAGAGAGAGAGAGAGAGAGAGAGAGAGAAATCATGGTGGGTGACACGGAGAGTGGGAGGGGTGGGTGACACGGAGGGTAGGGGGGGCGACACGGAGGGTGGAGTGGGGGTGTGTTGAAGGTGGTGTGGTGGGTGACACGGAGGGTGGGGTGGTGGGTGACACGGAGGGTCGGTGGGGGTGTGTGCAGTAGGTGGTGTGGTGGGTGACACGCTGATAGGGGAGTAAGTTTGGGAGCATTGGCTGCCAGAATCTGCAGACAAAGAGAGTCACAGAGAGAGAGAGAGAGAGAGAGAGAGAGAGAGAAATCACCGGAGATTTACCTTAATCCAAAGAGAGAAGCGACATCTTGCTGGTTGATTGCGACATCGTAACTGGGTCCTAGCGCCAGACACTAGCACAAAACTAGCTGATGCAACTGGGTCCTAGCACTAAATGCTAGCGTTAGTGTTAAAATCCACGGATAAGCAAGGGTTATAAGCCGTGGTTTGCAAGGGTTGTCACATTTAGCAAACCGTGGATGCGTGAGCAGTGGTTGGGGCGGGGCATTTGTACCCCGGTTGACAAGGCTGTGGTTGGGGCGGAGTATCTGTATAGCAAGTTTGCTGTTAATAATTTTTTCTGTAGTTCAATATCTTATTAAAGGATGAATTATGGTCCGAATCCTCCTGCATCAGAAAGCTACCTTAAACTTTATGGTCTAGGGCACCATCGATGGCCTAGAAGGTAAACACATTGCACGGTTTAGGACTAAGCCATACAGATCAGAAGGCTCAGTCAGGCTGCAGGCCAAATGCTGCTAGAACTAATCACATTGCCCCATGTCTAGGAATGACAAAATCAGATAAGGTTTCTACCCCTGATGGTTATACAGTGACCCGTGCTGGAGCTACACGTGTCAATGTTGGTTGAGGACTGGATGAGGCTACATTAAGGATCCTGTCCTGAAGAATTTTTTCCTTAGTGTATGCTTGATGAATGCAAATGTGGGGTCAACCTAGCAGGCCTGTTAACTGTACCTCACTCACTACCTGCATTGGAGTACCAGCCAAGATAATTTGACTTAAAAGTTCTGACATGGGTGTTGAAGTGACACCTTCTAATTCTTAGGTGGTAATGCTACCAACTAAACCAGGCTGATGACCTAACTAATATTAATAATAATAATAATGCTTGCATTTGATGTAGTGCCTCTGCGGCCTATGTACTGTACCGCTCCAAGCTCCAACTCCCCATCCATTGGCTCCCCATCACCTAGAGGATTCAATTCAAGATCCTGGTCCTCACCTTCAAAACCTTCCATCTTTGCAGCCTCTTAACTCCCTACAAACCTGCCCATTTCCTCTGCTCAGCGGGTTCTGGCCTGCTCCATGTCCCCCTATCCACCTGCCGCACCAGGCGAGCCTTCAGCCACTCTACCCCTAACCTCTGGAATTCCAATCCAGCAGTCCCTCTGCGTTGCCCACTCTCTAGCCTCCTTCAAGTTCTGCCTCAAGACCCTCTTCAACGGTCCCATCAGTCACCCCAAATTCCCTCCTTTCCCTCCATCTTTCCCGATCCCGACCCCAGCTTGGGTCTGAAGCATCTTGGGACGTCCTCCTGATGTGAGGGCCGCTATAGAATTGCAATTTTATTGTTGTTGTTCAGATTACCCAAAGTGCTTCACAGAATATTCTGTAAAGTAAATGTATTGCATATTTTGTGGGCGGTAGTCTTTTGCATACAGAAGTGTCCCACAAACAGTCATGGATTGAGTGACCAAATGATTATTATTTGAGTGATTATAAATAAGTGATTCTCCAAAACTGGTAAATTCACAGACCTTGACAGAGCACACTACTAACATGGGATTTTCTTATTATTAGCTCACACTGACAAGATTCGCAAATGTACATAACGGTGGAGGATAAAATGTTCTGGTCCAGCAAATTTATTGGCCTTCTGAGAATTGCATGTCTGTTGAGTGCATCAAACAATCCTAAATCAGGTACCATTAGATGAAGAGTAAATCTTTGTCTACTCATTCCTAATAACGTGCTTCAACTCTGGAAACTATGGAAGAGACCAATGCGATACTTCTGTTTCCTATGCCAGCTATCCTTCTGGCATCTGAGTGACATTTACACGTTAGTGGCCCTTTATTGTTTTGCTCTGTATTCAACTATTTTGATAGTTTCCAGACTGAATTCAGTTACAGCTCTTAATAGCATTAGAGACAAATCTTATTGATGTCAAACCAAGAGTGAGGGTAAAAGTAAATCAATCTACCCATTGTGCCACCTAGTCCCCTTATCAGCATTTCTATTGGAATGCAGCACAGTGATTGAGGTTCAAAATGATATCACTCTTACACCCAGCTATACACAACTATTCACAAATTGCTACAATCCATACAATGGTGAAAATGTGGTGGTGATGCGATGTATTAATTGACACTAGGGTAAATAACAAAAACAACATGTATTCATATATTGCCCTTCATACCGAATGGCATCACGGAGGCGCTTTACAGTGGTGTAGCCTGATACCAAGCCTGGGGTAGGGGGAAGGTGACTGTTAATGGTTGAAGAGGAAGGTTTTCAAGTGAGACTTGAAAATGGCACGACAGGGGGCAAGGTGAAGAGATTGACGGAGAGGCATCCACAGCTTTGGTGGGTAGTGACTGAAAGGACGGCTGCCGATGGCCGTGGGGCGATGGGTCCGGGGGACAAGGAGGAGGCTGGAGTCAGTTGAGCGGAGGCACTGAAAAGCTAAAAAGCACATCTATTGAAAGTAGCCTGAAGATAATCAATACATTAACTGGTGCCTGAGTGTGCTGGAGGCATTGATTATTGGTTGACTAGCCCTACTGCCAATACCAGTAACATTTTCACCCATGAACAATTATCTTTTTTTATTTTATATCTACATGTAATTTGTATACAGGGAGATATCATGCACCATAGAAATTCTACATAGATGCTCAGTACAAAAGGAGCCATACTATTCATTGTGTTTGTGCCAGTTTGATTTGTTTAAAGTTTAAGTTATTATTATTATTATTATTCCAACTGCATTTTATTAGTGAATGAAGGGATGGACATTGTAAAGGTATCAACTATTGAAATTATTTGCTTTAGGATGGCAGAGTCTTTCAATAGGTATTTGACAAATGTTACGTTGAAAGAAGTGAATGAGACAGAAAAGCCAAAGACCATTAACAAGAAAGAATGTCGTGCTTTAATAATATACAGTACTAAAGTGTTTCAACATCACAGGACCAAATGTAATCCAATTGCTAAAACTTGCAACAAAACCTTTTTTTTCCACCAGATCTTTGGAATATTATTTTTTGATTTAAATGTCTTAAAGATCTGTAATTTTTATAAGTAAATATTCTCTAGATCTGTCTTTGTAGACAGTTTAAATAGAGCTTTTGCAAAAATAGATTCATGAGCACTTCATTTTTACACTTAACACTTCATTTTTGCTGAACAATTAGTTTAAAATAGATCCTGCAAAAAACAGTCAACAACATAAATATGAGCTGATACCCAGTGCAATATGTGATTATTATTGTCATCAAATGCAATGAGAGATATCTCAATAGAACTGCTTTTCTCAGTCGAATAAGAAACAGCAAAGAAGAAGTGAAATGTGAATGTATATTCTGTCTGTTCAGCCTCAGTTGGGTTCAGTAACCCCTGCCTAGCTCCTTTGTTGCTCCCTGACCCTGGGATGTGTCTTGTATCTTGAACAAATTTACAAGAGACATTATACTTCCTCCAGCTGAGAATTCCCGCAACATAACCTAGACCTGCACATTATTTTACTACATGTTAGGCTGGAGTCTGTCTTAAAATCGAAATGTTCTGATTCAAAGCAAACAATGAGACTCAATAGGTATAGTCCAATGTTAAGATGCAAGCAAGCCATGATGCAGATCAATTAATATGTAAATTATTGTAGGCACATCAATAGGCTTCTGGGATCAAATTGTTAAATTGGTTTTGAGATCTAATTTGCAGGTGATAAAGCTGGAAGTGGTTCTGAAGATCATTTGAAAATCAAATGTTCATTTGAAAGTCAGAAATTACCTAACTTCAAATGGAATTGTTGGCCGACATCCTCTCTGTTACATAGTCCCATCACTATGTATCTGCCAGTCTGGTTTAGTTTTCTCATGTTGGAACTTTGAACTAATATAGTCTAGGGTGACACTCCAGTACAATGCTGGAGGTAGGGGGTTGCTAAATTGGTTGAAGTACCTCCCTTTGGATGGTTAAACTGAGGTCCATTCTAACTGTTCAAATAGATACTAAAGATCCCACAGCCCTATTTGAATACAGAAGGGAGTTTCTCCCAGTTCCTTGACCAACAAACCCTAAGATAAAATTAGCCAATCAAGGCGCTGTACAGTTAGGTAGGGACAAGAGCAGGGGGGGAGGGGTTGGGGTAGGATGAAGAAGATTAGGAGAATTGACTGTATATTTGTGGGTGAAATGCGGCAGCCAAATTGTGCACAGCAGTGTCCCACAAACAGTCATGGAAATGGGACCAGGGGAGAAAGGGGGGAAAGAGGGCAAGGGGGAGAAGGAGGGAAAGGTGGGGTGGGGTAAAGTCAGGGAGGAAGAGGGGGGAGAAAGGGGGGTAAGGGAGAGAGGGAGGGAAAGATGGGTAGGGACAAGATCAGGGAAAATGAGGGGTAAGAGGGAAGAGGGAGGGAAGGGGGAAAGTGGGGAGAGAAAGTGGGGAGAGGGATTGAGGGAAGAAGAAGAAGCAGTGGGGGGGGGGGGGGGAAGGACAGGGGGCAAAGAAGAAGATGAAGGAATAGATATAGGAATTTAGAAATAGGACACAGAATCTCTGTTAAGCATTACCCTCGTTGAACTTTGTTCCCTTAATGCAAAACATAACACATTTATTTAGGGAAAAAACTATCAAATGTTATTCAGTGACAAAATGGCAGATGTTTTAGATTACATTGTAGGCTGTTCATTTGATCTATAAGTGTGCATTGTGTTACTATGTAAACTTGTAATTATTGATTGGGGAAAATAACCACAAGTGTTTCTGATTTGAAAAAAAATCTTTTATAGGTCGTAAAATACTACAAATAAACTGTTCAACATTTCATGATGTTTGTTCTGTATCCATTTCGGTATCTGGTTTGCATATGGTCAAAGGGTTTGTTTTTCCTGCTTTAATTACTACCATTCAGAATCTTTCTTTCAGTGAAATGAATTTGGGGTAAACAGATGAATAGTCACAAGTATTCAAAGCATTGTAGAATAGCTACATGTTTTGGATCATTTGAAACAGTTGTTTGAGTACACTAAAACTCGCATAAACTTGACTTCATAAATCATATAATTGCGTATGTCAGTGACACCTTTGTTAGTGGAAAAGATATGTGGTGGGCCAGAGTGGGGATAAGGAGCTTTGGTTGTATTTCTATAATAACAGGATTGTACATCTGTTGAAACAATACTGCTGTGCATTGATGAAACATCCATGTATGGTGCAACTGGATGGGGTTGAACTTACAGTACTAACATTTTATCACACTGACAATACTTCGACAGACTCCTCATATGTACTGGAATCGAAGTGGAATGCTGGTTTAAAGAAACTAAACAAGTGCCAAAATATCCTAAAGGGGCCACTGTTCCAGACTGATCAAATCCACGATGAGTCTTGTTAAAGTGCACTTGTACAGACTTTGCCAACCCTGTAACAAAGCTCTTAACATTAATCTATTTGTAATCCCTTCCGATTTAATACATTCCCTTCCGAAATGTGTTCTGCTACTTTTTGTTTAGTGAGTGTCGTGTAAATTTAGGCCTTGTTGATGAAAAATAGGGGCAAGTCTGTAAAACGTTAACTTTTTCGGTGCTGAAACTATTTACATAGGCTTCTCCAGCAACACAAATTAGATGACTGAAATGCATACAAATAAGACAAATGTATTAATTCGGGAATAAGGCAGTTCAACATGTACGGAATAAACAATGGGTGGGGAGCAACAACAGCAACAACAAAATTGCAATTATGATGTGCTTTTCACATCGGGAGGAAGTCCCAGGGCGCTGAAATAAGCAAGGTAGGGACATCCAATTGGAGCAATCTCTTCTAAACTTGGCAGGAATGCGGATATTGGGTAAGAACCAGATTGGTCTTTCCTATCATGCTTCACTTGAATGCCTTATAAAATTCACATCCCCTTATCAAAGACCCTTGCTCATCCTACGTCTAGGAGCGATCACGATAACATTCTCCTGTTCAAGTCTGAAAACCACGATCCTTTTGGGAGTGTTTGTAGTTAAGTTAGGGAGGCCAGAAATTCTTCATGAGATTGAGGCTATGAAAGAAAAATGTGGATGGGGTAATTGTTTTTCTAGGATTAGGTTATATCAACATGTATAATATATTATATTCAATGTAAAACCCAAGCTGCGATTGAATTTCACGTTGGTATTCATTCCCTGAAGTTGCCCGAAGCACTGAATATTCTGTGCTTTTGCAGGTTACCCCTTGACATCTGTAACATGTCATCTGAGTACATGAAGTCTTGCAGTTTCCTTATCTTTTTTATTCTCCTGAGGGATTTTACAGATGAGTGTTTTGGACAAAAAAAGATTCAGTTTGTTCAAGAATGCTCTGATTTTATATTTTAAAGCTTTATATGTTTCAAATTGTTGGCTGAAACAATAAAATGCCACTTCATCCGCCTGCATAACACTTTGTGTGTGGAAGAACTAACAATGAAACAGCAAACGTCTTCTTAGGAAAGAACTGAAAGATTGCAAAGTAAATCCAAATATACTGAGAAAAGGGCAATAATGCCAAAACTTCACTATTAAAAGAAATGTTAGTGGTTTGTGACATAGAACATCTATTTAAACAGTCTGAATGTGAGGTCTGGGGTTTGTTCCAGACGTTTATATACAGCAGGAGAGTTTTATTGACTTTTATGGCATTGCACAAGTGTAGATTCTTGTGCAATGCCCTTATTTAATGCATACATAAGAGTAATCGTTTATACTTGGAACTATCTAACTTACATGACCACATTACGTATATATATATCTATATAATAATCATTGCACTATATCTGCAATGTTGACTTGAAAGAGATGGGAATTCTCACGTTTTTATACTTTATATTACAGTAGAAGTAAACTTAGCAGTTAACGTTACTTTCAAACCCTTTATGCAGTAGAGTTCCAGGCACCGCAGTACATCTTGCACTGCCACATGTTGATAGACATTTATTTCTAACTGGTTTGTGGATGTATAATGTTTAGCAGACTTAGATTTAGCTTAAGGGAAATTATGTTTAAAAATCTATACAACTGGCTAAGGAAAAATGCAGCAGTTCAGATTGGTTAAGTCCACTTTATCTCAGGAACAAATACACCTACTGTGGATATAAATTTATAATAGTTTAGAACATAGGGTTTGGATGCACAAATGCTCAGAACATCATATTGCCATTGGCGCCCTTTCCAAATGTGTGAATGCAATGTAAAAGTGGCAAAATGGGATATAACAAGAACAAGATTGTCATAGTTATGCCACTGGAGTGTAACATAATAACTCAGTATGTTCTACGGTTACCGTTTGTTCCAAACATTGGTCAGTTTTAAAAGCTCAAGCTTCACAATGAATGGATCGACTGGTTTGAAGCATTCAAATAAAGTACCGGTAATGATAGTCCGCAGAGGTCTGGCTGGTTATAGAGGGTAAGTGACTCAATACTATGACTCAATACTTGTGATTCACCAGATATGAGTGAGTAATAGTAACCACAACGTTGAGTAACTTATTTTCTACAATCTGTCCTGGGCATATTTGTTCATCTAAGACATTTGATAGAAATGTGTGAAGTCTGTGGTAAGAGAGTGAAAGTGTATCTCCTCATCCCCCACCTCCCCCATATTCAAAACAAATGCTAGCGTTCATTTAAAAAGGTTTAGAGTGTAAGAGTAGGGAAGTCTTGCTGCAACTGTATAGGGCTTTGGTGAGACCGCACCTTGAGTATTGTGTGCAGTTTTGGTATCCTTATTTAAAAGAGGACATACTTGCCTTAGAGAGGGTGTAGCGTAGATTCACTAGGTTAGTTCCTGGGATGAGGGGACTGACCTATGAGGATAGGTTGAATAAACTAGGGCTGTATTCTCTAGAATACAGAAGAATTAGGGGGGGATCTTATTGAAACATATAAGATTCTTAAAGGGCTAGATAAAGTAGGCACCGAGGGACTGTTTCCCCTGGTAGGAGAATCTATAACCAGGGGTCACAGTCTTAAAATTAAGGGTCAGCCTTTTAGAACAGAGTTGAGGAAACATTTCTTCACTCAGAGGTTAGTGAATTTATGGAATTCACTACCCCAGAAGGCTGTAGATGCTCAGTCCTTGAACATTTTCAAGGCTGAGACTGATAGATTTTTGAAAAATAGAGGGATCAGGGGATATGGGGATAGGACAGGTAATCAAAGTTAGGTGAGAAGATCAGCCATGATCTTGTTGAATGGCGGAGCAGGCTTGAAGGGCCGAATAGCCTATTCCTGCTCCTAATTCTTATATTCTTATGTTCTTATGTTCTTAAATGCTAGAATCACGCATGGAACAAGAAGGAAACAAGTCATTGTGATTCATTCCAGAAAGGCCTATGAACGCCAGTTGTTCTGTCTGAATGACATTGACATCTTATTTGATTTGTCATAGACCGGGATGAATAAATCAATATGAAGCGTACAAGTTATTGATTGGGGTTAGTTTGGGCACTGAATATAGAAATGTTCTGATTATTATTTACTAGCATTAGTGCAAGTGAAAAAGAATTATACAGCACCTCCGTGCTCAGCATTGATTTATTTCTCTCTGCACCATTTTATCGATCATCCTCCTACCCCCAACCACCTTGTCCTCTTAATTCCGACTCCCAGCTCAGGTGCAAACCCTTAATTGCACTTTGGGATGTCCTCCAGATGTAGAAGGAACTCTATAAATGCAATTTGTTGTTTTTACCCCAGTTTGATCTGGGAGCTGCTGTCTGATCAGGTCGAGATCAAATGTGTTCAGATTACTGTAGTTCTCAGTCCACACTTAGTTATGAAATGAAATTGAACACAGGAAATTGCTAGAAATGCACAATTGCTTCAATCAATATCCCAAATAACTGTTCTCTCCGCCAATTTTCCTCTCTCTCTCCTGCAGGAGTTTGTTTTGATGAGTCTGGTACCTTACCCAAAGTCTCAAATTTTTTTGTGTGATCTTTAACGGTGCGAGTTGGCATTCTATTTAATCATTGGGATTCATCCCAATCCTCATCCAACAGCCACACGCATATTCACACTCCTTTGAGTAGGGATAACAGTACAAAAGTAGAGCATCAGATGATTATTTCCTCCCTGTAACCCAGAGACAGCATAAAATATAGCATCTGTGCTACTGCCTGGCTGCGACCAGCAATTCACTACAACCCAGCTTTAAGGACTCACAGCTAATGTATTTAATACGAAAATGATGGTCTTCCACAAATCAATCACTGCTATTGTAATGCTTAACAGAAGAGATAGTTGTGTGTTGGCCCATTTTAATGTAGTAAGATATTATGGTTTGGGAGAAATACCTCCAATGTACCATTTTAACCTGGTATAAAATCTTCATTTCAGTTATTCAGTTTTCCTTTATTATAATAATAATAATCCTTGCATATGATATAGCGCTTTCCACTTCTTCTAGACGTCTCAAAGCACTTCACAGAATATACTGTAAAGTGAATTGACTGAATATATTTGTGGGCGAAACGCAACATTCACTTGCGCACAGCAGTGTCCCACAAACAGTCGTGGATTGAAGTGACCAATTTATTATTATTATCAGGCATGTGGAGTAAGGAAACTTGTCCAAGGTATTAGCCCTGCCAGGAATCGAACCCAGATCGTGTTTATGGCAAACACCCTTGTAGTTAACCAGAGTAGCTATTATTAGTATTGTTTTAATAGTTGTGCCGAATGGCCAGTTGGCCTATTGTATCACCCTGCATTCTGTATCACTGCATTATTTCTATAGTATCCATGTTTATTTATTTATCTATCTATCTATCTCAAGGACAGCATTGCAGCCCAGCCTGAAAGCTGATTTGGAGTGTACCCAAGCTAGAAATGTTGAGTACGTAGCAGTGGAATGATTGATGGTTCGTGTGGCTTGTTTTGCTGAGTATGTGGGACACATATGGTGCTGATTCTGGTTAACTTTGCATTGGTGCCAATGAATATGTGATATTTGTGATCCATGTGTTGAGGTTTTGATCCACTGAATATTTGGTGAGCCTTTGCTGCTAACTGCTTAAAATGAAATACGCTGGTTAAAAATGATTCCAGAAAGCGTTTCTTTAGATGTGATATGGACTATACCTGTACATTCCCAGAAGCTCATGGTTGCACAATCTCTTGAGGCATTTAAAAGGGAGCGACATATTTGGGAAGGAAGGGTAATGGTAATATTATCATTACTTCTCAAGATAAAATGGGATGTGAAAAATAAAGTGCAATTTTTTGGGGGTTGCGGGTAAACATTTCATGCCCCAGACAAATGGGAACTTGTTTTAATATTTGCTCTGTTATGTATGCTGAATTTTTTTTAGTTATTCTGAAATATGTTTTTTCCCAATATTAAGAATTGTGATGACCAAAACATTAGAATGTTAAATTTTGCCTAATTGGACACTAAGCTTACAAATGTTTCCTAACTTTCATTGAAAAATATATTTTCTTTTATGTTGCTCAGTCGAAGATCTACACACGCACTCCAACAATGTATCTGGATGTTAAACTGATCAAAGGAGCCAGACATGTGCAAGCTGTTCCCAAAGGTAATGGTGGTCTGACTGGGTTATGTGAACATTTGGATGTTAAATGTTCTGCTTCAGATTTATTTACATAGAACCGCACTTACTAACTTTCATCTTGGGGCTTTGGTCCACACTTCAAGAAAAATTGGACAGGTTGGAGCTTTACTCTGTGAAGATGAGAAAATTAAGAGGAGACTTACAACAACAAAATTACATTTATAGAGCGCCTTTCATGTTTGGAGGACTTATTAAAGGTGTTTAAAATTATGTAAGACGTTGGATACGTTGGATGCTAACAAGCTGTGATAGAAATGAAATAAAAAAATTATAATGGGCCTAGTTATTAGCTTGCCATTGACATTACTCCAGCTTCTAGTGAGGGTTGTGTGGATTCCAAGGTGCATGCGATATACATCTAGTAACCGTAGGTCTACAGTCAACCCCCTTTCTAAGTAAACTTGAGCCTTAGCCATCTGCTTAATAATGGGATTGCCCTCTGTAGAGAGCAGAGAGTAACCGAGGTTCATCCTGAACTCACTTGAGGCCTGAAATTTCTTTTACTATTTTAAAATCTATGATTGTGTATCTTAAGTTTTGATTATTTCTAGATGTTGCCTTAATTTGGAAGCGGCACTTATTTTAACATCCCCAAAGCTTTCAAATTTACATTGAGTTCAAGCGTATTTTTAATATTTGTTTAAAAATTTCACATGATCTTGTATGTTAAGGCTGTAAACTTACTACAAAACCTTCAGACATTAGTTAGCTACATAGATGTATTTTTCAGCAGAAGCTACACAGTGGCAGCTCCAGACTGTAGTCAGCCTGGAGCAGTCATTCACTGAATCTTACATTGCCACAGGTTCCCTCCTTTAGGTGAGACATTAAATCGACTCAGGTGGATGTTATAAATCCTATGGAACTACTCAAAAAGAGTAAAATATTTCTGCTTGTATCTTGGCCAACAAATACAGTAGAAGCCCGTTTATCTGTGACCCGATCAACCATAACTTCCATATAACCGGCACCACAAAAAAAAGGTCCGCATTCGATTAACCGGAATTTATCCAGAAAAAAATATTTTTTTGGTGTTTTGTGTTGTGTCAGTATTTTGGAATGCTGCTACTAGGTGCCTGATGGTGGCGCTAGCTCAGAATGCTGCTGGTACAGCATTTTGCAGAGTGTACAGAGGTATACTCTCCGGATTTGAGAGAGAAGGGAGAGCGAGCGTGCGTTCATTAATTTAGCCACAAAGCAGCAAAACACATACACACAAGCAAAGCTTGCAGATCAATGCATATCACAGTCTTAGCTTTTATTTTAATAAATTTAATAAATTAATAAAAAACACAAACCCCTGCAACACATTTCAAGTCTGGTTTATTTTACAAATAGCTTTAAGGTTGAGAAGCTGCAGTGTATATCAGAAACACACTCAGCGCCTCCCCAGTCTGATGTAAAAAACAAATCTAACTTTAAAAGTGAAATGAAACGTTTGCTTTCAATGCCGATCCTTGGATCATTTGGAAGGAAAGTTAACTGAACAGTGACAGCGGCGGCTGCTTTCTCAATAACACGTTTGCTTTCCTCTCTTCTGCCCCAATGAGAACAGTGTCATTCAGATGTGTAACTTTTGCACTAGTTTAAAGATCTCTCTGAACTGCCTGGTCGCTGTGTGTAAAATGATTATAATTATTATTTATATATTATATTATCATATAAATGATTATTTAGTCTATTATTAATATGCTATGTTTTTAAAAATGTAATTAAAAAAAAAATCATAATTTTTTTCTGTTCGGTTTTCTGCCGAATATCTAGCAGGTGCTTTAACCGGCATTAGCCAGATCCCGAGGATGCTGGATAAATGGGCTTTTACTGTACCTACAATTATATTTACTACCCACTTCATAGCTATTTGATGGACATAAATGTGAATAAATTGGCTCCTGCCTTCACCCGCAAGTACACAATTACTATATATGGCCAATTAACTTTACAGCATATTCTGTGAAGTACTTTGAGCCATCTCAAAGATGTGATAACACGCTCAACCAAATGCCAGGATTATTATTAGTAGTAGTAGTAGTAGTAAAATCCTTCAAGATGTCTCAACAAAGTGATAAGGTTATGTCAGATGCAAGTGTTACTTATTATTGTTTATTATTTAAACACTTGACCAATCTGATAACGTGAAGTGCAAGAGTGACATGCATATATGGTGACATGATATTATATCTTGCACTGCAAAGGTTTCTAATTAATTGAAAATATATTGTCGGGTTCAATTGATGAAGCTATAGAGCAACTGCTGCCTGTTTTCTGAAACGGGTGACAACCTGGCTTCCTAAAACCATTGGGAAATGGGAATCCATAGGATAAAATTGTGTCTTACAGTGGAAAAATTACCTGAAGATGTAAAGCAGAACAGCATGTATGTCACATTGACCTGCAAAACTCAGCTCTGAGACAATGTCAGTCTGAAGTAGATCAAGTTCGTTTGGATTCCCAGCTAGATAGGCAAAGCCCTAAAGCACATTCTGTGGACAAGGCACTGTTTTGTTTTGCTGTTTTTCCTCCAAATCACAATAAGAAAATCTGGTCAATCTTCATCAGCTCTTGAAAATGAATGCTACTTGCAACATTTGTGAAATCTTTATTCAGCAGATAGAAACCCAACTGAAATATTTGCTATGCTGTTAATCTCAAAGATCTCAAAGATCTTAAGTGCTCATTTTTCCAAGAATAGGCACACAGTACATATATGTAGCAAATGTTTCCAACAAATTGTGTTATTGAGTGGTGTGACTTTTCCAATGTTGCACGGCCTTTTCCAAATGGTGCACTTCTGCCAGACAGATCAATTCTAATCAAGCTTCAGCTGCTCTTTCCAGCCTTAATCAGCGAATAGTAACTGGCAATTCACATCCTTTGCCTGCCTCAAGCTATTTCTGCAGTATTTACTAAACATCAGAAGAGAAGTAAACCAGTTGGCCATTTTAACCTCATTGAACAAAAGCCAAACAAGCTTAAAAAGAAGCATTGCACAGAAAGGATAATATACAATTGGTAGCTGAAGCTGAAAGATCTGACTCATTAACAAATCAGATGTGAAGTTACATTCCCAGTTTCTTACCATGCAACTCAAATTACTTTTAGCACAATGTAAACATTGCTGAAAAAATAAAGGGGAATAATAATCTGATATAGTGACTCTTCACATTGAAACATCTTAAAAGTGCCTCACACGCTTTTTCTGTAAAGTGTAGTGGCTTTGTATTTGTAGGCAAATATGACATGAAATTTGCACATAGCAATGTACCACAGTGTCCTACCAGTGTTCTACAAACAGCTATAAAGTGAAATATTGTAGAACACACAATCCAATGTGAAAACTCAGTGAGGTGCTGGGAAGCATTGCATAGCCCGAGGTGCTGATCTTTGGATGAAATGTTAAATCAACAACAACAACAACAACAACTTTGATTTATATAGCGCCCTCCACGCCAGACGGCGTCTCAGAGCGCTTCACAGTAGCGGATCCCGGGACTGAGCCAGGGGCAGGGGCAGGAAGGTGACCAAAAGCTCGGTCGAAGAGAAAGGTCTTCAACTGTGACCTGAAACTGGGAAGAGAGGGGGCGAGCGAAGCGAGTGAGGAAGGGAGTTCCAGAGCCTCGGGGTGTAGTGGCTAAAGGCACGGCCGCCGAGGGTGGAGCGGAGGACTCGGGGGACATGGAGAAGGCCAGACCCAGAGGAACGAAGGCAGCGGGAGCTGGGTTGTGGGGAGAGGAGATCAGAGAGATAGGGAGGTGCAGAGGAGTGGAGGGAAATCTAGGTCCCAATGACCTGTTCAGGTGTATTTTAAAGATCCCACGGCATTCAAAACAGATAAGCGCATGATCCTGATTACGCAGTGATTCTAGCTACCATGTGCATATGAGTGAGAACAAGCAACTATACCCGAACCATTGTTTTTTATATCCAAGTAAATTTATGAAAATTCTTTACAGAATTTAGCAGCATCTTTTGGACTCATCACACACTAATAATATTAATACTAAAAATAATTTTAAAATGATATTCCTTGCGTTTGAAACAGTAAAATGTTGATAATCCGGCCCGGTTGGGCCCACTCACCTCCCGGATTTGGGAGTTTGCCGGTATTTAGAACTTCCCTAGAAATGGCTGGGGAAGCCCCGCCCCATATACCACATGAGCTGTAAACACAGCACAGAAGCCAAACAATGCTCGAGTGCCAGGTGACATAGCGGCCATGCCGAGAACTACAAGCAGCTGTTCTAAATTGTGGGGGATTTGCCAAACATCGGAAAAAAATTAATGATGTTTGTATTTTGTAATCTTGCCGTTTTGAGGGGAGTTGCTGGCTTTCGGAATGCCGGATTAATCGAGGTTTTACTGTACAGCGTTTTTCACATCTTCCAAATGTCTCAAACCGCTTCACAGAATACACTGTAAAGTGAATTGACTGTATATTTGTGGGCAAAACGTGGCAGCCAATTGTGCACAACAGTGTCCCACAATCAGTCGTGGATTGAAGTGACCAATTTTTTTTTGTTGAGGAACTATTATCAGGCATGTGGAGTAAGGAAACTTGCCCAAGGTTTTGTCTTGCCAGGAATCTAACCCACGTCTCTCGCTTGCAATGCGTGTGCTCTAACCACTGACCCACAGGACTCATGAATGTAGAGTGTAATCACATAACTCCTATAGTAAACAGCCTAGTTAATATGTAGCTTAAACCTATGGGCTGTTTTCCTATCAGCTGCCTCATAATCCATATTGAAATCTAAATCTGCTATTTGCACCAAATCGGAAACAGCTGCTGACAATAACCAGAAGTGTATTTCACCAACCCAAGGGAACTCTCTTGTGATAGGATCTATTTCCAGAACATAGTTCCTGCAGATGTAAGGGATGTATTTCCAGTCACTGGCGAGGTTTATTTGTGATTCCTATTTCAGATACCACATTTTCAGCACAAGCGTGACCTGCTGTTAATTCGTATTTTTTTTCTTGATGGAATAGTCTCTCTAAAATACTTAAAATGTTCCCAGTTGTACCGAAAACAAAAATAATTAACAGCCCTAGATCAGCCGAGCTTAACTTCAACTGGTTTAATCTCTTTCAGGATGGACAGCGTTTATTTATACACTCGCAGGATCTGTCTACCTTGGTAAGGAAGTATTGCTTTATGAAATCCCCAAATATGCATGTGATGGGGATGGGGATTGACCTTGTTTTATTGGTGCGGGGCAGATGTGAAATAGGCATGCTTTGTTTGATCAGCTTGTCAACATTCCTCTCTAGTATAAGCTTTCCTCTGTTCAGTGAAACATAAAAGCTACCCATCTAGACATCTTATTTTAAAAAGTAAATTTTTTTTAATGTATTTTTCCCTCCAAGGAGATTATTTCAGTGACATAGTTTTTCCCTTGACATTGCATCAAGTTAATTTGAGATGATAATTTTATTAATAGTCTAAAGTTTTTTTTTCTAAATGGATGAAAATGAAGTACATTTGAGCAATTGATAACATTTTGTCAGCTTGTGACAATATCTATTTTCTGCCTATGATGGATTACAATGGATGCTGATGTCATATGACAGTACTATTCTGTGCTGTGTATAATAATATAACTAAATAGAGTGTTGCACTAAATAAAGAACACTTACCAAATGTTTCCTGTGTTCCGCACATTGGTCTTCTATTATTTATATATTTTCTATTGTAGAAACAATAGAATATATTTTACATACTGACTGAGAAGATTCATAGCTTAGCTCACCTTTGGAAATTTAAAATGCGTTAAAAATATATATTTGTATGTCTAATATTTTATGCAACACAAAGGATATTGAAATAGCTCACGGTGCTTTGAGGAGAATTGCTGTTAAGTTTAGTGACTGTGTATTTGCAAACAAACTCTTCACAGAAAATAATCCACTTTGAGTCTATTATGCTGCAATCATTTTAAAATAGCAAACATTTCACTACTTATAATAATAATCATCCGTGCATTTGATATAGCACTTGATCATGTCTGCAAGACCTCTCAAAGCAATTCATAAAGTATACTGCAAAGTGAATTGACTGTATATTTTGTTGGCGAAATGCAGCAGTCAATTGCACACAGCGGAGTCCCGCAAACAGTCATGGATCGATTGACCAAATTATCATTATTTTTTATTATTACCTGTATTTATATTTTTGGAGGAATTATTACTGCCAGAAATGTGATCTGCCAATCAACTAAAAACGTGTTCCTACTTACTGCTAGGTAAACAGAAGTGTGCGGTATAAGGAAACTTACCCAATGTTTCGCCCTGCCCAGAAATCAAACTTAGAGGCAAGTACTCTAACCATTAAAATACAGGATTCCATGACTCCACTTGTTTGGAATAGGAAGTTTACTTTGATAAAATGCTTTATGCTTTACTGCTGATTTCTAAATTCATTTAATGCAAAGTAGTTGTAATAGACTGTTTACAGGAAAATTTTATAGTTTTGCAAACTCAAATGGCACAAATCAAACAGTTCTTGGTTCTAAATCAGAGGGTTGATAGTTTGAGGTCCATGGTCTCGATGTCACTCCAAATATGTTTTTTTCTGATGGAGGAGTTTCATTACTTTCAGCAAAATTGCCAGATGGATCAATGCAGTAATACAGGTCAGAGAGGCAATCTGTCCCGCATGGAGGAGAAAACATCATGTCCTATTTGGATTGTACAACCAGTTAGCCTTTTATTGCTAGATCCAATGATTGTGGTCATAAGATGCTCAAAGTGCCTAAAGTCAGGCGAATATAAAGTGGCGAACAAAATAAAAACAAGGGAGCCAAGTGCATTTTTTCTTAAAAACAAATTGAATTTGTTCTACCAATGCTTTAGAGGGTAAAAGCACTAAGTGGTGGAGCGTTGGGCCACAGAGGTCTGAAATTCACAGGTTCAAAACCAAAGCTATCTTTGCTGAGCTAGCTCAGCCTCAATCAACCTCACTACATTTAACTTCAGTATCTGTGAATAGAAAAATCAGCAGGGCTTCCACTTCTAATCACTATCTAGAGACACTGCTGGAAGGCATTTGTGTGTATAAAACCAAGTTTAGCTATAGAATAGCCTATCTGTACTCACTATCAAGGCTCACACCAGTGCTTAAGGTTTTTTTGAATGAGAAAGGGCAACAGTTGAACTGTGCTTACCTAGGGCAAGAAGACAATGAGTCAAAAAGAGGAAGAGTGGAGGGGCGAACATTAAAGATAAAATAGAAGGAAACAATACAATGAAGTATGCCACGTCCGCTGTCTGCTGTGTGTTCAGCAATTGTTTTTAAAATCATGTTAAAACCAGATGAGATCATTCAAATGATGCATCATCTAATTATATCGTAAGGAAAGTTATTTTCCAAGCTGTCTTAAAAACTGTTGTTACTTTGTACCAACCATATAATCCTAAACAGGCAGCAAAACACAACTAGAATACAATTTGGGAATGGGATGGGAATTTCAGTTTCGAGATTTTGCAGTAAGGGCAGTGGGAAAAGCTGCAGAGATGTGAAAAGAATGAGTTCATCTTCAGCAGCAATATTTCATGCTAGATAATGAAAAGTAATTCCTAAACCATCGCAGTTCTAACATCGCTAGTAAAGATATTTCAATCCCTGGAGCAATTCTGTAGTTGACCTTATGGTGTTTATCCCTGTTTAAAAACAATTTTACTCAAGATTCTTCTGTCTAACACTTTGGGAAATAAAGAGCCAGCATTGAGCCAGTAATAACAAAATCACAATTCAATAGCTACTTTCACATCGGAAGGACGTCCCAAGGCACAACTTTATTTAACCTTGAAGGTTATTGCTTATCTAATAATAGATTTGTTAATTTAATAGAGGCTTCAAGAAAATGATTGGAAATGGAAATGTACTTTTGAAACTCTTGAAACTTTTGATTTGTGAAAGTCATTTTTACAACAGACATCAGAAAGTATTTTTGAAGAAAGAGCTGAAACAGGTTACTAGGAAATGTTTGTATGTGCCAGGATCTTTAAAAATGGTTTAAGACTGTAGTTTGAAGAATTAGTATTCTCAAAGGATGAAACCATTTGCACTGAAGCATCTTCTTTATCCCTGATCTCTTGAGATCTTTTGAAAATCTATTATTCCCTTAAGGTACTGTGGGTAAAACTACAACTCGTTGCAACACTAAGCCAAACAGAAGAAAAAAAGAGACAAATGACTTCAGAAGGAGGGGTGTGTAGAAGAAATTTGTAGGTTTTGTTGAGTTACCGCATCGCTGCAGTTGGGATGCCCTTGGAGTAGTAAGAGGGGAATTGAGGTTCCTGATCACTACATAGAGACCCTGGTGGAAGGTGCATATTTATCGATATTTGATGAGGCAGTACTGAACTGTCTAATATGTCTGCCAATTCTCACTACTGAGATTCAAACCTGAAAAATGTCCACTGGTGTGAAGTTTCAGAGGGCAACCAGTGCCTGTGGAATCATACTACTTTAGAAGGTAAAAGAGACAAATGCGAAAGGAGTTGAGGAGGGAGGAGAAGCAGTTGATGGAAGATATGTTATTTACAGGTCCGGATGATGATCAAAAAAAAGTTCAGCCTCACTACACAGTTGTGTTTGATGATGGAGAAAATGTCCAAATGGAAAATAAGGTTTGGCATAAATTTTTGTTACACTTACATTGTTGTTGCCTTTGTATCTTGCTTACCAGAATACCAGATTAATAATAATTTAAGAAATTATTCATCATGCCTATCGTAGCCCAACTCCTCTAGCAGATCAATGCTAAGATCCTTGTCCTTACCTGGAAATGGCTGCTCGATCTTGCCCACCTGTACGATCTCCTGCAATTCTATTCCTCCAGTCATTCTCACTATACTGCCTACTGTGGCCTCCTCAATGCCCCTCTCCACTGTTGATGGGTAAGGTCCTTTCAGTCATTTTGCCTCCCCAACAAAATCCTCTCCTCTCGAAAGATCTTCTCCTGTCAGAAGAGAACAATTGATGGATTTTTTTCTCCTGCACTTTTGTGACAATAACAACACAATGACATTTGTATAGCACCTTTGACGTAGGGAGGACGTCCCAAGGCGCTGGACAATTAGTGTTTCGCATCTGAGCTGGGGTCGGGATCGGGGAGGGTGGAGGGAAATGGGGGTGACTGTTAATACAGTTGAAAAGGAGGGTCTTTAGGTGGGACTTGGAGCTGAGGATCACAAACTTCAAAGATGGGGGTGATGTGGTCACGTAGCTTGGTGCAGGAGAGGACAAGGGCTGCAGAGTTCTGGATGATCTGCGGTCTATGGAGGAGGTATTGGGGAGGCCAATAAGAGGACATTGGCATAGTCAAGCCTAGACATAATGAAGGAATGAATGAGAGTTTCAGCGGCCTGAGGGTTGAGGTAGTGGTGGAATCGGACAATGTTGCGGAGGTCAGGGAAGGCAAAGCGGGTCATGGCATGGATGCGGGGGAGAAAAGACAGTTGAGGATCTATAAAGTCAAAGAGCAAAGCTATTCCTCTCATTGTAGTTGGACAAATTAAATAGATTTACACAGAGCATGGAAGCAGGCCATTATCCCCAACCAGTGTTTATACTCCGCATGAGCTTCCAACCCTACTCATCTTTTCTTCTTTTTCCTCCCTCTTGTGTGCAAGTTGCTTCAAATTCTTCAATACCAACTTTTGCAACTATATTTTAGGAAAGGGATACATAATGCCAGCTGCTCATTTCTCTTTTCTTTTTAGGATGGTGAAGTCGCTCACTTTGTGTTGATTGCTGGTAAACCTATCAATGAGCCGATTGTAAAGCATGGTGAGGATGTACCTGAGGGCACTATAAAATACTTTGGTGTTTCAAAGAATTCGTTGATCAAAGTTGCGTTAAATCTCTGCTGAAAACAACTGTTTAACACCTGCCTTCAGCTGACAGTCACCCTTCTATTTGGAAGTAAATTGAGGTGACCTTAGCAGAGTCACCAGCACAAAATGCAGCACTTATGCTCCACAGTAGTTTTCTTCTGTGTACATTTATGGCTCCTGGCCCTAAACTCTAATAGTGACTATTTATATATTTCCACAGATCACAAAGACATTTTAATAATATTAATGATAATAATTATAGCAATTGATATACTGTAGTGCATCACATTGTTGAGCCGTCTCAAAGCGCTTCACAAAATATACTGTGAAGTAAATGTTATGGACGAACCATGGCAGCCAATTGAGCACAGTAAGTAAAGTGTCTGGGGTTAAGAAGATTGTTTCCTGGTGACAGCACGTTCACAGGTTTGTTTATTTTATAACTGGAGTATGTAATCATACTCACGTTTCATGTCAGTGAGTTATTATTATCTTAATGACAAATGTGCAATAGGCAAGTTAGTTCAACTTATGTTGGGGAGTGCTAACTTGACAGTGAGCGGAGTCAGACACAGGTACATACTTGCAATTCTCCAAATTTTCTGGGATGGGCGGTGGTGCAAACGAATGGTGTAGTATACATACTGGGTATATTAAAGAATATGTATAGTAATACAGCTATATTTCCATATACTGTAATGGTTTCAAACTTGAGTACTGTGTGAATTGGGATCACAGTTCATATAATAAATTAAATATAGTATGAGATCAAACAGATTGATAATGTTTTTCTCCCATAAGGTCCATTCGTGATGACTTCTGAGGGAGAAATTACACAGGCTTTAGAGGACTACCAAACTGGTAAAAATGGATTTGAAAAGGCAAAAATCTGGAAGTCAACGGCTATTTCTAAGCATTAGAAATTAAATGAATGTAAAGAATTACTATTTGCAACACTTTGACTCAATTAGAGTTCACTTCTTTTAACATGCTTTCCTTTTTCTATTCCATGTTCTAGTTCTGTAAAATTATGATGCTGATAGATTTTACAACCAGGGTACTGTGCTTCATATTGCAGAATACTATAATCAACAACAACTTGGATTTATATAGTGCTCTCCATGCCAGACGGCATCTCGGAGCGCTTCACAATAAAGGATCCCGGCGCCGAGCCAGGTGGAGGGGGGGAAAGATGACCAAAAGCGCAATTGAAAAAAAAGTCTTTAGGCGCTTCCTGAAAATAGGAAAGGAGGCGACAAGGCGAAGGGAGTGAGAAAGGGAGTTCCAGAGCCTCAGGGCATAGTACCTGAAGGCATGGCTGCTTACGGTTGAATGGAGGATTCGAGGGACAAGGGGGAGGCCAGACACGGTAGAGCTAAGGCAGTGTTGTGAGGAGAGAAGAGAGGTAGGGGAGGTGCAGAGGAGTGGAGGGATTTGATTTAATCCTTTGTTGCAGTTATCTATTTGTAAAAATAAAACAATCGAATATACTGTATTAAGATTAAAAGCAAATGTCTTCTGTACAGTAGCAATGCGTTGGGGCCTCACCTCACTTGGGGAGGGTCAAGTAAGTCCAGCAAAGACTGTGTGTGGAATGCAAAATAGTCATTGGTAGGCAAAGGGCCGTCCTTCTTATGTGAAAGGTACTATACAAATGTAATTTTGTTATTGTTGAAATAAGGTAATTGAAGGCAGCAGCCTCTTCGGGAGACCTGTTTTATGGAGAAACCAGGATCAAAGGGAATAATACACTTTTGTTATTTTGTGACGGTTTGTTCTGATTTATGTATAAATAAAATACTTATTTTAGTTCCAACAGTGGTTTTACCAGTTTGTTTGTGGCCACAAATGCCTTTATCTCTCATAAAGAAATTCAGGGCACCTGTGGCAGTTCGCAAGATGAACTCTCCATAAAACAGGATGTGGGTGCATGAACTTTAATGACCTTGTAAGTAACTGGGAAATCAATGCCCTGTATGTTCACAAAAGGATGTGCTGAAGTCAGACGGGTAATTGAATTTCTCTTTAATGTGAGGTTTCAACAAGGAAATTGGTACCAGCACTGCGAGAACAAAGTTGGTTGGTCTGAATGCTATTTTGTTTGATCAGCTGGATGTCTGACAAATGCGGAAACCCATAGCCATGCTTAGGATTATACAAACCAAACATATATATCATTTCCAAACAAATGGAGTTGTCCCTATGTTTGGGTGGAATGCACATTCTCTCCCTGAAATGATCCATCCTAATTCTGGGGAGTGTTAGGTGCAGATTGTTAAAATAAAATAACAATCATTGCATTTGATATAGCGCCATATCACATCAAAGTGCTTCACAAAATATACTGTAAAGTGAATTTTCTGTGGGCAAAACACGGCAGTCAATTGCATATAGCAGTGTCCCACAAACAGTTGTGGAGTGAGTGATGAAATCATACGAAATTTAAAAAAAATTATTACCTCTGGAAAAGCAAACTGACAACAGACTGACAACTGGGTTCCTACTGATTGCTAGATAACCAGAGACATGTAGAGTTGCCCATTGTTTTGCACTACCCAGGAACTGAACCCAATTCCTATTGCTCGGGAGGTGAATGCTGTAAATACTAAGCCATAGGACTCCTCGATATTTGGGGAACACAGAGGGTGTGTTGAGGTACTGCTGGAGTTTAACCAGCTTCAAGTACAAAGATATTGTGTAGGTGTAAAATCTCTTACTCCAAACAACACACAACTTATAGCCAAAGCTGCCAACATTGTGCTGAAATCTAGAGATGGCTCAGTGTAGCAAGGCAGAATTAACTCCTTTATGAATGCTTCCATTTAACAGCATTTCTTTGATTACTTTCACTGAACAATACTGACTTTCAGTTCTGACTACATTTCATAGCCACGCAAGGCATGAATGAATAGGCCTGGGCTTGCATAGAGCAGTAGATTTGCTGTAGGCTGAAGGGCAGGGAAGGCAATGCAAGTCACATCGCATTACGGCCCGGAGCATTCATGACAATCTTCAGGAAGAGCTATTAAGCCATTAAATCATTAGCTTCTGAAGACTATCTGATATGTAAGTGTAGTATAGTGCAGCCACCAGTAGTACAATTCAACCACATCAAGAATTGAATGTCTCATTCAAAACAATGACAGAATTGAATGTGTTTCCCAGCTTCCATATTCAATCAGATTCACACCACACTGTGATCTGCTTCTGGATCTAGTTCTGGACTGCAATTCTGCTATTAAGAACAGCCAATTATTGTGCACTGTTTTTCCACTGATTCACGAATTAAACTGAGCTGACCACAGAAGGTTCAAAGTGACTTCAGATCACAAACCTACATTATAAATGCTTAAGAACATTTATTTTAAACAAAGCCCCACATCATGACTTTGAATTTACTTGTTAGGCTGGTGGAATCTCTGATGCATTGTCAGAGGCACAGCCTTTTGAATGAGTCTTTAAACAAAGGCCCCATCTCCCTGTTCAGATCCCATGGCACTACTTGAAACGAGAAGAAAATTTCTCCCAGTGACCTGGCAACAATCCTTCAAACAAAATGTGTTACTCCACGGCTGTTTATGGAACATTATTATGCAGTTGTGTTTTCCTGCAAAATAAATAATCACTGTGAAGTTCTTCCTAAAGGATACTACATGTATATCACATACAAAGATTATTATTATTATTATAATGGTGACAGGCATGAAGCACTGAACTCTGGCTGCTGCAGAGTTGGCAGTACCCTGATAACTGACAGTGGAAAGTTGTGATGTAGAAACGGTAAACTATAACCATGCCATCCTCCTTGACCACCTCTCCTCCCTCATCCATCTTAGTGGGACCACACTCTACTCTCTTGTTTGAATCCTCCTTCACCCTCCACCATCACTTTGTCTTCACAAACGGTTTCTCCTTTTGCCCCCACATACCCATGGCATAATCCAAGGCTTTCTCTTTAGCTACATCCTTCTTCTCATTTACAAGCTCCCCCTTGATGATATCAACAACAATAACAACTTGCATTTAGTGCCCTTCACATCGGGTAGCATCTTGGAGACATCCACGGATATGGAGTCAACTTTCACATGCTTACAGATGACACTCAAATCTGCTTCTCTTCCTCTGGTCTGCTGATGTTCTTCTGGAAGCTTGCTTATCAGATATCAAGTCCTGGACAAGTGCCACCTTACTTCAGCTGAATGTTGTTAACACAGCAGCCATAATCTTTAAATCCTGTCAATGTCTTCTCACATGTGCCTCTGACCTCCTTAATCTCTATGGCCCTTCTCTCTGGCGCACTGAACCAGTGCATAATCTAGGCTTCAGGTTCAAACCTCAGCTGTCCTTCCTACCCCACAAATGGTCCCTGACTAGGACTGTTTTCCTCCACTTCTGCCACATTGCCCACCTCCAACCATATCTCACACTCAATGTAGCCAAACCCTTATCAACGGATTTGTTCCCACCTGTTTTTTCAATGCCCACCTCAACATTCTCCCCAGCTCCATCATTTATGATCCAATTAATTCAAAACTCTGCTGCCAATATCCTTATCCATACTAAACTCCATACCTTCCTACAAGGTTCATAGTACAAACAAGCAACATGGGATTGTAGTGTAGGCCATTAAAATAAATGTACTGGACTCAGCAGTGATATCCCTACAGGCTAATAGCCAGATGAGACTCACGAAGATTTATTGTTCACTGATCACTAAAAATTGGGAACTTTTCCACTCAATCTTTATACAGTATCAAGAAATCCCATTATAAGGTTTCAGTGCACGATAGAAAGTTGTAGCTACCAGCAAACATTAGCTCCAACTAACTGAGTCCAAACAAGTAAAATGATCACAGTGGGTGTGGTTCCTCAGGAAAAACACTCCAAAAGGCATCAATACCTTCAGGAAGAGGGAAGAGAAATGTCAAATTAAAAAGGTCAAATAAATACAGCCAAACCCAAGCGCATTAAATGCTGACAGTAATATTAGTTTTGTGTTTTGCTTGGGAGAGAGAGTAAATAACTATCTTGTCTCGTGTTACATGCTTCTAAAGTGATGGGTAGGTCCTAACAACAGTGATGTCAATTCTTTTCTGTGAGTGCTTCTACTGGTGGAGAGAAAGGCTAGACCTGGAAGTGAGCCAGGATTTAACTGCAGTTTCTGTCTGAGGTCTGGATCCCATTTAAGCCACATGCTGCTGCAGCTTCTAATGAAGTTCACGCTTCTGAAGGTTTGAGACAAAAGTACGAGTCCAGCTCTCTGAGACCTCCAAACTCTGGCATTTGAGCATACGAATTCCCCCTGGAAGTTGTTACAAAGCAGAAGAGAAGGAGTTATATTTAGTCCAACATCTTTTGGGAGACAGTAATGAGTGCGTTTGAGCATTAACCCTGTATTTGTTTATGCTGTGCAGCTGATGGTGGAGTCCGTACTTCTTTGTTTCCTAATTCCCTTCTGGCACGTGGCTACTTGATACTGTGTCTGAAGAGAAAGTCTGCAGCGATGTTTATATTCAACTTTTCAGCAAATGATCGATGAAACAGCTGAATATACAAAGAATCTCCATTCTGAGGAATTGATGGTGATATGGTTAACAATTTATTCCTTCCCAATTTCCGGAACTAAAGCGACAATCTCTTTACTTTGCCACTCAAGAAATGTAATGCTGAGCTGCGATTAATTGTGCCACTGCGTATGTAAAGCCATCCGCTTTGACAAAAAGAAACCAAGCATTTATACCTGATACTCAAATGTTGAAAATGAAAACTCATTACAGCGTTTGTGTGCACATTCTCATCTTGTCGCTTCTCCAGCTGTTGCAAGGAAATGATTATGAGTACAACTCGAGAGTGGTAGGTGAACCGCTACAATTTCTTTACTGTTTATTCACTAAATTAACCCCAATGGATACCGCACCAACTGTTGTACTGAAGTGGCTGATTGTCAGCCAAGACGTAGGTTTGTCATGTCATCGCAAACTTCCACACACTTTTTTTAAAAACAAAAGAGGTCTGATGTGTGTAATAGATTGGTATTAGCTGCATATATTGCTGTGTAACCTATATACATTACTTACTTTATTGCATTATTGGTGAAGTTCCCCCCCAAAATTGGTCACGATTGTTTGTGGGACACTGCTATGCACTTTTATTGGCTGCCGCGTTTTCCCAGTCAAAATATATAGTTAATTCACTTTACAGTATATTCCGTCAAGAGTTTTGTGAATACTTGAAAACATGATAAGCGCTAAGTCAAATGCAATGATTATTATTAATATTATTATTATAACCCATATTGAAGAAACGAAAATGCACTTTTTAAAGACAGGAATTTTAGATTCTAGATGGCGTGTAAATTAGCTTTTCATACACATATACTGAAATAATAATAATTATACATTCAATATCACTATTGAATTCTACCTTAATTCTGTGAGTAATTCTCATCCATTATGGTGGATGTAACATGTGCTAATTCAGAAGTTGAATATGATCCTTCCATATTCTCGGATTTCCAGATAATCTATTGTTCAGTGTGAGAAACCATCAATTAGCTGTAAACGCTATTGGCGCTGACACAATACCATCTGATGCAGTGCTATGGAAAGCGCTCCAATGCTAACCTGTTGCTATAACAATATAAAGTAAAATCCTCAAGGGATCCATTGTAAGATAGGTGAAGAAGGGGTGTTTCCTCGGTTTAGAGTTCGTACATCTGGCATTGCAGCACATTCTGTCTGAAAAAAAAGCATGGACTGATCACTCCTTCATCATTAAAATGGGGGCACTCCTTCATCAACACAACCATTGCGCAACGTATGTAATATGTGGTCCAGACATATAATGATTACTTTCATTAAAAAGACCCCTTGCTATTGAAATGCCATTGCATTGTAGAGAAGGGAAGATAATGTGTAAGAACAGCCACTTGTATTATATGGCAATGTGTTTTGAAGTCTTGTGGTAAAGCCTGCAGGCACTGGAATCACTTTAAAATCCCTGTAACCCACATCAAGCACTTCTGCTTAAGCTTTCAAGTTCTGCAGTTATTGCACTAAACTGACCAATACTGTAGCTGCTTTCCTCAATCTCCCCAATGGCACAGAGGTCCGCCCTCACAAAAAACTACAATAAAACTTTACATCAATAAATGTTTCACAGTCAAGCTTCCTACTAGTGACTTAAAACTGCATAAGTTTGTAAAAGCCCTGATTGTTCAGTTACTTGAAGCTTCATTTATGTGTCAAATCAAAATTCCTGAGGTCTTCAAACCATGAATGATATGCTTATTATTTGGTTTAAATATTTGGCTTGTTTGACTAGTAATATTATGTTTTAAAAATACTTTTGTGTATAAGCACCTTAAATGAAGCCAAATAATTAAGCACAGTATATACTGTGAGATACATTAAGTTGAAGCAAGTGAGTGAACTATAGCCTTGTAACTCATGTTGCTTTCTTCAGATAGTAATAATAACAATAACAGTCCTTGCATTTGATATAGTACCTTATCATTGTCTTTGAGATGTCTCAAAGGGCTTCACAAATAAAGTGAATTGACTGTATACAGTATTTTGTATATGAAACGCAGCAGCCAGCAGTGTCCCACAAAAGTCATGGATTGAAGTGGCCAATTTATTCTAACAATTTTTTTCAGAAGAAATTATTATCCCCGGAAAACTGATCCACCAATCAACTAACAACCAGGTTCCTACTTACTGCTAGGTAAAGAGGCAGAGGTGTATGGAGTAAGAAAACTTGCCCAAGGTTTCGCCCTGCCAGGAATCGAACCAAGGTCTCATGCTTGTGAGGCGAGTGCTCTAACCGCTGAGCTACAGGACTCCACAGAATATGTACGAGTTGCACTATAAAATTGAAAGTAAAACATTTTCATCGTAAAACCTGGTCCTCTGTTTTTCCATCAAGTGACCTGGACTTCTGAAATGCAGAAGACTTATTCTTGTCTTCCCAGAGCCTCCAACCATTATTAAAAATTCCATGGTCTACACACTCACTCACACCAAATTCTGAAGGCTTATTCTCCAATCCTCGTCAGGTTCCACTGTCTCCCTGTCTCCCAGCAAATCAACCTTTAAGGCCGTATTTTTACCTACAAATCCCCTTCATGCCTTAACACCTATCTATCTCTGATCTCCTCCTATCCCACTTCCCTGCTCGCTCTCTTTGTTTATTTAAGACAGACTCGCTGCATATCCCTTTCATTTTCTACCTCCCTAACCTCTAGTACTCTCTCCCTTCACCCTTCCATCCCTCTCTGGTTCATCAGACCTCAAATGCATCTCTTCGACCACACCTAAGGGTGCTTTCCCTACTCGGTGTCTGCCCCAATCATAGTAAATCACTCTGAGGTTATACCCTACATGAAGGACACTATATAAATATCAGTGATTGTTGCTCCACCTATTATTTAGTAATACAGGTATCCCCCAATTTACGACATTTTTATTTACGCTGTTTCGATTTAATGAACATAATTTTTTAACACCTTTTTATTGATATGCGACATTTGGTTTCATTTTAACAACAAAAATATTTGGCACATCTTTTTTGCACATGCGCAGTACAGTATATAGTGTATGTACGGGTTATATAATGGAACCACATGGGAAACCGCGTTTCAATTCACGACGTTTCGATTTACGTGTTATTTTTCAGGAACGCAACCCTGTCGTAAATCGGAGGATACCTGTAGCTAAGTAAAATGGTCACAACAATGGCCAATTTCCACTGGTCAGATGATACCTTATGCCAGTAGGCCAGGGGACGATCCTTAAAAGGAGCAAAGTTGTCTGTAGCTACAACTTGTCATTACTGCTTGCCTTTTTACTGTCTCATTTTTCAATTTCAACCTTAATCTTGCATGAGCCAAAACATCTATGAGAATGACCTTTACAAAGCGATGCTTTCCTATGTTCTTACTTTGCATTAATAGTCAGTCTATTATTGTTATTCCCTTAGACAGGCTTTATTATCACCTTACGACGCCGCTTAAAACTGAAAGTTCTTGAAGGAATTATATCTCAGTTGTAAGATATTACAATGCCATTGATGTAAAAGATTGCATTTATAACTGAATGAGATTGCATGCTTCTCCTGAATTGTAGCCAATCTTGCTATACAGACTGTCCAATAATAATTGGGTTGAGACTACCACAACTGGGCTGGACTCAAATCTAGAATTGAAAATGAAAGGTCAGTGTGCCACAACATTTTCTAAATATTTTATTTCATATAGCTCCATAAGGAGTTAACCAATCCTGTATTACCTGTTTTCTAGTGAAATAATAGCAATTTTTTACTAGTTATTATGGTATATCCTCCATATGTAATACACCAAATGCACTTGAAATAATTAACAATTAACAACATTTCCAAACTAACAATATTTATAATGTGGACATAACAGTAAAATGATTAATTTTCAGTATTATTTTATGGTTATTGCTTTTTGTAGATCTCACAATGTGGCATCAAGTATAAGAATACAGTATTATGACAATAACAGGAGTAATTTAAGGAATGTCTAAATTCTTAAGTAATCTGGCACTAAACCAACCATTTAAATAAACCATTAAACTATTAACAAGTTAACATTTGTAAATTGAAAATTTAGTGCAAATTATTCCACTTCTGAAGTATAAATTATATTTGTGGTCTGTAAAATTTAAATAACAATGGCAATAATTAATGGAGTGAAATTCTGCAAAGCCAACCAAAGGAATTCTGTTTTTTCTTAAAGTTACAGTCATTTATTTGCAAGAAAAAAACCTTTCCCAACATTCCTGAAGGTACTGATTCAGTCTGAGGTCCTGTGATGAGCAACATTTTCATAGTAGACAATATTGGAATAGACTATACTTATGATCAATATGTAGCCTCTGGTGCCCTCTGCTGCTCTATATTAGCTAAATATTTAACAATTGGACTTGACTGAATACTCCATGTCATCATCCAGAATCTGCGTGATTCAGAGTATACCAAAGCCATCTTACCAGTACCAACACTGGGGTAAAGGTATTCCCACATAGCAAGTTTCAGGCAGAGGGAAAATAGTTTTTGCCAGCTCATCAACAGTAACATGATTCATTGATTAAGAGTCAGCCAACCTAATATGGATAAGATTGAAATATCTTCTGCCAAACAATTATATGTACATTTTATCTGCAGGAGGCAATTCTGTAATAGTTAACAGGTTTTCCAGCATTGGTGACAACAAGTAAAGCTAAAAATAAAATCTTGTTAATCCACAGCAGATCAACTGGCATCTGAAAGGGAAAATTCGATTTAACATTTAGAAACTCATCTCTGTTTAATGATAATGTATGTTTTTTTTTTTGTTTGTTTCCATCTGGAAAATCTTGTTCAGTGACTTTTGCAACCTCCCCAGGCTCCTATAATTATCATTCGTAAAACTTGCAGAGAAACTGGACAAAGAATTGGAAAATACATGAGCATACAAGACCGCAGTAAAGCAAATAATTGATAAATGATCCAACAAACTAGCTCTCTCTGGTTTCTTGTTCAACGTCATGAGTGATTTTTTTTGTTACCTGTTTACTGAGACTTATGAAGCAGCAAAAATCATAACAGTTTGGCCTCATTCCTTCAATTGTTTGCTATCTCCCAGCCAGATAACTCAACATCTCAACAAGCAAGCACTATCCCATGGGGGGAAAACATAAGCAAAGTATTCTTGGGGTTGAGCTGCTTCCTTGGTGACGTGGTTGGCATGTCAGAAGCTTCCGTGACAGTCCTCCTAATACAGTTCCTAAGCCAAGCAGGTCCACAGTACTTCAAGGAATTTTTGTGTTAAATTATTCATTTAAAACTCCATTAAAGCTACTTGTGAACACATACAAACAAATTAATCAACGGAGAAGAATAGCACTCAGCCCTTAGCAACTAATTCACTACTTGAAGCATATAATGGACAATAATTTCTCCAGTGAATGGGACTTGGTCATAATTAATTGATAGGACTGGGAATTAAAGTAAACATTATTGAAGGTTATTTTGCTCTGATCACCAAATCATAGAATCATAGAATTTTACGGCACAAAAGGAGGCCATTCGGCCCATCTAGTCTGTGCCGGCTCTTTGAAAAGAGCGATTCAATCCCATTGCCCTGCCCGCTCCCCATAGCCTAATAGACCCGTTCTCCCTAAATAAAGATCTAATTCCCTTTTAAAAGTTGTTATCGAATCAGCCTCCACCACCTTTTCAGGCAATGCATTCCAGATTCGAACAACTCGCTGAGTGAAAAAATTTCTCCTCAGCTCCCCTCTACTGCGCCTTGAAACTATTTTAAATCTGTGACCACGAGTCACAGATTCACCCACGAGTGGAAATAGTTTTTCTCTATTTGCCCTGTCGAAACCCCTCATGATCTTATAAACCTCTATTAGGTCTCCCCTCAATCTTCTCTGCTCCAGAGAGAATAACCCTAGCCTATCTAGCCTCTCCTCATAGCTGAAGTCCCTCAATCCTGGCACCATCCTAGTAAATCTTCGTTGTACCCTTTCCAATGCCTTCACATCCTTTCTGTAGTGTGGTGACCAGAATTGAACACAGTATTCCAGCTGAGGCCTCACCAAAGTCCTATAGAGGTTAGTCAGCACTTCCTGACTTTTGTACTCTATACCCCTATTTATAAAGCCTAGTATCCCATATGCCTTCTTAACAGCCTTGTCTACCTGTCCTGCCACCTTCAACGAGTCACTAACACAAATCCCCAGGTCTCTCTGTTCCTTCACACCATTTAAAATTGTACTATCTAGCCTATATTGCCTCCCTTCATTTCTTCTCCCAAAATGCATCACCTCACACTTCTCTGCATTAAACTTCATCTGCCATGTGTCTGCCCACTTTACCAATTTGTCTATATCCTCTTGCAGATGGCTACTATCCTCCTCACTGTTTACTATTCTCCCTAACTTAGTGTCATCTGCAAACTTGGAAACTGTACTCCGTACACCCAAGTCCAGATCATTGATGTAGATTACAAACA
The DNA here is from genome assembly GCA_035084275.1 of Hydrolagus colliei. Taxonomy (NCBI): domain Eukaryota; kingdom Metazoa; phylum Chordata; class Chondrichthyes; order Chimaeriformes; family Chimaeridae; genus Hydrolagus; species Hydrolagus colliei. The sequence continues at coordinate 68,127,811 of CM068745.1, forward strand.
GCAATGGTCCCAAAACCGATCCCTGTGGCACACCACTGCTCACTTCCCTCCAATCTGAAAAACAGCCGCTCACTACAACTCTCTGCTTTCTGTCTCGCAGCCAGTTGTGGATCCACGCTGCCACTGTCCCTTTTACGCCATGGGCCTTTAATTTCATAATAAGTCTCTCATGTGGCACTTTGTCAAATGCCTTTTGAAAGTCCATGTAAACTACATCAACTGCGCTACCATTATCCACCCATTCCGTTACCTCATCAAAAAATTCTATCAGATTTGTAAGGCAAGATTTGCCTTTAACAAATCCATGTTGACTGTCCTTTATTAGCCTATATCTTTCTAAGTGAAGATCTACCTTGTCCCTGATTATGGACTCTAGAAGTTTGCCCACTACCGACGTTAGACTGACTGGTCTGTAGTTACCAGGCTTGTCCTTCTGCCCCTTTTTATACAAGGGAGTAACATTAGCTATCCTCCAGTCCTCTGGCACGACCCCTGTGTCCAAGGAAGATTGAAAGATCGTGGCCAGAGTCCCTGCTATTTGCTCCCGTGCCTCACTTAGTAACCTAGGGTGCATCCCATCCGGACCGAATATTGCAAATGGAGCAAGTTCCTGAATGAGCTAAGCCCAGTTTGAGTATAACTTATTTGGAGTGAAGTGATATGGAGTATAAAAGCCAGCAAGGACTAATTTAGGCCGAACGGCCTGTGTTCATACTGTAGATTCTATGTAAGTCATGTAATAGAATAATACTAATACTCCTTGCATTTGATATAGCGCTTTTCACATCCTCTAAACGTCTCAAAGCCCTTCACAGAATATATTGTAAAGTGAATTGACTGTATATTTGTGGGAGAAACACAGCAGCCAATTGCGCACAGCAGTGTCCCACAAACAATCGTGCATTGAAGTGACCAACTTATTATTGTTCTTTTTGAAGGAATATTATAAGGTATGTAGAGTAAGGAAACATGCCCAAGATATCGCCCTGCCAGGAATCAAACCCAGGCCTCTTGCTTGCAGGGCGAGTGCTCTAACCACTGAGCCAAAGGGCTCCACAATGAAAGAATAAAAGCTAAAGTTGCTAATGCATTTTGTTTGTAACCTATATCTTTTACATTTATACTTTATTAACATTTCAGAATAATATTGCAAATTATTCAGCCATTCAGCAGCTGAGCGGAATGCATCTTTCTGCAACATTCTGGTTAGTTTCATTTCTTCATTTCAGAAGCAGAGCAGAGTGAGTTTAGAGCAGCAAATCAGATCTGCCTCCAACGTAAGGGAATTACTGTCAATCTTTAACTCACTAGATTGCAAACTGTGGAAGTGCCGTCAGAAACTAAGACATCTGGTTGGCCTCGACACGCGATCACGATCTACCCGGTTTGCTTCTCCTTATTATGATCCAGAAATTCTCAACTGTAAGTGTTTTAAAACTTGTTCTATGCTTGCCTTATGCTTTGCATTGTTTATATACAAGTGCTAAACAAGTGGAGTTTAATTCACAGCATATTTTCCATTTATTTTCTCTCTTCAATGTAGCCATTGATGAGGAATGGCTGAAGACTCAGTGTGTCCCCAGGGAATCGTGTGTTGATGTTGCTAAAGAACTTGGAAGTGGCACAAATACGTTCTTCAAACCTCCCTGTGTGTCTGTGTACAGATGTGGTGGATGCTGCAATGAAGAGGGTCTGGTCTGCACGAATATCAGCACATCCTACATCAGGAAAGCGGTGTCTGCAACATCTTTGCCTTTTCTGTGTAGTCTTTATTTATTTTTCGTATTTTTCAAAAAAGAAAGTAAATGTGTTATTGACATTGCAAAGTTGGTCGATAACTTTCAAGGAGAAGAAGCCATATTAGCCTTTCAAACCAATTTACTCTGTCAGTTTTCTCAATCGATAATTTGGCTACATTTGGAAAGATATCCTCACTCATAAGAATTCAACAAACAACAACAAAATTACATTTATAGAGTGCCTGTCACATCGGGAGGATGTCCCAAGGCACTGTTCATATTCAACAACACCAAAATTACACTTGTATTACACCTTTCACGTCAGGAGAAGGTCCCAAGATGCTGGGCAATCACTGTTTCAGACCTGAGCTGGGGTCAGGGATGTGGAGGGTGGAGGGAAATAGGAGGATTTGGGGTGACCGATGGGACCATCGAAGAGGAGGGTCTTGAGGCGGGACTTGAAGGAGACCAGGGAGGGGGCAAGGCAGAGGGACCGTGGGATGGAATTCCAGAGATTGGGGGCAGAGTGCCTGAAGGCTCACCCGCCAATGGTCGGCAGACGTGGAGCAGGCTGGAGCCTGCTGAGTGGAGGGGGCAGGCAGGTTGGTAGGGGGATAGGAGATCACAGATATAGGGTGGGGCGAGGCTTTGGAGGGCTTTGAATGTGAGAACCAGGATCTTGAATTGGATCCTCTGGGAGATGGGGAGCTAATGGAGTCAGGCGAGGATTGGGGAGATGAGGTCATGACGCTTGGAGCAGTAGAGGACACGGGCCGCATATTTCTAGATTATCTAAAACCTATGGAAGGAGGAATTGGGAAGGCCGACAAGCAGGGCAGTGGCGTAGTGGAGCTGGGATGTGATGAAGGCATGAATGAGAGTTTCAGCAGCCTGTGGGGGTGAGGTAATGGCGGAGTTGGACAATATTGCGGAGGTGAGGGAAGGTCATTGCTTGGATGTGGGGGAGGAAAGACAGTGGAGGATCAAACAAGAACCTAGGTTCCTGACTGGCTTGGTGACGTTGCGATTCATGACAATATCCTCAGTTTATCCTTAGATTTGTCAAAACTAATTTGCGGAAACACTATTTTCGAAACTAATCTGCAGAAATACTGTACTATTTCAGTAAGCAAGTGGTAAATCTTTAGAACAGATTCCTTAGGGAGACGGTGGAAACAGAAAGTGTCCATTCATTGAAATGCAAATTTAATTTAGAAAATAATACTGTATTTGGGATACAGATTACGAGTAATTTGACAAATTATAAACAATAGTAAGTGTAATATGCTCAGAAGAAGCGGGTAACTTTGGACCTAAGAATCCCCCAAACTTTCCACTCTGTTGTTGACTAATCCATACACAATTAATTGCTACAAAACATCTCCATTATTGTAGCATGCGACTGCTTGAATGGTAGAAGGCAAACTACATGGACTTTGGTCCAAATGGACTCCACCCACACACACCCTCGGACTCACTATCAAGTCTTATATGTGAATAGTGGCTCTTGAGCAAGATACTGGAGGACAACCAGCGCCTATGGGATCATAGCCCAATAATAGGAAGTAGATAACTTCTGAAGAGGGGAGAGAGAAGAAAATTAACAAAGGAAATTGGAAAGAGAAAAGAACTGGCTGAACACCAGTTATTGGATTGAAACTGCAGAGCAAATAGCGAATTCATTGTGAAAATTGCCTGGGAAGTAAAGTATGTTTCTTACAGGGAACCCCACATTAATCTGACTCATGAGAACTCTGCTCCAATTTGAGATAGCTTGGGAGCACAACCTCTGAAACTCTGCAGCTGAAGTCTCAAAGAGGGCAGGTGGAATGAGTTCAAGGTGGGCTTTGAAGCGAGAGAGAGAGAGAGAGAGAGAGAGAGAGAGACAGACAGACAGACAGACAGGGTAAGAAGGTGAGAGTGAAGGCTGAGGGATAGGATTTTACCCTGTACATGTTACAGCAAAGCGTCTTTAAAATTCTAGCTACATTTAAGAATTTGCCAATTTCTGAATGCTCTAAAATGCAATATGAAAAGATTAAATATAGACTCAGATGGAATTTTCCCCCCAATCATGCTTAAATCCACTGGTGCCTGTTTCGAATGGATTAATTTAAAGATCTTCACTCTCACATACTCCCTTCTTGCTCCAACTTGCCCTACCATCTCCCTGTGTCTCTGGTCTCCCCGAACCCCACTCATCTTCTGCGAAGGAAAGAAATTAGATGAGGAATTAGTTTAATGCAAACAATCAAAATAATGTTGTTACTAATGTTTCCACTATACTGTATTTCTAGCTGTTTGAAATAGCTATCCCCCTGACCAATGTACCAGAGCTTGTGACAATCAAAGTTGCTAACCACACAGCTTGCAGATGTATCTCCAGTCGACACAAATACTCTATCATCCGAAGATCAACTCTTACACATTTTGAAGAGAGGTAAGTGAAAGTTCCGTTGACTTAGAACTTGGAGCACTGTGGGAAGATAGCACTTTAGTGATTCACTACCCGGCAGGATGACAGGTTAGGATATAAATCTGAATCTTGATTTTCATCACTACTCATGGCCCTTGCTGGTCAACTTCTCAATGACAACAACAACACAATAACAACTTTAATTTATATAGAACCCTCCATGCTGGACGATATCTCAGAGCACTTCACAATAACGGATCCAGGGGGTGAGCCAGGGGCAGGGGGAGAAACATGACCGAAGGCCTTTAGCTGACCTTTTCTGAGAAAGCTGAGACCTGAAACTGGGAAGAGAGGGGGAGAGGTGAAGGGAGTGAGGAAGGGAGTTCCAGAGCCTCAGGGCATAGTGGCTGAAGGCATGGCCGCCGATGTGGAGTGGAGGATTCGGGGGACAATGAGGAGGCCAGACCTGGTGGAGCGAAGACAACAGGTGCTAGTTTGAGGCAAGAGGTCGGAGAGGTAGGGGGGTGCAGAGGAGTGGAGGGATTTGAAAACAAGGGTGAGGATCTTGAAATCAATCCTCTCTGGGACAGGGAGCCAGTGAAGTCTTGCAAGAACTGGGATAATGGGAGAGCGAAGTTTGGTGTGGGTGAGAATACAGGCAGCAGAGTTTTGTATGAGTTGGATTTTATGCATTGTGGCGGAGGGGAGACCGGCGGGGAGGGCATTGGAATAGTCCAGCCGAGAGATGACAAAGGCATGGACCAGGGTTAGGGTTAGGGTTATGGGGCGAGATATTGCCGGAGACGGGCGATCCGTCGGAGGTAGAAAAAAGCAGTGCTGGTGTTGGAGGAGGAAGGACAGTTGGGGGTCGAACCTGACGCCTAGGTTGGGCACAGGTTTGGAGAGTTTTAGGGGCAGGCTGGGAAGGTGGAGGAGTTGAGAGCCGTGAATGAAGACTTTGATGAGAGCCAGATATGGCTTCTGTCTTGTCAACATTCAGCTGCAGGAAGTTTGTGCTCATCCAGCTCCTGATGTCTGACAGGTGGCTGACAGAACATCAGGGGACTGGAGGTCGCAACTAAAGAATTATGGTGAGTCAAAATGACTTTCATTCTTTCTTTGAGGCGTTTCTTGTGTTCTTAATGTATGATAATTTTGGTCACCTTCAACTGGTCTATTCAGAGCAATGTTAATGGAGAATCTAAGACAAGTCATCTATCAGTCGTTTGCATGGAGGATTGGTTCATGGTATGCCTGTGTGTGCAAGAGGATTCTAAAGAGAGAGGGAGATCTGGAAGTATTTCTTTACCTGGAAGATAATTACAATATAATACAAAATTTAAATATATATAGAGTCTTCCATTTCAGGAGAACGTCCAAGGTATTTAATTAATAACTTAAATAAGGTTCCCAAAAAAGGTGATTGGACTCATGATACTGTACTTACTTAAAAAACTACTTAATACAGTGATGGGTTTTCTGGAAAGATTCTTATACTTAGCAGCAGGTACTTACTAACAGTAGTAACTACAGTCGATTCACCATCTAATGTTTTGCTTTGCAGCTGCCTGCACTCTGACAGTAAATGCTTCACAGGACAAGTGTGGGATAAGCAGAAATGTCACTGTGTGACTTTGGACCGAAGGCAAGCTGGTGAGAATTTTTGTGCTTTCAAATTAGCTCGGATTTTATACACAGAATATGAATCCAGAAAGAGTTGCATCTTTTAAAACACCTTGTTCTTTTTATCCAGAACTTTCCCCAATCGCAGAATTGGCTCTCTGTGGACCCTATCGGCAATTTGATGAAGATATGTGTGATTGTGTTTGCAGAAACATAGAAAATCATGAAACGTGTTTCTGGAAACAGAAAATATTTGATCCATATTCCTGCAGGTACAAAATATTAAGAAACAAATGGCTGTACTGTACACTAAGAGGAATGCTGGAGGTTGTATACTGACAATGAGAATGTACTGTTACTGTACTTATAAGGAGCATCTTCTACCTTCATTGTATAGTCAATTCACTATACAATATATTCTGCGAAGCACTTTAAGAGGTCTTAAAGATATAAGGCATACTCTGTTAGTTATCTGTTTTGGGGTGAATCTGCAATAAGTGATGTTGATTATCAAATTACAGACTGCATCACTCCTCTTTACGTCACAGGTTGTTTACAGATATTGAGTTTTTTTGTGCATGGGAACAAGATTTAAGCATTTAATGATAATTTGCTGAGGTCAATTTTCAGAGTTTTAGGGAGAGGTGCTGAATTTTCTTACTTCTTTCTCTTCAAACTTGAAATTTTCTCAGATATTGAGTCACTGTTTGCTCCATCATTTTGCTTTCTGAGTTTAATTTTTGTGATTTTTCTACCTTGTATATGCAATATCTTGTTTTCAGAAGGTTTTTGGGAGCATGTCATGTTTTGGGGACTATGAGCTCACACTCCAGACTGACACTGTAGTTCGGGGAGAGATACAGCATTGTCATTTTATTGTTGTTGGGGAACTGTGTCCTTCAGATGAGCCATTTAAACCAACGCCACACCTGGCTTTTCAGGTGGACATAAAAGTTCCTAAGAACTTAAGAGATCCCATGAAAATTCAAAGAGTTTCTGTAAATGACCTGGCCCGCAATGCTCCAGCTAATCGGTCATCTGCCTTCCAGCTGTTGGTGGGACAATGCTGTGTGCAAATTGGCTAACATGTTCACCTATGAATTTGTAGAAAACGTTTGTGAAACACAGTGAGGTACTTCAATGTGATAAGGCATTACAAATTTCAAATGTAATTTTTTAAAATTTGTTTTTACTGTACCTTTGCTCTTTTTTATCTGAAACATAATTTTCCATGTTTCCAGTTTGTGTTTTGGGAGGACATAAAACTTGTTTGCAGAACAATTTTTTCTAAAAGGGAGGACAGCTCATTGAAGAGATAAATTTCAGTAATAAAGTAATATTACCTGTACCAGTGTTTGTGGCTGTTGCCAAATGAGGTTATTCACTGATAATACTGTACTATAAAAAATATATCCTTGTGCATGTTGGAAAGTTGTTCTACAATTATTGCCTTTGTTCAATGTAAGTTAAATTAAATTTTGTTCATAGCACAACCGATGGAACAGGTTCCCTGTGTTTAACAGAATGGGGTGCAAATAGGTCATTGTCAAAGTAATTTTTATTATAATTTACCAAAGATTGTACACAGCATATCAAAATACAAGCATCAAGTATTCTTTTATATATGCTCCTCCCAGTTTGCTGTTGCACAACACTCATCAAACAAAACAATAAAAAGTCATGTAACAGCTGAATTTCACTAATTACAGGTGAAGGGATTATTGAAGTTCAGGTCTGGCCTATGCCTTTTCTCTTATAAATTCCCACCATTTACAGTATCTCTAATTCCATTTGTTGTGGGACAGCTTTCAAACAGTTGATATCTCTTTTGATCCATTCTATCTGTTGTTACAGCTGTGTGGACAGACATGCCTGATTATCCCACTTCAGATCCTATCCATGGGAATGGTCTTCAATTACAAGTACTGCCAATGTGAATGGAAGTGAACACTAACATAGCACACAAAGCAAGAGTCCACCCACAATGATGTATGGATGCATTTCTTTTAATAAAAGGAGCTAGTACAACACACCTAGCCTTGCTTTAAATTATTGATACTGAAGAATTATGTAAAATATTAAATGTAGCAGCAATTCAAATTTGTCTGTCTTTCATTTCTCGAACATAAAAATATTTTCTGTATGTAAATTACATAATAAAGATATATGTAACATCTTGATTGAATTGGTGGTCAAAGTGATGCATCACATTATTATATGTGATTGTCACATTCCTTATATTATAATATTATAATAATAAAATAATATTATTATTCCTAACATTCTTTCAGTTCTCCTCTTTTAGCCCCATCCAATTCTTCACCAGCCCTGTGACCAGGAAAGCAGAGTAACAGCCTATTCCTCTGAAACCTATTGGTAAGAAGTCCTTCTTTGTGGGAAATTACCAAGTGTCCAAAACCAACTTTCACTTGAAGGCATATTAGTAACTAAACAGAGATGCAATTAATGCCATTACGACATCACCAGATTGTTCAGGAAACAGTTACATGATAAGGAACACTGACTGTCTGAATAATATAAAATTTAACTACAAGTTATTTTTAATAGTAATAAATAGAAAGTTTATTTTGTGCCCATTAAATCAATTGGTGACAATCACTGACTTAATGCAACTTTTTAAGATGAATGAAAGTGGTATTCCCTGAATTGGCATTGAAATGTTCAGATCTGCAATGTGATCATCTTAATGATTTCAGAAAGAGATTTTGAGCAATTGAATGATGTCAGGAAGGGGGATCTTGGTGGACTTAATGACCTGGAATTTAGCCATGTTTGCTTGAGAATTGGCAGAGTGCAGGAAGTGAATTGGCTGGCAAGACACACGCAGTGAATTAGATCCACATTATAACTGAATCTCCGGGACAGGGCTGCACTGTATCAAGTGCCTTTCATGTAGAACATCTCAAAGTAATTTACAGGGATGGATTTCAAGACTGAGGTGGTAGGGTGACGAGCTGGAGGTATTGATGGGGAATAGATGGGGGCAACAACAAAATTACATTTATAGAGCGCCTTTCACATTGGGAGGGTGTCCCAAGGTGCTGGGAGGTGGTCAATGGGAGTCAAAGAGATTTTCACATGGGTTTAGAAAGCAGATAGGGAAGGAGGAAGGGTTGAGAATTGCAGAGAGCAGAGCAAAATGCCTGAAAGCACTCCACACACCCCGAGCCTCACTTTTACCCTCAATCCACACACAGCTGAGTCTCACCTTATTTGGATACTCTTACATAAGAACAAGGAGCAGGAGGCCATTTGGCCCCTCGAGCCTGCCCACCCTTCAATCACATAATGGGTGATCTTCTAATCTAACTCCACTTGCCCACCTTATCCCTATATCCCTTAACTCCTTTCATCCATAATTTGTGGGACAAACAAATGTTTGTGGGACACTGCAGTGTGCAATTGGCTGCCCTGTTTCACCCACAAACATACAATAAATTCACTTTACAGTATATTCTGAAGCGCTTTGAGACGTTGATAAGATGTGAAAAACGCCTATATCAAATGCCAGGATTATTATTACATCTGTGACCTCGCTCTCACATTACACTTATCCGAGCCTCACTCTCACTGCGTACACCTCACTCTCACTGCACACATCCGAGCCTCACTCTCACTGCACACACCTCACTCTCACTGCACACACCTCACTCTCACTGCACACACCTGAGTCTCACTCTCACTGCACACACCTGAGTCTCACTCTCACTGCACACACCTGAGTCTCACTCTCACTGCACACACCTGAGTCTCACTCTCACTGCACACACCCCACTCTCACTGCACACACCTGAGTCTCACTGCACACACTCGACTCCTGCTCTCCTCCCATTATTTCCACTGACGGCTTCGTTGTGGAGGCGGGGGTTAACCTATAAACCGTGAGCAAGGCGACCCGACACACATAGACATACACACACACACACACTGCCAGCCAGCCAGAGATACACACAGGCAGGCACACACAGGCAGATACACACAGGCAGATACCCACTGACAGCCAGACACACACACGCAGATACACACTGACAGCCAGACACACACACACACACAGATACACACAGTCAGATACACACTGACAGCCAGACACAGATACACACAGGCAGAGATACACAGACAGACACACTGGCTGCCGCCCCCGCCGCCCAGTCTCTCCCGGGACAGCCCCGAGTCCGCCGGGTTGCCGGCGGCGGCAGTGTCGGTGTCGGCCGGTTCCGGGCCCGGGCCCAGGCCCAGGCTCAGGCTCACCGGGTGTGTATGGTGTCCGATTTCTTCTACCCCAACATGGGCGGCGTGGAGAGTCACATCTACCAGCTGTCGCAGTGCCTGCTGGAGCGGGGCCACAAGGTGGTGGTGGTGACCCACGCGTACGGCTCCCGGCGCGGGGTCCGGTACCTGACCCACGGCCTCAAGGTCTACTACCTGCCGCTGCGGGTCATGTACAACCAGTCGACGGCCACCACCCTGTTCCACAGCCTGCCGCTGCTGCGCTGGATCCTGGTGAGGGAGCGGATCGGCCTGGTCCACGCTCACAGCTCCTTCTCCTCCATGGCCCACGACGCCCTGTTCCACGCCAAGGCCCTGGGCCTCCGCAGCGTCTTCACCGACCACTCGCTGTTCGGTTTCGCCGACGTCAGCTCGGTGCTGACCAACAAGCTGCTGACCGTGTCCCTGTGCGACACCCACCACGTCGTGTGCGTCTCTCACACCAGCAAGGAGAACACGGTGCTGAGGGCGGCCCTGGAGCCCGCCCGGGTGTCGGTCATCCCCAACGCCGTGGACCCCACCGACTTCACCCCCCGGGCCGGCGGCAGGCCCGACCCCCGCACCCTGACCGTGGTGGTGGTCAGCAGGCTGGTGTACCGCAAAGGTAAAGAGTGAGTCGTGGTTCGTGACAAGTCGTCGTCGTCGTCGTTATGGTTGTTAATAATGATAATAAGCATTAAAGTCATGCTCGCGTTTGATGGTGATAATAACAATGCTTTTCACATCTTCTAGACGTTTCTCTCAATAGAAGGCAGGCTCAGGGAGAGTGTGTGTGTGTGGGGGGGGGGGGGGGGTGGGGGAGGGGAGGAGGAGGGGGGGGCAAATGGGGTGGGGGGTTTGCCCTGTGATTGTAGCCCAAAGTCTACCCCCGCAGTCACCTGAAAACACCTACACGCGTTATAACCTAATAAATAGTACAGCTACTAACAATAATGATCCTTGCATTTGATTCAGCGCCTTGCCTGCCTCACCATGTCTCCGAGACGTCTCAGAGCACTTCACAGCCATATATATATATATATATACACATACACCGTGAATTAATTGACTATTTTGTGGGTGAAACGCAGCAGCCAATTGCGCACAGCGGTGCCCTGCAAACAGCCGTGGATTGAAATGACCGATTTATTATTGTTTCTTTTTTTTCTTGAGGGATTATTATTATTGCCCGGCGTGTGGAATAAGGAAACTTGCCCAGGGTTGTGCCCTGGCTGAAAATCAAACCCAGGTCTTTTGCTTGCAAGGCGAATGCTCTAACCACTGAGCTAAGGGACTCCATGTAGGGGCTAAATGTTAGTATAGTAAAAGCCCGTTTATCCGGCACCCGCGGGACCTGGCCATTGCCGGTTAAAGCGCCTGCCGGATATTCGGGCAAAACCCACCACAAAAAAATTTAAGTTCTTTTAACACACACCATACTCACCAGACTAAATAATAACAGATAATAACAGAATATTGTATTGGTACTTATGGTTAAAACCACTCTCTTGCGCTTCTCACCTTTACTGGTTGAGGTTTTTAGTCCAGCGATTCTTTTTTAAATGGAGGACGACAAGCGGGTAAAATAAATGACAGTGCGATTTTACTAGCGGCAAGCCGATAGCCCTAGACTCTACTAGCGGCAAACCAAAATACTGCACCTGCGCGACAAAGTGGGTTATCGGCTTGCCACTAGTAAGGTTTAAAAGTCACGCTCCGTTTTTTTCACCCGCTTGGCGTGCTCCATTTTAAAAAGAATCGCTGGACTATAAACCTCAACCGCAGCATCATGGCTTCAAGCACAGCATCTACCAGCAAAGGTGAGAAGCGCAAGAGAGTAGTTTTAACAATAAGTACCAATATAATATTCTGTTATCTTATTTATGCGTTTACAAATGCTCCACCGCTATTGTTCCGGATATGTTCTGGTTTATCGAATCGGGACTTTTTTTTTGGTGTGCCGGTTATACGGAAGTGCCGGTTCATCGAGTCACGGATAAACGGGCTTCTACTGTAATAATAATAATCCTTGCATTTGATATAGCGCCTTATCACCCCTTCGAGTTGTCTCAAAGCGCTTCACAGAATATACTGTAAAGTGAATTGATTTTTAAGCACCCTGAGATGATATCCTGCGTAGATAGTGCTATATGTAACTGGATGAAGACTGATTTCACATTATGTTCCACCACTCAGCCAGAAGCTGGATCTAATTATTTGGGACGACTAACTATAGTTTATTTCTGAAAGCAAAAACAAATTCCTCTTCCTTTCACTTTGTTGTCCATTATTGATGTCTTCAGCGCCTTGGGAAGTCCTCCCAATGTGAAAGGCGCTATATAAATGTTATTTTGTTGTTAAATAATAATCCCTCAAAAAAAGTAATAAATCGTTAATTTTCAATCCACAACTGTTTGTGGGACACTGCTGTGCACAATCGGCTGCAGCGTTTCGCCCACAAGATATACGGTCAGTTCACTTTACAGTATATTCTGTGAAGCGCTTTGAGACGTCAAAAGAGCTACATCAAATGCAAGGATTATTATTATACAAGTGCGAGTTGTTATTGTTGACTGTATATTTTGTGGGCAAAATGCAGCAGATAATTGCCCACAGCAGTGTTCCACAAACAGTCATGGATTAAGTGACCATATTATTAGAATTATTATAATATTTTGAGAAGGATCACCACCCCCAGAAAAGCGATCCGCCAAACGACTAACAACCGGGTTCCTACACGTTGCTAGCTAAACAGAGATGTGTGGAGTAAGGAAGGTTGCCCAACATATCGTCCTGCTGGGAATCAAAACCAGTACTGGCATAAAAAAATTAAAGCTCCTTTTTTACGCACAGAACGACAAAAACACTTCCGATTGGGAGTGAACTTGACTGATTCGGCAAGATTCTCTGAAATGTGGGAATGGATTGTGGTCTGAGCTTTTGCTGTCTATCTGAAAAAAAAATCTTGGATTGCCACAGAAAAGTGTCTCTGTCAAACTTGTTTTTGGTGGTTTCCTCATTCCTCTGGCAATGCTTTTAGTCACTACACCCATAAACTAAGGAACTCAGAGGCCTTGCCTTCTTGCCCATTTTCAGAATAAACCTGGGCCTTCTTCGACCATGCCTGCAGTGATTTCTCCCTGGCTTGGTAGGCTCTGCCAGTGTTAAAATATCCAAGATGACTTGTTTGTAGGACAGTGATGTGCCCACTTGGTTGCTGCATTTCTTCCACAAAATATACAGTCAATCAATCAATCCACTTTGCAATGTATTCTGTGAAGTGCTTTGAGAAATCTCAATAATGTGAAAAGGCGCTATATCAAATGAAAGATTTATATAGAGCCATATATTCTCAAGACTCTTCATAACTGAATCCCTCCTTACTGAATCCCTCCCTCACTGAATCCCGCTTTCCCCCCAATCCCTCCATAACCCACCATATGTCTAGAACCATTTTCATTGAATGTATACTGCATCTTTTCTCTTGCATCCTTCCTGTAATTGGGTACCTGCAACAGCTCCAACAATACTCAGCATTTGGTGAAACCAATTCTGTAGTAACCAACAGAGATGTGATTGTGCTATTGAAGAGGAATTGCAAGCGTGTATTCAAACAAATTGATTTTATTTATTTTTATTTTTTAAAGTTTAAAACTGTAAATGTAACCTTCAGTTTTTGTTTGCACACCTAGGAATAGATTTGCTCGCTGGTATAATTCCAGAATTATGCCAGAAGTATTCTAACTTGCACTTTCTCATTGGTGGAGAGGGACCTAAAAGAATTGTACTGGAGGAAGTCCGAGAAAAATATCAACTCCATGACAGGTACATGTAAATGTTGTCCTCTTTTCCTTTATTTTTGTTGTGGAAGTAAAGAAACAAAGTGTGGTAGGTGTGTAAGGCCACATTTACAGATGGGAAGGTTTATACTCCACAGGTCAGTAAGTTTAGCATGTTTTTGATGCTGTGCTGGAACCTTGAATGCAAATATTTGTCATTCTGTAAATAGAATATTCCATTGTTGAACAAGTCTTGTGTAGAAGTGTTCCCTAATTTATATACCATTCCAGGTTCAAAGCAAATGAGGAGATAGTTCTATGAATAATTCATATATTTGGTTCTAGATTATTTGTTTAGTTAATTTAACATGCATATAAAATTAATGACTAATTCAATGGTTAGAGCACTCGCCTTACAAGCGTGAGACCTGTGTTCGAATCCAGGCAGATAAGGGCGAAACCTTGGGCAAGTTTCCTTACTCCACACACTTAATAGTCCATCCGAAAAAAACACAATAATAAAAAGTCATTTTCAATCCACGATTGTTTGTGGGACACTGCTGTGCGCAATTGGCTGCCGCGTTTCATCCACAAATATACAGTTAATTCACTTCACAGTATATTCTGTGAAGTGCTTTGAGGCGTCGATAAGATAGGAAAAAGCGCAATATCAAATGCAAGGATTATTATTAAGGCATAAAAAGATACTTCTTTTCCCCCCACTCAACAATAAGAACTTGGTTTACTTGCTGTTCATCTCTTTCTTGCTTTAAACTACTACTCGATGTTTATGTATTTATGGATCATTTACACAGACTCGGTAAATGGCTTATCATTTAATTGGATGACAAAGTAGATTTTTAATTCAACTAAATCCACTTATGATATGTTCTTTTGTTAAATAGCAGCTTGTAATTTAAAGAAAAAAGATGTTTTGGTTAGTTCTTTGATTTTGACTTTGTTTTTTCCGTGCAGGGTACGTCTTCTGGGTGCTCTGGAACATAAAGATGTGAGAAATGTTTTGGTTCAGGGACACATTTTCCTCAACACTTCCCTGACAGAAGCTTTCTGTATGGCAATTGTTGAAGCAGCTAGCTGTGGTCTCCAGGTAATGCATTTCCTGCCCTATATGTATTATACAGCTTTGTATTTGTATAGCTTTCAGGCCTAGTGCATCCCGTCTATAGTGGATTTACAAGCGTGTCCTTTCACTTGTGGAGTGCCCAGCCAATGAATCCTCCATTTGCTTTCCTTAATGCTGTAATAAATCAAGTAAGAGCTTAGCATAATTACAATGTCCTTGGGCTTCTTGTTGGACAATCTAAAAATTGATTCACAACTTTTGAATTAATGATTGCCATAACACAAGGTTACAGGCACTTATTTCTACTTAAGGATTCAGTTGGTCTTAAGGTTTTGCTGACTTCCTGACAAAAGCTCATTTATTTCTAGATATTTCTAGACAATTACAAATGCACTTTCCAAGCCTGAATAAACTATTCTGATGGGCAAGGCGACTTAAGTCAAAATGTTTTTTTTATCCTATCCACAAAACTCTGAACCAGTATCAAATAAATATTTAGCTTTGCCTTCAAATTCATAGAAATACAAAAGTAAATGTACAGTAAAAGCCTGTTTATCCGTGACCCTATCAATCGTAACTTCTGTATAATCGGCACCTCAAAAAAAGGTCCCCATTCGAATAACCCGGCACAATCACGATGGCGCATTTAATGAGTCGATTGTTGCAGGAGAGTACTGTACGATTAGCTCTGAATGCTGCCGGTAGTGGCACTTCCCGCTTTTCATCTTAAAGGTACACTGTTTTTTCTCTCCCTCTCTCCTATTTCTCTCCGTCCTTTTCTTTTTCTTTCTCTCTCTCCCTCTCCTTCCTTCCTCTCTATCTCTCCCTCTCTGATCCCTTTTCTTTCCCTCTCTCTCTGATGGATAGTACGTATTGCCTGTGTAGCCTGACGGTATCGTTGGTATAAACGCTTGTTTTGGTGGGGGGTGGCATGGTAGAGAGAGAGGAAAAGAGGGATGGGGGAGGGAGAAAGAGAGGGAGAGAATGTGGGGAGAAAGAAAGAGGAGTGGGAGGGAGAGAGAGAGGTGGGGGAGAGGAGGGGAGAGAGATGGGGGGGTGAGTTGATTGATTTAGATGGAAAATGGGAGGAGTGGAGGGGGTTTGCGTTTGGAGCCATTGAGACGCCAGACTGACTGTCTGTGTGCGTGAAAGGGAGAGACGGAAGGAGGGAGAGAAAGAAAAAGAGGTAAAAACGATAGTACTGCTTTAAGCCACTGCAGTTCGCTGTTGTAGAAGTTTGCTTTGTGATTGTGTGCTATGTTTATAGACTGTAATCGATATTTATTGCTTTATTGGTAAATATCCATACAATATTCTGTTATTTAGTCTATTATTAATATGGTATGTTTAAATTTTTTGAATAATGTTTTTCAATGTTTATTTTCTTTGTGTTGGATTTTCGGCAGCTGGCCGCCCGAACATCCAGCACACGGTTTAACCGGCATTGGCCAGATCCTGAGGGTGCCGGATAAACTGGCTTTTACTGTAGTTTCAAATGTTCTCTTGTGGTTTGACTGTCTAGTGCCAAACCAGTAGATTTTGTTGTTATAGTTTAAGGGATCTGAGATGCTATCTGTCTTGGGGGAGCTAAGTGCAAGTTGTTATAGTGTCTGAAGTAAGAAATGGCTGAAGACTTTCTCGATGGTATGGTTTGGCAAGTACAGTACCCACCAATTCCTAACCTAAGAGATCATTCTTTGTATAATGGTAGTCTTTGCATTTGATATAGTGCCTCATCACAGCTTTGAGACTTCTCAAAGCGTTTCACAGAATATACTGTAAAGTGAATTGGCTATATTTTTGGTGGGCAAAATATAAACCCATATTGTGAATGTAGGCAGGCTTTATAACCATGCAAACATCACAGTGATCCTGTTCCAGGGGTGTGTTGGAATCTAATACAGTAAAAGCCCATTTATACGGTACCCGCAAGACCTGGCCAATGCTGGTTAAAGCGTCTACCGGATATTTGGGTGGCCCGGGGCTGAAAACCCACCACAAAAAAATTAAAGTTCTTTTAACACACACCATACACACCAGACTAAATAATAACAGAATATTTACTGGTACTTATTGTTAAAACTACTCTCTTGCGCTTCTCACCTTTACTGGTTGAAGTTTATAGTCCAGTGATTCTTTTTGCAATGGAGGATGCTGTGCGGGTGAAAAAAATGGCAGCGCGACTTTAAAGTCTTACTAGCGGCAATAAATCTGGACTATAAACCTCAACCGCAGCATCATTGCTTCAAGCGCAGCATCTACCAGTAAAAGTGAGAAGCGCAAGAGAGTAGTTTTAACAATAACTACCAATACAATGTTCTGTTATTATCTTATTATTACAAATGCTCCACCACTATTGTTCCAGACAAATTCCGGTTTATCGAATGGCGACTTTTTTTTGGCGAGCCGATTATACGGAACTGCCGGTTCATCGAGTCATGGATAAACGGACTTCTACTCTAATTAGATAGTAATCCAAAGCACGGTTGATGTTTTCTAGCCCCAGTTCCTTTCTTTGTTTGAAAAAATACGAGTTGTAACACTCCAAATACTGCTGTTGTTGAAATTAGCTAATGGAACACAGAAGTGAACTTGAATGGACATTCTCTTTGTATGACTTATTACTACATTGGGCAGTGCCAATAAGTCCTGGGAACAGGGTAATCGGCAGTGCAAATATAATTATTACATTTGCAGAGGCTTAAGAGGAATAAAATAGGCAAAGTTATAGTTTTTTTTTCTTAATAATATTTTCCTTGCTTTTGTAAAAGGTTGTCAGTACAAAGGTCGGTGGTGTTCCAGAGGTTCTGCCAGAGGATCTTATAATTCTGTGTGAACCTACTGTCAAATTTTTATGTGAAGGACTGGAATCTGCTATTAAACGGCAGCAATTAGGGACTTTACCGTCAGCTGAAGCTATCCACAACAGAGTGAAGAGTTTATACAGCTGGAGAAATGTGGCAGAACGTACTGAAAAGGCACGTATTCACTTATCACAACTTGTGTATCTTGATTTTTCAAATTTCAAGCACCTTATATACCTAGGCTTAATGTCCTGCCAGCATTGTTTGAGATGTCCTGCCTGAAAGGCATTATATAAATGTAAACTATATTGTATGTTTGTTATACATACACTTAGTTTCAAAGAACTTATGCCTTTCTGCTCGGGTAGAAAGGAATGGAATTCACAAATGGAATTCACTATTTTATAGACCATGCTTTTGCCAACACTGATCATGCCTCGTTGAGCGTCTGCATCCGCTCTCTGTCTTAGCATGTGCATTCTGGCTGCCGCAATCGACCCGAGCCTCTTCCCCAATATGCCCCCAACCCTCCACTAATCCTGCCTCAAGACCCTCCTCTCGACGGCCCCATCAGCTACTGCAAATCCCTCCCTTTCCCTTCATTCTCCCTGTCCCCAGCCCGGGTCTGAAACAATGACTGCCTTGTGATGTCCTCCTGACGTGAAAGGCACTATACAAGTGTAATTTCATTGCTGTTGTTGTTTGAAAAGTTTTGATTTAATGAATTATAAAAATACACTTGGATTTTTCTTTAAATCTGCAAACCATTATTGGCTTTCTCATTTATCACATTGGTTTACTAACCATGCTTGTTTGTGTGTAAGCAATTAAAACTACAGGAGAAAATTTTTCTCTCCATGGATTGAAAATGAATTAAATACTAATTCACAATTGTAGATCTGATCTTGCTTCTTGTGATCTTCTCCTAGGTATATGACCGGGTGGCTAAAGAGATGGTGCTGCCAATGGACAAACGACTTACCAGATTGATGACCCATTGTGGCCCTGTAGCCGGTTGCATATTTGCATTAATTGCTGTGTTGGATTACCTTTTCTTGTTATTTCTGAGGTGGCTTGTTCCAGATGATATTATTGACATTGCTGTAGATGCCACCGGTGTGAAAGGAGCCTGGCAGCAACAAGAAAGGTTCTCGACAGTTAATAAACATGGCAAAACTCCAAGAAACAACTACAAAGTACAGACATGAGACTCTGTTTAGACCTGATCTTAATCTACCTTTTTTTTAGCTATTTATTTATTTATTTATGAAGCTGAGTAATTATTTGGCTATTTAGCTACCTCTTAATTCCCACACATGTAGCTAATGTAAACTTAAACTGCTTGATTGGTATAACATTTTAAAATTAAATTTCATAGAAATTGATTCAAGAATGCAATACCAAATTACATTTGTGAAGCACCTTTCACGATTATGTTCACATTTAAATATTTCATTTCCACCTCTCAGAAAATGAACTTGGTTGTAGGGAAATCATTTCCATTGATAAATATCAATTAGAAAGTACCCAAATGTGGTATCCTGTAGCTCAGTGGTTAGAGCACTCGCCTCGCAAGCGAAAGACCTAGGTTTAGTTCCCTCCAGGAGCGTTGGGCAAGTTTCCGTACTCCACATGCCTCTGTTTAAGTAACTAGAAACCTGATTGTTAGTCGAATGGCAGATCTTTTTTTTCGAGGTAATAATTACTTCAAAAAAGATTGGTCACTCAATCCACTACTGTTTGTGGGACACTGCTGTGCAATTGTCTGCCTCGTTTCACCCACAAAATATACAGTCAATTCAAATTACAGTATATTCTGTGAAGCATTTGAGATGTCTCGAAGAGTGATAGGGCGCTATGTCAAATGCGAGGATTATTTGTTGTAACAAGGTGCATTGAAGAGGACTTAATGACCAAGGTTTGAGGAGAGAAACCATTTTTTATCCTAATTTGTATCTAGTGATTGCTGATGGAAGGAGAAAAGTTGCTGTGATTAACTAATCTCAGAATTCTTACTTATCAAGGTTCATGTATAAATAATATCCCTTTTGGTGCCAATCTGCGATGAGTGCCAGTGGAACTATACCTCTGAAAGCGAGTTCCATCAAAAAGTCATTTGCAAATTTCTAAACAGGCTGACTTTTTTTTGTCTATCTACATTATATTAACAGAAAAAAATGCTATTTTTAGTGACCCAACATATTCCAGTTCTGTTTATGTTTGCTGTTCAGTCACTTGTAAGATTGAACACTGACCAAGGTTGGGTTTTGGCTCAGTTGTGATGCCCACCCTCCATGATTAAATAGTTATTGACATTCTGTACAGGCTCACACATATAATAGTACTTCTTGGATGAGACAGAGAACTTCTGATGCCTTGGAGCCATAATCTTAATTGAAGTTCAAGCCTTCTGGAGAGGAGTTAAAAAAGCAAGGTTTCCTATAAAAATATACTGCTGATGCAAACTCATCATTTCCTCAGTGCCTATTGGCTATTATATACTGGATTCATCGTTATTGGGGAAAACTCATTAGAATGCATTAATGTTTAAATAATGTCTAGTTTCATCCACAGTCAGTTCACTTTACAATATATTCTGTGAAGCACTTTGAGATGTCTCGAAGATATGATAAGGTGCTATATCAAATGCAAGGATTATTATTTTCAGTGCAACCCTTCACTTTCATGTCAGGTTTTTTAATAATAATGATAATTATGCCTTTGATATAGTGCCTTTTCACATGTCATACCAGGTATCTGTAAATTACTGTAAGTTTTCCTATTGCCATATTCAGTTTGCCACTGATTTCTGAACCAAAATTTCAACCTTGGTGTTGAAGATGTAGATTAGAATTGGTTTGGGTTATGTTTATTGAAGGGATAGGTGATTTAAATGGGATTGCTCTGAGGCTATTTAATAACTTTGTATGGAATAATTTTTTTAAAGTCGTATTACACAAAAAGAACAAGCAGCAATTTTTTTAAAAAGGCAATGCCTTATTTACACAATTGTCAGGATTATTGTTGCATATTTTTATTCTCAAAGATAGTGAGTTCCACCTCCATGTCGACTGAACAATCGAATCTTCACCCGAGCTGTTATTTAAAACTTAACAGTATGCTTTGCTGCACTTCATTGGGTTAAAAGTCTCTTATTGGTTGGTACGTCATGCCCCAGACTCAAACGAGTAATTAAATCACAGTAACTTTTAAATGGTAACATTAAGTGTTAGTTTATAGATTTTTTTTTGCGTTTTCACATGGGTGAAAGAATAGCTTGGTGTATTTCCTTGAAACACAGTACCTCTAACCACCCAATTTTATCTTCATGTATTCTCAGGCTATATATAAAATGGCCAGATACAAAACTGCTTCTCCTCAGTCCAGTAATGCACTTTAATCTCAAGTCAGGAAAGCATCACCCCCTGCTTTTTACTGCACTAGAGAATGTCAGTTTGCTATCAAACGGCTGTTTTGTTAGACAGTGGTCATGGGAACTAAATTGAGATTGTTTCATTTTATGTGGAATGCTTGGAATTAGAGTGAAGACTAAATATCTCTTGCTTCAGCCTGATCTTGATTTGGACTGGTTGGAGTCCAATCTCACTTCACTTCAGGTGCCACCTGGTGGGTAAAGAATGTTTTACAAGATTTATGATGCTTGTTTGGAAAAGTTCTCGGAAGATGTTTTATACAATTGTAACCCAAATATTATTGAAATTAAAGAAGTAAATAAACTTCTCGGTAATTAACAACCAATTGCATTTCATTAATGACTTCCCTTAGAATATAATCTCAGAACAGTTTAAAGTGAAGGGGGTTGGACATTGTGGAAGGAGGGAGGCAAGGAGGTGACAATAGGCAGCCGAAGAAGTCACTGTTAACGTGTGTGTGCAGACACTGGGATCTTAATAGAGATTGTTTTACTTTGTGAGGGTGTGGGCACTCCCACTACTACAGGAGTGTGGTAATGACTAGATGTACAATAACTTAAATTGATATTGTGCCTTTCACATAAGGGAATGATTCAGAGTGCTTGATATCATTGCTGTAGCACATTTGCTGCCAACCATTAAATAGCCAGGGATTTAAAATAAATGTCATGTTATTCTGGTGTAGCCATTGTTTGTTTTTCGCAATAACAGGCCAAACTGGGGGACAATTATACTCCCATGCCAACTTTACAAAGCCTCCCCTCCCCCTTTTAATTAAAATAAAGGGACTAAGCCTTCAGAGTAGGTTTCTAAGGTGCCCTCCATAACACAAAGCTTTGTGTTGCCATTATTGTTATTCCGAATCTGGTCATCTGAACTCCAGAATAACTTCCTATTGCTAACGTTTAGGTAATATTAGAAAAACTAAATTATCTAAAGTTGTGGCAACTACTGTTCATTGGATATTGAAATGCTGAATAAGGTGTTTGAAGGTTGTTTTTTCCCAGAACTGCTGGAGTTTTGCACTTTCTCAATCTTTGTCACCTTTTATCCATACCTTTCTCTTGAATGTCTTATTTCCTTGTGTTGGCCCTTCCTGCCCAGCTGTTTTCTCACATGCCATTCATAAAATATTACATTTTTGTATTTCAGAAGATGATTGACTTAATTGTGAACTAGTTCAATTTTCTACTTCTGTGACTTGAACTCCTTTAAATATGTATTTAAAATGTTATTAAAACTTCATTCGTTGTCAACCCTGTAAAGTTGTTGGAAAACTCCTAAATTACATCTGGAAAACATTACACAGCTTCTGCATATGATGCATGACCAGCAAAAATTACACTGCCCTCTTTATCTGCATAGATATTTAACAGTACTGTTATCATTCATAAATATGAGGAGTGGGTTCTCATGATTGCTGCTCATTTTTTGATGGTGGTGGGGGGAGCGAGATAGATGTGCACCAAGTACAAAACAAAATTGTTTTGAGCTCATATATATTTAGACACATTGAACTGAAGGCACCTCCATGGCCTTGCTTCTTCCTATCTCAGTGACCATATCAATCTGTCCGCTCCCTCTACGCAGCCTGCTCCATGTCCCCTATCTGAATCACCCCTCCACCAGTGGTCAAGCCTTCAGCTTTTCTGCTCCCACCCTTTGAAATTCCTTCCCAATGGCAATCTGGTGCCTGCAATGGCTCAACCAATTTCAGAATGTAGCGGCCATATAGTTCAAGAATCTGTAGTGAGGTTATCTAATTTTAGCTAAGATTGTAGGGACACTGCAATTGCTTTCAACAGTCTGGAACTGGGAGCTAAATTTCCTGCTAGTGCACACCATACAATGAGTTAATTAATGCACACATTTCTCACACTTTAGATATTTATATTTATATTCTGTTTTAAGTGATTAAATATTTTGAATGTATTTCAACAATAAAACGGATACTTAGTACAGTATAATGTTTTGCATGGGACATTCATTCTCTGCTATGAACACCATTACTATAAACACCAGCAACTGTTCCAGTGATTAAAATAGATGTCAAATGATACTCTGGTGCAGCCAAAGCTTGTTTATACAATAGTATAGGCTAAAATGGAGGTCAATCACATACTCACAGTCTTTACCAACATTTATGTCACTATTTTTGCTTTGTTTTGCTTCAAACTTCTGATCAAGATTTCCTTGGCTTTGCTGACTCACTTTTACATTGTTAAAGGGAATCAGAAGGAAGCAGCCAGAATTGCTGAAGAAATTTACGGAGTAGTTCCAGGTAATGAATATGACTTTAAATCCAACCAGGACTCAACGCTTTGTCGTGTGCCTAGGCACCCATACTGTATTTCACTTGGCCTTTCAGCCTGCAGAGCTTTTGAGATGCCGATATCCATTTCTGCTCTTGTAGACACTAAGTAAGACTCACATTAATAAAACTTAGTTTGTACAGTTGTTTTCATTAGAACTATACACCTTTAACTTTTTGTTAACGGTTTCATATAAAACTCGTTTTACTAAATTTTTTAGTAAACTTTCTGCAGTGTATTGTGGGCATGTCACAGTTGCTAAAATGTCAAAGTTATATTAAGTGTATAAATGATGTACAATATTATACACTTGATTTCCTACACATTTTTAAAATGTGTAAAGTTCAACAATTTAATTGCGTAAATGAACCTTAATAAAATATGTAAGCAAGCAATCCAGCACCTTTATGCCAGATTAATACTAGTTTGGGGGAGAATGTGTGACATAGTGTTTGAATTCTGTTATTTGCTCATTGAAATTTTATATTAAAATTGAGCAACTTCAGAATTACAGGATATGAACTATGGAGCAGGAATTGGAAGCGAAGACGACAAACATTGGCTAAAGGGGATGCCTGGGGCTAAAGCTTCTTTATTCACATTGTTCAGATTTAAAGTTCTTTACTATCAATTATTCAAATATTCTCTCTCTGGAGGATAGCAATTAAAGTGAGAATACAGTTCCTCGGTGACTGACAATCCTGGAGTAATTTATCCAAATAAACCATTTTTCGGATATAATCTAGGCGGTGAGAGTTATTAGGTTATGTGACTTAGTTGAGGTTATTGAATTACAATTCTACCCAAACTACTTTTGATCGATTTCTCCCTATCCCCATTTGAGGAGGATCATTTAATTTACCTCCAGTTTATTATCTTTCAACCATGATGCTTTGCACAATCACATACTGTTTCTGACAATAAAAAAGTAAATAAATTAAATAAATTTTAAAAAGTAAGGGTTCTTGACCAAATGCCACATTGGTTATCTTTTAGATATTACTTTCTAATGCCTTAAGCCTAGTGAAGACAGTACTGTATTCTAAGGATGGTGTGATAAGCCCTTGATTCAATGCTAGTAGCAAACATCCATGTACTGTATCAGCTAAGTTGTAATTAGCAACGGTGTCGGCAAAACAAATTTTTTTGTCTGTTGCTGCCTTTAATAACTTGATATGAGGATCATGTGATGTTTGTTTTCTGAAGACAGTCCATGTGTTGCTGTCAGAGTGTGTTGGTTGTGAAAGTAGCACAGGCCATGTTTGAAGAAGGCTTGTTTGTTGATACGATACAGGAAACAAATGAATTATCAGTCAGTTCTGGCTTGTCTCACAGGTTGAGGAACAGGTTATATGGAGATCATATCTGCCATTACTTTCAAGGAGGTATGTAATTCACTGTGAATAAATGTTTAAAATCACCAAATTTCTATGTGTTATTTTCTCTCTCGGTGTCAGTCTATTGAAAGATTTTTGTATGGAGAAAGCATAAAATCAAGGGGAGGGTATACCTCTGTATACAAGAGCATCAATTACAAGAATAGTATAGTACTTGTCAAGAGGGTGTCAGCAGTCAATGAATATGGATGAGAGATTTGTTGACCTGGGAGTAGAGTTAATGGCTTTTCAGAATATACTGTAAAATGAATTGACTATATTCGGGAAGCAAAATTACAGTATACAACTGAAAAATAACAATGTGGTTGGTGTCTACATTTTTTTGGTTATTTACCTTATGTATTTAGTAATCCATTTTAGTGTTGTGTTTTAACAGTTCTGTTTTTCATTGACCGGTCTATTAATACTTTACTGTTCTGTGGGAGTCCTTTTTGAAAAGTGGCTCAGGCACTTGTCGGCCTCTAGAGTTTTTGCAGCCTGTTTATGTTATGTGATAGACGTCTAGAAGAAGTGAAAAGCACTATATCAAATGCAAGGATTATTATTATAAATTTGAAAGAATTGGAACATGACGCCAAGAACTGTCTGCTTTGCAATCATCACTGTACTATTGAGTTTAGTAGCTTTGGATTTTCCTCTGGTGTCAGTCTGGCTCAGTTTGTAGCACCCTTGTTTCTGAGTTTGTCGATTGAAACCCTGCATTGGGACTTGGGATCCATCTCCTCTAGGCTGATATTCCAATGCAGTGTGGCATTGCTGGAGATGCCAATTTTTGGATGAGTTGTGAAACCGAAGTTCCTCCATGCCTGTTCAGGCTGTAGCAAGCACATAATATGTTGGGCAATGTTATCAATGGACAAGGTATCTGATATACTATTTATATATATATATTATATATACATATACATATACAAATATATATTAAATTAAGTTATTACATAGTATACTCAGAATTTGGCAACAACTTTGAGAATGTAGGGAGGAAGAAGAGCAAATACAATAGGAGGGAAACATTCCTCGTTTGAGAGATAGGAGCAATGAATGGATAAAAGATCAAATTGCAAACAATATTAAGTTCATTGAGCTTTCCACTGTGGAATAAATGCTGTTCCACCATGTTTATACTACAGGGTCTTGGGCTGACCGGTCTCCCCTCCATGAAGCTGCATATCAAGGACGCCTACTGTCCCTGAAAGCGTTAATTGCCCAGGTAAAACCTTAGTCTAACCTCTGCAAGCATTATATTCCTGCTCATTTCTTCAAAAAACAGAACTGAATACGACTTTGCATTCTCGCCTTTTTGTTGAAATGGTCTATGCCTGACTTGTTTCGTGAACGTTTGGTAAATGTAGCTAGTGTTGAATTCTAAATTCCAATGTGAAAATCTCTATTCATTTTATATTTGCATTGTCTAGTGATAATCGTGCATTTTTCATAGAAAATCTTGCAATTTGGTCAAAATTAAGGTATAAACAGCAATTCACATGACTCCCTAGAGCACATCAATACATACCTCTGAAGATGAGTTAAATGGATAAATAATATGGGACTAACTAATCCAGCCAGCTCTAGATAATGATGTTGTGTTGTAGAGTATATATGAATCACAACCTATTACTAACTTCACTGATATTATTTTCCAGGGATTCTGTGCAAACATAATAACAATAGACCGTATTACTCCTCTCCACGAAGCCTGCCTTGGTGGTCATGTTGCTTGTGCAAAAGTGTTGCTTGAGAACAGGGCTAAGGTAAGAAGAATCAAGGTAAAGTCCATGGGTAGGTACATTATTAGAGTTATTCTACAATATCAACAACAGCAACAACTTTGATTTATATAGTGCCTTCCACACCAGACAGTCTCAATCTTCAGGAGATATTTTCCCCTTCCAACAATGTACTGCACTTTGAAACTAGTACAACAAAACCTCAACAATCCGCACAGTTGCGCCCATTCACCTCCCGGATTTCGGAGTTTGCCAGTATTTAGAAACCTACCTGCCCCATACACCATGTGAGCTGTAAACACAGCACTGAAGCCAGCACTGCGGCCACACCGGGAACTGTAAGCAGTTGTTGCAAACTTTGGGAGATTTGCCGGACATCAGAAAAAATCTAATGCTGTATGCATTTTGAAATCTTGCCAGTTTTAGGGAGTTGCCAGCTTTCAGAATTTTACATTATCGAGGTTTTACTGTACATAGATAAGTGCGACACATGAAGAATAGGCACTAATATTCCTGTTCATTCCTATTCAACACTTCCTTCT
Organism: Hydrolagus colliei; assembly: GCA_035084275.1. Taxonomy (NCBI): domain Eukaryota; kingdom Metazoa; phylum Chordata; class Chondrichthyes; order Chimaeriformes; family Chimaeridae; genus Hydrolagus; species Hydrolagus colliei. Next base: position 68,154,934 of record CM068745.1, read on the forward strand.
TTCCTGTATCCCTATCAAAACGCATCTAATTTTTCCCGAATGTCCTTAAAGAAGCAAAGAAAAAAAAAACTTGAATTTTGACAATGGCACCTCATGGATTTGGATGAGGTACAGTATTTGGTTTCGATCTATGTCTTCCATACAATAAACCAGACATTAATTTTGAGGGAAACATTTTTTATTGAGAATTTTTGGTAAATCCTTTGATGCAGGATCAACTAGGATCATTATTTATATAAACATACAATCTATCAAGTGGATAAATACCTCTTGTGTGGAGTTCACTAGTAAAAATCTTTTGGGATGCCGTTACATAACATCCTTTAACTTTGAACTCAGGTTAGGAGATTATCTGAGTAGGGTTTCACTTCTTTTTACGAACAAGTCTATCCCAACCACCCACCCTACATTTTTATTCTGTCTGCAGATTATTAGCCTGAACATTCTTTTGGAACAGTTTGATATTTTAACCCTGAACACATTGCATTTTTCTGTCAAATACTTGTTATCTGCATGTTTTCTCAGGTAAATGCAGTTACCATTGATGGAATCACTCCACTGTTTAATGCCTGCTCCATTGGCAGTGCTGCATGTATCACCGTTCTCCTACAATATGGAGCAGAAGCACAGATGGAATGTCACTTGACTTCACCCATTCATGAAGCAGTACGAAAAGGTGAGAAGACGCCTATGCTGTCTTATGGTTAACCTTTATTCTGTACGTTTTATGCCCCACTTTGTGGAGACATACACCTGCTTTTATAAACCAGAGACAATGAGAGTTACCTTCAGAACTAAATGGTCTTCTGCTTCAAGTGTACAAGTGTTTTCATAGGTGATAAAAAAAAGTTCCAAGTACAGTAGAAGCCTGTTTATCTGTGACTCGATGCATCGGCACTTCCGTATAACCAGCACACCAAAAAAAGTCCCCATTCGATAAACCGGAACTTATCCGGAACAATAGCAGTGGAGCATTTATAAATGCATGAATAATAACAGAATATTGTATTGGTACCTATTGTTAAAACTACTCTCTTGCGCTTTTTGCCTTTGCTGGTAGATGCTGCGCTTGAAGCCATGATGCTGCAGTTGAGGTTTATAGTCCAGCGATTCTTTTTAAAATGGAGCACGCCAAGCGGGTGAAAACAATGGAGCGCGTATGACTTTAAAGTCACACTAGCGGCAAGCTGATAATGCTAGCCAATAACCCACATTGTCACACAGGTGCAGTATTTTGGTTTGCCGCTAGTAGAGTCTAGGGCTTTGGCTTGCCGCTAGTAAAGTCACACGACTTTAAAATCGCGCTGCTGTTTTTTTCACCCGTTTGGCGTCCTCTGTTTTAAAAAAAAATCGCTGGACTGTAAACCTCAATCAGTAAAGGTGAGAAGCGCAAGAGAGTAGTTTTAACATAAGTACCAATGTAATATTCTGTTAATATGTGTTATTACTTAGTCTGGTGTGTGTTAAAAGAACTTTAATTATTTTCTGGTGGGTTTTTGGCCGCGGGCCGCCCGAATATCTGGCAGGCGCTTTAGCTGGCATTGGCCAGGTCCCACGGGTGCTGGATAAACGGGCTTCTACTGCACTTCCTCTGTGGTAGGATGAATATCCTCCGTATCAATATAATTGATAAGGAGGATATTCCTTATCAAATATATTTGGACCAACTTTAATTGAGAAGATCCTCCCTATTTCTGAAGTAAAAGTAAATTAATTTAAGATAGCCTGAAAACAGTGATGTTTCATTTGGCTTTGTTTTGACTTGTAGAAAACCGGGTGCACTTATTACACTATTACAGTGAAGAAACATGTTTTGCTCTTGACTCTGATAAAGGCCATCAGTGGATATTTTTAGGAAAATAATATCTTGCATTTACCCAGGTCACAAAGATTGCCTTGAGATCCTCGTGGCCCATGGAGTGGACATTGATCAGGTAGTTCCTTATCTGGGGACACCACTTTACACAGCTTGTGCCTTCCAACAAACAGAGTGCGTGAGAAAACTTTTAGTCTTGGGTAATGTATTTTATTTTACCAATACTACTGTCTGTGAGTACGAGCGCGCGGGCGAGTGCATGTGTGTATCCTGTTCTTTCTGAGTCACTGCTATCTGTTTATTTTCTTGCCCTTTTTATTAATCCTACCTTCCAGTTTGTAATTATCTCTCTCTTCACTCCCCCTCCCTGAGAGTAACAGCTCATAGTTTGTAGTCTGTTAGAAATACTGGAATTTTACCCATTTCATTTAGAATTGTATTTCTGATACAGTATATGACTGTAAAGGGGGAAACAGTTACTGGGATAGGAAACTTGAATAATAATATATCCTGTATGATGAAGCCTTCCGTCACATACTGCCCACTGTGACTCGCCATGAGGATGCTTGGAATGTATTACAATAAAAGTTAACATTTGTTTGGTTAGTTTTTGGGAAGGAAGCAAACACTATATAACGCGATAATATTTCAGGATCCTGTCAAACATGTACCTTTATCTATTTTACCAACATCTACAGGAGCCAGTGTTAACACTGGCAGGAGTATGGACTCCCCTCTTCATGCTGCAGCTAGAAGAAACAGTGCGCAAATAATCCATTTGCTAATAGACTATGGAGCAAATACTGAAGCTAAGAATGAGGATGGGAAACGGCCTATGGAATTGAGCACAGCAAACAGTGCTGTTGAAAAAGCATTTTTACTCCGCGAAGGTACAGTACTATAAAAACATAATTCATTATATCTCTTCCCCCAGTGTTAGAGGAATTAAATCTAAACAACAATTAGACAAGCTAGAGCTATTTAGCCCCAAAAAGATAGATCTCAGAATGGACCTTATAGAGATACGGATAATTTTTAATGAGCTGGAGTCTGTGTGATCTTGTTCTATATTTTGTCCATTAAGATAGTGTTTTACAATGAAGCCCAGTTATACAATTGTAGTTCAGATCCACAAAACTTCAACCAACATTGTATCCACATTCACTGCATATGCACACAGAAAGATGTCCGGTTGCATCTATGCTTCAAATCACCAGCTAGTGCATGAGAGACCCAAATGGCCAACCTCTGGGTTATCAGTTCACCACCATTGTCACTTGCTGAATGCTACACACAATGTGCTGCAACAACAACTTGCATTTATATAGCACCCCTCATGCAGGGTAGCGTCCTAGAGCGCTTGACAGTGACGGAGCTCAGTGCTGAGCAGAGGGAATGTGGAGGTGCTGGAAGTGATGTCACCCATGACCTGATAACCCAGAAATCAGCCATTTAGGCTTCTCACAGATCTGAAGTTGGAGACTTGAAGGGTAACACTTACTTGCTCTTTTTGTATTTCTAGAGCAAGTAAGTGTTACCCTCTCCTGATGGTCTTTGTTTCTTCAACTGGGGTATGCTTCCACAGGCACTTGGTAGCTGACTGAAGCAGCCGCCACCATCATCGGCGGTCAGACCTTCAGCCTCTCTGCACCCATCCTTTAGAATTCCATCCCACATTCCCTTCACCTTGCTTCCTGCCTTTTCTCCATTAAGGTCCATCTCAAGACCCTCCTTTCTGACTGTGCCTTTAGCCACCGATTCAGGTCCAAATCCCCGACTGTCCAGCGCCTAAGGATCTACCTGACATGACATCCATTTTCTGGATACAAATGTAAATCCCTAAATAAGAAAATCCAAGATGTAAATAAGGTAGAACCCTAAAACGGGGTTCTACCTCAATCCTCGAATCAACAACAACTTGCATTTATATAGCGCTCCCTCATGCCGAGTAGCAACACAGATAGTTCGACAATGGCTGAACACGAAGTCCAGGCAAATCAGAATAATTCCGATGTACCATGACCCCTGTGTTGCTTTGTCTCCTGTAGGTCCCGCTTTCCTCAAACAGCTGTGTCGTCTCCGTATACGGAAGTGCTTGGGAAGACCAAGGCTTCACGTGATATCAAGACTTCAGCTTCCAAAAAGTCTGACAGAGTATCTTCTTTACCAGTAGCAAACTTGCACCTGAGGAATGGTTCCCAACAAGATTAAACTGATTCCTTGCCTCATCACGTGATGCTGCAGGGAATTTAGAGCCAATGAGCATTTTTAAAGATGATGCTGTATGTACTGGTTGTACAATTAATCTTCTGAATCTTTTTAATAGTTGTTTTTCTAGATGCACCATACACTCCATATAGTACATTGATCAATTGGGTTGATGTAATCTCCTTTAGGTGGTACGTTTTTCAGAACTTTCCCTTGGCTTATAGAAATATAATTCAAAACATAATTAAAAAATGTAAAATGAAAAGATAACTTTTTTTAGTTTTACTCCAATTACCTCTTCTCTCCTGATGGTATTTGACTCTTCTACTGGGGTATGGTTCCACAGGCACATGTTGACCTTTGGTATCTCCTGAAGCTGGCATTGTTGAAGTGTAAATTTTAAAAATGAGGGTTGCTTGGGCCATTCACAGCCTAATGAGACATGGTAGCCTAGCATAATTTGCACTTACTTTGCATTCACACATGCATACCATCCAGCAGGGATCAGTTGATGTGAATGCTGGTTTTTGTACCATCTGATTTAATTCTTCCAGAATGTAGAGTCCTGTATCTCAGCGGTTAGAGCACTCACCTTGCATGTGAAAGACCTAGGTTCGATTCCAGGCAGGGAGAAATCTTGGGCAAGTTTCCTTACTTGGTGCTTTGAGACGTCCTCCCGACATGAGAGGCGCTATATAAGTGCAATTTTGTTGTTGTTGTTGCTGTTGTACTCCACACGCCCGATAATAACCCTTCCAAAAAAGAACCAATAATAAATTGGTTGTTTCAATCCACGACTCTTTGTGGGACACTGCTGTGCGATTTGGCTGCTGTGTCTTGCCCGCAAAGCTACAGTCAACTCACTTTACAGTATATTCCAGTATATCTCAGCGCCTTGGGACGTCTTCGTGACGTGAAAGCCGCTATACAAGTGTAATTTTGTTGTTGTTGTATTCTGTGAAGCACTTTGAGACATCTAGAAGAAGTGAAATGTGCTGTATCAAATGCAAGGATTATTATTATAATAACACACATCCTACCCTCCTCCCATCCCAACATTGCGCTATTTTTAAAATTGGTCCAACACCCTGGCCTCAAGCGTTCTTTCTGGCCACCTCTTCCAATTGTTAATTACCCTCTATCTAAGGTAACAAAAAAAACGTCCTGGTGTCTATCCTGAATTTACGCTGTGCACCTCTAAACTCGTGGCCTTTCAATCTACTTTGGTGGTGTATCCTTAAGTAAATCAGCTAACTCATTGCTGTCTCCAAATCTTTTAGAAACTTAAACAAAATTCTGACACATCAAACCTTATGATAGACTTTACCTTTAAAAAAAGATGAGAACTAGTTAAATTCTATAATCAATACAGTATGAATAGGAAATGGACCCAAGGTATAATTCAATAATTACTGTATTATCATTTGAAAATCCAGGTTATACCTCTTGTATTTTAGTCTCCTCTGTGTACCATCATATTGTGATAATGAGTTTTTTTAACCAGTAATTTTATTACACACACTTCTTTCCATTCAGTGACAATGATGCACTGATTTCAGTAAACATTACCTAACGTCAATGAAGTATGAAAAATGATGACAAATGCAAAATTCAATTTGAAATATTTTATACACTATTTTTACGCCAACATTTGTATGGATATTGCCATTGATAATAATAATAATAATTCTTGCATTTGATCCTGTATAGCGCTTTTCACATCTTCTAGACGCCTCAAAACGTTTCACAGAATATACTGTAAAGTGAATTGACTGTATATTTATGTGCGGAACAGTTACAATGCATTGCCCAAAGCGAGTGTTGCACTGCAGAATGGTAGAGCAACAACAACTTACATCCATACAGCATTCTTCACGGAAATAGCATCTTTATTTAGGAGAAATTCCAAAAGTAATGGTTTAAAATGAACTAGTATTGAATATAAGTCAGAGCAAATTCCCACGATGGATGTTTTCTCAACACACTCCGATGCACCCAAATTTGCATTAAATCACAATCCATGTAATTTTATTTATTTCTAAAACCAGCTGATTCAAGAATACGCTAAGAGGATTCGACTATACTCCAGAGCAATGTGTCATGATTGTCTCAGGGTCTCATTATTATTTTATATTATTCATGTGTTCTGATCTATTTTAGCCATGATCATAAATGTTGCATCACACAGTTGTGAACGACATAAGCTCTGTGTATCACTTCAGTCTGGAGCCAGTATTCGGTTATGAATGCAACAACTACAGCAAGGACAACAAAATTACATTTGTAGAGCGACTTTCATGTCGGGAGGATGTCCCAAGGCACTACCTGGTTCAATAACACAATTACCAACATCAATTGTAATCGAGGTCTCAAACATCAGCCTTGCTACCAAGTGAGTCAAGGTGCTAGTTTGAGCTGGCCTCCTTGGACATCATAAATGGGAATGCCTCCCTCAGCCCTCTGTCCCAATTCATGAGATGTGAGGAGCTATCAGTGGCTCTCTCCTCAGAGTGGTTGAATCCAGTGACCAACAGTGGGACACCAGCAACAATACAGGTACTGTACCTCATATTTAGGATTATGGTTCAATAGAACATAAGTTACCCTTCAAAAAAAATCAGATGCTATATCAAATGAAAGGATGATCACGTGAGAGATTAAGTAACTGAGTCTGTGCAATCTCCTTGTCATGTTATTAAAATAACAAGCAATCACTGACCTTGACCTCATTCAGTCAGCATAGTGTATTGAGTAACAATAATAATGCAACACACCGTAACAACTTTGATTTATTTATATAGCGCCCTCCACGCCAGATGGCATCTCAGAGCGCTTCACAATAACGTACTAGCTTTCCACTGGGTTGGACCATACTATCCATCTCAAACATCCACGATAGGAACTTAGGACCAGGAGGAGGCTATTGAGCCTGTCCCAAGCATGCATTTTTGCGGAGATGGCGGAAGGCGGAGCAGATCATGGCGTGGATGTGGGTTAGAAAGGAGAGTTGAGGGTCAAACAAGATGCCCTGGTGCTAGTTTCAGAGTGGCATAGTGGGGTGGAAGAAATATCCTACTGATGTGACAGGCACCACATCAAATAATACTAATACATCCAATGCAAGATTATTATGGTGGAGTTACACAATACTATTTGTAAAACGGTGGTCTGGTCTATTCGTGCACCACTTTCTACTCAGAATTGGTTTGTTTTTAGATTTCATGTGTTTCAGAAGCTTGGAGACCATGAAATTGTGTCTCTTATGGGGTTTGATATGTTTCATCTGCTGTGGATATGTGTTTGTCTCCTAGAGAGTTGTTTTATTGTCTGTACGACCTGTTTATCTTACCGCTTTGATCCTCTTAGTGGAATCCTGTAGCTCAGTGGTTAGAGCACTTGCCTTGCAAGTGAGACAAATTGCATTCGATTCCTGGTCAGGGCAAAACGTTTCCACACGACTGTGTTTACCTAGCAGTAAGTAGGAAACTGTTCGTTAGTTATTGGTGGATCACTTCTCCAGAAGTAATAACACTTCAAAATGAGTAAATCAAATAATATCAAATTGGTCACTCCGTCCACGGCTGTTTATGGGACACTGCTTTGCGCAATTGGCTGCTGCGCTTCGCAGACAAAAAAAAGTCAATTCACTTTACAGTATATTCTGTGAAGAGCTTTGAGACGTCTTGAAGACGTGATAAAGCGCTATATCAAATGCAGGAATTATTATTAGTTGGCCTCCCACTGTGCCCATGATATTGACAATGGGGTTGATGGCATGTACATCTGCCACCTATCGAGCCAGCAAAAACAGCAGCTGCTGGGCAAACTGGGACAATTTAAAGATACGAGTCCCTTAGTGATGTGGCTCCCAAGTGAAGGTGAGGCATCCTTCTTTTTCTCTTAATATTATTGTTTAAAAGCTGTGTTAGAATTGTGGCATCAGATAAACAGGTTCTACACATGTAAAAATAAACTATGTTTTGTACTGTCACCAAGGTCAAGCCATTGCATACAGTGAGATTAGTTTCTCAGGAAAGCAAACCAGCAACATGTGTTGCAAACTTATTAAAATGAATGGCTCTTTTTGTCTGAAGTGCTCACCACTGTCTTACGCTTGGAATGTGCATTTCCTCATAGAAGGAGAACCTTGGGACGGCGTTGGAAGCATGTTAGACCTGGCTGGTATTTTAGTTTTGCATTTGGTAAATCTGAAAAGTTTTTTTTTAAACAGGCAAACAGTGCTGGATGGATGGTTGGTTGATACAGAAACCATATTTGCTCGGAAGACAGGATTAACTAAATATCTCGAAAGGAGAAATATTAAAGCTTGTGGGAAACAAGCAAGAAAAGCAGACTGAACAGATTGTGGTTTCATATAACCAGCATTGGCACTGTGAGCCAAACGGCCTTCTCCTGCGTAATTAGGGTTGCCAACTTTCCAGTTTCTCAAAACCGGACAATTCTGTGAAGTGCTTCGAGATGTCTTGAAGACGTGATGAGGTGCAATATCAAATGCAAGGATTATTATTATAGCACATGCTCTCGGGTGCCAAGGTATGCTGGGAATTGTAGTCCCACCGTTATAACTAACTTCTTATGAAAATAAGATTTGGATGAAAAACATTGTTCTGAAATGCTGAACATGCCATTAAACACCAGGAACTGTAGATCACAAGATTTTGTAATGTCCAGCCCTTGTGGAAAGTATCTGAATTGCCATAACAATGTTGTTAAATATATTTACTGAACAATTTCTAAACACTTTGATATTGACATAAAGGTATGAACATCAACCAGCAAAAGTGACATTAAACACAACATCACAGTAATCTGGGATTCACAAGTACATACAGATAGAACAGTAAGAAACCAGATATCATCATAAAACATCTAGATTGTACACACAGTGTTATTTGTGTCTATTCAAAGTCATTACAACGTACAAAATAAGGAACTAGAGCAGATCAGGAAATAAATTGATCTACAGATTCTACAGAGGGAAGGGGAACAAACCAGAAGTGGTGGTCCACGTGGGGATCCATGATGTGGCAGGAAGAGGCTTGAGATGCTCCAGTATCAGAAGCTCGGGAAAAATATGAAAAGTGGAACCTCGAAGGTGGTGATCTTTGGATTACTCCCGGTGCTTCGAGCAGGTGAATTTCAAAACAGTAGGATAAGGCACATGAATGCTTGGCTGGAGAAGTGATGTAGAAAGGAGGGCTTCAGGTTTCTGGATCATTGGGACCGGTTCTGGGGCAGGTGGAACCTGTACAAGATGGATGGGTTACCTACACCTGAACAAGGCTGGGACCAATGTCCTTGCAGGGAGATTGTCTAATGCTGTAGGGGGGTGTTTAAACTAATTTTGATGGGGGGTGGGAATGCAAACAGTAGTTCAGATAAGGGAGGGGTAAGACAGGGAACAAGGGGAGGGGTAGGACAGGAGAAAAGTACAGAGCAGGTGAATTCTGTCTTTGGAGTGCATGTATGTAAATGCACGGAGTTTGACAAATAAAATTGGTGAGCTGCAGGCTCTAGTTGCTGCAAGTGGATATGATGTGGTAGCAGTAACAGAGACCTGGCTCAAGGAAGGGCAGGAATGGGAACTCAACATTCCTGGCTATAATATATTCAGGAGGGATAGGGAAGGGAGAAAAGGGGGCGGGGTGGCAATATTAGTTAAAGATTCAGTTACAGCCTTAGAAAGGAATGAGGTGGAAGAAGGCCAAAAAACCGAATCTATCTGGTTAGAGATAAAGAATAAAAAAGGAGAAGTTACACTGTTAGGGGTATACTATAGACCAACAAATAGTGGGAAGGAGATAGAAGAGCAGATCTGCAAGCGGATTTCAGAAAGATGCAAAGCCAATAGAGTAGTGATAATGGGAGACTTTAATTATCCCAACATCGACTGGCAGAATAGTAGTGTTAAGGGCAAGGAAGGAGAAGAATTCCTGAAATATGTACAGGACAACTTTCTTGATCAATATGTTTCCAGTCCAACAAGGAAGGAAGCAGTGCTGGATCTAGTTTTGGGGAATGAGGTGGGGTAAGTTTCTGTAGGTGAGCACCTAGGAAATAGCGATCACAATATAATTAGGTTCAGAGTAATTATGGAAAAGAATAAGGAACACTCAAAGGTGAAGACACTCAACTGGAAGAAGGCTAATTTCAGTGAGTTAAAACAGGACCTAGCCGAGATGGACTGGAAAGAACGATTGGCAATTAAAATTGAATTGATAGAGTGCCTTTCATGTTGGGAGGACGTCCCAAGGCGTACAGCAATGTCCCACAAAGAGCCAGAAAGAGAATAATCAGTTTTAGCTGGAAATTGTTGGTCAGGACACCAGGAGAAATTCCCTTCTCTTTTTGGAATAGATCTTTAACGTCCACCTGAAAAGGCAGGCAGGACCTCGATTTAACATGTCATCCGAAGGACAGCCTGTCTGGCAATACTGCATAGCCACAGTACTGTCTACACAAATGTAATTTTGTTGTTGTATCTGAGTGTCAACTAGACTGTGTGAGTTCATGGTGGGGCTTGAACCCATAACCTTCTGAAGAGGAATCCTGCCTGTTCACTCAGGCAAACGAAAATATTTCAATATTCAATTACTGTTTAACTTGATTGTAGCCTTGTATCCAGCCAACTGGGACAGGCTGACACATGCATAGATGAGGCAACTGGGTAGGTTAAGCTATAACTCGGGTTTGGAGGAAATTGAACACAAGGCCATTGCACTTTGCATCTTGGCTCCTCTGCTGCATTTTACAACTTAACAAAAAGTAATCGAGAAGACAGAGGAAGCTTTTGAACATGTCATTTATAAATGAAGAGCCAGAGATAAAATACATTGTGAGTATTTTCATAATGGATTATTTTCATAAAATGTACTGTATTAAAGATGAATTAAGCAGTCAATTAGGTAAGGAAATGAAACAGAATGAATTTTTAATGGTGGAGTGTATATATACCCTTTTTGGATTTGTCCTATTATACATGGAAACATGTACGCCTATAAATGTATAGATTTGAGTTAAGGAGACTGTTGTGTGAAGTGAGTTTAAAATGTTAGGCGGTGCTAAGCATCCCATGATACATGTAGTTTTTAATAACATTATAAACTGTTGCTTCTCATGCTTTAGTAATGGCTAAACACGCCAGGACACAGCCACGGAACCACAAGTTCTGAAGAACACTGTGCTCCTGCAAAGACACAATAGACTCAAATTGCACCTGGTTTTAGGCTATTTTGAGTGTGTTTTGCCTAAACGATTAAAATCGCTCAAAATTGCAGAAAATGCTTCCATCCAATTTCAAATGGAAGTTGGCGTTCCGTAGTTCTTGAAAACGAACCGGATGCCAATTGAAGTTCTGGATTGAAGAATTTGCTGTCATTCTGTGCAATGCTAATTTTAAGACTAAATGGTCTCACAAGTTTCAGGCTTGAACCCTGCAGCGGTTCAAGCTGCTTTTCTGGGGCTCAGAGTTGCAAGGCTGTTTTTTTCACTGTATCCTTTGATGTGTAGTTGGGGAGTGATAGGTCACATGGCTTCCTGCTCTGTCAAGTTTCATTGCCAGGGGCGTTTTTCTCCACATTCTGCAGTGTACAAAGGAAGTTCAGTCACTCTGCTACATCTGTGTTGTTTACACGGGTTTGTTCGAAGTGCAGAGCTCTGGAAGCAAGCAAACAGCCTGCCTCATCTAGATACTGCAGCCTAGATAAGCAGCTTCTTATGTGAGAGCTTAAATATGATGAACGTTTTTATTCTTTGATGTCTACGTTGACTTTCAACCACAGAAGTTTTGCTTTTAAAGCTTTTTACAGACCCAGGCACAGGCTTGACAAACACTCTCTTTCCTTCCTTTCTGCAGTCAGCGCCTTGAGTTTCTCCTGAATTCCTGGCCGTGTCAGAGATGTCTGGTGAGAATGAAGACGGCAGGCGATCCGAGGCTACAGGTGGACGGGGGCTGTACGGGGATTACATATCCAACCCATTAATGAACGGTAAGCTTTTTTCCAAGTACAGTACTTGTTCATTAAGTATTTTTTTTGCTCTTGCTGGTGTTCTGATCCAGTCATCTAACTTGTGGATTGAATATAGTGCAATGCTGTGCCATGCGAGAGCTGTGGCTCCAGTATAACAGCTTACACCAACTTGCATTTATATAACAACAACTTCAACAACAACTTTGATTTATATAGCGCCCTCCACGCTGGACGGCGTCTCAGAGCGCTTCACAACAACGGATCCTGGTGGCGAGCCACCAGGATCCGTTGGTGGCAATACACTCAAAGCGCCTTTCCTGCTTTGTCTGCTCTTTGATGGAAAACACTTCTAAATGGAAAACACTTGTGGGAGGAGAGTTTTAAACAGCAGCACTTGTCGACTCGGCTGACAGGCCTGTCAGAAGGTGTTTTTAGAGGTGGGTTAAATGTGGCAAAGGGGTTGAGGGGTTGGAGAGCTGCATTTAACTCCTTGTTAAACAGATCTCAGGAAACACTTGTTCACAATCAGCTATTTTTGCGTATTTTGTAATCCTTAATGCGTTAAATAACGCATTGTGTTTGTGTTCAAATGCATTCACTCCATGGCATCTCTCTATCTCTCTCTGACCTCCTCACTCCTCGATCCCCCCACCCGGCACCTCTGCTCGACTGTCACTGGCCTCCTGCTCATCCCTCACACCTTCGCCCCCCCATCGGAGGTCGCCATTTCAGCCACTATGCCCTCAAACTCTGGGACACTCTCCCTCATTCCTTCCTCATTGTCCTCTCCCACTCTTCAAGTCCCGCCTGAAAACCTTCCTCTTTGACCGTGCTTACGGCTACCTCACCCCTCCCTCCCCACCCCCCCGCCCCAGCTCGGCATCAGGCTCCGCCACTGTTAACCGCTCTGAGACGCTACCCGGTGTGGAAGGTGCTATATAACTGCAAGTTGTTATTGTGAAATGTCTTATTTTATCATCTTGTCACTAGACTTTAGAATAAATTCTATTCAGAACATTTCGTTTGAAGGACCATCATTTTTTAACACCTTTTGATCGATGTAAGACACTTGGATTTGTTTTAAGGACCCAAACTTTTTTGTGTGCATGTGCAGTACATATTGTTTAAACATTTTTGTTTAAAAGCCAGCTGATTTTGAAGTGACACCACGTCACGTCAGTACTACAGTAATTTCCAAACATTCCCGAGCAACTTCCAGCGATTTACAGCCTCTACCGTTTATACCCTGTCAGGAAGAGAACAGAACTGTAAGTGAAATAAGCAGCATTATTCCGCTAGCGGCCAGAAATCCCGCAAAGTCTGCACTTTAAATACCAAATTGGAGGTGATAAAGCGCATTGATTCTGGTATAAAAGGTACGGACGCCAGGAGGCCTTTAGGGCTAACTAGATCAACGGTGGCTACTATAAAACAGAATAAGGGCAATGTACTGGCAAGTTCAAGGTGTGTTACAGCTACAGGTGCAAGCAGATTAGCAAAACATAGGAGTGATGTGATGGAAAACATGGAAAGAATGCCGAGTGTCTGGATTGAGGATCAGAACCAGCGTAATATACCACTCAACACCCTGGTTTCCAAGAGAAGGTAAAATCATTGTTTAGGGAGTTAAATAATCAGGAAGCAGAAGGCTACAATCTTTCAGTGCTAGCAGAGGGGGGTTTCTAAGATTTAAAAGATGCTCTGGGCTCCACAACATCAAGATGAGTGGGGAAGCTGCCATTGCCACTGTCACACTGCGAGTATTGAAGTTTGCCAGTAGTGTACTGTATTAAAGTTTGCCAGTATTAAAGTACAATACTGTACAGTTACCCCCAAGGACCCCTTCTTGCCTATGTGTGTTAATTTGTGTGTTTTCTGTGTTATGTTGTGTGGTTTTGTGTGTTATTTAGTGGGTTTAAGGTCCGAAAATCTTGTGAAAAGAATGCATTTCTGGTTATATAATGGGACCGCATTGGAATTTACGTTTTGATTTAGGACGTTTCGATCTAGATACAGTTTTTCAGGAACACAACCCCGTCCTAAATAGAGGTTTGTATTAATGTTATCTCCCTCATATTGTTATGAGAGAGTGGTGAGGTAACATAACGATAATACAAAGTGAGTCAAAGCAGCGGAACGACAAGGTGAGGTGTGCTGATCACAGACACAGGAAGGATTGTAGCAACGACCACAAACGTTATACAGAGAGTATTTTCTCTTTATGCAGGGAGTAATTAACGACTGTAACCAGTTGCCAGGAAAGGGTGTAGAGGCCAGGTTACTGGACTCATTTGAAAAGCATTTAATGCAGGAATGAGGTGGTAGAGTGGGTTTCCTGGAGGGATGATATCGGATGGGCCAAAGGGCCTTCTTCATCCAGACATGTGAGAGAAATGGCCTCACATTTTAGGAGTAATTTTAGCTGTTTGAGCTGCTCTATTCAGATACCAGGAATGCCTTGTCACTTAGGACGTTTGTGACAAGAGGTCAATGTGTTGAAGTTTGACTTCTTTATATTTAGTGCCGCCTCGTGCTCCAGTTATGTTGAACCTTTGCTTTTGCCTCAAGAAAAAAAAACATTCCTAAAATTGGTCACTTCAATCCACAACTGTTTGTGGGACACTGCTGTGCACAATTGGCTGCCACGTTTCGCCCACAAATATAGAGTTAATTTATTTTACAGTATATTCTGTGAAATGCTTTGAGACGTCTAGAAGACATGAAAAGTGCTGTATCAAATGCATTATTATTATGATTTCAGATGATGCGTCCGACTGGTCCGCACTACATGACGCTGCCATTCATGGAAATCTCCTCTCATTACAACAGCTGATCAGACAGGTACCAGAGTTCCATCATTTAGTGAGAAATATTATTCTTATTCTAAATTCTCGGAAAATAGTCTTCAAAGTATTTTTTTCTACAAGGATTTCAGGCTTCTTTTCACTTTTTCTTTTCTATCTACTTTCCTCCCTCATTTAAGTGAACAAGAACAACACCAACCACAAGAACAACATTCTTAAATTTCAATCTTAATTTTGTAGCCAGCTTTCCAGTTCTTAAAAAAATTGACTTCCAAACTAAGACTGGATTCAAGAGTTTTCAACAACAATAATAATAATAAAGACAATCATTGCATTTGATACGCCTCTTTTGTAAGGAAGACAACAACAACAAAATTGCACTTATATAGTGCCTTTCACAGACATCCCAAAGAGTTGAACAGTCAGGTCGGGACCCGAGCGGGGGGCAGGGGGGGAAGGGGCTGGAGAGTGGGAGAGGGGAAGAGTTAGTGGGATAGCCAAAGTCGCGGTTGAAGAGGAAGGTCTTGAGACCAGCCTTGAAGGAGGAAAGAGAGGAGGCGAGGTGGACGGACTGCGGGATGGAGTTCCACAGTGTGGGAGCAGAGAGGCTGAAAGCCCAGTCGCCGATGGTTGAGCGGATAGAGTGGTGGACGTGGAGCAGGCCCGAGTCTGCTGAACGGAGGGGACGGGCAGGCTGATAGGGGACGGGCAGGCTGATAGGGAGACTAGGTCAGAGAGATAGGTGGGGGCAAGGCTGTGAATGGCCTTGAAAATGAGAACAAGGATCTAAAAGACATCTGAAAACACTTCATAGGAATTACTGTGAGACTGTTGGGATTGTACTTTGTAGGTGAAACGTGTTCAGATGGATGTTAAAGACCACGGGGCATTTTTCAAAAAGAAAAACAAGTTTCTCCCAGTGTTCTAACCAACAATCCCCCAATTATAATTGTGTGTGATGGTGATTTGGGGAAGCTCTTTGAGGCGTTATCCTGCAGTGAAAGGCAATATACTAAATGCAAGGATTATTAAACCCCAAATCTTGACTCAGGTGAGAGTTTTTTTCACAATCATTATGTATAAAAGGAATTACTATTAAGCACTTTAAGACTTTGTGACAATAATAGGTGTTCTATCAAAATACAGGGAGTATTGTTATTTACTGTTTTATTCCCTTGATACTTTATTACTTGACAATCCTCCATCAAGTTGCTGTACTGTGTTTGCTGAGATTTCAATTTCTTGGCAAATACAGGTTGAGTGTCCTGAATCCGGCAACCTCGGGACCAAGGCCGAGCCGGTTTTCGTGTTTTTCCGGACTTTGAAATGTGTTTCTAATGTCCGAAGGTCCAGAAATGCCCGAGCCCAGGTTCAGGTATTTCTGGACTTCGGAACGCCAGAAGCGTGTCCCAAGTCCGGAAATGCCTGGGCCCAGTTTGCGATATTTCTGGTTTTTAAACGTCACCTTGTAGTTCTTCTCAGGGTGTCCGGATTCTGGACAACCCTGCACCAATAGTTCCGGATTCCAGAACTCCGGATTTTGGACGCTCAACCTGTAAAGCTATTGTTGCACTTCCCTCCTGGTGGCTAGAAATGAGAATGGCAATGCTACAATTTACCTGCCAAGACTACCATAGAACCATATACATTTACCAGCACGCAAGAAGGCCGATCTGCCCATCATATTTGTGTTGTTTTTTTCAAACTCAGTACTATTTACCAGCCCTTTTCCAAATCTCCATGTAGTTTACCCCTATACATTACATTAACAAAACTCAGATTTATTGCATATTAATTATTCCTCCCCCAAAAAGTAAGTTTTTAATTTTTTCACTCTTCTGAAGGCTGATGTGGTCTGGATGGATGTGTGTCAGTGTCCTCTAGCACCTTGCTATCTTGCCCAATTGTCCCATTTTTGATGCGTGCGCTGTAGACTAATGGACAATGTAGGCACTGCCTATGAGCTAAATCTTAGCCAGCGTCCATACACCTGTTGCAAACCGTTTACTGGGACGTCTTCCTGAAGTGTAAGGTGCTATCTGACTGCAATTGTTTATGTTTTCCTGAAGGATTTCTAGCAAATATTGGGAATATCTGAGTGAACTCGGGCCACTGTCCACAAGTAATGCACTCGGGTGTTCGCTGCTGACATTACGTTAGATGCACTGTGCATATCTGAAGGCCTTGCCTTTGTTTTGTGAGTGGCGTAGAGAGCAGATTGCATGCTCTTTCACCAAATAGTACCTTACAAATCATTCCAAATTTAAAAATGCAGTGGCTGTCAATCAAAAGTTGTCCTTTGCTGCATTAAAACCATTGATGGTCACATTACAGTTCAGGAGTCTGGAGCAAGAAACCATTGCCCTGTATTCAGGGCTTTGTTCAATCCTCAAACTGTCATTAGAGACGGTTTCTAGTTGATAAAATGCTGCCAACGTTTAAGGAACAGAATGTGCTTAAGAATCTTGCAATTCTGATCTTGCAGTTTCGACTCAATGAGAGATTATTTCTTACTTTAAGTTGTTACTGTCTTCATTAACAGCAGGTTTTTGCAAACATTTTTATTATCAAACAGTATAATTATATAAATTGCGTTGGAACACACGTGTGCCAGTGAGTGATAATGAAATTAATAAAAACTGTGTCAGATCTTTCTGTCTTCTTCCCACCCCAAGTCAAAAATTAGTCACAGTCTTTTTTCAAGGGTGTACAGCCGCTTTAATATCTAGCGTCCCAGATCCTTAGGGCATCCTCCCGAACTGAAAGGCGTTATACAAATATAATTTGGCTGTTATGTAGTTGGGCAACACGAGATTAGGAAATGCAGACGTCTCTCTGTAACTCAGCAAAGTTTACAATGTGCCTCCCCCTCCTTCATATTGAATAATTTTCGCAAATGATAACAGTAAATTCTATATTTTCTTTACCCGTTTTTAATTTGTTAAAGTATTAACAAAAAACATTGAATTGTTTAAAAAAAATTATATGAAAAAAATTCTTAAAATTGTGAAACCAATTACAGTACCTGTACTTACATTTACAACACTTAGAATTTGTTAGTGTGATGTGTGGGCTTGTTTTTCAGTGCAAAATTTCTTCCTGACTGCCTGCCTGCTCACTCACTCACTCCCTGACTGCCTGCCTGGCTCACTCATTCGCTCCCTGACTGGCTGCCTGGCTCACTCATTCGCTGCTGGTCTCACTCGCTGCTGGCCTGGCTCACTCCCAGGTCCTATCTCCGATGTGCCCCCTTTCCACCCGCTGGCGAACGACCTATTAGCGAACTTTACAATGTTAAGCGGGGTTTACCTGTAATAAGAACCATAACGGCTGTGCCCTCCCAGCCAATGGTATGCGCCCCCCAAGGGAAGCGCGCCCACAGTTTGGAAACCACTACTGTAAGGTATCACAGAACCTGTGGTTCCCACAATCCTCAGCCATTGTACACAAATGGTGTCCACAAAGTGCCCCACTGTTACACAACAGCAAAATGACACTACAGAGGTCCCTAAACCCCTCCCTTCCCCCTACCCTGCCCCTCCCCCACGCTCGGGTCCCAACCCCTGACTGTTCAGCGCCTTAGGACGTCCTCCCGACGTGAAAGGTGCTCTATAAATGTAACTTTGTTGTTGCTGTAAACAAACTATCAAGAGCTGGATTTCACCTCGTCACTCCATCTTATTACGAAAAATGTTACACCGAACATGGTGACGGATCATTATCTGCCAAGAAAAGGCGCTCACACCCATCCTCTGGATGTCCAAATACAGTTAAACACTTGAACTGAATACAATTAAGTACTTATAATTACAATTATCATCCACATGTTTCAGTTGTTGGTAGAAAAAGAACATGAGGATAACAGGACTTTGTAGACACTCTGTAGATCATGGCTTCCCTGACCATGTGCTTGTCTTTCAGGGTCAAAGAGTAAATTTCCTCACAATGAACAGGGTCACACCCCTTCACGAAGCCTGCCTTGGGGGACATGCTTCCTGTGCAAAGTATTTGTTGGAGCATGGAGCTAAGGTAAGAAATACCGGTAATTCAGGAACTAGACATGATTATTCATAATTGTTCTCATATTCACTTCTATGCAGCCTGGCTGGAGTTTAAAGAGCCCAGTCAATCGTGGGTGTTACCACAATAATTTACTAGATTGTAATCAATAATAATCCCACACCTTGCATTTGCTAGATTGCCTTTTATGCCGGGAGGATGTCCCAAAGAGCTTCATAGGATTTACTGGAAGTTGAGTATTTGTAGGGGTAGCAGCCAAATTGGGCAGTTCAGTGTCCATAACCAACCATGAAACAAAAGACAATTTTTTTAAAATTTCGGGGATTCTTGGCCAGGACACTGGGAAAAACTCCCTTTTCTTTTTGGTTAGTGCCACGGAATCTTTAATATCCACCCGAACAACTAGATAGGACCTCGGTGTAATATCTTGTCCAACGTACAGCACTTCCGACAGTGCAGCAAACTCACAGCATTGCATTGGAAGGTCATCTTAGACTAAGTGAGCTCAAAGCTCAATGTGGGGCTTGAAACCACAACCTTCTGACTCATTGAAAATGTCACCAACGGAGCCAAGTCCCACAGTTTAGGGTTACTTGTCAGTCAATTAAATGACAAGAAAGAAATCAAAGGCTTGCTGACTTGATAAAGTGTCCTAGTTTTAAACAGTTCAATAGCCAAAACAAAACAAATCAGTAGTGTGAATTTATTACTTTCTTTACTAAATATTGTATGTATAATTGGTGTTCCAAGGTTAGGGTGTAACAAGGGGCAATTAGAATGAGATATTTAACTTTGATGGTTGCTGGTAGCACACGAAGCTTTGGAAGAAATTGTACTTCAATTCCTGTGGATGCTAAAATAATCCTGGCTCAGTTAAGTCTGTGTGTGGACTTCTGTGTAGAACCAAGAGAGCTCCAAGTAACAAAGGCACAACTAGAGGCGTTGTGAATCTTGGCCACTGGTATTTCTGATGTATTTATCCAATGTGATTGGATGCTTTTTTGACCTTGTGCAGTTTAATTATTGCTTTTTGTAAGGATTACTATTACTGTACTGTGCTTTAATGTTGATTGCGCCAAGTTCAAAGTTAACAAATCATTTCCGACAAATCATTGAGACGGCTGAGACTTCAGTAAACTGTAGGTGGGAAAGAGGTCAAACTGAAACATACATTAAAGTACACTGAGGCTATGGCTATTGGTATCATAAATACCTCAATATTTTCAGGCTGTAATAGAATCAAATGCTCGTTCTTCTACTTTCTATCTGTATCCTCAAAGTCAGTCAGAGAATCTGCTTGATCAATGCAAGTGCATAGACACTTGTTCTCTTGAGTGTCAAATCACACTAAAGCATTCCACTTGTTCTCCTTTTGAAGGTGAACGGAGCAACAATTGACTGGAACACTCCACTCTACAATGCCTGCTGCAGTGGTAGTGTAGACTGTGTAAAGATCCTCTTACAGAATGGGGCCAAGCCTCTGGAAGAATGCGACTTGGCATCACCTATACATGAAGCGGCGAAAAGAGGTAAGGGGTAAGAAAGCACATTTGGCAGATGTGCAACGTTTATTGAAACTGAGCCCCAAGGACTGGTGTAGTTCCAGATTTAATCCCTTGTCTGTTAATTAACTAACATCAGGATAGCAATGACGGTTCTGCAGTAAGGCCGCAAAATGCCTGGTCAAGCTGTGGTAATCGGGTCACTTTCTGTCTTTCCTTCCTTCGATCCCTGTCCTCTCTATCCCATCTGCCTGTTGGCTGGTTCTCTCTCTGTCTGTCTCTCTCTCTCAAAGTCTTTTCCCCCTCTGTCTTGTAAGTTGTCTCATTTGCTCTTTGCCATCCTCATTCTCACTCACCCTTCAATCCAAGTCACTCGTACGCTCTATATCTGTGTATTCTTGTGTGACTCTCCTGTGTTTATGAGAATGAATGAGTGTAGGAGATAAGATCAAATTTACAATTGAATCACTTAGTAATGACAGGTCACCAGCAGAGTTTGTATTTGTATCAAATGTCTGACAATATTGAAAGCATAGATTAAAATAGTTCTATTCCATTGCTTTGAACATTTAATATTTAATTTAAGTAAAAATGATAGGAATGAGTATGGATGTAGCCTCATTTGGAGTATAAAGACAGTTTGTTTTGGAGCTGTATAGTATCTAATCCTATCATGTGCAATGCTGATCTTCCAAACACTTCCAGGCCACACAGGGTGCATTGAAATGCTGCTGAATCACGGAGTGGAAATTGAACATAACAACAAATATATGGGGACACCGTTTTATGCAGCCTGTGAAAACCAACAAATGGATTCTGTGAAAAAACTGCTCGGCTTGGGTAAGTAATCTCCTAATCCTAGAACATTTAGGGCATTAACTGAGGCCATTCAGCTGATAGTGTCTGTGTTGATGCTGGCTATCCTTACTATACACTTTGTAGGGTGTTCTATTCCAGCAATCAAAGCCCCTCTAAACATTTTATTTCTCAGAACACCGACTATTCTGCACCACTCGCGAAAATTCACAAGAGAGGTTTGGACGAAGAAGGCCCTTTAGCCCATTTGATCTTATTCTTCTAGAAAAAAAAACACTTATGAGATTCCCATTACACTATTGATGCTGTGCTTTTATAAAGAATTATTGTTGCTAGAAATCTTTGAAACAATTATATTCAGTGTTCTCAGATAACTAAAGTTGGTTGGTAATGTTTCTCATTGGCATATTGTCCTGAGCAAAATAATCCCATTTTTGCATACATTGCGTAAATAATGCTACTTACCTATGTTGCCTGGAACGCTGAGTCACTTAGAGATCAGATGACCATAATTCAGAAGGAAATGATAACAGTTTGAGGGTGAGAAAGGATCATTCATTCAGCCCATCAGGTGCATTTCCTCCATATTTTCATCTATTCTATCACAGACTCTACCTGGGTTCATTTTCGAGGGAAAGCTTTGCATTCCCTCCCTGCCCTCCACAGGTAATTCAGTGAAATACCTTGTTTAAAATTACAACCTACATTGGATATCAGTTATTTGATATCCAAATAGCCAAGGACAATTCTGTTCCAGACAGTCTTTGACTGTAGTTATTTCTTTACCCTTCAATCTCATTCCTAACCAGATCCAGCTCTTTGTAAAAGGTTTAATCATCACAGCATAGCTGATTTTTCTAGGAGTCTGCATAGTCTATTCTGTTTCACATGGGTGGTGGATGAAAGATAACCCTTTAATTTATGTTTTGCTTGAGATTATTAGTTTTCTCTCTTTCTGCATTGAGAGTTAACATTAGAGCTACCGCTATATATCTGTTTCCGTGCTTCTCAGTCATTTAAGAAACAAGATTGTGTCAGTCTCAATCTGTTTCTCAATTGAAAACTCTTTCCTATAATAAATCTCCCTTCTTAACTTCAAACCGTAAATCCTGGAATTATCCTTGTCACCCTTCTCCTCAATCTCCTTTTGATTGTAAGGTTTGTGACTTAGGAAACTCAAGTGAAGAACCAAGGACATAGTGCAAGACCCATCAAAGTTGATAAGAATAGTCAAATGGCCAAGGTAAAAATCAAGGCATTAAGATGAAGGGACACAAAAATGATGACAAAACATAGCAGCGTTTGTTGTGAATGAAGTATGCAATTCCCATGTTTCACTCTGAAGTTCGCCTGCAGAATACAATCATTATCCTTCACAATAATTCCTATGACGCTGTTTGACACATACTCTGGACGTGACAGGTGCTGCATCAAATGCAAGGTGTATTAAAATGACCACCTGCATGGTAGATAACAACAACAACAAATTTTATTAGCATCTATCACATAACACACAAATTCCACCTGGGCATAGGTTTACTCTATTAATGCAGCATTTCAGAGATTTAAAGCAGAAATCAGGTGGAAAATATTGAGCCATCATTTTAAGATCTATTTTTGTAGGAAAAGCATCAGACTTTCTGTGGATGCCTCCCAAAGGCACAGCCAACATCAGGAACATACTGCTTCCCCATTGACTCTGTTATGGACTCTACCCATTATGATAACAAGACAGAACTGTGATGTGATGGTTAACACATCATTGAAAAACTTGGCCATTCAATCTGTTAATGTATTGTGATCCCCAGGATGTTACCCTTGTGAACTAGTCATTATTAATGTGTCACCTGGCCTAATTTTTCAATCATGTGTTTAATTTGCAGCCTATTGTAAATTATAATGTGCTTTATAATAGATACTTCCCCTCTTTCGTTTCTCCTCTTAAGTTTTCTTTCTCTTGCCTGCTTCTCCATGTGCGTACTCCTCCAGATTGGTCCACATCTTTTGCTGATGCACGAATTCCACAGCCTGCGTACGGCAAGCCCGATGATGGCTGTTTTTCCTTCCTTCCTTCCTTCAGCCTGGACCAGAAGTGATAATACATAAGCAACTGAGGTAGGAGGATTAAACTGAGAGGTCACCTCTAGGTCTACATAAATGCTTTCTGCTTGTGGGACTGATATGGCTTTCAGTATGGCAGCTAACTCCACATTCTCAAAATACCAATTAGAAGAGATATACTAGGAGAGTCATCACTGCCATCATTACCCAGCATTTAGTAGCAGATGAAAAAAACCCACACCTTTTGATACATTTTCTTCTTTCGTTCAGGAGCCAATGTTAACACTGCCAAAAATCTTGAATCTCCTCTTCACATGGCAGCCAAGAGCTCAAATATGGAACTGGTCACTGTACTGCTGGAACACGGAGCGCGGATTGACTCCAGGAATGCTGACGGAAAACGGCCTGTGGAACTTGCACCTCCGAACAGCTCTCTAGAAAAATTGCTTTTACAATGGGAAGGTAATGACAAAAAGTTACTCGGTTCTTAAGCTAAAAGTGCAGAGTGGAAAGTATAGCGGCATCATTGAGAATCACTTAAATGATATGGTTTACATTACAAATGAACACTTGAATGTTCTTTTATTTGCTATGAATGCAGTGGGAACTTTTAACAGGTCCACCTTTATTTGTAATGTATTTCTGGGAGTAAAACACAATGCAATGTTTGTGACATTATTTGATAATTTTTCAATCTGAGGGGCAATGGTGGTGTAGAAATCTTTGGGTTCAATTAGGTGAAGTGCAGGAGGGAAGGGAGGAGAGCTTCACATCACTGGCTAAGAGTAGATAGATTTGATAAGACAATTGATTATTATCTATCGATTGATTGATCAATTTGGAAGATCTAATCGTTTTCAATTTAATTTTGCAATAAGATCCTGAGATAGCATCCATTTGTGTCATTTGACCTGTTAAAATCAAAATCATACAGACCTCATTTACCTAATGCTACTTATACACTCTGTAGATTTTCCAGAGGTAGAAATATTCCCCAAACTAGTTGTTAGTGCATGCTATCATTCGTGAATAAGAAAAAAACAGTGAATAATTGGTGATGAAAAATACTAGTTAAGTATCTGTTACCTTTGTCTACGCAACCGCATGATAATACTCTTTCTGCTTGTCTGTGTCTGACTTTCTCTGTGACTTTCTCCCCATCTTTCATTTATATGACTTTATTTGTCTCTGTCTCCTACACTACACTTTACAATTTAAATGTACAGTATACAGGTACTCTGCCCCTTGTCAACCGTGAAACTCACACATCCACGGTTTGCTAAATGCGATAAACCTTGCTAACCAAGGCTTATAACCATTGCTTATCCACGGGTTTTAACACTAACACTGGCGTTTAGTGTTAGGACCCAGTTGCATCAACCAGCCTTGATGTCACTTCACGCTAGCGTATAGCACTAGGACCCAGTTGCGATGTTGCAATCAACCAGCAACAACGCTTCTCTCTTAGGATTAAGGTAAATAACATGAATTTATTGTCGCTTCTCCGCAGCCTAGCTAGTAACTTTGGGAACATTGGCTGCCAGGATCTGCAAATCTCTCTCTCTCTGTGTAAGTGTATCTCTCGCTGACTCAACTTTTCTCTATTTCACCTTTTCTTCCCCCCACCCCCCCATCTCCCCCACCCCCCCTTTCTCTCTTTCACACCTTCTTTTACCCCCACTCCCTCCCCCAACCCCCCCTTCTCTCTCACCTTCTCTCTATTTCACCTTCTCTCCCCCCACCCCTCTCCCCCTCTCTCTCTGTCTGTGTCTGTATCAGTTAGTCAGTCAGCCAGCCCCCAGCCCTCTGTGTCACCCATCACACTTTCTCCATTGATTTCTCTCTCTCTGTGTAGATTAGTCAGACAGTACCCCCAGCCCTCCGTGTCCCACCCCACCCCCCACCCCAACACCCTTCGTATCTCTCTCTCTGTATAGATCAGTCAGTCAGTCAGACAGCCTCGCGGATTGATGCAGATGTGCCCAAACTTACTCCCCCTATCCCCCGTATGTTATAACTGTATGTTTTTGTTTGCATTTAGTTCTATAAAACGCGAACTTACTCCCCCTATCACCATGTTTCCCATAGGGCCCTGCATTTTCCAACCGCGATTTTACCAACCGCAGAGGTTTAGAGGAACGTATCCCCTGCGGTTGGGGAGGGATATCTGTATATATATATATATATATATATATATATATTTGCATTGTGGACTATGCAAACCTCATTCATAAAATATAGTACACCATACAAAGCACAGTATAAGAAATGTCTGTCTTTGTGACTTATGTTCTTTTATAACTTGGGAACAATAAGAAACAAATATCTATCTCTAGTTTCAAACTTTGTTCTGCTGTATTTGGTCTCTCCGAATATCGATGCTATTTGCATGACACCTGTAATGTATTCTCACCTGACTGTAATTGATTGAGAGCAAATTACTCTGTTGTGCACTGTATATTTCCTTTCTCATTCATTGTCTTGAGACATGATTGTTGTCTTGTTTTCTAACTACTAACAATTCCTATTAAAGTTCTCTACCCTGCCTTTTACCCTGCCAGCATTAGTTTTATTCCCATTTCCATACCTACCCATAAATTTCAGTAACATTTTATATCTTACAATGCTGAGGAATACCAAGTTGGGCTATGAGCATAGAGTATTTTTTTAAAATACAGAATGTTTGTGGTAAAGTGTCTCACTGGAACACAAACCCACTTAAAATGTGGGTACCTTGGTTCGTAGAAGCGTGGCCTGCCTTCTGGGTTCCAGCGTGGACTGGCTAGCTTTCTGCACATAGTGCCACCATTCCACACCGAAGGCTGACTCAGATGGTAGCACACTCACCTCTGAGTACAAAGGCTGTGGGTTCAAGCCGCATAGCAGGAATATTGAACTCATGTAGTCTAGGGTGAATGTCTGACATGATGCTGGGCTTACGCTGCATTGTTGGATGTAAAGGTCTTTGGATGAGACATTAGTTTGGAGTCCTGTAGCTCAGTGGTTAGAGTACTCGCCTTGCAAACGAGACACCTGGGTTTGATTCCAGGCAGGGCAAACCTTGGGCAACTTTCCTTATTCAACACGCCTGATAATAATCCCTCAAGAAAAAATGAAACAATAATATTTCAATCTACAACTGTTTGTGGGACACTGCTGTACGCAACTGGCTGCCACATTTCGCTCACATACATACAGTCAATTCAGTTTACAGTGTATTTTGGGAAGTGCTTTGAGACGTCTAGAAGACGGGAAAAGCGTTATATAAAATGCAAGCATTATTATTAAACCAAGGTCCCATCTGCCCATTCAGGTGGATGTTATAAAATCCAATGACAGTATTCTAAAACGAAGGTGGTCATCAGCAGTGTCCTGGATAACTGCGGACCCAACTGGCTCAGGAACTGGACTACCAAGAACCCCACAAGGTACTGGCTCAAATCTGACACATCAAACAAGTCACCTTGGAGTCAGTTCAGCTCTAGAGAGATCCTGTTTACCCATCACTAAAGAGGATAGAGTACCAGTACAAACAAGAGCATCACACAGTTCTACTCAGGAAATATTGCTTGAGATGACCTAAACCATCAGAAATTGATCAGATTTATGCTGGGGAATAAATAACTATTTAACAAGCAAAAATGACTTGATTCCCAAGGTAGTGCCAAAAATGTACAATAAACACATCACTCATCTTCAGTTAACAGAAATGACGACACTAAGACCTGTAAAGGAAAGAAACACGCACCTGGACGGTGTACTGACACCTGCTGGTTTATGCGAATGTTGCTTTATGCTTTATAAAATAGGTAATGCTGCAATTGTTACTCAGTGTTTCACTCAGCTATAAAACCCCAAGTTCTGAATGTTCTGATATAATATCTGCCATAATCTAATACAAGATCAGAGCAGGTTTGATTATCTAAATAGCTTTCTTCTGTTCCTATGTAACCAACTAACACAGCTTTGTGGCAACCTTACTCTCCGGACTAATGGGGAAGCCATTCTTTATCACTTAAAAAAAATGAATCTCCTCATTCTTTGTTCCTGTAACTAGTTCTTGAAGGATTAGTTACTAGAATATAGCTACCTATTTGCTGAATATTAAATGTAAACCCACTCACCTTGTCTTATAATAGTAATGATAATCCTTGAATTTAATATGGCACCTGATCACCTCTTTGAGGCGTCTCAAAGCGCTTCACAGAATATACTATAAAGTGAAATGACTGTATTTTGTGGGCGAAATTGCATACAGTGGTTTCCCACAAACAGTCGTGGATTGAGTGCCCAATTTATTTATTTAGTACTACTGTATTGAACTCATTTTTTTAAAGGAATTATTACTTCTGGAAAAACGATCCAGCAGCCAACTAACAACTGGGTTTCTATTTAATGCTAGGTAAAAAGAGGCGTGTAGAGTAAAGAAATTTGCCCAACATTTCACCCTGCTAGGAATTGAACCCAGGTTTTCTCGCTTACGAGGCAAGTGCTCTAACCATTGAGCTACAGGACTCCACTTCACTCTGTCACTGTTTTTTGTAGGACCGTCCTCCTTGAAGCAGTTGTGTCGACTGAACATCCGGAAACTTTTGAGTGGATCCCATTTCATTGCAGGATCTGGGCTACCAATTCCAGAGTCGCTCAAGGACTTTCTCTGCTACAAATGATCATCTCAGAGGCACTACTGCGCCCAACCTAGTATTATTATTATTATTACAGTATTATTAATTCTACTTCCAATCCAAGACCAGGCACCCACAATTTTAGGGTTTATTTGTACGTCCAGCATTCTTGCCTTTTCAGTGGTGAGGTTCAGAGGTTCAACAATGTCAAAACTAAATTTCTTTCACTTCTGTTTTGCATTTGCCTGGCAGGAACAGAATACTATGATAATACCAAAAGAATAAAATGGACGATACTAACAATGAAGAAATCTTGAGTTTTCTGTGTTGTTGTTATGTAAATTTTGGAAGTTTTTTATTCCCCAAAAGTTGAAACAGTGAGCTTTTATAGTTAAAGCCATCGATCAAAACTCATTTGAATTGCATTCGAGCCTCTCAGTTTGTTTATTGATCACTAGTCAGCAATTGTGGTACTGAAAATCATTAGAATTAGAAATGTACAACGGAGGAAGAAGCTATTTAGCCGATCGAGTATGCACGAGCCCTCAGATCAATCGGTTTTCTACTTTAATGAATTAAATAAAATGTCATCACAAGTTGTAAATGCACAGGTTTTTAAAAACTACATTTTTAATAATACATTTGAATCATTTTGTTCATATTCAGGTTTGTTCAAATTAGTTACCAATGTATTCAATTTTGAATGTTGACAGTTGTATATCGAGGTGAATATACTGATTTGAAAAGTTCCTTTCAATATTTATTGTAATAAAGTTGAAATGTAAATTTGATACATTATTTGCTATTGAAAGATTAATATTCCCCAAGGATTTCCTACTGAATAATCGTGATAAATAATTAGTGTACGTCTGATAAATAACTAAGGTCCACAGAGTGAATCCATCAAAAGGAGCTCCAATTTATTGTGGGTCTGCTAATAACGTAAGTGTCCGGTAAGCCTACATTACTCTGAAAGCAATGTATGTCCTACTTCCCACACTAAAAAATCAGCTCACACATGTGCTGCAGACTGGAAACATTAATGATATCATTTCCAGTGCACCCCAATACTTACCAAGCTCCATTGGTTCCATACTACAAAACAGATTATTCTGAAAATCCTCACACTCATACAAATTGCTTCATGCCTTACACCTCACTACCTCTCAAACTGGTGGACACCCACTCCCCTTTGCTCAGCTAGCTCTGATCATCTGCATGTCCCTTGTCCCCTCCACCATTGGCAGCCACGTTTTCAGCCAATCCTACCCCAAAACTCAAACCCTCTCCCTCAATCCCTGCACTTTTCTCCCCCTTTGTCACACCAAACGTATTTTCATTTTTTGGAATGGTATGTTATGTTTATACTTTGTGCACTGCATTATATGTTAGGGCCATTAACATATATAATATACACGACTGCAAAAGACCATTGTGTGATCCAATCTTCACAAATGTTGACAGTGAGAATTGTGGGGTGAGGGAATATACTATTTTATTGTCATGCTTACAGTGCACTGAGACATCAGACCCCACCAACCTTCCTGAAACATAATTTCTCTGTAGTTTTCTAAAAAAAAATTAAAACTGCTGAGATGAATAATTTGTAGTTTGTGGAGTCCTATAGCTCAGTGGTTAGAGAACTCTCCTTGCAAGTGAGACACTTGGGTTCAAATTCCAGCAGGGCGAAACCTTGGGCAAGTTTCCTTACTCCACACACCTAATAATAATCCCTCCCAAATTTTTTTAAAAAAAATTGGTCATTTCAATTCACGAAAATAATTTCTATCACTCAATCCATGACTGTATGTGGGTTACTGCTGTGCGCAATTGGCTGCCGCGTTTCTCCCACAAAATATACAGTCAATTCACTTTACCGTATATTCTGTGAAGCGGTTTGAGATGTGTATAAGATGTGAAAGGTGCTATATCAAATGCAAGGATTATTATTATTATTATTATTATTAACCTTCAGATTACATCCAAAGAACATTCTTTTAACTACCTCCCCCTCTCTCTGGCTCAGCATAAAATTTTACAATGATTAAAGCACTAACATTTGTGAAGCCCGTGTCCTGCCCGTGTCCTCTACTGTTCTAAACTTTGTGACTCCATCTCCCCCATCCTTGTCTGACTCCATTGGCTCTCCATCATCCAGAGGATCCAATTCAACATATAAAGCCCTCCACAACCTCCTCCCACTCTACATCCATGATCTACTATCTCCTTACCAACCTGCCCACCCCCTCCGCTAAGCAGACTCTAGCCTGCTCCATGTCCCCCGACCCACCCGCCCAACCATTGGCAGGCGAGCCTTCAATCACTCTGCCTCCAACCTCTGGAACTCCATTCCGAAGTCCCTCCGCTGTGCTCCCTCTCTGGCCTCCTTCAAGTGTTGCCTCAAGACTCTCCTCTTCAATGGTCCCATCGGCAACTCCTTCCACCCATCTGCCGCACAACCCGACCTTAGCTCGGGTCTGAAGCAGTAACCAGTCCAGCGCCTTGGGACGTCCTCCTGACGTGAAAGGCGCAATATAAATGTAATTTTGTTGTTGTTGTTGTTGTTGTTGAAGCGCACTATATAATTGTAAGTTGTTGTTCAAAGCCCTGCTCAAATTATTTCCTGTAAACTGCACTACACAGGGCTCTACATTCACATTATTCCCATCCTCACTAAGCTCCACTGATTCCCCTTAATCCAGCTCAAGGTCCTCAACCTGACTCTGACGTTATACAATTACTGTATACAAGTAGTGATAAAGCACTATATCAAATGCAAGGATTATTATTATGATTATTCCTTTGAAATCTTTCTTCCTCTTATTTCTAATCTCTAAACTATTAATACCCTCAGACTCAAGTCTACTGCTCATTCCTCATCACCTCAGACCCACTATCTGTAGCAAAATTGTTACAATTTCATTGCTAGTCTTAAACGTTGATGTATTGAGGATATTTGAATACCTGTGACTATGAACCAGAAACATTTAATTGATGTGCTGAATTTGTAACTACAAATACTTCATAAACAGAGAATACAAAATGAGACTGCATCTCTCTCTGCTGGGCATTTTTATACCCAGTCACTAGATGGAGGCAGAGATGCATGCAACTGTGTGGCTGCACTGGATATTAGTTGGGAGAAGCTCAGGAAATGTGCACATACAGTACAGTAAATGGTTTGTGTGCTGATCTAACACTCTATAAACTGACGTGTTACATCTAAACAGAGGTGATAAATTCAAATGAAATGTTTGACTTTAACTACAGTTCATTTTGGGGGAGTTTGTTGGGTGTCTTGACACATGTGGTAACTCGTCACCAAGTGTATTAAGAGTATCCAAACCAAATTGAGAATTCCATACATCCCACCCACAAATGAAAATCTCAGAGATAGATTGTTGGAATGGAATGCCCACTCTCTCTCTTCTGCTTACCTAATTCCAGAAAGTATTTAAAAAATCGAAATATCAGTCTGAATACGAAGCATTTTCATTACAAATATCAATTAATACAATACAACATACATTTTATAGTACATTTCACATCAAGGGGATGTCTCAAAATGCGTGACAAATTGCAGTTCAGTTTAGCATGCGTAGCAAAATTAGTTGAATTTAGATCAAGTTAAAGTTTAGATAACATGTTAAAGTATCACAGGAAGAGATCATTTGTCTACCCCATCTCCAACCTCCCTTTCCTCTCCAAGGTCCTGCAAGCGTTGTTTCCTAGCTTCGCTCCTTCCTCTTCTGCCACTCACTTCACAAACCCCTTCAATTGGATTTCCATGCCACCCACAGTACAGAGACAGTTTTGGTCAAAGTGACAAATGACATTCTGACCATCTGCGAACAAGGTTCCTTCTACCTCCTCATCCTCCTTGACCTCTCTGCTGCATTTGACACTGTTGACCACTGTATCCTCATACACCGCTCTCCTCTTACCTCAACCATCATGGTCTTATACTGAACGCTTCAGTTCATACCTTTCACATTACCTCCACTTCATCTCCAGATACTGTTTCTCCTCTAGACCCCGCATCATCTTGGGCGGTGTTCCTCAGGGCTCCATCTTGGTCCCCTCCTGTTCAACATTTATATGTTTCCGCTTGGTAACATCATCTGCAGCCATGGGATAAACATCCACATGTATGCTGATGACACCCCAACTTTATCTCTCTGTATCCATCCTTGACTCCAGGACCACTGTTCTCTTGACAGAATGTCTGTCAGAAACCAAGTCCTGGATGAGAGCTAACTTTCTTCAGCTGCACGTCAACAAGACTGAGGCCCTCCTGATTGGCTCCCGTCAGCGGCTCCATAGCTCAGGTGCTGACAGCATCACTATCCATGGATGCACACTCCATCTCTCTAAGCCAGTCCGGAATCTTGGTGTCTTGTTCGACCTTAATCTATCACATTTGTGCCATGCTCTGTCTTCCTCGACCTCCACAACATTGCTTGGTTCTGCTACAGTCTCACACCCATCCTTGCCCGATGGGGACTCCACTGGCTTCCATCACATAGAGGACACAGTTCAAGATCCTGGTCCTCCCTTTCAAAGCCCTCCATGGCTTCCCTTTCGTGGTCCCTTACCTCTGTAACAACCTAACTCCCAATCTGCCATTCCCTCTGCTCAGCAGGCTCCAGCCTGCTTCACGTCCCCATCCTCACCTGCCCCAATTTTGGTGGGTGAGCTTTCAGCCACTCTGTCCCCACCCTCTGGAACTCCATGCTGCAGACCCTCCATCTCATCCCATCCTTTGCTTCCTTCAAGATCCACCTCCTCTTCAACCGTACGATATCTGAATGCGTGCGCACACCGGAATGCGCGCACATGCACAGGATAAACCCCCCCCCCCCCCCCCCCCCCCCCGCGATATCATTATATCGATATATATATTGATATGTGCTCATCTAAAAATACGGTCACTACACTTTACAGTAGGGTCCGCTGATACGGAAAATTTCCAATATCGTTATATCGGTTTGCCAATACCGATATATATATATAATATATATATATATCGACGGACCCTACTGTAAAGTGTAGTGACCGTATTTTTAGACGAGCACAGTAGCCAATTTGCACACATCAATGTCCCACAAACAGCCATGAGATGAATGATGAATTTTATTTGGAGAATTTGTTGGTTAGGACACTAGGAGAAATCCCCTTCTCTTCTTGAATAGTGCCATGGGATCTTTACCATTCATTTTAAACATGGAGGTGGAGTATCGGTTTAACCTCCTCTGAAGGATGCATCCTCCCAACGATGCAGTGCTCCCTCAGCACAAATGATTCGCGGGTCAGCCTAGACTGAATTGAAAGCCTTGATGAGTTACTTGAACCAGCAACCTTTTGATTCCTAGGCAAGACCGCTACCAACTGAGCCAGGCTGACAGTTAAAGTGAAATTTAAAAAAGTTAGACCACTTATTAATATGCTACAAATCATATTTTAGGCAAAATGTAAGACAGTTAGTGAGTACAACAACAACAAAATTATATCTGTACAGCGCCTTTCACATCGGGAGTAGACAGTTAGTAAATGTTCTAAATAAAAATTCAAAATGCTGAAAAGGATCAACAATAAAGAAAAGGAGTTCTTATAAAATATTTATTATGCTTTTTTTAAAAAAAAACATAATTCCACTGAGAATATCATAAAAGTGTAATCAGACATTTTATATCAGGAACAAATTGAGCATTACAGATTACATTCCGCAGCTGTATACAGTATACAGGTTCTCTGACTGACAGCAGTGCTATTTATAAATAGGTTCCTATATATTGTCAATGTGACTGCAGACCACAAGAGCCAGACTGACACTGAATGCACACAGAGACTTGGTTCACGAATCATGGTTTATTAATAAAGAGAGAAATCTTTGCAGTCTCCAGGGTCTCTAGCAGAGACAAGGATGACTTGTTCCTTTTAACAGACCCCAGAGGGTTGTTGGCATCTGAGATGGCAGTAGTTTCATGAACCCTTGTCTCACTCAGTTTTCCTGCCCTCCTGGCTCTCTCTCACTGTCCTTTCCCACTCCTTCTGACCAAACCCCCCACACTGCTCACACTCACTGTTCCCCCCAGTGCTTGATTTCTCTCAGCCGTCAAACTCAATTGCTCAGCCTGGCCTTGTGGCTAGGCTGCATGCAATCATGATTCTCGCTGGAAGAGGCTTTTCTTTCATACAATTCCAGAATACTAGTGGAAATAGCTCAGTTTATAGCTTCTGTATCCTCCGCCCTAGATACACTTCAAGGCCCTCTGTGGAGTGACTTCAAGGCTGAGTCGGACAACACATTGGTGAATCCAAAGCCTGCAATATTAGTGTTAGACTACTCTCGACTGTTGTATTAGCAAAGCTTATTGTGGGAAGTTAGTTGGTTGGTCAAATAAATATCACTTTGGTCAAACTTGTCTGGGGGATAGGAAGCAGTTTAATGGATGGCAAATTGTATCAGTCGCATCAATGAAAAGAGAGAATGGGGTTGGCGGATGCAGTTGGAAACTTGCTTATACAGGTAAATGTTAGGAACCCTTCGATGTTGAACCGAGACTTACAGAATCATTTTTAAAGGAAAACATTAGCATGTAAGCCCTTGGCAAGCACACAAAAATAAAAGCAGCCTTGTGTTGATTTGCAAACTGCCGTAAACCCAGTAATTTCATTACTGCCAGTTACAGTGGAGTTGGTATGCTGAAGGAAATCTTCAATCTCCAACATTTCAGAATGTGTTCTCGTGTAGAACTGTCATCTACTGGGCTCCGCAGGGCAGTCACGCACAGAGTTATTGAAGAAACCAATGGAGGAGGAAATTGATTACCAAGGATTTATGTTGTTAATTCCCACGCCTACAAACACCACCAGCCCATCTCCTGCTCCTGTACTCACTGATCCCCTACCTTTGTCCCAGGAGACAAATCAGTGCCCTACTAACCTTATCTTTCTGCCAGAAAGAACTTCACATCTTCCACCACTAAATTCTTACCTCTCATGAATTTGCCTTTTGTCTTCCCTCACTAATACACTCAGTGTTATCCAGTACCAGATGATACGTATTTGTTATTCGTACTGGATAATACTATTTGTTCCACTTAATACTTTTTAGTTCCCTCTTTACTCAGTTGACCTAATCTCTTTTATAGCTTCTCATTGTTACTCAATCACTGACCCTTCAACCTCTCATGATTTATAATTATCACTCAGTGGCGAGCGTGCTACCCACTGAGCCAGGCTGACACAATCTGACATTTCTCTAAAACATATTACAGTTGCTTACTTAATTACTTCATTAATTCCAATCCAGCGCACACTTGGTTGTGTGATTTTATAGTTGTGCTTCACCATTAGTTATCACTCAGTTATGGAATTTGAGACATTTTAATATGCTAAGCCGCATTATCAAATGCAAGTATTTAATATTAATAATAGTAATACTTGCATTTGATACAATACCTTATCATGTTGTCAAGACATTTCGAAGTGTTTCACGTGATATACTGTAAGGTTGAGTGCATTTTGTGGCACAGCAATGCCCCACAAACAGCCATGCGATGAGAGACTGATTTTTTGGAATTGTTGGAATGTTACAATTATAAAGTGTAAATATTTAATATTCTAATTACAAATATTCTAATTAATTTATAAATATTGTGTCAGCCTGGCTCAGTGGTAGTACTGTAGAAGGCCACTGGGAGAAACTTCTTTCTCTGTTTGAATGGTTCCATGGGATTTTTAAATCCATCTGAATAGGTAAACAGAACCTCAGTTTAACATCTCTTCCGAAGGACAGCACCTCCAACAATGTAGTACACCGCAGCATGTGAGGCTTGAACCAACAACCTTCTGACTCAGAGGCCGGAGTAGTATCACTGAACCAGGCTAACGCAATATTTATAATTCGAATGCTAGACATCTACAAATTATAATGATAAGATTTCAAAACATTTCTCCAGGTATCAAAGAAGGAATGTAAACGAGTTAATTTAATTAAAGTCAGCTCTTAAATGTGGGTGGCAGGACAAACTTTTATTCAAGCAAGAAAGATGATCGAGAATTCATATTTCCATGGCTGCCCTGTTGCATTTGATGCTGTTCTGCGTAAAAGGGAAGGAAAGGCTCCCTGAGGCCAAATATAACCCTCCCTCACCAAAGATATGTAGAAAACTGTTAAAATGAAGGATGTCTTCTTCACTGTTTCACTTCACTCTGATCAATATGCAGGAAGGTTGAACTTCACGATCAGGCAAAATAAATGTGTTTATCTGTGAAGACGGCCTCTGGCTATGTGGATGCCCTCTGGAATGATTTGCACACAAGAATGTGGTTCTCATGGCCTGATGTATGGTAATTCTATGTGTGCCAATTTTGTCAAACCTATTCAAGTGATTTAATGGTTTTATACCAGTTTAATGTATTTACATAAAATTTTTAGTAAGACTTTTGTACACAGGAAAGGGTCAGTTAACAATTCCACTCTGCACACTGCTGGATATTTTGTTGCTATTTCTGTTAGGCGACACCTTCAACTTCATTGTGTAACACTTAGAATTACTGTTATGTATAATGATTCCACATTTTATTTGGGTTACCGTTGTACAATATAGCTAGTCCTATTAGAATGATGTGGTCTTTTCTATACTTTCAAAGCGCTTCCAAGAATATACTGTAAAGTGAATTGACTGTATATTTTGTTGGTGAAACATGGCAGAAAATTGTGCACAGCAGTGATCCATAAACAGTGAAAGGCTCTGGGTGCCAAGAGCCTCAACTGTACACAGGCGTGTCAAATTTGAGTGAGAGCCTTGAAGTGAGGTTTGAACCTATAAACACTGACTCAGAGTACAATAAGGTTGATATACCTTATTGCTAATTATTGCTATCATCAAGGGAAGGACTAGGGAAGGGCAGTGTTGTAGAATGGAACAGCACTTAATAAAAATACAGTATGTGGAAATTGTCATTAAAATCCATTTAGCATTTGACGTTTGCTGAATTGGATTGTTCCAATAGCGTTTTAATTTTAATGCTGCTTACAGTCCAGGCTAATGTAAACACTGTTATTTGCTAGAATAGCTTTTAAAAGCACAACATAGGGGAACAGGAGGAGGCTCAGCTATCTGCCCATTGCTCTTTCAAACATCGTATTGGTTCCCTCTCTACAGCTTTCTGGAGTAGGGCATTCCGCAATTTCATAACACTTAATAGGTGCAACCTGGATTGGTTGGTAGCATGGTCACCTCTGAGTCAGTGATTAGATTCAAGCCCCACATCAGGGCTCTCAATTAAGCTTGACACTCACTCGACCGACCGACCGACCGACCATCAATTAATCAATCCATCAATCCATCCATCAATCCATCCATCAATCCATCCATCAATCCATCAATCAATCAATCAAAACTTATATTTATACAGCGCCTTTCACATCGAGAGGACGTCCCAAGGTGCTGTACAGTCAGGTAGGGACAAGAGCAGGGTGGGAGGGGTTGGGGCAAGATGAAGGAGAGTAGGAGAATTGACTGTATCTTTGTGGGCAAAATGCAGCAGCCAAATTGCGCCCAGCAGTGTCCCACAAACAGTCATGGAAGTGGGATTAGGGGAGAAAGGGAGGAAAGATGGCAAGGGGAGGGGTAGGGGGAAGTTGGAAAACCGACTATATACATATGGGAGTATCGCAACTTTGATCTTCACTCCCTGGCCTCCCACTCATACATGCGTATGATCTACTCATACTCCACTCTACCCTCTGCCTTTGCTCAGCTGATATGAGTCTTCTACATGCTCCTCGTCCCCTCTGCTCCACAACTGGCAGCCATGCTTTCAGCCACTATGGCTCGAATCTCTGGAACTCCTTATCTCAATACAATCATCTTGTCTCCTCTTAGCTAATCAAATCACACTTGAAGACTTTCTTCTTCGACCATCCCTTTGGTCACTCTCCTCCCTTTCTGTCTCAGTGTCAAGCCATGTTAAGCACTCCAAAACACTACATGTGCAATTGGCTGTCGTGTTTCACCCACAAATATACAGTGAATTTACTTTACAGTATATTCAGTGAAATGCTTTGAGAGATCGACAACCACTGTTGAAAAGCTGTATATCAAACGCAAGGATTATTATAATTATTATTGCTTGAGGGATGCTATATGAATGCAAATTGTTGTTGTTGGAGCACTATATTGTCAGAGATGCCATGCTTCAGATGAGATATTATACCAAGGTCCAGTCAGCCTGTTCAGGTGGATGTTAAAGATCTCAGAACCAGATTATGATTAGTGGGTTGTCTCAACACTGACATTCCATGGCCATGCTTGTCACTTTGGACCCAGCTAATCCTCCAGGAGTCTCTGTTTACCTCCTTCCTTTCCCCCACGAGGATAGTGACCAGATGGTGAATCTTGTCAACGATGTTGGCTGAATCTTATCAATGTTATTAGCGGTGGCAATAAATCCATTTGTGCTGTTGATTCCATTTCACCTAAAAGTTTTTATGCACTGCTCATGTTTTAAAATGTTTTTTTAGAGCAGGTTCCACTTCCTACTTTAATAGGATTTAAAATTTAAACACTGTTGAAGCAGTGGAAGTTCACTCATCTTTTTAATTGCTGATGCCTCGAGCTCTTCCTGGCAAGAGTGATTTGGAATAGACATGCATAAATCAGGTTCTTCATTCTGAATCAAGATGCCACTGAAAGCAATGCTGTATTGCTTCTAGCAATATAAAAGGAACAGTGGATATTTCAGTTCAATGTTAAGGGAGGATTGCGGGAGCTATTGTCCTTCCTTATTCTGATTTGAAACACACTATATCAAATTCAAAGATTTATTATTTATTAGCGAACATCCTTTTGTACTGATACTCCCCAAATTCCCCCTAAAAAAACATTTTAAAAGCTAGGATGTGATCCGGGAACTCTGACGAATATTTTCGACCTACAAGTAGAAATTTTACTTGGGTTAAGATTCATTTTCTTAATGTAACATTTCAGAATATAGTAAAAGCCTGTTTATCCGTCACCCTCGCGACCTGGCCAATGCCGGTTAAAGCACGTGCCGGATATTCGGCCGAAAACGCAAAAACAAAATTAATAATAATAATTCTGGTTAATCGAATGCAGACTTTTTTGTCACGATGCCGGTTAAAAGGAAGTTACGGTTGATCGGGTGCCGGATAAACGGGCTTTAACTGTACA
This sequence comes from Hydrolagus colliei, assembly GCA_035084275.1. NCBI lineage: Eukaryota > Metazoa > Chordata > Chondrichthyes > Chimaeriformes > Chimaeridae > Hydrolagus > Hydrolagus colliei. The sequence goes on from CM068745.1 coordinate 68,193,981, forward strand.
TCAAATCCTTATACCTGAATATATATTCATTAATTTTGAAGCCTTTTATAAGTTCTTTAAGAATTGCAGAAAGTAGGCTACATAGATAAGACTGAATTCAACAATGTGTCAAATTCTGTATACAGTTAACCCTCGCCGAAAGCAGGGATTACATTACATTCCTGGAAAACTGCGCATTCGGTAAAATTGCATTTGGTAAGCTTAACAAGTAATGGGAAAAGGGTGGTTAGGGGAATCCAGCCACAGGCTACCCACCGCAAGCCTCCAGGCACATCCACACCAATTCAAGGTATGTATTGAGGTGGGCTACAGCCAGCTGACCTGCTCTCCCTGCACTCCCTGTTCTCCCCACTCTCGTCACTTTCCTCGCTCTCCGGGCTCTCCCACAAGCATAAAAGTGGATGCTTGGGGAGAGGCAGAAGTGGATGGCTGAGAAGATGCAGCAGCAGGTAAGTTTTCACTGGATGACCGCTGAGACAAATTGCCAGGTTGAAAGAAGGAAGTGATTTTCCGTTGATTTGCCTTCCACCAAAAGTCTTTCATGAGGTCCCTGTAAGGTCCCACAGTTAAAATAGCTAGAAATGGCAAGGCGTGGGCAATGATACTTAGGCGTCAGCTGGCGGCGTCCTCCCAAGTACACATGCGCGCCGAGCCGGCCCGCGTCCTCCCAAGTGTGCACTGCACGGGGTCGGCGTTCTCCCAAGTGCACATGTGGATGGAGGCCAGCCAGCTCGTATACGCAAATTTTACGTGCGTTACGCAAAAAAGTGACGCATTCTTTTCCTCACTTATAATTGAATTCGCAATCGAGAAAGTCGCGTTCGGCGAGGGTTAACTGTACTCTGAAATGCTACACCAATAGAGTAAATCCGGATCCAATTGGAATTTTATCCCATTCGTGTGAAGATGTTTAATCTGATTGAACTATTTTGACTTGTTTTAAAATTGTTATACCAACACAAAACCAGGAACCAATATCCCACGCAATCCTAAACAGTGAAAACAAATCAGTTTTATAACTGTGGCTTCATTAGCACATTTATTATCTCATTGTTGTCACAATGTAATCATCTTGTTCAGATTGTTAGAGAATAGCCAGGATGAGCTGTCAAGTAATTATGCACCATTTTGACCCTGAAGGGTAGTATTAATGAGATTTCTACATTGATCAATTTATGAAAGCTGGTGACAGAATGCCTCAATATGAGAAATAAATGATACATTATGTGCAATGGAAAATTGGTAATTCATTGCCTCAATAACTTTATTATAATAAAGCCTTCTGACAACTTTTATTGAAGCAAATCTTTTGCAAAGTATCAAACTACATCTCTGTCCTGCGGGAAAGCTTGCCAGACAGCGATATCAATGGCAAGCTATGCGGTTTTAGCTGGTTAAACTCCAGCGGTACCCAAAGCACACTCTGGGTCTCCAAGCCTTGGCTCTCGCCAACATGTACCTAATCCTTTATGGAATTATGTAAGCAGGATGCATCCCTCCAGGGAGAGAGTGTGCATTCCATTCCAACAATTTAGCTCTGGATTTTTCATGTGTGGATGGGATGCATGGAATTCTCACTTTAGTTTGGATACTCTTAAGCATGATGATGGGTTTCCACAATCGTCAGAAACCTGGCTGACCAACCCCCAAAAAATTCTTGTTTGAGGTTCTGTTTTAGTCAGTTGACAAGCTGTAACTTCAGTTGAAGTAGTTCCTGAAAAACTCATGGATAGTTAATTTGAGTCTGTAACCAAGTTTTAAGTGACAACCAAATTCGGAAGTTAATTAATATGGTGATGCATGTGGAACGTTATGGTGATACATTTCTGGAATGTTAATGGACTTTGCAGACTAATTAGTTGGTTTGAATGACAGTTTGCAGATTTTAGCACATACCGAGGACAATGAACTAATAGTTTTATACATAAACAAATTATATTAATAATAATCCTTGCACTTGATGTAGCATTTTATCACATTATTGACACGTCTCAAAGTACTTCACAGAATATACAAAGTTGACTGAAGATTTTGTGGGCAAAACAATATATAAATTAATTAAAAGCACAATCTGATCATCTGAAGAAGACATTAATTTGTATTTATAGTGATTCAATCTTGAAATGTAATTTGAAATTAAAAACCAGAAACCTACAATTGCTGCCTTTTGATGGATGTAATAAATGGAGTCTATTGTGGTAAAGAGGATCTTGACTTGAATAAAGTAATTCACTCACCATTCTCTTCTACATTAATTAGTTTTGTCTCGATTCCAGCAATAGAGCCTGTTTGAATGTGCATTATTAGCAGTAAGTAGGAACCTGGTTGACAATCAATAGGCAGATCACATTTTTGGGGTCATAGTCCCTCAATCCATGACTGTTTGTGAGACACTGATGTGTGCATTTGGCTGCTGCTTTTCTCCCACAAAATTACAAAGTCGATTCACTTTAAAATATATTCTGTGCAGCGCTTTGAGACATCTCAACTGCGTGATAAGGAGCTATATCAAATGCAAGGATTATTATTATTAGGACTGAAGGCTTCTGAAACACTTAAGTACCTGCCTATCAGCTTCTACCTTTTGTCATACACAAAATAATGAAATTAATGCATACCATGGTTTTAAATATACTGAATCATCACACAATTCTAAAATGATCCGCAAAGAAGATTTCTAAATTGTTTCCTTAATTCTGGAAAAGCATAGTTAAAGGCTGAGGCCATTGTGTAGTAAAATACAATAAGGTTATACCAGGAAAAAATCTAAATAGATAAAGTATAAGTAACAACTAAATTTGGATTTAATCTGCCTGAAGATGTGCTAAGAATGGAAGACTAAGGAGTTCAAGAATCTTGCTTCCTGGGAGTGAAGGGTTCCCAACTAAAACTCTTTCTAATATAGGGCACTTCACAGGATAGCACCTCTGAGCAATTTTACAATGGGTTGAATAGTAATAGTAATCCTTGCATTTGATACAGCACTTTTCACACCTTCTGGACGTCTCAAAGCGTTAATTGTAGAAGCTTAGTGATTTCCCATCACAAACACACAAATAAATATTTGCTAGCTTTAGCAAACAGTATATTAGACTATATTATACACAATGCTTATAAATATGGTGTATTGAACTAAAACAAATATTGTAGCCGAAAAGCAGTAAACTGGATGGTGTGGTGCAGGATTCCTAAACTAGCACCAAAAAGATGAAAAGTGTTGCAGTTCACTTTGATGAAAATGAATGAATAAAGAGCAAGAACAGGGGTTGAGTAGCTCACCTTGTAGCAGAGACAACAATAACAAACAACAACAATAACTTGCATTTATATGGCACCCTTCACTTGGGGTAGCGTCTCGGAATGTTTACTAGTGGCGGAAGTCTGATGCTAAGCTTAATGATGTTCTCTCGGATCTCTTGATCTTCCCAATGTGAAAGATGCTATATAAATATAAATTAATATTGTAGCTGTCATGTGTATTATATTATATAAGAGCTCTGTCCTTCCTCTTAAATGCTTTGGCTCTCAGTTGATCAATTCAAACAGTTATATTTCTAAAATCTCAGTTCTATCTCTGGTTAAGATATGAATGGATACAAAGAAGAAAGAAAATATAAATGGTAACATGTATGTTCATTTGCAAAAATATTTGTGATTATTCCACAGATATGGAGAAGAAAAGCAAAGGGGTATTATTCAGTAACTTGGGATTGCTCAGTTAGTCACACTCCCACCTATAGTTTATTCTGACACTCCAGTGCAAAAAGTAGAAAAACATTGCACCCTTCATTTTGATGAATAACATGAATGAATAAAGAGCAAGGACAGGGATTGAGTGGATCTCCTTGGGGCTTGATGGGGTTTGGGGCTTGATGGGGTTTGGGGCTTGATGGGGTGCGATTATTACGAGGAGCATTCACTCACTGGGGGAAAATCACAGGATTGCTGCAACATGCTGCAGACAACGAGTTCTGTTGCTTAGTGGTCGGAGCACTCACCTCGCAAGCGAGAGGATCTGGGTACGATTCCTAGGCAGGTGAAATGTTTCCTTACTCCACATGACTCTGTTTACCCAGTGGTTAGTAGGAACTTAGGTTTTAGTCAATTGGTGGATTGCTTTTTCGGGGGTAACATATAAATATATATACTTAAAAACATTAATTTGATCACTCAAATGACTGTTTGTGGGACAGTACTATAACGGTTGAAGGCACGGTTGAAAAGGAGGCTCTTAAGTCGGGCCTTGAAGGAGGCAATGGAGGGAGCAAGGCGAAGGGATTGTGGGATGGGGTTCCAAAGAGTGGGGGCAGAGACTCTACTCAATGGAGGGAGCAGACAGGTTGATAGGGGCTCAGCAGGTCAGAGAGGGACTCAGCAGGTCAGAGAGGTAGGAGATAGCAAGGCCGTGTAGGGCCTTGAAAGTGAGGACGGGGATCTTGATTTCTATCCTCTGAGGGATGAGGAGTCAGTAGAGCCAGGCAAGGTTGGGGGTGTTGGTGTCATTTAGTCTGGTGCAGGAGAGAACACAAGCTGCAAAGTTTTGGAAGATCTATAGCTTGTGGAGGGAAGAGTTGGGAAGGCTGACAAGAAAGGATTTTCGTAGTTGAGCCTTGAGGTGACAAATACATATATGAGAGTTTTGGCGGGTTGAGGGGTGAAGCAGTGGCGGAATCGGGCAATGTTGCGGAGATGGTGGAAGGCAGTGCTGGTCATGACAGGGATATGGGGGAGAAAGGACAGCTGCGGGTTGAAAAAGGTACCCAGGTTCTTCACTGGCTTGGTGAGGTGGTGTGTGCATCTGTGCATGCTGATGTTGCCAATGCCTGAGGTGCATAGGCGATGGCACGAGCCAGTTAGGAGGACCTCGGTCTTGCTGACATTCAGCTGTAGAAAGTTGCCTTTCATCTAGGACTTGATGTCTGACAGGCAGTCTACCAAGACGCCAGTGGTCTTGGGATCAAGGGTGGAGGCAGAGAAATAGAGTTGGGTGTCATCTGCGTATATGTAGAAATTGACCCCATGTTTCTAGATGATGTTACCAAGAGGGAGCATGTACAGGTTGAAGAAGAGAGGACTGAGGATATAGCCCTGAGGAACATCGCATGTGATGGTGCAGAGGCTGGAAGAGAAACCGTTAGCAGAGACAAATTGGAGATGGTGTGAGAGATAAGACCTGAACCACTCGAGAACAGTATCTTGAAGATTGAGGTGAGAGAAGAGGCAGTGGTGGAATATTGAGTAGTCCAGGGTATCGAAGGCAGCAGAGAAGTTGAGGAGGACGAGGAGGCAGAGCAAGCCCTGGTCATAGATGGACAGGATGTCATTTGTGACCTTGTCCAGAGCAGTTTCTGTGTGGTGAGCAGCATTGAAATCTGATTGGAGTGGCTCACGAACAGAGTAAGAGGAGAGGAAAGAGCAAAGCTGGGAATGGGAGATTGTAGATGGACTGGGAGCTGAAAAGCAGAGATGCTTCCAGGGCAGGTTTCCTCAGTGTGGGATTACTCTGTTGTTACAATAACAACATCAAATTACCCTTGTATTGCGCCCTTCCCTTTGGAAGAAAGTCCCAGGTTGTGGACAATCAGGCTATTTGGATCTGAGCTGGGACTTGGGGTAAGAAGGAAAGGAAAGCATAGGGGTATGGGTGGGAGGGTGGCTGAAGGCATGATCAATGAGGAATATCTTCAGATGGGAATGGAAGGGTCAACAGAAAGGATGAGGCAGAGGGATTGCGGATAAAGTTCCAGTGTGGGGCAGAGATATTGAATGCCCACCACCAACGGTGGAGCAGTACGTGCGGACAAGTATACTTTTTCGTATATCCTGAAAAGTACTTTGAGACATCTGAAAGATGTGATAAGGCACTGTATAAATTGCAAGAATTATTATTATTTTTATTATTGAAAGGATCAGGATCGAATTCCAGCTCTGTCAAGGCTGCTATGGCAATAGGCAAGAGTAAATGAAGGAATTGATGTGGGCAACAGCAACATAAGCACAGTATAGCTACAAATAAATAAAAATATCTTTCTAAAGCAGTGACATAGCAATTCTTGGCCAAGATCACTTATTTTGGAACTGGATTAAGCAAATCTGAATCATCACCATTTCAATACAAGATAATAATAAAAATAATAATAATCCTTGCATTTGATATAGCGCTTTTCATGTCTTCGAGACGTCTCAAAGCATTTCACAGAATATACTGTAAAGTGAATTTTCTGTATATTTATATGTGAAATACAGCAGCCAATTGCACACAGTCAGCAGTGTCCCACAAACAGTCATGGATTGAAGTTACCAATATATTACTGATTTTTTTCTTGAGGGATTATTATCAGGCGTGTGGAGTATGGAAACCCCTGCTGGGAATCTAACCCAGGTTTCTTGCTTGCAAAGTGAGTGCTTTAACCACTGAGCTCCAGGATACTAACAATATTCAAGAAGCAGCCGATATTTCATTCAGCGATGATAAGACATTTTGGCTTCCTAACTTTACCTTACAATTAAAAAACAATTTCATCTGCCAGAAATGAATTACCAGCCCTTTAAGATAAAATCAATACAGTACTTTCAATTCTTAAATCAGGATACAGAATACATCTCACCTATGGGTACATTATTAATATTAGTTCCCAGGTAGATCTTCACAAATCTTTGAGTTTAGAATGCGGGCCAAAATTCTGACACCACAGGCCAAAGTCTTCCAGATATGAAAGGCGCTTTACAAGTGTAATTTTGTTGTTGTTATATACCATAGCACATTTCACATGGGATAGTGCCTCACATGTAAAATAGGTCTTTGTCCCTTGGGGTAAAAAAAAGTAGCAGCATATTCAGGGAACATTCTCCGTAAGTGAGGACATAGTTCTTGTTAATGACCCTGTTGGTTGGTATAAGGAATTAATACACACACCAAGTAATCTAAAAAAAACAAGATGTGCAGACCTTAAATAGTCCATTGGCTCAAACACCATCAGAGGGTATTCCAGACTCTACAAGTATCCACACAAATCTATTTAACTGTTTTTTAAGTGTTTATTAACTGTTTAACTCTATTTAACTGTCTATTATCCAACTCCTTGGGACGTCCTCCTTCCAGCACCTTGGGATGTCCTCCTGATGTGAAAGTCACTATACAAGGGAATTTGGGTTTGTTTGTTGCTGTTATTATCTGTATCTTTCTGATCCAGCATTACTTACAAATTTTGTCTTTATTTGCTTCAAGACAAGCGTACAGTACTTTATAGTTGGTATATATAGCTCTAACATCGTGGAATTCTCTTATGTCTCGAATAGTTCAAAATAATAATAATCCTTTGATTAATAATAATAATAATAATCCTGCATTTGATGTAGTGCTTTTCACGTCTGCTGGATGAAAAGTTTCCTCCACTATTTCATTACTATTGGATTTCACAAAAAGTGAAAGAAGTTCTATACATGTATATTTTGACAGCAACTGTAGCATTAAGTTATTTTTAACTTTAATCATTAGCTCTTGGAGAAACACTATTGGACTAATACAGTTTAAACTTGCTTGGATTTTGATCACAGTCTATTTTTACTGAGATTGTAGTCATTGTATTGATTGTTATCTGATAGCTGATAGAAAGAAACATGTTTCAAATGGAAGCCTCCATGTCCAAATCACACATTTCTCCTTTGATAACACTGTTTCTGATTTAAAGAATAAACCAAATCTGGGTATACTGTATTCATGGTCTTGTGCAGGCCAGCATCAGAGAATAAGCACCACAAAGAGTGATTCTTTCTAATTCAGATGAACTCTGCGGCATCTTCTATTATCTGCAGGCAATTATAAACCAACTACTGTTAACTGAGGAGTATAGACAGCTCACTGTAGATAGCTCCTCTACTCTCCTCTATAGATGACTAAGGTATGTGACATGGGACTTGGAGGGAGCATAGTGTGGTTATTTGCTCGTCTACTCGATGAGTATAATGATCTGTGACTGTATTTGCACTCAGTTGGTTACATCTGCACCACCACATTATCTAATGAGAACATAAATGTAAATTTGCTTTTCATTAATATTTTACAGTGCATGGACAAATGATTAATAGGAACTTACCAGATTTATTCTACGGGTCAGGGAGATTATAATTCAACAGTAATGGAATTATAATTTTGAATTATGAGTTATTGAGTTATACAGTTTTCCCCATTCATAAAAGCTTGAGTCCTCAATTTGCAACCCCCAGTTGCCTAATGTTCTGTCAGCCTGCCTGTCAGACATCAAGAGCTGGATGAGCGCAAATTTTCTTCAGATCAATGTTGACAAGACGGAAGCCATACTGTTTAGCTCTCATCGACGTCTTCAATCCCACAGCTCTCACCTCCTCCACCTACCCGACTTGCCTCTAAAACGCTCCAAACACATACGCAACTTGGATGTCAGGTTCGACCCCCAATCATCCTTCCTCCCCCACATCCTGTTCCTCACTAGCACTGCTTTCTTCCATCTCCGACGCATCGCCCATCTCCGCCAATATCTCATCCTAAAAGCTGCTGAAACACTGGTCCATGTCTTTGTCACCTCTCGGCTGGACTATTCCAATTCCCTCCTTGTCAGTCTCCCCTCTGTCACCATTCACAAAATCCATATTATCCCAAATTCTGCCGCCCGCATTCTCACCCGCACCAAACTTTGCTCCCCGATTACCCCAGTCCTTGCCAGACTTCACTGGCTCCCTGCCTCGGAGCAGATCAATTTCAAGATCTTCACTCTTGTTTTCAAATCCCTCCACTCCTCTGCACCACACCTACCTCTGCCGTTTTTTTCTCTCACGTGGCGTCTGCCATTGCAGAAGTTATCGATAGACTGTACACCTCTACCCCAGTATCATGGCTTCAAACCAGGCATCTACTAGCAAAGGTGATTTTTAGGTGAATTTTTAGGTGAATTTAGGTCTGTTATTATCTGTTATTATTTAGTCTATTATTAACATGGTATGTGTTAAAATAAGTTAATTTTTTTTGTGTTGGGTCTTCGGCGTTGATCCGACCGAATTTCCGGCATGTCGTTTAACCGGCATTGGCCACGTCCCGCAGTTGCCGGATAAACAGGCTTTTACTGTATTTGTGTTCACAAACACACACTCAAGAAAATGCCCTCTAGCAGTTGTTGTCCCAACCTTCAAAGTTTCTTCATCAGCTATTCAATGGACAACTACACTCAGCATGGTGGAAAGATGTTTACAGAACAGCCTGTTATGTATACCTTGATGTTTTAAAGATCCAAGTCTAAAACTGTGCACCAAGCCTACACTGACTGCTTAATTCTGGATGTTCATCTCAAAGTTGTTTATGGTTGTATAATACACATACATGTATATGATTATTAACAACAACATCCTTATAGTTGACATAGAGCCTACAATGTTGAAACATCTCAAAGTTTTTCGCTGGGTATTTCTGATTATCTAAAGTGGCTGATTATCTATAGATGAACACAACAGTTAATTTGCACTCTATTTGCAACTATGAATGTGAATGACTCATTTTATCTCATTTGTATTCAGAAGAGTATTAGGCAGGACACTGGGAGAAATTTTCTTCTATTTTTTTTTACCTTTTACCTTCCAGGACCTATGCTGTAGAGCAGACAATAATATGAATGTACTACTCATTGAAACCATGCGAAAGAAGGCCTTGCCCTGCTACTTTCTTGTCTCCCACTATTAGTTGTACTGAACTAGGCAAGATCTCAGACCATTTACCCCTGTAACATACTGCAACATTGTCTGGCTGCATGTCTGCTTCAGAACGAGTTAGCTGTACTTCAAACATAACAATAATAATGATAGTACTGATACTACTATTACTAATAATAATGCAGCCTCAGACTGCTTTACACATTGCTCGATGCAGGGCAATGCTGAAATGTTTATAAATTTACCTCGCCCCCAAGGAACAGAAAATCTTTTCAGTGTGACATTTTCTTTAGTCAGCTCCCATTTATTTCAGCAGGATTATGAACATGTACCTTGCACAATCCACTTGGCCTAAACTCACTGCATACTACTGACAACGTGATTTTGTTTCTTGAAAGACCGGCGGTCTAAGGAAGTGAAGACCATCACTGTTATTTTGTCATTAGGGTGATTTACTGAATAATTCAGATAACTTGATTCTCTCATAGTTAATATATCCATGACAGGCTTAATGTCTCAATGTTGTTTGTCATGAAACAAGTACGGTAGTCTCTTTGTGTGTCCTTGAATTTAGTTGCTTTTTATCTTCTATTACTGTCTACTTGTAGCGAACAAACAAGGGTTGAATATGTAAAAGAACGTATGTGCTTATGGTTCAGTCTTAGTTTTTCTTTTAAGTTTCTTAAAAGAAAGGCACTACGATTTAAAAAGGTACAAAAATACAAAGATACAAAGAAGCGCAGAAATAGGCCACCCAGGCAATATCTGTACTCCAGATGAGTCTTTACCTATTCCTTACTCTCTCCCATAGCCTTGTATTCCCCTCTGCTTTACACGAAGATCTAGCTTCAACTGTTGTCCGTTGTTCATTTGTTCAAATATCGGCAGAACATTTGACTGCAGAGAGGATCACGGCTACTCTGATCTCTGAGTGTCATTATTCTAATGTCATTATTAACACATACCACAACATTGCTAGCGTTAGAGTGAGTTTATTTTGAAATATACATGTGCCTTCAGAGAGAGGGCTTTTCAAAGAGCATATAAATCAATGTATCTGTTGTATATGAACTTTAACAATTTAAGTGGTAATTAAGTATGGTGTGTTGCATATTAGAGTTAACATAAGTGGCAATTAAGTATGGGACAGGTACATAAGGATTCTGGGGAATAATGACTAGAGAGAGAGTGAAAGAGGATATTGGAAAGAAGCTGGATTGTAAAGTTGCAACAAAGATTGGATTGAATCAATTTTGTGTGTTGTGGATTAAAGAACATTGCAGTATCCAGTATACCACCAATAGGGATTAAAAAGGGATTAACACTCAATTCATACTGGGTAGATACCTTGACTGAATCTGCCAAGATAATAAGCAACTCACCTAGGCTGACACATGTGCACTACCAGTAGTAGGTGCTGGAGAGAAGACAGAGGCAGGAGCTCTGACTATTTTTTCGCTCACTTATTTTGAGAAGACTGGGGCCCAGTTGGCCTTCCCATGCAGCCCCAGTTGAGACCAACAAACTCAGTACAGACTGGGATTCAAACTAACAAAAAAATGTTTTTATAAACTGCAGTCCACTAGACGAGTGGACCTGCTATAGTCATTTCTAAGCAAAATGTACAAGTAAGACATTTTTAAATTTAGATTCATTCAGTCTGTAAATGGTCTGTGGTAAGAGTTGGCACAGCATGTTGTAGGTCAATGGTTTGTAGTACAGGTCAGTAAGATATATTCTTTGTGAGGTATTAGAACATTAATATATTACTATAAGAGTGTTTACTGATTTATGAAATACAGTAATGCCCATTTTTTGTAAAATTGTAGTTCGTAAATCATTCTTATTGATGCCATTAAAGCACAGATATTCACATTCACTGATAATGAGGAGTCCATTAATTTTCTCTTGAGAAAATCCACAGCAATACAAAAGGCCTGTCACTTTAACCATCTACAATAGTGCAGACCTTTGACAGAGGGTACTCGGTCAGCTTCTTGTGGCAAGTGTCTGTCAGCAGAATTAAACCGCCTCCTATCACTTTTTTTCACTGGAAAATTAGACTTTCTAATAACTCACAAGTAATTGGCAACAATGAGATTTATTTTGCCAGCAGTCAGGAAAAAAAGAATGAATAAGGTGAACAAGACTCAGTTGACTTCAGAACATAACCCAAGGCTAGTATCTGCCATTTGCTAACTAGAACCCTTTAAGATGGGCCAAGAGCAATGAGCAAGGTTCTTCCATTACAGAGATAATGATTTCAAGTATAGGTCAGCTGATGGAGCAAATACATTAGAGGGTTTTATAAATACATCAGTAAGTGTGAAAACTATTATGAAGGTCATATTTAACTGAATCTGAGGTACCATCATTTAAACAGCCTTTGGCACAATATCAGTCAATGAAAATAGTTTTACCCATGTCACTATCTTTGACGTTCAAATTACACTCTTCTAAAGTCAGAACAATAGTTATTCATTGGCCTTCAGTATATTAATAGGCCTTTATCGCAGTAAGTAATTGAGTAGAAAGAACTTGGGCCAATAGTCCATTTGCTGCCTCCCGCTGGCTGGTTAGCTCATGACTAGACCAGGGTGAAGTGACTCAATATCAAACAAGAACAGAAGTCGTTCTGATGAAAGGTGATCAACCTGAAACATTAACTCACTCTAGAGCGGTGGTTCCCAACCTTTTTTTGTTGCGACCCTAAATTAGCCACCAACAGGTCCTCCTGACCTATAGGGGGCGGGGCGACTGTGCGACTGAAGCGTAACTTAGCCAAGACGATATCTCCATCTCTTTTATGGACTCAGCGCAAGTTGCTAGTACCGTCTTTCATACAAATTGGTCGGCGGTGTCGCCTCGGGCACTTTTCAGTATTAAAAAGGCATTTTGAGCATTAAAAAAAGCAACAAAAAAAATCTGATGACCCTTCGTGACCCTACTGAGGAGCCTCGCGACCCTGATTTGGGTCAGGACCCAAGGTTGGGAACCACTACTCTTGAGGTAGGACAGTGCTTCATTGTTGGAGTAAAACTGTGATCCCACTTTACCATTAAAAAAAATACACTATTCAAAAAGGAAAGGGAGAATTACTGGAAAAAGGCCAGCAATTCTCCAATTAATTGATCATTCATCTTCTGGTTGTTTGTATGATGTTGCTTTGTGCGAATTGACTGCCACATTCACCTGCAAATACACAGTGACCATATTTCATGGAAAACTCTTTGAAGTGCTTGGAGACATTCCGACATGATAATGCACTATAGGTATATCAAATGCAAGGATTATTTTTATAATGGACGGTGAAGTCCAAGAATAATATTTGTATTGACCTGATGCTGATAAAATCTAAATTTTCCAAGCACCCTTGTGTGAGGGGTGCAAGTTGTTGTTCTAAACATTAGACATTTTACACATCAAAGTTTCATAAACCGATAAAAGGTAAATCATTGTTTTTATCTAGGGAATTATTGGCTAGGGCACCACGTGAAACTAATTTCTCTTTTTGAGAACAACAAAATAAAAATTTGTAAAGGCACCTTTCACGTCCCCGCCTTTTTGGGGACTTTCCAAGGCGCCGAATAGTCGGGGTTCAGGACCCAAGCATGGAGCGGGCAAGGCTGGGGTGAGGCTGGGCAAAGAGGTAGGAGGGTGGCTGAAGTGACTTTAAAATCCACCTAAACACACACAACAACGTTAAATTTATATAGCCTCCTCCATGCCGGACAGCATCTCAGAGCGCTTCACAATAACGGATCCCGGGGGCGCACGCACGCACGCACGCACACACACACACACACACACACACACACACACAAAATTTGATGTCTCATTTGAATGTCAGCATTTCCAACAATGCAGCTGACATTGAAGCAAGAGTGCCACAACAAAGGCAAGCCAAGCTTACATTTTACTTACGTTTCTCTTTACAACTGACACGCGTGGAATTTTTATTCAGGGCCAAAATCCCAACCAAGGTTTTGCTCATGTGCCACTCTCAGGAATGTTTCAACAAGCTGTACAATAGAGTGATGGTTCAAAGCACTCTGAGACACCATCCGGCGTGGAGGGCGCTATATAAATCAAAGTTGTTGTTGTTGTTCTTGGGCCTTCAATTTGCTTCATGGTGGAACACCACACATATCAGGATCACTTGTGAAATAGCCTCAATTCCATACAATGTGTACCCTGGTGTTAGAAAACAATTTTTTTTTTCTAATTATACCATAATACAGTTGATATGCACTTTTTATGTTTGGAGGACATCTCAAAGCACCTGGTAGAATATATTGTACTGTGAATCAATTATGCATTTTAAGGATGAACATGTTATATACAGCAATGTCCCATACATAATGATAGAGTGACTGATCAATTTTATTTAATGCCCTATTTAAAGTTTGTTGAACATGAACCATTAACATACAGTACTTTATTTCAGTTTCAAGATTGCGGAAAAACCGGAGGAAATGACTCTCACTCAATGTTGACTCCTCTTTAGAAGCTGTAAGCTCAAGTCAATATTTGAGGTTTGGGGTAATATCTACTGATAGTGATTGTGAATCAGATCTGTCACTTCTAACAATGAATTAATACTTTTGAAATTATGGTTTATTTAAATAAGGACTGTGTGACTGACAACTATTTGCATTCATTAATTGCTGGTTTCAAATTCATTTTTCCAATATATTTAGGAGTGAAAATCCATTAGGTTTATATAATGTGCCTTGAAATCCTATTTACACTGTCAAGCAGTGAAATTATTACAAGGAAAAATTCCCTGTAATCTGTGTATCACAATATAAAATTCTTTCCATAGGCAAAAAATAAGTAAACAAAATAGGATCTATAAATTATTTACACAGAAATGTCAATTTTACTCAAGACAATGCCATTCTGTTTGTTCTTAAACTGCAAATGTGACAAGAGTTTAATAAAAAGCCTTCAGACATTTGGGAAATGTTTCTTCCCAAAGCAAATGGTGTACAAATCTAATCATGATATAAATGATTCCTGTTTATTGCTTTTTACTTGGCTGCATCTGAAAAGTTAATGTTTAAGGAATTGTTCTCATTTATGAAACTTTCAATTCCATTGGGTCCTCTGTGAATACAGCACAGTGTACATAGTGGATTGTCATAATGAAATGTAAATAAAACAGTAGACATACAGGCATTCCCTTAACCAAGTGGGATTCAAAATGTGCTGAATGTGATCTAACTCTTTTATGATTCTTAAATAATATTGTGACTCCAAACCAAGCTTCAATCATTGAACCATTCACAATTGTCTATAGGATCATTTTAGCCTCTTAGGGTGGGTGTTCTGGAGGGATGAGATCAGATGGGCCAATGTTCAATGTTCATCCAGACCAATCTTGTGTTCTTATGATCTTATGAAAGAAGAATCACCCACGTGATTCAATCCTCATATCAATGTCATAACTGTAATAAATGTTTATTGAAATTGGAAATTTTACATAGCTTTTTAATAGAGTCCGTCGATATGGAAATTTTCCGATTTAGATATATCGATGGGCTCATATCGAGATATACCAAAATATCAATATTTTCGGGGTTTTCGTACTGCGCATGCATGAGCATTCGGGGCCTATCTCCTCAGGAGGTAAATATCTTTCTCTTTCTGTGTCTCTCACACTCACTCTCTCCATCTCTGTGTTTTTCTATCTGTGTCTCTGTGTCTCTCTCCTCTCTCACGTCCCCCCATCTCTATCTATCTGTATATTATCACATCCACCCCGTCTCTCCCCCCACCCCTCCGCCGCCGTCCCTCTCTCCTCACCCCATTCCCATTGCTGTCCCTCTCTCCCCCCCCCCCCGCCCCCCCCCCCCCGCCGTTTCTCTCCCCCACTCACCCCTTGCATACCTGTATATTGTATTCGAGTACTATGAATACAATATGGCGGCTTTGCACCTCTGTCTGTACATTGTGTATAGAGATGAGCATTCTGGGTCTTGTAGTACAGTGTGCGCGCATTCAGATTTTTTCCACTCGATATATCGACTTTTTCGATATATCGATATTTTTGAAATGCCTATATTGGCGTATCGATATGAAAATTATATCAGGTTTTAGCGATATATCGATATATCGCCAGACCCTACTTTTTAATAATCTCTCTAGTCTTTCTTTGGGAAATGTTAAATAAATAACCTGCTTTGGAGTACAATGTTTCTTAGTGGAAATTTTTAGTAGCTTCCCATTCTGTATTAAATATATTTCTATGTTAAGCTACATATTTGTATTCTCACAGAGGTTTTATAATTTTTTAATGATCTGCAAGTCTGACAGGGTAGGGTCTGCTGCCAAAGAATAATTCATAGTTTCTACTTTGCAATCTCATGTTAGATTAGTCAGTCAGACACTAATGATCACAAAAGCAGTTTTAAAGTATGTCCATTATTCACATGTTAAAATGTCACATCTCTTGCCATATTGTAAATCTTAACTGATTTCTGTGAAAAATTCTCAAAAATTTACCAAATAGATTTAAAGAAGAGTGGACGTAAGAAAGTACGCAATAAAGAGAAAAAGACGGGTTAAATTCATATGAATAATAAAATAATGCAGCATATAATAATATGATAAATAATCCTTTGTATATATTATATCCGTAAATAATGGTCTGTGTCTCCAAATACAGTTCAACCTCACGGAGAATGCACTGAATTTCTCTCTCTCCCTTCCACTTGTTGAATGGATTCATTGACATTCAAACCCCAAACCATGCCTGGTGCTCTTGTGAGTCAGTCAGCTGTTCAGTAACTGAACAATGAAGGTACAGTTGAGCAGATAACCTTCTAACACTAAGGTCTGATGGAGTTTGCAACAGGACCCTGACAGGAGGCTGAGTAATGCAACGACGTTAAGCACCACACACATTGTGAAATTCCCAAGTGTGTTTAGTTTCTTCCCCAGAACAAAACACATTTGTTTGGTAGATTGGAATTGTGTGTCACTTCAGTTTCTAACTCAGTGGATAAATCCTCTGGGAGTTTGCACTTCTTCTGACTCCTATGTCTGGTAATATTGCAGAAATTGCTCTGAGAACTGGCACAGATATAATATATTTGCTTTTTCATTCTTATTGCCTTAGCCACAAATTCAGGCTTAAATTGCCATGGACCCATGCTAAATAACTTACATAAAAGGAAGCATATACACTGCAATACAAAATTACATTTGTAAAGTGCCTTTCATGTCGGAAGGACACCCCAGGGAGCTGAACAGTCAGAGATTAGGATTTAAGCAGGGTGTGGGGAGAGAGGGTCTTGGGATTAGGAAGTTTGGATGGTGGGTGTAGGGGGTGGATGAAGGCAGGGTCGAAGAAAAGATCTCGAGGTTCCTTGAAGGAGGCAAGTAAGGAAGCGAGGTGAATGGAATGTGGGATTCAGTTCTAGATGGTGAGGGCAGAGAGGCTGAAGGCCTGACCGCTGATTGTAGGGCAGGCCAGTGCGAGAGATATGGAACAGGCTGGAACCTGCTGAGTGGAAGGAGCGCACAGTTTGATAAGCGGTTAGCAGGTCAGAGAGGTAGGAAGGGACAAGGCTATGGAGTACTTTGAAGGTGAGGATGAGGATTTTAAACTCGATCCTCTGAGAAACTAGAGAAGCCAGGTGATGATGGTTGTGATGAGTCATGGAGCCTAGTGTGGGAGAGGATACAAACTGCAGAGTTCTGGATGATCTGCTGTTTGTGTAGGGAAGAATTGGGAAGGCCGACAAGGAGGGAGTTGGCATACTCGAGCCAAGATGCAATGAAGGCTTGTACAGTATTTACCCAACTTAATTTAATGCACAGTAGACAAGCTACAGAGTATGATGTATTTTATCACTAAGCCATCGATTAGGAGGATTTTAAAATAAGTTTACAAGTTTATAGAAACAAAATTATATGAACTTTCTTCGCTCACAATTGAACTTTCAGTGAAGGGAACATCGATTAAATAATTTTATGTCTTTTATAAACATAAAACTAGTTTCCATACTAAGTTATAGTATCTTGAGTTGAATCAATTTTATGTGTATGCCAATTCAACTCTTCCGAATAACTGTGACCTTTTTGCTTGGTTACTTTTAACAATTCATTAAAGGCTTTAGGAACTATGCTATTCAGCCCAACATTTCTCATGTTATTAGTGTTAAAACTATTAGGTTAATGTAAGATAATGTAAGATAATGAGGAATATGTGAAAATTCTTAGATTTTCCAGGTTTTCTATAAATAATTTTCCAAAGATACCCACAATCTTAAATTGTGCCCCAGTGGTACTAAGCCTAAACATATGGAATTATGTAACATTTGGACCATTGCATCAATAATTGCAAAGTTTGATCCAAACATTTATAAAATTCAAAATTTACAGCACAGAAGGCAATTTGTCCATTTTGTCAGTGCTCACTCTTTTAAGAACTGTCCTTTGAGCCCCAATTACCTGCCATTTTTCCATACCCCTGTACTTTAATCTTCTAAATTAAATATATTATAATTTGGTGTCAATTCTGCGCTACTTCTTTTCGGACACCTTAATCAAAAAATTACTTCTATGATACAGACTCAAGGGATTGCTTTGTCAACTAAATTTGTTTTCAGAATGAGGATCCCCAAGTTGTCATGATACGTGAAGAAGTATTTCTAATAAGGTGAAAGAATTTCCTCTTGGATTTCTGAATTGTGACATATTTTTAATGCCACAAAATTGACCCTTTTAAAATTTGGGGGCATCTAGAAGACTTGAAAAGCGCTATATCAAATGCAAGAATTATTATTATTATTTTACTTGTCTTCAGAAAATCAATGTTCGATGTGCTAGATTAAATGTGTTGAATTCAACCTACTTTGTCTACAATGTTAGTTAAAATTACTTTATAACTGGATTTATCGACTCAATTCCATGACGATGAGCAATCAGTAATTGTTAGCACTGAAGTGCTGGAGAATTGATGTGAAAATCATAGTGTCCCCCAGGGCACAGATAAAATTTTTTGAGGAATATATAAATGATCAGATGTAATCATTAACTATGATGTGATTTTCTTCCTTCAGAATTAAAATAACTAGTCATTAACGTAACTAAAGCTGCTTGGTATGAGAATTGTATGAGCAAGCCATAATTTAGCCATAAGGTTATTACAGTCATCTCCCCTTTCCCTTTTCTCCTTCGCTCAGCATTGAACATCGTCCCTGGGAAATGCTTCGAGACATTATAGGGACATGAAAGAAGCTATATAACTGCAAGTTATTGCTTTTACAGAAGAGATGTCAAATGTGCGATTCATACAACAATAGCAATATTTTGCCCTTGATGTATCTTGGAACCCTTAATAACAGTAAAACTTGACCCGTAATAATAGGTGGTGATTGTAATAATAATACTCCTTGCATTTGATATAGTGCCTTATCGTGTCTTCAAGATGCTCCAAATTGCTTCACAGAATATACTGTAAAGTGAATTGACTGTATATTTTGCATGTGAAACATGGCTGCCAATTGCAAACAGTAGTGTTCCACAAACAGTCATGGATTGAGTGACCAATTTCTTAGCTTTTTTTAAGGAATTATTACTCTCAGGGTAGTCATGGTTGAAGAAGAAAGTCTTTGTGGTGTGATCTACTATGAGGGCCACAATACACCAAACTTTCACTGTGTTTCCTCTAAAAGACTAGGAATCTTTAAACACAGTATATGATGTTCAGCCAGTCGGATAAATCGGTAATGTTACCATTGTGAAACATATCTCACGTAACCACATCTATATTTATACACATGACAGCTATTGACATCAATCTTCTCTGGCTATACAATCATTTCATTTACCATTTAGTTCTCACATCCCTCCTTTGCTTAACCGGGTTGCACAGGTGCTAACCCTCTGATACCTTGCCCAGTGATAACTCTTTACACGTGTAACCAGGCAGCAAATGTTACCAGGTTAATCAGCCATAAGAAGATATCACTGCCAAGCCCAATCCTACCTCTGCCTTACCTCCACTTGCAGGCACTTTCCTGCAGTGCTATGTGGCCTGTTTTCCACTGTTTTATTTTTCAAGTTGAAAGAAAATTTGAAATAGCTGTAAACCAGAACAAGAATGTTTGTGCTGATGTGTGGCATGTGCTGTAGCATTTATATTGTCACACAGATGACCGTGGAGAGGAATTCCATAGAATGCTGTTCCAGGAGCTGCACATGTCTGAAGACTTTTAAACTGTTTCCATTACACGCTTGAAGACATTTACATGTCTTGGGCCGTATCAAAATATTCCTTCCAATGTATCCATGCCAAATTTGGCTTAATTCCAGAGTTCAGAAACATCTGTGATAAGAAATTCAGAAAGAATATAAGAGGTCAGAGTCACTTATAACTGAGATATTTGGAAGGAAGATACTGTAACTAGATACAGTACTTGGAAATTAAGGTTATTAAGGGAAATGAAATGAAGAAAACATGGGAAATGGGATTTGCAATTGGCTGCCACATTTCACCTACAAAATATAGTCAATTCACTTTACAGTGAAGTGCTTTGATACATCTAAAAAATGTGATAAGGCCCTATATCAAATACAAGGATTATTATTATTATTAAAAGATCTATCATGATTTTATCATCTGGAGGAACAGGTTAACCAGACTGAATGATCTGTTCCTCTATTCCCAACCTTCTATGTTCACACATGAAGAATACCACTTTCGGTGAGTATTGAAGGGTGCCTAGGATCCATATAACAGTATCCCAGCATAGGTTCAAAACATCCAAGAGAGAAAAGAAAATTGGAAGGGGAAAAATCAGCATTCTATCCTATTTCCATCTTTGACGTCCCTCACTTTTATACAAATAGAACAATATAGATTTATATAGCAATTTTCACATTGGGAGAATGTGTCAAAGTGGCAAAGGTGGGGAGGGAGGGGACAGGAAAGGTATTTCAGGATGGGAAAAGTGGAGCGAGGTGAGGAGTACAAAAAATCCACCCCCAAGTAAAGAAATGATTTTTATTGCCACAGACTAAAGCATAATTATTATTTTAGAGCATTATTTTAGACAGCTCAAATATACTAGGTTTATCATTAAACGAATACCACCTTCATTTGCCCCCCTCTTGTTTTGCTGCAGAATTTTTCAGTATTTAATGTTCTGGCACCTAAATTGCCTGAAGTCTTGGTTGTTATGTTCTGTTATAAACAATTAATTTGCATTCTTTCCAATCAGTCCCAGATGCTTCGTAATTTTAAACAAAGGTCAATCAATCAAATTAAAACCAGTGTTTCACAGCTGATAAACATTATCGGCATGCCCATTTTCCACTCATAGAAATAACTGCTTCTTTTTCTGCAAGAAATCAGCATTACTATACCAAGCCATTTAATACAGTGGTAAATGCAGAACATCACGACAATGTCTCAAATTTCTGGAAGAAAAATGTTTCACTCTGCACACAAGATCAAACAGAGGTTTGGATGAAAAACCTCTCGGCTCATTTGATCTCATCAAGAGAGTCCTGTAGCACAGTGGTTGTGAAGTCCCGTCGCTCAGTGGTTAGAGCGTTCATCTTACAAGCGAGAGACTGGAGATCAATTCCAGACAGGACGAAACCTTGAGCAAGTTTCCTTCCTCTACACGCCTGATAATAATACCTAAAAAAAAATTCAAACCACGATTCTTTGTGGGACACTGCTGTGCACAATTGACTGCCATGTTACACCCACATATATAGCCAATTCACTTTACAGTATATTCTGTGAAGCACTTTGAGATGTCTAGAAGATGTGAAAAGCACTATATCAAATGCAAGGATTATTATTATTATCCTTCCAAAGTACCAAATGGCACCATTTCCCAATGAAATGTATAAAATTTAATTGGGATGGGAAAAGTAAACCCACATCAATAATTTCTACCTTGATCAATGGTGAGAAAGCAATAATAAATGAAAAAAGAACTACAGTACAATGTAGAGCCTACAATTTACAATAGAAAATTGCTCTACTCAGCATCAAACAAAATGGCAGAACTTGGATCTTTGAGAGAACAATTGATTTAGCTGGAAAGATACCTTGAATAACTTATTTAAGGAATGCGCTATCTAATCATTTTAAAAATTTAATTATGGTTTATCTTGGATTGGAATTATTACACATTTTCTTTTCATTATCTTAGAGGACTTTTCGGTGAAATTAAATGAAAAAGAATGAAACAACAGACTGTATCAATGGCAAGCCCAATCCTGTCTCTGCCTGATCTCCACATGCAGACACTTTCCTACAGGGTTTATTTACTAGATATGTGGCAGATTTTCCATTGTTTTATTATTTTTATCTTATTTATTTTTATCTTAATTTTTATCTCAATTTAAGAGATGTGCTGAAATGCTTATTTATAGTGGATAAGATACCAGCTCTAACACCTGCCTATAATCCAAAGAAAAATCTGAGATACAGGTATTCTTCACTTAACGTTGTAGTTTGGTTCTTGAAAAGTGAGACTTTAAGCAAAACGATGTTAAGCGAGCACATTTTTCCCATAAGAATTAATGTATAAACTGGAGTTAGGTTCTTTTGGACATTTTTCGTCAAAATTTTCTAAAAACAATTATACTCACTCCCTGACTGCCTGCCCGGCTCACTCACTCGCTGCCAGTCTCAATCGCTGCTGGTCTCACTCGCTGCCGGTCTCACTCGCTGCTGGCCTGGCTCACTCTCAGCCTGCCCGTCACTCTCTTGAAGGGCAGGCCCTTGCACCATCATGCCCCTTTTCCACCTGCTAGCTAACGATGTAATAGCGAACATTAAATGAATACATGTTCCCTATGTATCAGCAATGTAATAATGAAAGAACGTTAACCGAGGCAACGTTAAGCGGGGTTTACCTGTATACATGAGTCATCACACTACAATTTAACATGACTGCTTCCCTTCAATTTTCTTCCCTACAGACCTCAGTTCAGGGAAACAAGTTCCATGGGCTTCTTACCCAAGTGGCAGTTCTTTGTGAGTGAGTATAAAAACACTTCAACACTTTGTCCAAAGATTCTTCATGTGTAAATCTGGATAAAGTGTGGAGCGGTAGCTCGACCAATGAGTGAGTGGTACCATAACTGAGCCAAATCTTGTCCTTAAATAGTGTCGGCACACAAGAGTTCCATTTTCTTAACTTTAAGATTAAAGAACATTTTTAAATTCAGTCTTGATTGGAAAAATGATGCCAAAATTCTACCTGAAAATAATAGTTTTCAAAAACTCCACATGATCTTAAATACCGTATTAGGGAAATGATCTTAAACTCAGACAGTTGGGAATTTTGAGCCTCAGCAGAGTTATGGTTGTTTTTTTTCCCCTTGCCCATTGAGGCACGTTGCCTTGCTGCCCTGACAGAGTGAGCTGTCTCAACACAGATGCACCTGGGACCTTTCAAAACAACTTTCTGTTAAAAGAGTGAGGTATGGAAATCACCAGAGAGAAGTCGCATAGCCAGACTTGTCACAGTCAATTCCAATAAATAATTTGAATTGGCGTGTGACAGAGAACAGTTTTAGCAAAAAAAAACAGTTAAATAAAACCATATTATTTATTTCTCCCTAAAACGTTACATCACGCGCCACTAGTGAAGAGCGATTTGCTGGTCAACACTGTTGTTGAAACATGTTTTGACCCTGATTTTTAGCACAGAATGACCAGAAGCATCATTTGATATATAGTAACTGGAGCTTTTTGAACAATTGCAATTTAGTACTGGTATAAATATTAATGTGTGCAATTGCTACCCATGGGTTGGGGACAACAAAACAGGAATGAAGAAGCAGAGAAAAGTCAGTTTATAAAACATGTGTTTATAAAATATGTATTCGAATCCAAGCAGGGCGAAACCTTGAGCAAGTTTCCTTACTCTACATGCTCAATAATAATCCCTCAAAAAAACACAATAATAAATTGGTCATTTTAATCAACAGATGTTTGTTGGGGCGCTGCTGTGTTCAATGGCTGCCACATTTAGCCCACAAATATAGTCAATTCACTTTGCAGTGTATTCTGTGAAGCGCTTTGAGATGTCTAGAAGACATGAAAAGCGCTATATCAAATGCAAGGATTATTATTATTCTTATCTTTGATATTCAGGGGAGCTTTCACAGAGCTGGAAGCATACTCCATTAGCTTGCTCATGCATTGAGCAAGAAGCTCAGCTAATGTCTCAGAATTCTGTCATACAATTCTGTCTCCTGGGAAGCAGAGACAACTGGGAGTTCAGCTGACTTGCAGAACCACTACATGACAAAAATAAGAAGGAACAAATGTAACATAACTTTTCAACAGCAATAATTGCTGTTTATAATAATGTTTGTTCAGGCAGCTCAGGTCTTCTACATGTCCCTCGTCACCTCTGCTCCGCTCTCAGTGGCCATGCTTTCAGTGACTACACCCCCAACCTTCCAGAACTCACGGCCTCAATCCTTCTGACTTCCCCATCTCAAGGTTGAACCTGAAGACCTTCCTCTTAAACTGGGATTACGATCACTGCCCCTTTCTTCTTGGTTGTCAAGCTACAACATTGTTAAGAGTTCCACGACACTCCACTCCACGACAAGTACTGTATAAATGCAAGTTGTTTTTGTTGTTGTTTGTAGGCCAAATGTTTGCTGCATTGTAATTGGAAAAACAGTCATTACAATTAATATTACAGTATTTCGCTGTGCACGGCTTTGAGACATTTCAACATTTGGTACTATAAAAATGCAAGTTCTTTCTTTAACAGTAATCAATTATTGTATTTAGATTTGGATGTGTAACAAATACTTAGTGTTCTAAAAAAGAGAAGCTGTCAATAATAACAACAAAACATACAACTTTCACGTCGGGAGGACATCCCAAGGCACTGAACAGTTAGGTCGGGAGCCGAGCAGGAGGGAGGTGGGGTGGGGGTCAGGATACGGGGAAGGAGAGTAGGAGACGGGGGAGAGTTAGGAGTGGAGCAGAAGGCACGGTCGAAGAGGAAGGTCTTGAGACTGGCCTGGAAGGAGGAAAGGGAGGAGGCGATTGCGGGATGGAATTCCAAAGTGTGGGGGCAAAGAGGCTGAAAGCCCGGCCACTGATGGTAGGACAATTTGGGCAGGGGACATGGAGCAGGCCAGAGCTCGTTGAATGGAGGGGACAGGCAGGCTGATAGGGAGACAGCAGGTCGGAGAGATAGGCGGGGCAAGGCCATGAATAGCCATGAAAGTGAGGACGAACATCTTGAATTCGACCCTCTGGGAGATGGGGAGCCAGTGGAGACGGACGAGGGTGGGAGTGATGTGGTCACGGGGCCTAGTGTGGGAAAGTACACGAGCTGAAGAGTTCTGAATAATCTGCAGCTTGTGAAGGGAGTAGCTGGGAAGGCGCTTTTGCGAGCCAATCAGGAGGGCTTCCGTCTTGTTGATGTTTAGTTGGAGGAAGTTGTCCCTCAACCAGGACTCAATATAGGACAGACACGCAATCAGAACACCAGTAGTCCTAGAGTTGAGGGTGGAAGAGGAAAGGTAGAGTTGGGTGTCATCCGCATACATGTGGAAATTTACCCCATGTCTGCGGATGATATCACCGAGGGGGAGCATGTAGAGGGTGAAGAGCAGGGAGCCAAGGACAGAGCCCTGGGGAACACTGCATATGATTGTGCGAGGGCTGGAGGGAAAGCAGTTAAGTGAAGGTATGAAGTGATGAAAGATATGAGAGGTATGACTGGAACCAATCAAGGACAGAGACTTGAATGTTGAGGAGGGAGGAGAGGCGGTGGAGGAGGATTGCGTGGTCTAAGGTGTCAAAGGCAGCGGATCGATCGAGGAGGATAAGGAGACAGAGGGAGGCCTGGTTGCAGATGGTCAGGATGTTGTTTGTGACCTTGACCAGAGCAGTCTCCGTGCTGTGGGCAGCACGGAAACGTGATTGGAGGGGTTCAAAAAGTGAGTGGGTTGAGAGGAAAGAGCAGAGCTAGCGGGCAACCACTCTTTCGAGGACTTTGGACAGGAAAGGGAGGTTGGAGATGGGCTGGTAGCTTGAGAGCTGCGACACATCAAAGGAAGGTTTCTTTAGGATGGGGGTGCTAATGGCAGTTTTGAGAGGAGTGGGAATGGTGCCAGATGAAAGGGACAGGTTAATGGTGTCAGCAATTATTGATGTTTTATGTAAAACACTTTATGTAAATGTGTGATTGAAATCTTTTTTTGATGTGTGTAAAATGAAAGAGGAATGTATACATTGTAAAATTGCTATTTGATTGCTAGTTTCACACGTTTCCTCTTGAGGGCAATCCTGCTTATGATCAAAGTTTGTTTGAAATAATAAAATACTTTGAGTTCTTCAGGCACTGAAACTTCTACACATTTCATACAACTGCAACCAAGAGCTAGTACCTCATGCCTTTAATTGATTGATGTTTTAGCAGGTTTGGATAGAGTTGATAGGGAGAAATTATTTCCACTGATCAGTTACTAGAGGACATTTCTAGGAAGGGTGTTTTGGAGCGCATGAAAGCAGCCCATGGGCCACACAGTTGGACCTGATCTAATGGGTCATCAGCAGGATGTGAAATGCTGAATAGTTCTGTAAACCATACTGGGGAAATCTCAGACAATGGTCAGATATCCATGCATTGGTAGAACAAAACAATGTGAGATTACTTTGCTAAACATATCCCTGATCTCCTTGTGGTTCACTCCCTCTGCAATTCTCATTGTTGCTGGTGGCGTGCCTTCAAATGAGACATTAAACTGATGTCACATCTGCTTGTGCAGGTGGATGTTAAAGTTCTCATAGTTCCTCCTGATACTTGGTCAACAGACTTCCAGATTAATTGATCATTCACCTCCTGGCTGCTTGTGGGACCTTGTGCAAATAGCTGTTCTGTTTGTCCACAAACAGACAAATCCGTAGACTTGACAGTAATTACTTGTGAAGCACTTTTACTGGATAAGGCTCTATCGGGCTGTAAGGTCTTTCTTTGATGGAAAGTTCTGTGATTGAGAGAAACTGCAGAATGTCTCCCCATTGATTTGACTGCGGTGATGGTGTGTACAGCACATTCTTTTTCTGAGGAGATATTGAGGTATTGAAGTGTTATTGGTACTGAATTCCTTTGACCTTGACTGGCAGAAACAAAGGATTTAACTTTATTGTGTGTTACCTGTGCAAATAGTGGCCACAAGGATTCCAATTTCAGCACCACTTTTAATTGTTCTCTTGATCCATTATTAATATTTCAAATATCCTTTTATGAAAAAAGCATTAAAGTGCTTTGGGACATGTTCATAAATGTTGTCAATTCCACTCATTGGTCCACTTCCTTAGGGAAGCCAGGGTATATAGGCTGGGATTGCAGTTTTAATTGAGCGCAAATCTGAGATGTCACTCAAATTCCCTGGATGGGCAAATCCTATATGATTTTAAATTGCCATGAATAAATAGTTGTTTGATTACTATAGAAAAACACTTCACTTAAAACAACAAGACTGACCTCTAGATCTTGGCATTTCAAACTCAACAGATATTTTGAATCCATTCTCCCACAAAATATACAGACCATTCACTTTGCACTATATTCTTTGAGACGTCTCAATGACATGATGAGGCACTAAATCAAATGCAAAGATTATTATTATCAATGATCTGAATACCATTTACTATAAGGATTGATTTCTCATCTCCGTGCCTTGTGCTAATTTAATAGGTTACTAAAATTGTCCCATGCTTCTCCTTTCTAAACCTTCTTCTTTAAAGAAGGAAACTGGACCAGGATATTAATAAGATCAAAAGAGAATTGATCTATCAACATCTCCATAAAATAGTCCCCATTGTACACTTTACATTTGCAAGCTTTGTAAATTGACTCACCTTGCTGTTCATCTTTGTTTTCACCTTCTTCAGGCTTTGAACACGCAAGTCCATATTCATTGTTGGCAATGTTCAGAAACGTATCAGGTGATGTATGCGGTATGTAAAGGAAGAAATCATGTTCCTCTCTGTGACCTTAGCACAATGGTATTGTTCAAGGGAATCCCTGTACTAAATGCCTCTCTGATCACTAAAATTTCTATTTGGGTCCAACAGGAAAGGATACTGACTTGTTAAATCTCTGTACACTAAAATTTTGTCTCTGGATGGCAAATGATATGAGGAGTGTGTCAGAAATTCCCACAATAGAATCCTTTGCATTTTAGATTTTTTGCCTTTGATGACAGTTAATTCATTATAGACCTCAGAGTGTAAGTCCTATAGATCTCTACATCCTGGTATTGCACAAAATCCTTAGAGAAGCCAAAGACTCATCTTAACTGTGTGAATTAGGTATCATACACATTTAAGCTTCTATAAAATGGATAACTTTTACAATCTACTTAGGTCTTCTTTCCATTTAACGCTGCAGGAGTTGATTTGCAATTCAATCTCTGGAACCTATGCAGTCTCTTCGCTTTCTAAATTTTTCTCTGAATGTTGTACAATGGAAATAACAATTCTACAAATCTTCACCCAAGTCATGATTTTAATAACACATTTCTTGTTCAGTCTGCAAACTATACATGGCATTTCTTTACAATGAATTTTCTTTCTTGCTCCCAAGACCCAGCAGATCAACTTTTTCATCATCATACTAACCTTCAAATCTCTTCATGGTAAGTCATCCTTAACACCATTTATAAAGCTCTAAATATTGCAAATACTAAACCATAGAAATTTACTGCAAAGGAGAAAGACGTTTGGCCCATCATGTTTGTGTCTGGATCCTTTCAATCGCATTTACCTGCCCTTTCCCCATTCCTCTGATGCTGACTCTTCTTAAGGTTTTCCAGGGATAATAATCCTTCAAAAAAACTCAATGCACGACTGTTTGTGGGATACCGAAGCACTATATAATTTTATGATTCTATGAGAACAATAGGTCAAAGTGCCTTTGTGATTCCCTGTTAGTCTTCTTTTTTTACTTCAGAATCAAATAAAAAGGTCCACATCATCACTCTTCGTGGTTATTAATAGGTTTTAGTGTTATCTTGCTTCAGAAAGAAAGTTAGTATTTATATTAATGTTTTCTCCAGCAAAACAACCACTCACAGAACTATTAGGCCTCCATTATTTCCAATGTAATGGACTGAAAAAAAACCTGATGGATGAATTTTGACAATCTAAGATATTGAAACAAGAACCATATTCCTCATTACAGCCTGCATCTTTTGCACATTCCACAGCAGTTTATATTCATCCTGTCTCTTTAAGGAATTGATACTGATCAAAACTGACTAAATGGAAAGATCATTGAATTGGGGTTGTTGCTATTCTCCATTCACTCAGGACAGTCAGTGCAAACAACCTGTCTCCAGTAAAGCTGCAAAAATGTGATTTATTACCCCTCTTGAGTATATTGTTTCAATCTGTCTTTGCCATACTAAAATGTGGCCCATTGCTCATAGACTTTTCAGGAGTGTAAGATAGGCGGCTTGTTTGTCATGTGTATAAAAAGAATAACAAACGCAAATTCAAAGAGAAAAATAAAAATAACAAAACTATAGAAATAAAGCCACATTACGGGTAAGTGCAGGATTCCAATATTATTTCAGTACTAATTCCTTGTCAATTAAACTTACATTTGATTTATACATGCATCATATTCAGTAAGAATTAATTTAATTATCTAATTTATAAAAAGTACACAGTCACTCCACTTTACAACACATCCTTTGGAGCTTTTTGCAATGTCCTCCTGATGTGAAAGATGTAATCTATATTTAAGGGATATTATTATTAATAACAATTAAAGGCTGTGACTATGTAATGTAAACCAGTGACCCTTACTCAATTTCCATGACATAAGCAAAGCTTTATATTTGAACAATGACAATCTGTATTCTGATCTGAAGCTTCCAAGAGACGGCCAGTAAGACTGTTAATCATTTCACAATATTTTTACACAAGCATTACCTCCTATATAAACACAGTGGAAACACTACATTTGTTTTTAGCCATCAGCGTAAAATACATCGCAATACATTCAAATTATGTTGTCAGCCTGGCTCAGTTGGTAGCACTTTCACCTTTGAGTCAGAAGGTTGTGGGTTGAACAGTATGGAAAAGAGTATAATCTAAACTTACACTCCAATGCAATGCTGAGGAGAGCTGTATTGTTGGAGATGCCATCCTTCGGAGGAGAGGCTAAAACCAAAGTCCCATCTACCTCTTTGGATGAATGTTAGAGGTCTGGGGGCACTCTTCAATAAGAGTTTCTCATAGTGTCATGGCCAATAATGCCCTAATAAATTCGTCATTTATTTCATGGCCTCTCATGAGATCTTGCTGTAACCAAATTGGTTGCCAGGTTTGCCTGCAAATACAGTTAGTATTCTTGACAACAATTCCTTGTGATGCGTTTGTAGCATTTTGCCCTGCTCTATATCAAATGTAAATATTATCAATGGTATTTATTCATTCATTTACTAACTATACTCCACTCTGAAATACGTCAGTGACTTCAGGAGATAAGAAAGGAAAATTGGAGAGGAAGAATAAACAAAGCAGCAGGTAAATACAAGAAATATAAAATAATAATAAATATGGAATTGAAGGAGATAAATCTTCAGGCATTGAATGTGCATTGGTAGTAGACTTTATTGCATTATTCTGTCAAATTGTAAACAAGCTACAGATTGAAAGACCTGACCTTCTCAGTCCTTCAGGTTTTCAGTCTGATTCTTATCTGGTGAGAAAGTACCCATTCACATGGATTCCACAGCACTTCTTCTGTCCTCCACTGAAAATAGAGCAAAACTTCACATTGAATTGCCTAGATTGAAGATGAAACAGATGAGGTTCAATAAAGACTAACAGGATTTGTTTAAAATTTAATCAAACACACTAGAGGCTGGTTACTGTGGTCACCCTTGGGAAATCCTTGATTCGATCAAACTAATTGCATCTTTGACAACACTTACCGAAGTAGCTATTTTGCCAGTTGCTGGGGAATGAACAATGGCCTCCCAGAAATATCAAGAGTTACAAACAGAGATGCAAGAGACAAAATTCCCAGAAAAACAAATCTTTATTGTATATGTTACACTTCAAAAAGTGATTTTGATTGGATTGCACAAAATAAGTCTATTATATAGTGTTGATATAAAATTGCTTCTAATTTAATGAGAAATTGTAAACTGAAGCCTGGACAATCAGCCATAACAAGATGTTCATTTGTTAAGAACACTGTCCTTAGGGCACCAACATAGTACTCTAAAACATTACAGTAGATCAGAGTACAGTACTGAGGGCTCCTTCCACAATTACTCAGTGTGGTGTCTTCGCTTTCGCTCCTCTGGGTCTGGCCTCCTCCATATCCCCCGAATCCTCCGCTCCACCCTCTGCAGCCATGCCTTCAGCCACTACACCCCGAGGCTCTGGAACTCCCTTCCTAATTCCCTTCGCCTTTCCTCCTCTCTTCCCAGTTTCAGGTCACAGCTGAAGACGTTTCTCTTCGACCGTGCTTTTGGTCACCTTTCTGCCTCTGCCCCTGGCTCGGTACCGGGATCCGCTATTGTGAAGCGCTCTGAGACACCGTCCGGCATGGAGGGCGCTATATAAATCAATGTTGTTGTTGTTGTCTGTATATGTATGAGAGAAAGAGAGAGAGAGAAATGAGTTAGGGCACTTCTGCAAAAGGTAGAAGGGAAAGGAGAAAAACTTTGCGTTACTGACAGTTTTACTCCTGCATTCAACCCTGTCCAAGCAATGGTAATTGTGAATGAAATAGGGTTATCTTTGTCCTCCCACCCCTCCCCTTGAGAGAAAAATACAGTATAGTATATGGTTCGGTGATTGAGGTCTTAAAAGACAAGATGTGATGTGTTTCAAAGGGGGTTAGATTTGAATAAGTTGTTGTTTACAAGAAGGTTTTAATTTTTTTTAATGATGTCATCATGATGATGTTAAGAATATTTAGTGAACATAAAGTACCAGTGACCTAAACAGCCCAGACATACACTTGTATGTCTGGGCTGTTTAGGTCACTGGTACTTTATCAAACTAAGGGATAAGTTTCTGCCATGGGTAATTTGCTACAAAGTAGACTGGGTTAGATTGATCACAAATTATCCTATTCATTACTGGTGAAGTGGCTGGAATCAGACAATTTAGCAAGTAAAATGTAAGCTATACAATGAACTTGACTTGTGCGAGTAAAATAGGTTGCAATTGAAGCCAGATAGTCTGATTGAAGTTAGTCAGACATTAATTTGTTAACTCTTCACATTAGCTCAGTGAGGTTAAGTTGTTAACTCTAGACTTTATCTAAAGCTCTTTTGTTTCCAAAAGCTATAACTTCTTATTCTAATACACTTCCACCCAACTTTCATACATTCATTCTTTGTTTTTACTTAGTTTTACCCTTTATTCGCAATGTTTTATAGGTCTATGATTGGTTGAAAATGATCAATAAAACTGGTAACACTCACTAGCAGTTCTCAAGCATGAGGAAGCGCTTTGAGACATCTACAAGACCTATATCAAATGCAAGGATTATTATTATCATCATCATCATCTGTACCTTCAACAGAGCAGGGGGGAGGAAATGAAAGGGGAAAGGAAACTTATTAAAACCAGAATTCATATCCTGTAGCTTGTCCTGAGAGAACTATAAGCAAATGTTTTTGCTTTGTGTCAATCGAGAATTACAATTCTAATAGTCATAGACTTTTTTTTAAAAGAAAAAGTTCATGGGGTGAAAATTGTGATGTGTGATGTGCTAGTTAATATCCATGGGGATAATGAAAATATTCTTGAAAAAGCAGCCAGCTAATTCTCAACAGGCTCACAGCTATTTTGGAGGTGGATTTCCCTCCTCTACCCCACTATGCCATTCATTCTGATATTGGCGATATTTGACTGCTAGTTCACAGCCACTAACTGTAACACCAATTTATGCAGGTTGAAGGCTTAAGCCCATGACTGCTATCTCAGTGTAGTGTTAATGGAACACTGCATTGTAACAGGTACCATCCTTTGGATAGATATTCTACCGAGATCCAGGTTGTCACGTTACATATTGTAAAGCATTTTTCAAGACATTCCTCTTCCCCAAGGAGTGAAATTGAAATCAATGAAGAAGAAATTCAGAAGAAAGAGGGGAAAAAATGAGTAAAAATGGGTAAAACCAAAGGGTAAGCCAGAGTGATTGGGGCGGGGGGCTTACGACAGGGTGGCAAATAATACATGCAAGATGAGGGCTAGAGGCATAGAAAAGTACAGTTTCACAGTACTTTCTGTTTTCCTTTACGTGTTTCTTTGGATGACAGTCTTTGGAGGTAGCCCTCCAGGCCAGCTCTCTTCTTTATCCTCTGGGACAAGAGAAGTCCTGTGAACCCGTAGCCCCACTGCAGCATTCAATATCTTCGGGTTGGGTCAAATTGTACTTTCCTGGATAAGAGTGAGAGAAAATCCTCCCTGTAGGATCTTGCAGAAATGTATTTAAAATGAAGTTGTAGGTATCTGGTTGCCCGTGTTTAGTATTGTCAAATGAATATTACATCAATACATCAATGTGCATCTTCTTTTTTGAGTGAGACTTTATTTGGAGAAAAAACAAGAATAATACAGATCTTTGCATGTGTTGCTTCCTTATAATCACTGATTGTTGATTCAGGGAAGCGTCCCTGACAAGTACACATCAGAGAAGCCAGTGTTCTTTATCCACACAGACAATTGCACAGAAAGCCAATGTCACCTGAAAGTCGTTTACTTAAAGCAGAAAATGAGATGAATATCTTTTCTTATGTGCTGGGAATGACAATTACCTTCTTGCATTTCATTTCACAGAGACATGGCCTTGAAATGCACCTCAACAGTATGTAAATAAGAGCTTGCACTAATGGAACAACCAGTGCATATCTGTTCATTTTGCAGTCTAGGTGAGCTGTACAATATTTACTAAGAATTTTTAATTCTTTAAGCCGATGAAAATGGTAAGGAGAAATTGATATTCACTTCTTAAAACTGTTCTTAGCACAGAAGATAATCCTCTGACAAAATATTCATGGTCCTTCCAGATTACAATACATTAGGTACATTACGTGTACTTGGAATTCTGTGGCTGCTACATTTGCCTACAAATATACAGTCACTGTACTCCAGTGAAAAAAATCTGTAGAGCGCTTTGAGACATTTCAACACTGTAATAAGGCACCATATCAAATGTAAAGATTATTATTATTTTTAGTTCAAATTTGTACTCTCAAAAGAAAGTGAAAATTTAGTCCCTTGATGTAACACTATGGCTTCCTGTGATATTTTGAAATTAGTTAGTAATCTATAAACACAAATGTATCCACAAAAAACTGTAATGCCAGTTAATACTGCTTTCAGGTAATATATATATATTGGAAACTGTGGCATTAATATTCTTTCCCACTTTTAAAGCCTGACTTATATATCTCTTTAACCATGCTTTCAGTCATTTTACTGTCCGAACCTTCATATCCCCCTTCCCCCACCTGGCCTGGATGCCTGGTCAGCTGTGTAAAGCGCTTTGAGATGTCCTCCCGATGTGAAAGGCGCCAGTTGAATGAAAATTGTATTAATTACACAATTTGATGAAAAGCTGATGTAGTTACAAAGGATTTAATTAACTTTGGATGCTTTTAAGCTCTCTGAGAGGCTACCCTGTATGGAGGGTGCTGCATAAACGCAAGTTGTTGTTGTTGTTGTTTTTCCAAGTTATAAAGTTAAGTGATAATGGAGAAAAATAGCTGGTGAGACAACACCAAGTCTCACATAGAGGACAAACAACAACTTCATTCACCTTGAATCTGACACTTCATAAAAATTGACCACTGAACAAACAGTAATGATGAGAAGCTCTGCAGCTGTCAATTTCCAATAAGAACTCTGACTTAGGTTATGTGATGTAATTTGTAGCAGTTGATTTCAGGCCGGAGAGATTTCCAAGGCTTTCTCTCTCTCAGAGAATATGATTAATTATTGTGCTCATTAATTCTCCTTAGCTTCAATACCGACCCACTTAAGCCTC
Source organism: Hydrolagus colliei (assembly GCA_035084275.1). Lineage (NCBI taxonomy): Eukaryota > Metazoa > Chordata > Chondrichthyes > Chimaeriformes > Chimaeridae > Hydrolagus > Hydrolagus colliei. The sequence goes on from CM068745.1 coordinate 68,228,705, forward strand.
TAACCTGTTACAGTTCAATTAGCTCACAGATTGCAGTGACCCTGGTACCATTTCTTGCGCCATCAGCATTGCAATCAGGCTTTCACAGGGCTGCAGTTACTGTTCTCCACAGTGCGATTGAGAGCTTTACGATTGTAAAACATTTTCAAAAACCTTTGCAAACTTCGTAAAATTAATCTAGTCCAAAATGCTGATTTGATCAACTAATAAGAACAAAAACATATTTTACATTCAATTCTGAATTGGCTGAAATTTGAATTGTTCAGTGTGCCCAATAACTTTGCCCATGGTTGGCAATAGTTTCTAACAACAAAATTACATTTGTGTAGCACATTTCATAATGTTATTTTACATTTCTCTTGCATTATCATAACATTTTCTAATTTTGCATTAAAAATAATTCTTGGCTTGATATCAGTCTAAAGAGACCAAACCGGATAATTTTGAGCCAAATCCATATTTTAACAGGCTACAGGATAAAGATTATCATCAGTAAACTGTAAGGTGCAAATGGTATCTAAAAGCTATTAATCAGTGTAAATTTGTTTTATCCAGTTGCTAATAATAATACAGTAACTTTGTACTCAGGACAAATACTCCAAGCCAGGCAATGCATGGTAATGCTCCCCTTTACATTAGTCACACAATCTACTTAATTGAAAGCTGAGATGGGTAACCATCACCACTTGATGATGTTTCCCACTCAATATCCTCAGGCAACTACTGTACATGTGAAATATGAAGCAGTTGCATTAAGTAGACCCAGTTATTAATTTGATGGCTGCGATTGTAGAAAACACAGCATCCTGCACATTAATATATCATATGGTGGTACCCATGTAATTTTAGATTAAATTGTGATTGCAAAATTGCTCAAGTTTACTTTAAATTCACTTTTTTTTAGAAAGACTAACACTTTCTGCTGTAATTTTCACCTATAACTTTACCCTTTATATTAATAATATTAATTAAAAAAATTTGGGGGAGCATCCCAGAAAACAACAATCATAGTTGCACAACAAAAACTGAGCATAGTTAAAAGATACATGCAATAAATTGATTACAAATTGCATACAGAAAGAAATGTATAAATGTTAGATGTTAATGATTCTAATAAGACTTGCTGTGAAGTGTAGTGACGTATTTATTGATGGACGAGGTAGCTCGGACAAGTTAGGAGTTCAACAGGCTGTGGGTTTTATGTAATGCCTTATTACTCTTCGAGATGTCTCAAAGTGCATCACAGAATTTACTGTCAAGTGAGTTGAATAAATATTTTGTGGGCAAATTGTAGCAGCCAATTTCACACAATGCTGTCTCCACAACCTCAATTAAATTGTTTTGAAATAAACTCTATTTAATAAGTGTCATGCAGAATCATGTGGATGTATTTGAGGTTTTAGAATATCAGCAAAAGTCAATCTATTTATTCTTGGAAAACATTTAGATACAAAGAGCTTTCAAACCATTAGATTTTATTATCTACTTTTAATTAAAAAAAACACAGCAGGTTTAAAGCCCTGGTTAAAACTTCTAAAATCTTAACTGACAAGCAGGTGAATTATCACAATTTATCTGAGATGTTTAGGAGGATGTTTGAATGGATTAAGGTTTAAGCTTGTATTTCACCTGGATTTAAAATGAAAAAAATGATAAGGATTCTCAATACCACATCCTGGGCTTTCTTTTCCATATAGAACCAGAAGCTCTCATTTTAAAGTGATTCCTTTGCATCACAATTTGGGTAATTCAGGTGAAGACATTGAATGATACTAATGTACCCAGTAATTGCAATGCTGAGTGCACATGATTTTCTCATTTTCCCTTCATAGAACTGAATAAGATATGTTTGACGTGTAAATATTCGTCTAACTACTGCAGTCTGTGTGCCAGAAAACAGGTGTTATCTGGCAAAAAAGGAACATAGACACAATATCTTAATTATAATAATAATAATTATTATATTTCATATAACCTTACCATGTCATCAAGACATCTTGACCTATTTGTAGCTGGTCAAGTTTGCCCTCATGGTTAAAGCAAGAGTCAAAGCTCCTATGGAGTCAATGGTGCGGTATATGGTATATTATATTGGTTACCAACGGAGCCAGACTGAAATTGTGTCATTTCCGCTTTTAAAACATTGCAAAGCAATACTTGTAAAAGTACTTACTATCCATACTTTTAACAGGATCACTATGTCTCACTAAAATCTCCTAGAAATGTTGCATGTATAATTAACACTTGTTTTCCCCTTAAATCCCCAAATTAGATCAGAATTGACATATTTAATGTACCGTGTAGAATTTTGAGTTTCTCGGCTTAACATCTGATCCAATATTGGTTACCTCTAACAATGAACTCTCTGTAATGCATAATGCACTGACCCGTCAGACTAAACTATTATCTGCTCATATTCTAAGGTGGGGTTTGGACCCACAGTCTTCCTACCCAGAGGCAAGCATGTTACCAACTAAGCCAAGATGATAGACACCCAAGCTTGTTGTTACAGTTCCACAAACTTCCACAGCATGATATAAGGAACAATACTCTTATGTATAAGACATAGCACCACATGAAACTACAATATTAGTATCCTGTACTATGGCTATGTTCTGAAGAATACTGTGAGTTGATATTGTTAGATACAAAAACGTGAAATCCATGGATAGAATTGTTTTTACTGTCCTTTTTCTTGGGCTCAGTCACACGAAAATCCTGTTGTAATGAAATACCTTGGCTCAATACTGGCTGTCAGTTTCAGATTTTCTCTTCCTCTCAAACTGTAGGTACATTCTCACTGCTCGGCTTCAGCTGTGTGATTAAGCAGAGTGGACACCACCAACACCTCATATGTCTGCCTACAGCCTATCACATTCAGAACCATGCTGGAAATGTACTGAGGGAGAGAATAACCCAGATGTTTATACTTGTAGAATAGGAAAAGCACAAGCTTTGCCATTCACGTGAAGGATGCATTTGGATTTGCTTCCACTGATTTGTGGTTGCCAATGCCTATATAATCCATATCATTGCCAAGGGACAAGCAAAAGGCTGTGACGCACTGGTAAATCACTGGTAATCTACAAACCAGTATAAATATAAAACAACTATAAACAACAAATATAAAACATATAAAATATAAAACAAACCAGTATAAATATAAAACAGTCAGATAGGAAGTAAAGACAGGGATATCTACTGCAGTTCCAGATGCATGCAAAACATTTAAGCATGACTTTGGTGCTTTATATTGTTACAGGGATTCCAGAATTATTACTTGCAAGTCTGCAAGTCCCCTCTCACCCACATATCCATTTCCTGCAGCTTGTATTTCTTCATGCAGATGTTCTTCATACAATTATTTGTCTTCAGCTGTTCATTTCTCAAACAAATTATCATAATAATAATCCTTGCATTTAACATAGCACTTTTCACATCTTATCGACGTCTCAAAGCACTTCACAGAATATATGGTAAAGTGAATTGACTGTATATTTTTGGGTGAAAAGTGGCAGCCAATTGCGCACAGCAGTGTCCCACAAACAGTCGTGGATTGGAAATGACCCATTTTTTAGTATTGTCTTTTTTGGGGATGGTTTATTATTAGGCGTGTGGAGTAAGAAAACTTGCCCAAGGTTTTGCCCTGATCTGCCTCAATTCGAACACAAGTCTCATGCTTGTAGGTGAATGCTCTAACCACTGAGCTACAGGAGCTCCACGCAGCACAAATGCACAAGCCATTTGAGACTAACATAAACAAGGTGTTAAATTTTACCAGGACACCCGACTGAAAGTAGACAAACATAGATCTGCATGGTGAACCCATTTGGAATCAATTTGAATTCTTTCTGAAACGTAGGAACAAAATGTCAAGACTGAAGGGAATAAAAATGGGTTGCTAATGGGATTCGCCAACAAAATAAATGGTCAATTCACTTTATAAAACAAAAACAGAAGTCGCTGGGAACACTCAGGCAGCATTTATGGAGAAAGGAAAAGTGAGTCAATGTTTCGGGTCCACGACCCTTTGTCAGAACTCCAAGCAACTCAATTTCACTTTTATAATATATTCTGTGAATTGCTTTGAGACAACGTAACAACTTGATTACGTTAAATAAAATGCAAGGCTTATTATTAACACCACACGGGCAAATTGGTGATCCATTATTTCCCATATTTATTGCTTGCAGTGAGCAATTTATCAATTTGGAATTTTTATTGAAGAACAGATAAACTGTAAACAAGTTCGGAAGGGATTCTTTGAAAAACATATACTGAATAATGACTTAATAAACAATGTTAGCAGCCTAGTCTGTCACAGCTGGAATGTTTGTTTGAATCAATCCAGGATCCATTGGTTGAAATGTTGAAATGTTGAAATGTTCTCTCTCTGAATGCTGTAAGCAAATGCTAGTGAAATCAATTCAAGCTCGTTCTTTCATGTAGGTATGGGCTCACAGGACAAACAGGCTCACAGTTTGGGACAAATCTGACAAATTCATTCAGATTGGCTGCAGGACTTGAATGAAATGAAATGAAAATTCACCTCATTCACATTTTCAGGTTCAAAGTCAATTATTCCAAAGCCCTTCTTCCCGAAATCGCAAGCAACTCTCTATGCATTTCGCCCAGAAAATATACACGGTCAATTCACTTTACAGTATATTCTGTGTGGTACTTTGAGATGTCTCGAAGATGTGATAATGTACTATATCAAATGCAGGGATTAATATTATTATTACACATGCCTGCAGACCTAGGATAACTCTGCAGCCCATACCAGGCACCGTGAGCCCATCACCATGATCCTCGCTCTGTTCCACTGGCTCCCTATCTCTTTAGTAGATTGAATTCAAGATCCTCATCCTCACTTTCAAATCCCTCCATGAACTCAGCCCACCCAACCTCCCCTGTGACCAAGACAACACTGATGACTGCCATTGTTGCATCCTGTATTTTCCATGATTTCAGACTTCCATTCTATTAATAATCAAATGCAGCATTTTGTCGGCTGCTCACAGACATTCAGTAAGTGCTGCAGATGTCAAAGTATGTCCCTGCGATTCGGTTCCACATTCCAGTTACAATTAAAATAAAAACATTTCAAGGCAAGGAGACTGGAGTAGTTTAGCCATTGCAGCCGGTGGTAAATATAATCCTGAGGCTCCATTCGTGGTGCCTGGAAATGCATGGCTCCGATGGCAAGCTATGCAGTTTGGACCGGTTAAACTCCAACAGGACATTTTGGGATCCCCCCAAGCCGTGACTCTTGCCAACCGACGCCTAACATACTCTGGAATCAGGTCAACGGGATGTGACCCCCTGGGGAGCGATTGTGCGTTCCATTCCCGACACAGAGAATTTCATGTGTAGGTGACATGCGTGGAACCCTCAGTTTGGTTCGTATAGTACTCAGCATGGTGATGGGGTTCCGTAGGTATCAAACACCCAACTGACCAAGAAAGCATGGATATGCCTCATTTCTATTGGCAGAGGGCTTCAAGTCACACCTGGAAATCAAGACATGTCATTTTCACTTTACACATAGTATTTCTGTTACAGCACTCGTCAGTCTCCCTACATCTCATGACCTGCATTCTTTTCAAACGGGTGTTCCATGCAAAAAATTAAGCAGTCAGATCAAACGTATCATTAAAGTCACACCAATTTATTTTGTAGCACGCCTGATTTCTTGACCAGAAGGTTCTGATCCCTGCACCAGTGTTTGAGTTCACAGTCCAGGCTGATACTATGTGCAGTGGTTAGAGCATTCACCTACAAGCATGAGACTTGTGTTCAAATCGAGGCAGATCAGGGCAAGACCTTGGGCAAGTTTTCTTACTCTACAGCCATGTTCTTTATCGCACAAGGGTATAAACTCCTCCATTGGTTCTCAGGGGATCAACATTTAAGATTCTTTTCTTGGTCTCTGAATCCTACCAGGTCTCATCAACCCTATTTACACAATATTCTCCAACTCTATTCTATATACCCTCCATGCTTCTGACTTGCATCTGCCACTTACTTCTCACTCTTTCTGCTCTACCATCAGTGGCTGAGCCTTCGGTCATCATATGTCTTCTGATGCTCTCCTCTAAACTCACTTTCCTTGACTACCACTTTAGAAATACAACACAGCCAACCACCCTCACCCTTCATCTGCTGCACTGGCTCCACATCCCTCAATGGATCAAGTTTACCCCACCCCTCAGGTGTGGTGTCTTGTTTAGTGCTTTGAGATATTGTCTACTCTCCCGCACTAGGCTCCGCGACCACATCACTCCCACCCTCGCCCATCTCCACTGGCTCCCCATCCCCCAGAGAATCAAATTTAAGATCCTCTTCCTCATCTTCAAGGCCATTCACGACCTTGCCCCCGCCTATCTCTCTGACCTGTTGTCTCCCTATCAGCCCGCCCGTCCCCTCTGCTCAGCAGACTCTAACCTGCTCCGCGTCCACCGCCCTAACCTCCCCACCATTGGTGGCTAGGCTTTCAGCCTCTCTGCTCCCACACTGTGGAAATCCATCCCGCAATCCCTTCGCCTCACTTCCTCTCTTTCCTCCTTCAAGGCCGGTCTCAAGACTTTCCTCTTTGACAGTGCCTTTTGCTTGCCTCCTAACTCTTCCCCCTCTCCTACTCTCCTTTCCCTTCCCCCTACTCCGACCCTTCCCCACTGTTTGGGTCTCAACCTGACTGTTCAGCGCCTTGGGACATCCTCCCGAGAAAGGTGCTCTATAAATATAATTTTATTGTTGTTGTTGTTCCTTGCTTGGTGCTCATTGGTGATTGTTACATATTTAGACGTTCCTTTACATGAAATATTCTACAAGCTACTGATATCAGTGATATGAAAAGTAACACCCAATGGTGTTATTATCTATAATTGTGGATATTAAAAAGCTAAGGGATACTGATATTATATAGGATGCATTAGGGAAGAAAGAACAAGATACTGGGATGTCCCAAGGTACTATTTAGAAAATGAGTTGAAGTTTCTAATGATACCAGTACCCTGGGAAGTCCTCCAGACATGATAGGTGCTCTATAAATGTAAATATGTACTGTAGGGCCCCAATGCTAGATACAGCTGCATTGTTTATCAATATCAAATAATTTCAACAGACAGTAAAATTGGACAATGTTCCACCACTAGGTGTCAGCAGATACTGGCTGAAATTCTACATCCATTCTCTCAGCAAGGTGGATTGCTTTTGTTTTAATTAATCTTTTACAGGTCACTGAAAAACAAATTAATAGTTTGAAAGAAAAGATGATTCGGAGAAAAAACGCCACAAATACAAGAAAATCAATGTGACCATGGGTATCATACCAAGAACAGTTATTGATGCCAAAACACAGCACCATCCGTTTACTTTATTCTTTCTTGAAAATGATCATTAACAATCACAACAACTTGCACATATACAGCTCCACCCACAAAACACACGAATACATGGTGGGCAGTGTTCCAGAGCACTTGACAGTGGTGAATTTCAGAATGAGAGCTCCTTCATTCTCAAAGGCATCAAGATAAGAAACAGAGGTTATTTTGTGTCTTTCTGAATCACTTCACAATATATTTAAAAAACTGTCTTCAGCCCCACATTGTTAAATTGTATTCTGTTCATCCGAACGTTAAAGCAAAAGATTTCACACTGTCTTAACACACATGATGTAGTGTTTTAAGCACACTGAACTATTCCACACCTTCAGATGAAGAAAATAGATGCAATTGAAGAACAAGAAACTAGCAATTGAGCGTAGTGAATGGATCACAATTGTAAGATTGAAAGGTGTGACTTGAAGTTCTCGGCCGATTTATTCCAAACCTTTGCTCATTCCCAGTTAGTTTGCTTGTCAGACATTGCTGGCATTGTTTCACCAGTTAAAATCTGGAACATTGAAGCAAACAGTCAGGCACGCTGTGCATCAACACATGGCAGTCACTCACTTTACAGTGCTCTGCAAACCATCCTTCCAAATCAGTGTCCCTGCATGAAGCCAGCTAATCAGTGATAAACACAATAGCAGCTCTCATCCATTCTACATAAACCATGCAAGGAAATTCAAGCTCACCAGTCATTGTGACTGTTAAGTTATTCACACTCAAAAGACATTATACAGCGTCATTTTTGCCTCCAGTGCCAGGAAAACATCTCTTCCTAGTTATAGCTATATACAATGAAGTCTAACGTTATCAACTGGCCAAATAGTGGAATCCTGTAGCTCAGTGGTTAGAGCACTCACCTCGCAAGAGAGCCCTGGGTTCAATTCCCAGCAAGACTTTGGGTAAGTTTCCTTACTCCACATGCCTGATAATAATCTCTCAAGAAAAAAAAGATAAATTGGTCACTTCAATCCATGACTGTTTGTGGGACACTGCTGTGCGCAATTGGCTGCGATGTTTCACACACAAATAAGCAGTCAATTCTATTTACAGTATATTCTGATAAGGGCTTTTAGTAGATGTGATAAGCTCCATATCAAATGCAAGGATTATTACTGTATGGTGTTGTATGTACTAGCAGTTAACTTTCAAATCATATCTCCTGCTGTGGGCTGTCTCATTAATGAGATTCAATGAATAGAACACGCATTTCCCTCTTAATAATAATCATAATAATAACTCGTGCATTTGATATTACATCTTTCACGTCTGAAGGATATCTCGAGGTGCTTCACAGGATTTACCATAAAGTATAGTGACTGTGTACTTTAATGAATGTTTCACATGTGCCTTTCATTTGTTTCTTACAGCCTTATTACTGTGCTGCCTGCTTGTCGTCCTGAACCTCGGTACAACAGCAGGAGTGATCTTTGTGGCATTTTTGAGTTGTATGTCACCATCTTTCCCCTGGACAAGGAGGAGAACAGCAATAGAAATGAGTATAAGAAGAGAGGGAGGCAAAGGGGAAGATTGGCTTTGTGACATCCTTCTACCGCCCCCAAAATGTCTCAAGCTCTGCACAACAGTCAGATTACACAGCAGTCTGTACAACTGCACAGTGTCATTCAAATTGTAGCACCACTCGGGGAAAGGTACATCAATAAGCACTGAGGAGACACAGGCATCAGTCAAGAGAAACTACCTTCTCTTTTCAAGTGCTGCCACAGAATCTTTAACGTCTACCTGAAATACATACAGACCTTGATTTAATGTCTCATACAAATACATCATCTCAGACAATGCAACAATCCCCAGCATTGCATTGAAGTGTCAACCATGATGAGCTTAAAGTCACAATGTGGGGTTTGATCCACAAGTATTCAGAAAGGGGAGAGAGGGGCAAGGCAGAGGGATTGAGGGAGACCGCAACCCCTGAATCACAGATGGCTCTCGACTGGCACTATCCAAAAAGAGAGGGGACTTTTTCCTGGTGTCCTGACTAGGAATGCTCCAGATTTAAAAGAATTATCATTCACCCCATGCCTGTTTGTGGTGTATTGCTGCAATCAAATGTAAATGTATAGAAGGGTATGGGAGGAAATAAGGAATGAGTGGAGATTCATGCAGAGTAGAAACACCAGCATGGATGAGTTGGGCCGAATGGCTGTTTCCATCCACAGCTGCAGTCTTTGTAAATTGGCTGCGGTGTTTGCCTATAAATACACGGTCACTCTGCTTCACTGAAAAGCATTTTGAGACGCGTTGCGGTGATCAACACCATGTGAAATGCAAGAATTTTATTTTAAAATGAATTCCTTAACATCTTGTGTCTATGAATATAAAGTAGATGAGAAATGGAAGAGCCCATGATGCTTTCAACCAGCCAAACTGTGAATAAAAGAAATGGCAAAAATCTGTTATTTATTATTTGGTACAGAAACGGTGATTCATTTATCAATTTCAGTTGAATTTAATGCTTTGGATATCAATCAATGGAGACTCTCCCTTTACCCAGAGAAGAGATTTCTCTTTCAGAAGCTTAATATTCACCTGAGAGATTAAGTGTTTGAGATGCTGCTATGATGTTGTTATGCTAAGATAGGTTGTATTTTTTTTTACATATGTTGAGGCTGAGCCAGGATAGGAATGCTATCATATTGGAATTGTTAAACACAGAAAAATAATGCTGTGCTATTGCTGGTAAAGACAACTAATGCTCTGTGATGTTAAAGGGGTTAATTTATGGTATTTCTTAATGAGATTTCTTAATCAAGAATCCGCTAGGAATTCCATCTATGCACTGTGGAGTCCTGTAGCTCAGTGGTTAGAGTGCTCTCGCTTTACAAGCATTAGACCTGTGTTTCAAATCCAGGCAGGTCAGGGCGAAACCTTGGGCAAGTTTCCTTACTCCACACGCCTAATAATAATCTGTCCAAAAAAACCTTATAATAAATTGATCATTTCAATCCACAACGGTTTGTGGGACACTGCTGTGTGCAATTGGCTGCCACATTTCGCCCACAAATATACAGTCAATTCACTTTACAGTATATTCTGTGAAGCCCTTTGAGACGTCTAGAAGACATGAAAAGTGCTATATCAAAATGCAAGGATTATTATTTTTACCCATCTTTGCTCTGTAATCTGCTTTTATAGGAGCCCGGTCAGTGTATCTTACGTTTACTCTCCCTCATTAGGCTCCACGACCACATCACTCTCACCCTCATCCGTCTCCACTGGTTCCCCATCTTCCAGAGGATCAAATTCATGGGGTACATTTCCACATATATGCGGATGACACCCAACTCTACCTTTCTGGTTCCACCCTCGACTCCAGGACTACTGGCGTTCTGACTGCGTGTCTGTCCAACATTGAGTCCTGGACGAGGGACAGCTTCCTCCAACTAAACGTCAACAAGACGGAGGCCCTCCTGATTGGCTCGGGTCAGCACCTCCGTACCTCAAGCACTGGCAACATCAGCATTCAAGGCTGGACTCTCCACCTCTCGAAGCCAGTCAGGAATCTGGGCGTCTTGTTCAACCCTGAATTGTCCTTCCTCCCCCAAATCCGCGCCATGACTGGAACAGCCTTCCACCACCTCCGCAACATAGCTGGACTCCGCCACTACCTCAACCCCCATGCTGCCAAAACATTCATCCTCACATTCATCACATCTCGGCTTGACTACGGGAACTCTATCCTCGTCGACCTTCCCAGCTCCTCCCTTCACAAGCTGCAGATTATTCAGAACTCTGCAGTTCATGTATTCTCCCGTTCTAGGGTCCGCGACCATATCACTCCCACCCTCGCCGGTCTCCACTGGTTCCCCATCACCCAGAGGATCAAATTCAAGATCCTCGTCCTCACTTTCAAGGCCATTCATGGCCTTGCCCCCGGCTATCTCTCTGACCTGCTGTCTCCCTAACAGCCTGCCCATCCCCTGCATTCAGCGGACTCTGGCCAGCTCCCTGTTTCCCGCCTGAATCGCCCTACCATCAGTAACCAAACTTTCAGCCTCTCTGCCTCCACATTCTGGAACTCCATCCCGCATTCCCTTCACCTCGCTTCCTCCCTTTCCTTCTTGAAGGCCGGTCTCAAGACCTTCTTCTTTGACCGTGCCTTCTGCTCTCCTCCTAACTCTCCCCCATCTCCTACTCTCTTTCTCCCTACCCCGACCCCTCTCCACCTGCTCGGGTCCCGACCTAACTGTTCAGCACTTTGGGACGTCCTCCTGATGTGAAAGGCGCTCTATAAATGTAATTTTGTTGTTGTTGTTCCAGTAGCCATTTGTGTAACTTACGTTCGTTATTAAGGAAACAGCTACTGGAAGAAATATAAAAAAATTAGACTTATATATTACATCGCAGTAGTTACTGATAATCATTAAACCACTGAGTGCCAATGAAATAAAAAATTTACGTGACATTTTAAAGAGATAATTGATTTTCTTTCCTTGCAAGCATTACAATGTAGAGTTTCTTGTAACTGTAAAGGTGAGATAGTTCAGATCACATACTTGCACACATTAATCCTTCAGTAATCAGCTGCCAATAGACGATTATCGAGTGAGATGAGCTGGCCGTAAATCTTTGATGCCCTGATTGAGTTCATGAGCTATTTTCATTCCAATAATCCAGCCAAGAGCCAAGACACCCAACCACAGAAGCCAGTCTGAGTGATGGGCAGCCCTGTCAAGGTTCAGTGTCAAATGCAATGAAAAATAACTAGGGGACATAAAACGGCTGTCCTTGATTGGTCTGGATTGTACAGTACTGGTCACATCTCAAGCCTGCTGGGAACTGCATTAAATCTTGTTCCTTACTCTGTGTGTCTTCTATTCTTTTATTTACAAGAATGGATTTGTTTTAAAAAGAAAATCATCATACAATGATTCCATCACCCCTGCCTGATTCTCTCCACCATCAGTGTGTGTGTCTGTTCTAAATGTAAATTGCATAATTGTGTTATATAATTATATCGTATTTTATTGGTGGGGTGAATGTGATTCTGACTACTCACCTAAAGATTCAGCAGAGAAAATAAAGTACAAAAATAATTACAAAAAATAATACCTAGACTTTCCAGGGCCACAAAATTACAAATTCTGGTCTGCCACGTATAAAGTTGAAATTTCCCAGTCACTAGTTTATTGTGAGTCCAAAATGTTAGCTCACTAAATGTCCTTATTTGTACAACAGTTAGTACTGTTGCGGTTAGTGTCAAATTAATTCAGTATTAACGTAGGAGGATTTGAAGCAGGCAAGCATTTGCTGAGTGGACAACAGGGTAGCAGGCTTTTGCTGAGGTAGGGTGGAGAGCGGCGTGGAGGGATTTGAAAGCAAGGACGAGGATTTTGAAGTCAATTTGCTGGGGGATGGGTAGCCACTTGATGGAATGAGGTTGTACATGTTATGCTCACGGAGCTTGATGCGGGAAAGGAAAGTACATGGGCTGTAGAGTTCTGGATGGATAATAATTTAAGAGGTCTATACGTTTACAAATGGTGCATGAAAGCTCTCTAAATACTCTTAACATGCTAATGAAAATATTACACAGTTGAGTAAGAAGGTAAAAGCGTGTTACAAACCTCAAGGTTGTTATATTATCACAACTCTTACAAGTTATTAGGCTATAACATTTAGCTTTCAACCTTTATAGTAAGTACGGTAACCTGCATTAGATCTCAGAAAATTATCTGAGATCTAATGCAGGTTACCGTAAAAAGTCACTTACATTTAAGTAAAATGAACTGCTGGGTTGATGCTTCTAATTATTTCACACTGTCTACATTTTGTTATTTGTTATTTCGATCAATAATAGTTTTTTAAATGAAAGGTTCCTTAATGGATCAGAGGGCAAGGGAACCACTTTGTGTGACAGTAAGTCTTACAGATCAGGAAGAACAATCAATCCTTGGGCTGTGTTTAGTTAACTGATCTCTGCAAGGACAGGTAAGTGCTGCAAAATATGAAGTAACAGACTGTTTCTAATAAATGCAGATATATATCTCCACAAATGGCTTCTCCTACAGCTTCTGCACCATCTCATGTGGTGTTCTTCAGGGCTCCGGCCTCGGTCCTCTCTTCTTCAACCTCTACATGTTCCCTCTTGGCAACATCATGGAGTTCCTGTAGCTCAGTGGTTAGAGCACGTGCCTTACAAGCGTGAGACATGTTTTCGAATCCAGGCAGATCAGGGCGAAACCTTGGGAAAGTTTCCTTACTCCATATGCCTAATAATAATCCGTCCCAAAAAAACACAATAATAAAAATTGGTATTTTCAGTCCACAACTGTTTGTGGGACACCTATGCGGGCAATCAGCTGCTCGTTTTGCCCACAGATATACAGTCAATTCACTTTACAGTATATTCTGTGAAGCGCTTTGAGTCATTGATAAGATGTGAAAAGCACTTTATCAAATGCAAGGATTATTATTATTATCATCCGCAGAAATGGGGTCAACTTCCACATGTATGCAGATGACACCTAACTCTATCTCTCTGCCTCCACTGTCAGAACCACTGAGACATCAGACATCACATCCTGGATGAGAGACAACATCCAGAACTCTGCACTTCATGTCCTCTCCCACACCAGGCTCTGTGACACCATCACATCCACCCTTGCCCAGATCCACTGGCTCCCTATCCCTCAGAGGATCAAGTTCAAAAACTCAGTTGCTACAAAAATAATGAAATATTATTACGATTGCATCTAAAAAACAATTAGTAAGGCTCAAAGTGCAGGACACTAAGATGGTAAAGAGTCAGAGAAAGATTAGGATAAAGAACTACAGAAAATTGTTTGATTGAATTGGCAAATACTGGACTTCCTAAAATACTTGGTTAACAGAGTAAATCTTGACCCAGGTGGGATTTCACTCTTGTTGTGTATATAATTGAATTGAGCTGCTTGACCTGTGAAAATAAGGCTGTTTGATAGTGAAAATATGGGCTTTCTCATAATGATCACAGATTGACTATCTTGTAATGTTGACACATTGGGTCTAATTGGTGATGTTTCTGAAAAGCATTCCTTAATATAGAATACTTGTACCTTTAGAATTCCTTTCCACTCAAGGGAATTCTGCTCTGGAAGACGATCGTGTCAGTGCGGTGTCAACTTGATGTGGGAACTGGAACGAATACTAGTTTACACAACAAGGATTTCGGTATTAAGGGAATTAAATAATCTAGTAGTTTAAACCCCAAATATACAATATGGCATAACCCAATGGGAAAGAATGTTTGCAAGAGGAAACAGATGATAACTCATTCTTATGTGTCAATTGCCCAAGAAACCTGCCGTATTTCACAAAACTGAAAATGCCTACTGAATGAATGAATTGAGAAGTCATTCAAAAATGTATTTCCTTTTTTTAAATCAAAATAATGTCATTGAAATGATCTATAATGGAAAAGGTGAACTCACTGCTCTCCTACTCCATTAACTGCAGTCATGTGCTAAATGTCTATTTTGTGTGTTCAATCAACTGATATATTTGGTTAGTCATTTGTAGCTCAGTATAAAACTAAGCATTTCTAGCTATAAAATTATTTATTACCTTGTTTTTTTCCTGCTTCTCCCTACCCCATTCTCCCAACTCCAATACCAGATAGTGCTCAATTTGCTCTGTAGAATGTTGAATGAATGTCATCGAGATTCAAGAGATAGTATTGCTCCACCATACATCAATTACTAGTTATGTCTTATAGGGAAACTTCGTCTCGGTCTCTATTAATAGTGCTACAAAATTACACAAGAACAGGCACCAGAAATTGTGAAACACAGAAAGCTGACTTGAATCATGAACCTCTTTCTTTCCACAGACCATCATTTGTTCCAATGCAACAAGGATGATTGGTAGTATCCCAGTGTTAGAGAACTGAGCTATAAGCAACAATTAGACAAGCTAGAGCTTTTGGGTCTTGAGAGAAGAAGACTCAGAGGGGACCTCATAGAATTATATAACATTTTAAGTTGGTTTGAAAATGTAAACCCAGAACAATAGTTTAGGATGCACTGGGTCAGCAGAATAAGAGGACCTTGGTTTAGAGTTGCAAAGGGCAATTTCAGGATAGATAACAGGAAGCTTTCCATTGTACAGAGAGTAATTAATGACTGGAATAGATTGCCAGAAGTATGGTTAAGCCCAGGACAGTAGACTAATTTAAAAGCAGCTTGATGCTGTGATGGGAGGACAGTAGGATGGTATTCTGGAGGAATGAGATCAGATGGGCTTTCATCAAAACTAATCTTGTGATCTTGTGCATGCCAGTGGCTATGAGCAGCAGGAAAACTCAGTCACAGCAATTTATCACAGATCCACTTAAGGGTTTTTTTGCAGTCTTCCCTTGAGGCTTAGCACTAACGCAATGTGCCCACAGCAGCTGGAACAACAGTAAGACAAATGAGGTTCAGTTGTACTAAATATACAGTTCACGTCTTGATTTTTGACCGTTGGACTACAGAGTCTTTCACTTCAAGAACCTGTGATTGAATCTAACCCACTCTAACAGGATAAACATCTCCTCTGCCTGTTGGCCACAAAAGTCCAATGTGAACTGAACTTTAGTAGATTTAAAACAGTTCCCAATAGGCATGAGCTCAGAAGAAAGAATCATCCTTAATTTGACACTAAATTGGCAATCTCACTCAAAAGAGGCTTGAGAAAGGTCTACGTGGAGAATGCAAAATGCCACACTGGAATAATAATGTATCTCCTCTGCAGAGGGAGCCCTACTCTCTTGCTAACAATGCAGGTTCAATAACAACTTTCAAGAGAGAAGTGGATAGATATTTGGAGATGACAAATTTGCAATGCTATGTAGAGAGAGTGGGAGAGTGCTATTAATTTGATTAGCTGTTTCAAAGAGCCGGTAAGGACACAATGGGCCAAATAGCCTCCTTCTGTGATGTATAATTCTATTATTCTATGATTCTAATAATGCTCTCTGTGCCTGACTTGGGGATGCTTAATGCTGATACCAAAGTATACTTATGCTCTTATAAAGAAATAGTCAAACAATTGCTAATTTGAAGAACCATTATAAAATAGCCCACAAATGCCCCAAAACTGTTTCAGTTCCCAGCCATATTTTCCTCCCAACAACACCTACAAAATTTACCAAGGAAAACTCCAGTCTTCACACAGAGTAAGGCTTGAAACTGACTTGCAAAATGAACCCTGCCTCCTATGAATTAACTTACAAATATCTCCGATATCTCCACTCTCCTCTCCTCCCTGTCCCTCAGCTCTGAACACCTGCTCATCATGGGCAACTTCAACCTCCACCTAAACACCCCCTGCACCACCTCTTCCAATTTCACTGCCCTCCTCCTCCCCAAACCTCACCCCCCACATTGATTCTCCGATCCACAACCGTGGCCACGCCCTCGACCTCATTATCATCCATGGCCTTGACATTTCCGACCTCAGCATCTCAGAAAAGGCCATCTCGGACCACCTTCTTGTCTCCTTCTCCTCTTCCATCCCTCTCCCCTCCACCAAGCCCTCAAACATACTTTTCCGCCCATGGAAAAGTCTCCCCCCTGAGACCCTCACAGATGCCCTCACATCCTCTGACCTCCTACCCCTCTGGTCTTCCACCCACAGCGATCCTGAAGCAGCTGTCCAGCTGCTCCACGATCACCTTCAACTTCAACTCTCTCGTCCCCCTTAAATCCAGGTCTATCTCCAACCCCACCCGCTCCCCCTGGTACAACACTCATCTCCGCACCGTCAAATGCCAAACCCGGCTGCTCGAGCGCAGGTGGCAGAAAACCAGTCTCACGGTTCACCACCAACTGTGCTCAAGCATCTCCACAGCTCCCGCCGTTCCTTGTGTCAAGCAAAAACGGCCTACTATTCGAACATCATCCTGGAGGCAAACAACAACCCTAAAGTCCTCTTTTCCAGCACCCACCACCTCCTCCACACACCCACTCAGGCCTCCTCAATCTTCACTTCAAATGCGAAGTGCGAGGAGGTCATGGACTTCTTTTCTTCCGCCAGGCAGCATCATCCTCCAGCCTCTCATCACCCACTACCACCTCCACCCGATCCCCCTCACCCCACCCATCTTCAGCTCCTACCTCAACCCCCTTCCTACACTTCTTCTCCCCCGTCTCTCCTTCCTCCCTCTTACGCACTCTCACCTCTATGAGGCCAACAACCTGCTGCCTCGATCCCATCCCCACTAACCTACTGCTCATCCAGCTCCCCCTCGTCTGCCCACTGCTGGCTGATATCATCAACCAGTCCCTCTCCACTGGATCAGTCCCTGCCCCCCTCAAAACTGCTGCCATCACCCACCTCCTTAAAAACCCTCCCTAGATTCCTCAAATCCTAGCCACTACCGCCCTATTTCTATCCTGCCCTTCTTTTCAAAAGCACTGGAACATGTTGTTGCAAACCAACTCCGTGCCCACTTCTCCTCCCACTCCCTCTTCGAACTCCTCCAGTCCGGTTTCCGCCCTGCCCACAGTACAGAGACTGCGCTTGTAAAAGTCACAAACGACGTCCTCTCTATCTGCGACCAGGGCTCCCTCTGCCTCCTTATCCTCCTGGACTTGTCCACTGTGTTCGACATAGTCGACCACGCCATCCTCCTCCACAGCCTGTCCTCCGTCATCCACCTCAGTGGGGCCGCACTCGCCTGGTTCGAGTCCTACCTCACAAACCGCCAGCAGTCCATCTCCACAAACATTTTTTCCTCCAGCTCTTACCCAGTTACCTGTGGGGTACCCCAGGGATCCATCCTTGGTCCCTTCCTTTTCCTCATCTACACGCTCCCTCTTAGGGATGTCATCCGCAGACATGGGGCACACTTCCACATGTACGCGGATAACACCCAACTCTATTTCTCCACTTCACTTTGTGACCCCCAGTCCCCCGATGTTCTGTTGTGGAAACCATGTTAAAAGTTGGAAACCATGTTAGCTGTTTCTTAGTTTCCCCTGGACATTGTTAGCTATTTCTCAGTCTCCCTTAGAAATTCCAGAGGTCAGTAGCGTCATCAGCAAACGTTAGTTGTATGACATAGTCCAGACCGAAGAAGGGAGAAAGGCTTGTGCTTGTTTAGATTATACATTCCCTGCTTGTTATTGCATTTGGTAATCAATTGCTTCAGTATATGCCTGATCATTAAAGACGATTTACTTCTTTCTTTGAAAATTGCAATCTATCAGTTAGCAACTTGTGGTTGTCCAGTTCTGTTTTAACAGATGCTGCCCTTTTTCCACCCCATGGCTAATGTAAATAGAGTTCAACTCTCTTCCCACATTCACTTTTATTGATTAGGTGGATTGCTGTAATTGGTTAAAGGAACTTATACTACTGTCACGCGGTGTGCAAAGAAAAACGACACTGTCAGCCTGCCTTTCAGACAGCAGGGGCTGGATGAGCGCAAATTTCTTGCAGCTGAATGTTGACAAGATGGAGGCCATACTCCTTGGCTCTCGTCAACGTCTCCATTCATATGGCTCTCACCTCCTCCTCCTTCACGGCCTGACCCTAAACCTCTCCGAACCTGTGCGCAACCTTGGCGTCAGGTTCAACCCCCAACTATCCTTCCTCCCCCACATCCGGTCCATTACCAGCACTGCCTTCTACCACCTCTGACGGATCGCCCGTCTCCGGAAATACCTCACTCCAAAAGCCGCTGAAACCTTGGTCCATGCCTTTGTCACCTTTCGGCTGGACTATTGCAACGCCCTCCTCTCTGGTCTCCCCTCCACCACAATCCACAAAATCCAGCTAATCCAAAACTCTGCCGCTCGCATACTCACCCGCTCCAAGGGGGTGACTGGGGTAATGCTTCCCCATTATCCCAGTCCTTGCCAGACTTCACTGGCTCCCTGTCCCTGAGAGGATCAACTTCAAGATCATCACCCTTGTTTTCAAATCCCTCCACTCCTCTGCACCCCCCTATCTCTCTGATCTCCTCTCCCACCAACCCAGCACCCGCTGCCTTCGCTCCTCTGGGTCTGGCCTCCTCCATGTCCCCGGAATCCTCCGCTCCACCCTAGGTGGCCGTGCCTTCAGCCACTATGCCCCGAGGCTCTGGAACTCCCTTCCTCACTCCCTTCGCCTCCCCGCCTATCTTCCCAGTTTCAGGTCACAGCTGAAGACCTTTCTATTTGACTGCGCTTTTGGTCACCTTCCTGCCCCTGCCCCTGGCTCGGTTCCGGGATCCGCTATTGTGAAGCGCTTTGAGATGCCGTCCGGCGTGGAGGGCGCTATATAAATTGTTGTTGTTGTTGTACAAAGGAATAAGAAAATGTGATGGATAATGGCAAGCAATTAGAAAAGAAAGCTTAAAAAAAAGAAATGCAAAGACACAGAAAGCAGATACTTCAGAGTAAAATAGGACCAAAACTGTGGTGCTTCAGGGTAGCAACATTCAAAAAAATATTAAAACTTAGGAAAACCTGATGTAGATCAGCCAAGTGTAATGCTCCCTTAAGCAATCAACACAGTAAAACTTCAGAGTAGAATATCATTAGCACATTTACATTGGTTGCATCATGAGGTACAAATGATAGCTGTAACACATAAATCTTGACAAAAGCCCTCTAAGCTCCACTGTGGTAGAACCATTTAAACAAGTCATTCTGGGTGTGTGAACCTCATTATTGCTCGCAGTCATAGCAATTTGATGTAGAAATTCATGAAGAGCAGATGTTCAAAAAATGTACTTCCCCAGCTGTTCCTGGTGGTAGATCACTGATGGTGTACTCACATTATACAGCAATGAGAAATCTACAAACCACAATCCAACCAATTGCTCTGTTCAAATTAAGAGAGGAAATGGCCTTTGTGGTGGTGATGTGAAATACTGTAGTTCTATACAATGTGTCAAGGGTCCCACTCCTGGCTATTGACTGCCGCTGGAAAGTGCGTGCGTGTGTACATATGATTGGCGTCAGCTACAAGCCTTCATCTCCTTCCCAAAGGATTACTCAAGTCTACAGATTCACACATGCAGAATGTTTACTTTGTCATAGAAGTCCTCTAGTGTCCAAAGCGGTTGTGGTGAAATTATATTTCACACAGTTAGCACTTTTAAAATTTATTATTATTATAATCCTCGCATGTTGTTGATAAATCTCAAAGTACTGTACAGAATATACTGTAAAGTGGATTGAGCAAAACACAACAATCAATTGTGCACAGCAATGTCCCACAAACAGTCATAGATTGAGTGACCACATTATTATTTTTTATGGGATTATTACCCACAAGAAAGTGATCCATCAATCGAATTAGTAAAAGTTTTAGACAAGCAGTAAATTGGTCATCTTCTACAGTACTTATTGTGGGACATTGCTGTTTCATGGCTGTATTTTGTTTATAAACAAAATGGCAATTACCTATAAATTGGCCACATCTCAAAGCGTACCTCTGTGACCACATTTTTCCCTTCCCCATCCTCATCTACTCCCACTAAATGGTTTGCATAACAAATATCCATATACTCTAACGCGGTTGCTTTGCTTTCATGTCATCCCGAGATGAAAGGCGCCCTAGAAATTAAATTTTGTTGTTGTTGATGTCATATGTGCATGCTAATGCAATATTGTTAGCTCCCATCCACGTGGCTCTCTTATTTCTAGTTGCTGACCATCGTGCTCTTGTTAGAACTGTTATGAATTTGTTGTGTAAACCTCAATGTCGAGGATTTGTTATTTCCAGAAAAATCCCTATTTAATTGGACAGATATTGGCAATAGCTAGGAACTGTGTTGTCATTCCAACAACATGAACAATACCCAGTTATCAGGAAATGTACCAAGTTCAACTGACAGCCTCACTGCCAATATCATCAGATACTGACTAAGATCGATTGTTTTTTGATTTGTTGTATCATATTGATAGCATGATTTAATTCTGAAGTGCCTTCAAAAAGGCCTTGGATGGCATTAGGCAATTAATTACTGGTCTATGGAATTACATCAACAGCCCCTGTGGACAGTTGACTAATCCAACCTGCGATTTATTGCTGCGTTTTCGCATAAACTCAATATGAGCAGATTGCTCCACACTGCTGGCCAGCGTTGTGAATGCAAAGTAGGGATAATGTCCTTGAACTCAGAAGAAATACGTCAACGTAATGATGGCAGACTTCTCATAATGGTCTTATTTGGGGCAAATCTCTGCTTGCTTCTTCGTTTCATTTAACAGCAACAAAAACACTGATCAGTGATCAATCTTCTTCCTGTTTCACTCTAGGGCTCCTCGTGGTATCTCAGAGCCAGGTAACAGCACCAATCACAATACCAATAATCCTTGCATTGAATATAATGTATTTTCATGCTATTGATATGTCTCAAAACCTTTCCCAGGATTACTCTAAAGTGTAGTGACTATGAATTTATAGGCAAATCCATCTGTGAACACACAACCTTCCTAACAGAAGAAAGACCCGAGGAATTATTAGTATGCTTTGTACAGTAATAAGTAAAAAGAGCCACTGCTCAATTGGCTACTGTGTTTCACCCACTAAATAAACAGTCAATTCACTTTATATTTCACAGTATTTTGTGAAATGCTTTGAGACTTCTGAACAATGTGATAAGGCACAATATCAAATGCAAGGATTAGTATTACTATTACTAAATAATGGAGCAATGTTAGAAGAGTATCCAACACTATTTTTAACTTGTGAAGTGATGCACAAATATCCACAACAAGCCCCTGAATCTATGAGGGGTTTTAATGAAGCATTCTCAGAATAATCCCAACAGACTATTCAAAAAGAAAAGAGAATTCCTCCTGGTGCCCCACCCAACAATCTTCCAAATAATTTAGTCATAAAACGCTGTGGCTGTCTATGGGACTTTACCAAATGGTTGGCTACATCTGCTGGCAAAGCAATCATTACAACTTGACAATACAACAACTTGCATTTATATAGTACCCTTCATGCAGGATAACATCTCACAGCATTAACAATAATCACTTGTTTCAATGTGATAAGGTGCTATAAAAGTGTAAGTTATGTACACTAAAGAAGACCAAAGGCTCACATACCCATCACAAGTTAACATGCAGTATTTTGTCGATAAAAAAAATGGTAGGTGAAGCTTTTAGAATATAAAATAGCAAATTATGAGGTGATGTGATGACAGGCTGCACCCTCTTTTGCTTCTCTGCAAATTCAAACATAAATTATCTTCAAAGTTATAATAATCCCCGCTTTGAAATACTAACTGATCATGTCACTGAGACATCTCAAAGTGCGCCACAAAGTGTTTACTGTACAGTAATGTCTGGACTGTTGTACTTTGTAGGCAAACATAACATCGACTTTGAGTCATAACACTTTCTTTCACTAGTACTAGAGCTTTGAGAAATTGTGTTTAAATAGTTAATTACATGAACAATGAAGTGGTTGAAATATTCCTGCAGGAAGTTCAAATAAATCATTCAGAAGTTGCAAAGGCAAATTCAGGACAGATACGGGACAGTGTGCTTTTTCCCCCTGGAGCAGGGGTCCAGAAAAGGTAGGGTAGGCTAGCAGAGGGTGACTATATATTTTCAAATCGTGATCATCTCTTTTATATTTTAGAATTCCAGCTCTTGCACTTTTTCCTCTTGGTCTCTTGGAATGAAACCACCCTCTGTGGTACACAGAACAGACCAGAATGATTACAAAGAGATGTAACCAAAAGCTTGCTGAGTGCACCCTGCATTTCAACTGCAGGGTGAAATGCAAGTAATTCTATTCAGCAGTACTGCTAAATACATGCATGGATGTCTGTCCGTGACTTAAACACAAACTGTTTCACTGTTAATATAATTTACTGCCCTGACAACTTTCATTGCCGTGGTGTACAAATCTCATTCAACTTCAATTAGCTAATGTTTTCAATTGTTTTCCCCTGGACTGACACAAAGTGGCAGCCAAAGTTTTAGAATGGAAATTGAAAGCAAACTATATGTTGAGTGGTGCTTTCTTCATACAAAGTTGTCTACCAAAGCAAATCGATTCATAAGAGTAGTGACAACAATGCCGTTGGTGTTTGTTCTTGCCTCTTCTGTTCTTTCTTCTTCTAAAGTCCAGACTCGGGGTACAATTTTGTGGTTTAGGTGGCACCTCATACTCGCCATTCATTCGTCATGTGGCTCAGTGGTTAGACCACTCGCCTTACAAGTGAGATCTGGGTTTGATTCCAGGCAGTGCGAAACCTTGGGCAAATTTCCTTACTTTATATACCTAATAATAATCCCTCAAAAAAAAGCAATAATAAATTGGTTAGTTCAATTCACAACATGGTAGCCAATTGCGCACAGCAGTGTCCCACAAACACTGACACAGTGTTTGTGGGACATTGCTGTGCGCAATTGGCTACCATGTTTCACCCATAAATATACAGTCAATTCACTTAATGGTATATTCTGTGAAGTGCTTTGAGATGTCTGGAACATGGGAAAATATTCTTTTAGAATATAGAAAATATTTGCTATATCAAATGCAAGGATTATTATTAATATGTGTGAGCCTATTTTGTGACAGACTACAAACTATTTAACCATAGGTGGAGGAGAAAAAATTTACACCAAGCTTGATCCTATCTTTATTTGAAGTACACACATGTATAATTTCCACATGTGATCACTGGAAACTGATGAAGAATAGGAAATCTGGTTGCTTTTCCCCTCCCTTATGCAGGATGTTAAACTTCCTTGCTGCCAACTAAGCTAAATTGTCACATTGTAAAAGTAAGTCTCATAATAAGGGAGTCTTTTAATATGAGAACTGGGAATATAGGGTGTGTAATCCAGTTACAACCACTTTAGGCAGAGGCCATTTGAAATGCATGTAACTGCACTATGAGGTATGGAGTCCTGTATTTTAAGGGTTAAAGCGCTCGCTTCACAAGTGAGAGACCTGGGTTTGATTCTCGGTAGGGCAAAGTGTTGGGCAAGTTTCCAAACTTCACATTCCTTTAGTTCCCTTGCAGTAAGTAGGAAACCATTTGCTAGTGAATTGGCAGATTGCTTTCCATAAGTAGGCATTAATGATGGGATAAGGAATAGATTAAATGTAAGGATTATATTATATCTGGATATTGTAACTAGTTACCTAATTTTATCTTGTAACTATGGGAAAAACAGATTACCTACGGATTATATATACTTTATAGACTATTTCATGTAAATGTTGCTTTTACATAACTTCTGTGCAGCTGAAATAATATTAATGCACTTCACCACCAATACCTTTATTCCAATAGCATTGTTAGTGAAAATAACATAAAACTCGCCCTTTAAAGTTTGATGAAGACTGGGATTTTACATTGAAATGAGCTGCATAACGGATTTGAAACAACATGAATGAGTGTGAGATCAAGCGGCATATAGATTGTTGCAGAACATTGTTATGTATCTCATATTTTAAGCACATCAAAAAGTAAGATACAAATCTGGGAAAGCTGAGCTGCTTTGGCAAAACTAATATCCAGATCTGTGAAAAGGCACTTATCAGGCATTGAAAATTCACAAATTGGTCTGAGAATTAAACTTATTTGATGTAACTCTTAAAGGTAATGATAGCTGTGCATGTGTGAATGGGTTTGCATCTGTTTTCACTTATTGATTGTAAGGTTAGTGGTGGTGGTTCAATCTCTGACAGTAGGAGAAACTCGCTTCTCTTTATAAGTAGAACCATGTGATCTTTAACGTCCACCTGAACAGGACCTCAGTTTAATGTCTAATTCAAAGCGCTCTGAGACGCCGTCCGGCGTGGAGGGCGCTATATAAATCAAAGTTGTTGTTGTTGTAGTAGTAATGTCTTACCCAAAGGACCACACCTCCAATATTGTAGAGTACCCCCAGCATGCATTGGAGTGTGCACCTAGACTACATGAGTTTGAAGTTCCAATTTGGGGCTCAATCCTACAACCTTCTTATTCGGAATGAGAGTGCCATCCACATAAATGGCAACACAATTTCAGATGAAGTCTTTTTGGCTTATTTGATGTTATCCTTCCAGAATACCCACTTTACCAGCTTCCCACTACAGGATCAAGCTGTATATCTTTTTAATGAGATCTAAAAATGCACCTTCCATATATTTTATCTTGTCTCTATATTGTTATGTAAAGGTATGTCTTGAGAAAACGAACTACACTACTGTATTGTTCACACCTGAAATTAGTAACAATCAGTAACAGTAACAATGTTTGATCATGTTTGTCCTCCAGTTTTCAAAATGGACAATGTCTTATTATTACAAAATGTTTAATTGAAATTGCTTAACAATGTCTAACAGCGTTTTTGTGGAAACAAGGTGCTTCAGATATTAATTTTGAAGATCATCTTCTTCCAGTTATTATAAGTCACAATCTGATCTTTTAAATGTAATTATTTGGACTAAGTGCAGCAAATTGTATGGCATTGCTGGCTGTAGAGGAGAGCTGTGTGTTGAAAACGATGGCTTAGACAGTATGATAGCTCCTTTTAATGCTTGCTGCTGTTTCCTGTTCACTTGGCTTTGCACAAATTACATAGGGATTTTCCACTGTCTTGCACATCTTATCTGACTTTCTGCAAACTAAGCTATAATTTAAAATAGCATGCAGTTTAACAGCTTCCTGGGAACTATCATACACCACAAGTAAACTTTCAAAGAAGGTAGCATGTACAAACAATAACAACAACAAATTACATTTATAGAGCGCCTTTCGCATCGGGAGGACGTCCCAAGGTGCTGAACAATCAGGTTGGGATCCGAACGGAGGGAGAGGTTGAGGTAGGGGAAAGGTGAGTAGGACAATTGACTGTATATTTGTTGGCGAAACGCGGCAGCCAAATTGCACACAGCAATGTCCCACAAACAGTCGTGGGGTGGGGTAAAGTCAAGGAGGGAAAGGGGGGAGAAAGATGGGGTAAGGGGGAAGAGGGAGGGAAAGGTGTGGGGGTTAAATTAAGGAAGAAATGGGGGAGAAAGAGGGTAAAGGGGAAGAGGGAGGGAAGGGGGAAAAGGGGGGAAGGGAGAGAATGGGGGAAAAGGGAGTAGAGGGAAGGAAGAGGGAGAAGAGGGAAGAAGAGATGGAAGAAAGGGGGGAAGAGGGGGAAGGGAAGGGGATAGAGAGGGTAGGGGAAAAAGAGCGAGAGAAAGGAAAGGGGGGAAAGAGCAGATGAATTGAGAGGAGGGAAGAGGGGGAAAGAAAGAGGGAAGTAAAGTGGGGTAGAGAGAGGCAAAGAAGGGAGGAAAGGGGGTAGAGAAAAGGGGAAAGGGAGGGAGGGAAGAAAAGGGGGGAGAGAGGTTAGGGAGCAAAGTGGGGGATCAATCAATTGCAACAAAAGTAACAACAATAACAACAGCTTGTACCGATCCACCCCCTGACGACAGGGGAAGCATCTGAGAGCGCCTCTCAGGCCTTATATGGTGGTCTCGCTTTTCCACTGTCCCGTCTTGATGATAGAGGAGCCGCTGCCGCCATTATGGCCGTCATAAACAGGCCCTTATGGAGCAGTATGACCTCCTCTTACCATCCGGCTTGGGGGGCTCCAGGGAGAGGAGGGAGAAGGGAGTGAAAGTCCCAGCTGAGGCCAAGGAGGATGAAGCAGGGGAGGCGGCTGAGGCCAAATCCGAGCCTGAAGCTTTCCCTCAGGAGTATGCCTGAAGCCTGTAGCTCAGGTGATCAGGGCTCGGTCTGCAGTGACGAGGCCTATGGGAGAGGCCGAGGCCTGGGGTGTCTGGTGGATGGATGCCGGCCTCACTGAACAGGACAGATGTCTTCCTAAGCATTGCCTCACTTCTGTGAATGGCTATTATACTTTGCAGAGAGTTACAGGGGCTCGCATTGGGAGGTCTTTCATACTCAGATTTTGAGGACAGTCTAAGGCCAAATCATTTGGATCTACAATGTCTTCAGATAGTGGTAAACTAGGTTTCTTTTTCTCTATTATTTCACTTTCCATTTTCACCTTTGCCACTTTAACCTGCAATCTGTCCTTAATCAGCTTTTTTTCAGAAGAAAATGGTTGTGGAGAAGCACTGGAGAGGGTTTTAAACCAAGATTCAGAGCTGCTTTTCTTTCTCTTTTTGGCTACAAGTTCATCAGAGTTTGAATTAGGAGACCTCTTGGTTGTGGCCTTCACGTCCTACTGGGAGCCTCCTGCCCCAGCCAACACATTGTTATTTTCCAATGATTTGGGGTCTCTGGATATTGGTTTTAGTTCCTTAGGTGCTGTCTTACACACACACACACACACACACGCATACACAGAGAGACAGACACAGAGAGACAGGGAGACACACAAAGAGAGAGACACACACACACTCACGCAGACACAGTACCACCTTAGAGTTACAGCTAGTTTTGCTAATGCTGCATTTCTTGGCTGTTCAGTCAAGCCAGTCAGTGTGTTTCTATTCATATTGTATTAATCAAATTCAATTTAAAGTGAAGTTTGCATTTCCTAGCAATTACAAGCAGTTACAAGATACAATTTGAGTTATGATGATAGGTTGATTAATTTGGGCCTATATTCTCTGGAATATAGAAGAATTAGAAGGGATCTTATAGAAACCTATAAGATTATTAAGGGGCATGACAAAGTAGATAGAGGGAGATTATTTCCCCTGGTTGGAGAATCTAAAACCAGGGGTCACAGTCTTAAAGTTAGGGGTCAGCCCTTTCACACTGAGTTGAGAAAAAACTTCTTCACTTAGAGGGTGGTGAATGAGGGGCAGGCTCAATGGGCCGAATGGCCTACTCCTGCTCCTATTTCTTATGTTCTTATGTTTTTATGTATAGCGCTCTTCATGTAAGGTAGCGTCCTAGAGTGCTTGATGCCACAGTCATGTAAACAACTGGTCCATTAGCTCTGGGACCCAGGTTTAAATGTGGCTTGGATTGTTGTGAAGCAAGTTCTCTGATGTTTATTGTATGTAAATATCTGAATCACTTTTCAGATTGAACCAAAATCTTGCATGATATCGGTTCACTCAGTCTTTTGAGATGGATTCGCAATTCACTGGCAACATGCCATAAAGACATCAGATTCATTATTTGCTCATAAAATTTTATAAAAACATGGTAATCCAGAAGGGTTGGTTAAATATGAACCTTAAAATTAATTTTGCATTGGTGATTATGGAGTCATTATTGCTTTGCCTGCAGAGTTTGTCTTCTAAATTATAACAAAGTTACAAAAATTAATTTGGGTTTCTAAGCAAACATTTGCACAATCTCTAACCCCAAAAAACAAAGATTGTCAAAATGTTATACATATCCAGTCAACAAACTGGATAATTTCAATACATTATTATCAGCAGGCTCGGTTATATTCCTGGTGCAAACATTGGTGAGGTAAGTGTTGGGAAATAATACAATAATGAGGCCAATAATGCATGCATACTTTTAATTAAAATAGCTTAATGTATCTTCATTTCTGAGTATATTGCAAGAGGTGACGGATGGGATAGGTGTTCAGAATAGAAGCATAGTTCACCTCTGACAGCAGAGGAATGGATTGGGTACAAGCCATTTATTAGAGACAAGTTGTACCCATTTCAGCTACGCTAGGAACTAGGAACCAATATGAAATGTAGATGTCAGTGATACCAGTCACAAACCATTTAACATGCCATAAACACCTTGTGAACACCATAAGCAAAACTGCCATATATGTATGATGAACTTGTTGGATCATAGCTTAAGAAAGATAGAAAATCCTATCAAAACTATGCTAACTGAAAGGGTTTACTGCATGCTCTGGCTGGTTCTCTAGTTATTACAATGTAGCCATGCTGTTCATTGTTCTTCAGTTTAATTTAATCGGTCTTTCTTTTTTTGTCTGCCATTTTTATTTGTATTTGAAAGGCTTGATGTTAGTTTAGGCATCTTTATCTTGTTTCCGCCGCTTGGCTTCGTCTGAGTGCGTGCATGTTGCATGAGTGCATACATAAGTGCTCTGTGATGCGCGATACCACAGCTCTACTTTGAGTCAGTGTGACTACCAGGTGTAAAGACAGCGCAAAATGCAAAACCGGCACACATGTGTGATGAGCATTTTTAGGTCATACTTCATCAACAGTAGAAGATCCCCCCCACAAAAACATATAATAATAATCCTTGCGTTTGATATAGTGCTTTTCACAACTTAGCGACGTCTCAAAGCGCTTCACAGGATATACTGTAAAGTGAATTGGCTGTATATTTGTGGGCGAAACACGGCAGCCAATTGCGCCCACAGCAGTGTGCCACAAACAGTCGTGGATTGAATTGACCTATTATTATGTGTGTTGCGTTTTTTTTTGGGACAAATTATTATTAGGCATGTAGAGTAAGTAAACTTGCCCAAGATGTTTCCCTGATCTGCCTGGATTCGAACACAGGTCTCACACTTGTAAGGAGAGTGCTCTAACCACTGAGCTTTTGGAGCTTCATATACCCATAGCACTCACAAATGCAAGGCCTTTCCGATGAGGCATAAATCATGGAGCTTCTGTAGCTCAGTGGTTAGAGCATTCAAATTACAAGCAAGAGACCTGTGTTCGAATCCAGGCAGATCAGGGCGCAACCATGGGCAAGTGTCCTTACTCCATAAGCCTAATAATAATCCGTCCCTAAAAAACCACAAGAATAAAAATTGGTCATTTCAATCCACAATTGTTTGTGGGACACTGCTGTGCACAATTGGCTGCTGCATTTCGCCCACAAATATACATTCAATTCACTTTACAGTATATTCTGTGAAGCGCTTTGAGACGTCGATAAGACGTGAAAAATGCTATATCAAATGCAAGGATTATTATTATTACATCAATCGGTTTTTGAGATCTTGGCTGACACATAGACAGATATTGTCATTTTATTATCATAGAAGATAGATAGAAGATGAAGGAGCAGACAGTGTCGATTGGAAAATATGACAGAGCAGGTAGAGTAGGGCCATTGTGGGATGTGAAACAAGAATGATAATCTTGAAATCAATCTGCTAAGGGACCTTTAATCTGCTTAGAGGTCAGCAAATACATGAGTTTTGAACTATTTACAGCTCAAGATTCAAGTCAAGCATCAATGCATTTCAAAGGAAACTTAATGGATATTTGAGGGAGAATGTGATGGAGACAAACAGAAGAGGGATTGAGGGGGAAAGCTTGTATGGAGTCTAAACACTGACACAGGCTATTTTTCTGTGCAGTAACATTCCGTTCAATTTTATGTAAATGAAGAGAAGAAGGAAAAAAACAGGTATCAGGCCCACACACTAAAGGCAGCATGCAACAGAATGTAACATGAGCAATAGAAAGAGAGACAAATCTGAAATATGTCAGATATCTGACCCATCAAATCCAGGACACAATGAGAAACATATACTAATTGATTCAAAATGATACATTTTAATGGCAAACTCTTTGGACTCAATATTCCACAGTAAATGCAATTGCATTGCTGGAGTACATTTAAGACAACAGGTATTGGTTGATAGGGGGCTAGGAAGTCGCAAAGCTAGAGTGGGATGAGGCCGTGCAGGGCCTTGAAGGTGAGGACCAGTATCTTGAATCGTCTGGATGATGGGTAGCCAATGGAGTCGAGTTGGAATGGGGGGAGATGGGGTCGCGGAGCTTGGAGCGGTAGAGGACACAGGCAGCAGAGGTCTGGGTGATCTGCAGCCTATGGCGCCCGTATTCTCACCCGCTCCCCCATTACCCCAGTCCTTGCCAGACTTCACTGGCTCCCTGTCGATTTCAAGATCCTCAACCTTGTTTCAAATCCCTCCACTCCTCTGCACCGACCTACCTCTCTGACCTCCTCTCTCCTCAAACCAGCTCCCGTTGCCTTTGCTCCACCTGGTCTGGCCTCCTTCTTGTCCCCCGAATCTTCCACTTCACCATCGGTGGTAGTGCCTTCAGTCACTATGCCCCGAGGCTCTGGAACTCCCTTCCTCACTCCCTTCGCCTCTCGTCCTCTCTTCCCAGTTTCAGGTCTCAGCTAAAGAACTTTCTCTTCGACCTCGCCTTTGGTCACCTTTCTCCCCCTGCCCGTAGCACGGGCCCAGGATCCGTTATTGTGAAGCGCTCTGAGACGCCGTCCAATGTGGAGGGCGCTATATAAATCAAAGTTGTTGTTGTTGTATGGAGTTGTGCATTGTTGCGGAGGTGAGGGAAGGCAAAGTGGGTCACAGCTTGGATGTAGTAGAGGAAAGACAGTTAAGGATCAAGCAAGACATCTAGGTTCCTGACTGGATTCGACGGGTGGAGGGTGCAATCAAGGAGGTTGAAGCTACCAGTGCCTGATGTGTGAAGCTGCTGGCGCGAGCCAATCAGGAGAACCTCAGTCTTGCTGACGTTCAGTGGGAGAAAGTTATCCTTCATCCAGGACTTGATGTTGGACAGGCAGGCAGTCAGGACACTGGAAGTCCTGGTGTTGAGGGTGGAAGCGGAGAGATAGTATTGGGTGTCGTCTACGTACATGTGGAAATTTACCCCATCTCTGCGGATGATGTCCCCATGTTTGTTGAATGTGGACCATTCAATAAACATGAGCACACACAAAGGTTGTTAAGGAAGTTAAATAAATCAATACTTGTCAATCTCTGATTCTCTCTGTGAAATGTACAATACTGTATAAATGGAAATAGTGGAGCTGCAGCAATGCATGAGTAGAGTGCTTACTATCTCTATTGTGCTAAAGATGAGTAATTTGTTGTTTTAAAAAGGAACTATAAATTGGCCAGATGAGACTTTGATGAAGATGTCAGGGCAAGACAGGTTAACACACTGACCTTTCAATGTTGGTTGAAATACAGCTCATAAGGCTAGAGTGAAAATCTCTCTCTGACTGCAAGAGTCTGGTGTAGAAAGAAGAAGAAGCTTCACCTAGCTTCTTGTGGTTATATATTCACAAAACAAGAAAGACTGTGAATTAATTCAGCGCACATTTGGCAAACTCATTTGGGAGGAGTGGGAAACAGAATGACTGTTGTGGGAACTGATCATTCTCATGCGGGGGGGCTAACTTTAAAATCCTGTTCTAACTTTCAAATACCTTCCGCAGCAGATTGACTAATTCCCAGCAGATTGGCTTTAAGATCTACTGGGGACACTACATTCGTCTGGCCTCAACATTGATTTCAGCCATGTCAGGCCATAGGAGTTCCCCCCATCCCGCCCCCCACCCCCCCATCACAATCATAACTCCAGACACCCCTTGCCTCTCTGGTGCTTTATTTATTTTATCACCAGCTAAACACCTTTTCTCCCCAGTTTCGTTTAAACCCACCCCCTTCTGTTTCTCCCCCTGAAGTCGTTAACACATATTCAACCCATCAGTTAACACACACTTTTATTTTCCTTTTCCTTTGTCTTCTTTGTCTCCTTTGTCTTCCATGTCCTGCCTCTCCCCCTTTAACGTCCTTAAGAAACCTTTCCCTCCAAACATGCCCCAGTTCTGACGAAGGATTGTAGAACCGAAATGTTGATTCTTTTCCTTTCTCCATGGATGCTGCCTGACCTGCTGAGTTTCCCCAGCAACTTTTGTTTTTGTTTCAGATTCCCGGCATCTGTAGTAGTTTGTGTTTAGCTTTAAGATCCTTATTCCAACTATCAAATGCCTTCACGCCCTTCAGCCACCTTGTAGCCTATTGATTTTTTGAGGGGTGATTCTACTCCAAAGCACTATTAAGCAAGGATCCCATTGACTTGAATCTTCAGTAAATGTTAAATACCTATTGAGTTCCACTCGTAAAAAAAAATGTTCCGTGCTGCCAGCTCCCATGAAGACACACAAGCTTTCAATAGACAGATTACCGACCTGACATTTGCTGAACTTTTCATTTCTTTGTGCCTTCAGAAAGACTTGTGGACTCTTCAATTTGAAGAGGAATTGTTGTATGCCAACAAAATAACATGCACCAAATCCCAAAGTCAACCTTGAAAAGAAATTCTGCTTGATCTTAATCTTGTAAATGTTCCATGTGAATTGGGTACACTGCAGTATTAGTCTCTATATTCTTCTCCCTCCACAGTTAGTTCAATTACTCGATTGAATGTTTAATGTATCACTGGTGCCGAATTTTGGTTACAGGGACGGTTTGTAGAGAGGAGTGATATATTTTCTCTTCCAACTAGCCGTTGCTGCTCCTTTTGCTACCCTTTGGGAGATGTTGTACATTTTCCTCTGATGATGAGTAATAGTGTATTTAATAGTATATTTATCAAAGGAACATAACTTACACAACAACAATACATAACGTATTCAGATCCAATGTTGCTGATAGTTCAACTGGAAAATCTTCAATTAAATAAGACGGCCTCCTATTCATATTCCACTTATCCACAGCTGAATTTCAATCTCTCACTTTATGTTATGTTTCTTACTTCAGCCTACCTAGCATTTGTTGCATGATTTCTGCCATTGTCCTCTTCAGTTTCAATGATAATATCATTCACTCATTGAAGCAAGCTCTATCCTTACAAATACTAAGCTGCACACTGAAGATCAAGTGTAGTCCAGATATTTCCTAAAAGAGCTACATTTTTCTATATTTAAGCAATTGGCTGCCCACAAATATACAGTCAATTCACTTTACAGTATTTTCTGTGAAGTGCTTTGAGACGTCTGGAAGACATGACAAGCACTATATCAAATGCAAGGATCATATTATTACAGTAAAAGCCCGTTTATCTGTGACCCATTCAACCGGATTGCGCGACCCCCTCCCGGGGGAATTCCCCATTCCAGCCATCGTGAGTATGCTCACTTTGCTTTTTTACCGATCATTTTACCGTGCTGGAATCTTTATTGGTAAGTATCCATACAATATTCTGTTACTATTTAGTATACCGTATATCTCCGCGTATAAGGCGCACTTTTTTTCACGTCGGAAGATCTCGAAAGTTGGGGATGCGCCCTATACGCAGGTACAATAAATTTTGAGCCTCGGAAATACAGTAAACAGGAGGGGCGGCCGGCGCTGTCAGCCGGGGTTTGGTCAGTGTCCGGCGGAGGTTGGGAGGAGCGGGTGACGGGGCTTCGGCCTCGGCCGCCTGGGCAGCGGCAGCAGCAGCGGACTTCAGTGCTGTGCCTGCTGCCTGCCTTCAGCCAAACCCAGCCTGCCTGCCTCCCTCCCTGCCGCTCTCTCTCCCTGCCTGCCTGCCTCCCTGCCTGCCTGCCTCTCTCCCTGCCTGCCTGCCTGCTTCCCTCCCTCCCTCCCTGCCTGCCTGCGTGCCTGCCTGCCTCTCTCCCTCTCTCTCTCCCTGGCTGCCGGCCTACCTCTCTCCCTCTCTCCCTCTCTCTCCCTGGCTGCCTGCCTGCCTGCCTCTCTCCCTCTCTCTCTCCCTGGCTGCCGGCCTGCCTCTCTCCCTCTCTCCCTAGCTGCCTGCCTCTCTCCCTCCCTCCTTGCCTGCCTCTCTCTCTCCCTACCTACCTGTCTCTCCTCCCTTCTGCCGGTAATATCATTGAAAATGCTTCCGTTTTTTTTCACCAAGAAAAGGTCAAAAGTGGGGGGTGCGCCTTATACGCGGGTGCGCCTTATACGCGGAGATATACGGTATTATTAATATGGTATGTTTTAAAATAAGTAAATTTTTTGTCTTGGGTTTTCGGCAACTTGCTGCCCGATTATCCGACATAGTCAATTAGTCAACCCCCCGAAGGGTGCCGGATAAATGGGCTTTTACTATATTATAAAATAAGAGTTCCCAATGTGTCTGGTTACCAGAGGAGGTTTTATTTGCAGAACTCAAGTTTCGTGTTAAGGAATCCCATTAAAAAATACCACAAATTATATTCCAATCAGTCCTTCAGAGGATGAATAGAGTGCTCATTTTGTCTGTTCAGGTGGATATAAATAATAAATAATCCTTGGATTTGATCACATGGAATTATGCAAAACGAGAAGGAAGAATCTCCGTCTGCTTTTACCCAACAATCCCACAAATGTAATTGGTCACTCATTTTATGGCTATGTTTGTGCAACATTGCTGTGTGCAAATTAGCTGCTGCATTTGCTTATAAATACACAGTCACTAGACTTTACAGTAAAATCCTTTGGAGCAATTTGAGATGTTTTGGCAACATAAATAAAGAGCTAAATCAATTGCAAGGATTTTTTAAAAATAAAAAATACATGACTATTTTTAAGGCCAAAGTCTGCATCATTTTACAACTTCTTTGGGGCAAATTGAATTGGTGGTTCTACAATTACAGTAAATTGGAATCACATGGATTCGGGAAGATTTATTTAACAGCATGATTTATAATTACAGGAGTGGTGTTGCCATGGTAAAGGGTTTTGCTGTGTTGGTTAAACAGGCAGGAGTTTAACAGTGAGGAAAGGAGCACAATGACATGTATCATAGACTGCATTTGGTGTTTCAATGATGCCAAAATTGTAAAATGAAAATTGCTAATAACATCTGCTGCCCTTTATTGTCCAGCGCCTTGGGACATCCTCCTGACGTGATCAGCGCTCTATTAATGTAATTTTGCTGTTGTCCAAAGTTTTGGAGTCAACATTTGTGCTGCCCAGTTCTTATTCTGGGAACTCCTCCAAACTCTTCCTTCCAAATTATTTGGCCATTGATTCGACTACAATAATTAGAGGCTTCTTTTGCTGTTGTCTATGTGGGCAATGCTTTGTTGGATACTCCTAAGCATCATACTCAAATTAAGTTGAAGATTGTAACCAATAGATGGTGCTAAAGTAATTTGCAAGACTCAATGAAGAAAATGGCCTTCATTGCCAGAGAGACGGCAACAGATCAGAGGAGTATTCACTGGAGGGAAACACTGATTTTGTATGGATTACTCTGGAATCACTTCCAAAAGGTTTGACAGAACTTGGTGAAGGGGCAAAGTTTATGGTGCAACCCATGACTTGAAAAGAAGGGAAAAGGCAATGGGATAAATTAAGAAGTAGCAATTTAAGGATAATAAGCTTGGAGTTTGAAACATTGCAAATCGGGGGATACCTGTGTTCCAAAATATAATGTATGATTACAGTGGGACAGAATTTATTGTAACCAACAAAATACACTTTAATGTAAATTCTGTGAAGCACGTTGAGACCTCCTACCCATGTGAAACGTATATCAAATGCAAATATTATTATACTAGGATCTATCACGGGCTGTTTCCGAAGTCTGGTGACCTTTCACACAGTTTTTGTATGGAGATTTCTCATTATAAGTAGAGAACAACTGATTTGCCAGGATTAATCAACAGTGGGTACTGAATCTCATTAACTTTACAAAAGGAATGAAGGAATAACAGCGTCCAGGCGCTCTGTGCTCATACATTTTCTTAAACAATGACTGTCCAGTGCCTTGGGTCATCACCTGATGTGAAAGAAAGGTGCTAAACAAGTGTAATTTTGTTGTTGTTCTCCTCTGGCTGAAAGCTGACACAAAATGAATGCCAATATTCTCTACTGCCATTATCAGAGATGCATCCTGATCAGGTAACATGACGTGCATTCTTCACTAGAGCCATTTCAAACAGTTTTACTCTCTTCTGTGCTTTCCAACATGAAAGGTTTGACATAAATGAAAATCCTTCTTAGACTGTTTTCCAAACTTAGTTTATAATTGCATTTCAACAAAATGCCACATGGTGTACAAGGGCTCAAAAATGTTTTATTAAATGTTTAAAGATGGGTGAGAGATTAAGGTAAGGCAGATTTGTAACTGTACAAAACAGACCAACTGAGTCAAGTAATCATGTGAGAATATCTTCATCATCTTTATTTCAACAGGAAGGCTTCCCAAAGCTTCATCCATCGATGTGTATTCCTTTGCTATTGATGCAAAACAAGCTATCAAATCCCACTGGAAATTTCACTGGAGTGTGTTAATGATGTGAAATCCCCAAGGAGGGCTCTAGAGACATGTGCCACTCAGGCATCTTTGCAGACTTTAATTGCACTCTGGAATGATAATTGAATCAATGGAAGATATAAATGTAAATCCACCTATTCTTGTTGATTTAAATAGCAAGAGTTGACCTATATTTCACATTCTTATGTTTTGAGGACTTCTGATTTATCTTGTGAGGGAGTAAACTAAAGCATGAACATAGAACAGATAAATCACACAATAAAAAGACAATAGCCCTTGCTGTCACAACTCATGTTCCATCTTCCCCCATTGTAGATTCCATTCTACATGTATTTAACCTCTTAATTGAAAGATCAATACAAAGTGTTTTGTTCCCTAATTCCCAAGTGATGTTATCAATCTATCTAACAATACATTTTTCAGTATTGTATCTTCACCAATGTTCCACAAAAGATGGTTTGATGATCCCAGTGACATTCCTTAGTGCATACATACTTCTATGCCGGTGTAAAAATTTTCCTTGTTGAGAAACTCGGATGAAAGACCAAGGACAACAGATCATGACAATACAAAACTTGCAAGAATCAGAGAGAAGGTAAGATATTATCAAGAGATACTGTTTAGATGACACCACTTATCCGTAGGAGTTTCAAACCTCCTTGTAACCAAATTCTTAGTTGATTTTCTGATTAAGTCGATCAGATGCGTGCGAAAGGAAGGAAACAATACGATCCAATTGATGGGATTCACATCCTAGGCTAGGCTGACCCTCTGAAACAACACTTCAATGTCATTTTCAGCTTTACTTTCCATGAATCTGGATTGTAGTCAAAGGAACACTGCGGGGAATTTACCTCTGAATGGAGTTCTAGAGGGTTGGTGTGAGATACATTTGGGCCCTTGAAAGATCCACTATTTTACAAATCATTTTACGAATAACGCAGATTGGAGCACAATATTGAAATGAAATGGAGATGGACAAAAAAGAACCATCATCCAAATCTGAATTGGATCAGGAAGCTATCTCACCATATTGGATATTGTAAGGAGCATAATTTTGACCCGGTAATAATAATTATAATAAATAATCCTTGCATTTGATTTAGTGCCTAAATCTTTGAGATGTCTCCAAGCGCTTCACAGAATATACTGTAAAGTGAATTGCATATTTTATGGGCGAAACGTGGCAGCCAATTGCACACAGGCAATGTCCCACAAACAGTCATGGATTGAGTGCTGTGCACTGTATGGGATTGAGTCTCATTGAAAATGATTCCCATTATTGAATGATTCTCTTCAGTGATTGGTACCTTCACTGAATGCTGAAAGAGAAAAATGTTTAATCATCAGCACTGTAGAGTTATAACCGTGATTTTACTGGCTAAGTAAAGTCAGTTTCCTGTATTCTTTTCTGTATTCTTCCTGTATCAAACTTTTTTTTTGTGTGTCTGACAAATGCAAAAGCATTGAATGCTATGTTCAAGCCCAGTATGGCCAGAAAATAGAATTTATATATCTTTGAGGGAATTATTATCCTAGGAAAAGCAATCCACCAATCGACTAACAGGTTCCTATTTACTGATAGGTAAACAGAGGCGTGTGGAGTAAGCAAACATGCCCAACATTTCACCCTGCTTTGAATCAAACCCATGTCTCTAGCTTGCGAAGCAAGTGGTCTAACCACTGAGCTACAGGCCCTACATTGACTCCAACAATGTGTGTCTAATAGAAATTTGCTTACTTCAAAATAGAGGTTTGAGTATATCAAAACTGCTCAGTGCTCAGTTGTGTTCGTCAGAAATAAATTAATCTCGTGCAATTGCTTTGTTGTTGAAGAAAGGATTATTATCCTCAATTAACTAGCTAAACACCTTTAAATAAGCACCTACAAGCAATTCTGCCATATATTGTTCGAAAGAAATGAAATGAAGCTGTGGCTTGACTTTTTGGCAGCATCTCACTTGCCAGCAATCCAGAGAAAAATACAAAGACTGCGCTCTGGTGGCTCAATAGGTTGTAATAAGGTTCTTTGAACACTGGGACCAGGTTTTGAATCCAATCCACACTCTTAGAACGAACATCTGCTGCAGTTAGTTGGCAGTCGGAACCCCATACCCTCAGCACAAAAGTGCTCCTGGTTAGAGGGACCACAGGGCTGCCTATTTGTGAGATTTAGAATGTTTCCCATTGTTGAATGATTGCCTTCATGGTTAATACTTTCACTGAATGCTGAAAGAGGAAAATATTTAATCTCCAGCACTTACAACTGTGATTTTACTGACTAAATAAAGTCAGTTTACTATATTCTTTTATGATCTGTCTGACATGTGCAGAAGCATTGAATGCTGTGCTCACGAACCACCCAACCATGGACAATAAATAGAATAGCACGCTATCTGACACTGCCAATACATTTCAATTGTTCTTTTAGATCATAAAAAAGACCTTGCAAACACACTTGGCCAACAATGCAGTCCAACCTTCCATCCCATAAAAGGGCAATGCATCAACATACTGGCTAAAAAGGATATTGCAGCGATAGAGAGGAGGGTAACCAAAATGATTGAGGATGAAGGAACTGGACTATGAAGACTGCTTAGATAAACTGGGCATGTTCACACTGGAATAAGAGAAGATTGAAGGGTGATATGTTTACGATCTGTAAGATTCTGAAGGGAATAGATAATGTAGTCCATGATAAATGAGCCGTTTCATCTTGTGCTGAATAGTAGAACCAAAGGAAACAACCTGCAATTGAAGGGTGGTAAATTCAGAAAAAATCTACGGGAACACTACTTCAGTGAACATGTATTAAAATTATGGAAGTCTTCCTAGGGTGACAGTTAGTAGAAGCAGAAAATGTTGAGTTCAAGAACAAATTAAGTAGATTTCAGCTAGAATATAATATCTCATGATATAGGACATTGTGCATGAACAAACAGCCATAAAGCAAATGGCAAATTTTGTCAGAAGTTTGTAGGCCAGGATCAGTAGAAACTCCTTTCTCTTTTCAAATAGGATCTTGACATTTTTAATGTCCACCTGGAGACCAATAGGCAGAATTTCAGTTTCACATTCAGCTGAAGGATATTATAGCACTCTTCCAGTGTTGCTTTGGAGCATCAACTTGGACTGCGAACTCAAGCATCAGCGTGGAAACTTGAACTCACAGCCTTAACTCACACAAACACAAGATTGTTACCGACTAAACCAAGCTGACATCTACTAAGTTTCTTCAGCTCAGCCAATGTTACAGCCCACAGCAATTGTTGTGCAATGTACATATCCTGTACACTAATGACAACAATTTCTAACACAACTTTCTTCTGATATGTATTTATTCCTAACTCCAGAAGAGACATCCATGAGCTCTTAGAGTTTGCACTGGTGCATGATATATTTATATATGTATAAATAAATTAACAACTGTCATTTTTCATGCACTTCAGCCATGCATACTGGCTTGAGATGAATGCTGCTTTGCCATTTTGCTATCAGTGCTGAAAATAATGAAATAGGGAAACAATTTCCCAGTGCAAACATTGCACTCAAAATGAGCTGGAGAGATTTGCAAATGGGAACATTGGATTTTATTGCTCTGTGTTGTGTGAATAGAAAGAGTAAACATGTCCAAGCGCAGACACCAAACTATTTGCTTTTCTCTCCTGAGAAAAATGAATAACCGTAGAGAACAACTACAAAGAGATTAAATAACATAAACACAGAAGAGGAGGAAGAAGAAGAATCCTTGCATTTGATTTAGCACTTTATTATGTTGTCAAAGACATCTCAAAGCGCTTCACACAATGTTGTATAACTACATATTTTGTGATCGGATGCAGCAGTCAATGTGTTGCACAACAGGCATGATATGAGGGACCAATTTTATTTGGGGGATTATTAGCCAAAACACACACAGAAATTCCTTTCTCTTTTTGAATAGTGTCATGGGAATTTAACATCCACCTGGACAGACAGGACTTTGGTTTAATGTCTCATCCCGAGAATGTCACCTCTGATAACACACTCAAAGCACTGCCCTGTGACGTCAACATAGATTACATGGGTTCCAAATCCTGATGTGTGGCTTGAATCCATAACCTTCTGACTGAGCCAGCCTGACAATTGGTAGAAAGACCATAAAAAAATGACCTAATACCAGCTCTGTAG
The DNA here is from genome assembly GCA_035084275.1 of Hydrolagus colliei. Classification (NCBI taxonomy): domain Eukaryota; kingdom Metazoa; phylum Chordata; class Chondrichthyes; order Chimaeriformes; family Chimaeridae; genus Hydrolagus; species Hydrolagus colliei. Next base: position 68,270,068 of record CM068745.1, read on the forward strand.
AAAAGAGGACCAAAGTCACAGCTCAAAATTGTTGTCATGCAGACCATACATTCTTTTCTCACATTTGAAGCACCAATAGAACTATACATTGGCAATAGATGGGACAACGTGGCTGTTTTTGTTGAAAGAGAAAGATTGACAAGAACAAGAACAAATTACATTTGTACAGTGCCTGTCACATCAGGAGGATATCCCAAAGTGTGGGTAGTCAGGAATCCACACCAGAGCTGTTGGTTGGGATCAGAAGGAGTAGAGGGTAGGGGTAGGAGGGTGACTGAAGGCACTGAAGAGGAATGTCTTGAAATGGGTCTTGAAGGAAACAAGGGAGGGGTGAGGAGCAGGGAATGTGGAGTGGAGTTCTAGAGGTTGGAGGCAGGTTCCAGGGGAGACACATAGCAAGAGAGAAGGAGCTTTGTTAGGTAGCGGAAGTAATAACCTCTTCTTTCTCTGTAGGTTTGGATATGAATTGTTATAAACTTCCTATGCTTTGCTATATGTATACCCCCATTTCACCAAACCAAATATTCTTTACCTCATCTTCTAACCTATTCCTTTCAACCAATATTGGTCTTGGCCTTCCTTAGAATTTTCAATAAAAAGTATAATGTAGTACTGTTATTGAGTATTAAATTGAGTTGGACCAGCAAAGCATTTACCTTGTACAGTATACAGGTACCCCATCCAAAGCATGTTCTTTTCTATTGCAAATTTCACGTATCACCTCTCTGCGACAACCTTTGCCAACCGCGTTAGTGAATTTTGCGTATCCACAGGTTTTAATACTAACACTAGCGTTTGTGCTTTAAATGTTGTAAATTCATAAAGCAAAAATAATTAATGCCTGAAAAACTCACACAATCTTATTTTCATGTAAGTGTGTCATGGTCCAAATATAGAGTTTCCCATTGGAATTCTGTACCTTATTTTTAGATAGTGCACTGCTAGAAACAGAGTGCAAGGCTCCAAGTCTTATTACTGTTGGAGATCTGTACATGGAGCAGTGGGTGGTACTTGACTTAATTGAAACCTCTTGAATAGATGGAAAATGCTACTTGCTTTAATATTTTCTGATGAGGTAAGTCTGAGAGATCCAGAGAAGCAGATGCATTCTGTGACATGTTTTCACCCTAGAGGGAGTATATTATGCCGAAAGCTACTAAGAGACGAGGGATTTTTTTGTATTTCCTAAAGCCTTGTTGATTATCTATCTTTGTATTCACAAAACCCATTTAAACTTGAATAGAGAGAAGAAAAAAGTTACGTGTTAGAAATGTTGTGTTTCAGCAGATTTTACAAAGAAACAAAAGGAAAACAGTTTAATTTAATAATGATAATAACAATCCTTGCATTTGATATAGCGCTTTTCACGTCTTCCAGACATCTCAAAGCACTTCACAGAATATACTGTAAAGTGAACTGACTGTATATATGTGGGCAAAATGCAGCAGCCAATAGCGCAAGGCAGTGTCCCACAAACAGTTGTGGATTGTAATGACCAATTTATTATTGGGTTTTTATGCAGGATTATTATTAGGCGTAAAGAGTAAGGAAATTTGCCGAATTTTTTGATTTGGAAATGTGCTGAAAAGGTCGGCCATCTAAACTATAGCACACAAGCACCTGTTGACCTTAACTCGTGTGTCCAACCCAGGAGGTAGAGATTTCAGATGAAAGTTTTCCAAAAGGATTGTAGCTTTCTGTGAACTCTGGCTATGCTTCAAAGGATTGCAAGCTGTTTCTGCCTGATGTTGAACATTAGCGATAAACACAAGGGTAGGTCAGCAAGCTGGTATCCAAAGCTACTCTTGTTTTCCAGCGATCGGAATGCTGTTCCATTTCCAGCTGTCCAATGCAATAATGTCATGGTGCTAACAAGGATGCATCAACAACCAGCCGATAGCTTGCTTCCTGGGATCAGGGAGCTCTGGACCTGCTCCCAGACTCTGGTAATTTGGGCAATTTGTGTCATTGGCATCATAACAACTTCAAAATTACAATATGAAGTAACACCTGGTTAAGAAAATGTTTGAAGTTACAGGAAGGTATAGAAGCATATTTGCTGAGTATATGGCTCTCAACATTTTAGGGCCATGGAAATGTAACTGGAGATGACTGATATTAGGTTGATATGCCGGATATTTTGCCAGTTGCCTTGGGGAGGAAAACAGAGAGTTATTGTACAATAATGTATTGTTGTACCTTTTGACGAAAATAGGAATTGCTAGATGGAAAAACACAGTCCATCAGGTTCACCTTCTACCATCCTGGTAGTCACAAGATTAAAGAGAATAAATAAATTAAGAAGTATCCACGATAGTATAAATAGCGTATTATCCATTGGAACTAGTGGGTTAAAACATTTTTTTTCCACTTTTTCAGTGAAATCATAAATTTAGTTCCAGTTAGAGATTTACGCATTTTTTCTTCTAATTCCACTTCCAAGTTTCAAGCTTTTAGGATCTTTCAAAGCGTGGTTCTTTTGGAGGCAATGTGATTAGTTAAAGCCACATTTGCACGTGGCAGAATCTAAGGAATTTCTCAGAACTCAAACACTGACAATTATCAGTTTGCTCCAGAAAGACTAAGATACTTCTAATTCCTTGTGTTCAACATGTGCCGCGGCCTGCCTTAGATAACTATTTGATGCCATTGTCATGATGGATACATTCCTTGGAAGTTTATAGTAAGGTTAGGTATGAATGAGACCAAAATAGACATTATCCTATACATTAGTTTAAACGTTAAATAGAATTTCTTCACTATAAGTGCTCTGAGACGCCGTCCAGCATGGAGGCCAAGTTGTTGTTGTTGTAAAACGCACGTATTTGTATTCAATTCCAATCTGATAGCTACATATTTCAGTTGCCATTACTTTTAAAAAAGATAATTTGGGTTACTTTTTCTGCTGTGAAATATTAAAATAACTAATTTAATGTAAAAATACGTGAGTCATTTGTCTTTTTTTATATTAATGTGGCAAGTGTGCTTTTCAATCCTCACACATCAGTAACTATAGCAACAGCTAGATGAGTTGTAGTTCTCTACATTAATAAATGCCAGAGCAGAACAGCCTGTTCCCCTGTCAAATGTTCTAATTACACTGCAAGACTTTAAATTACTGTGATGCTAAACCTCAAAGCCTTTATTGCAAACTTCTGTTCTGCTCTAGTGTAACATCAAACACTGTGAAATCGGGTGGGTTTCTTTGCTGTGAATGCTGGTCTATTATAGCTCACTCTCTTATATGATTCTAGTCCCTTAGCAGCCACCCACTTTCACCACATGATACCATCAAAATGCGTATCTGTAACATTAAAGCACTCAATTAGGGAAACAGAAAGTATTCCTCAAATTAAAAATAACAGGCACAGTGTTGGCACTCAACGTATCAGCAGATGGCACCTCTTAAAGTTTACACCGTGACTTTTGAGCTCATAGTCCAGGTAGGTGTTCAAATACAGTGCTGCATTATTGCCGGTGTCGTCCTTCAGAGGAAACATCAAACCAGGATTCTTGCTGTTAAACATCCCATAAGCAATAGTTGAAACGAGAAGTAAGTTTCTCCCAATATCCTGGCCAACAATCTCAGAGATTAAATTCACTTCATCGCTGTTTGTTAAATGCTCTGAGACGCTATCGTGTGCGGAGGGTCCAACATATAAGTGCAAGTTGTTGCTGTTTGTGGGACATTCCTATGCACAGATTAGCTGCCAAACTTGTCCCACTGATATGTAGTCACCAGAGTTTAGAGAAAAGCTCAGTGAGATGTTTTAGATGTATTGGTGCCTTTAAAATACTTTATTGTTATTTATTTAAAAATTAGACAACTCACAAATTGACAGCAAGATGAGCAAATTATTAATACCTTGGGAAATGTGTAAGTACTATCTAAAAAACCCAAAATAAATTGTTCATTTCAATCCACGACTGCTTGTGGCACACTGTGGTGCGTAATTGGCCAACACGCTTCACCCACATATATACAATCAATTCACTGTACAGTAAATTTTGTAAAGTGCTTTGAGACATCTAGAAAATGTGAAAAGCGCTATATCAAATGTAAGGATTATCATTATTATCATCAGTAACTAAGAATTACTGACCAACACTTTTTAAGCTCCTTGGGTCGTCCTCCCGACATTAAAGGCACTCTATAAGTATAGCTTTGTTTGTTGTGTTAAGGGAGTAATCACAGCCAGCATCTTGCTCCTGGGCAACGCTTAGAGAAGTTGTAACAAATTGTACCAGAGAGGGATGAAAACTTGCAGTGCGTTCCTGATTTAAATCATGCCGCTGTTAGCAGTTGCCGAGCGTATTTACGCATGGATAGAGGAGGAACAATGTAAGGATCAGCAGTTTGTCTGTACTGAGGAATTCTGGACTCTTAAAAATGATCTGGAGTACACCACGTTTTGATTATTCGTTTTCCCACGGACGCACTTAACATTATATCTCGTGAAGCACTTTGAAATGTCCTCTTGATGTGAAATCAGCTATATCAGTATTACTATAGTATTGCTGATGGTGATAGCTGTTTGCATACCTGGGTGGTTCAATTGGGTTTATGCACAGAGACACATTCAATTTCAAATAAGATTTTGGAGGCAACAAGATATTACAACAAGAAGACATGGGTTTTGAATTGTAAAGGGCAATTTCAGGACAGACATCAGTAAGTTTGAGTAAATTTTTCTTACTCAAAAGGTAATGAACGACTGGAATAAAAACAGAAATTGCTGGGAACACTCAGCAGCATATCTGGAGAAAGCAAAAGTGAGTCAACGTTTCGGGTCCTGGAACTGGTTACCAGGAAGGGTGATCGAGACCAAGTCACTGAACTCATTTAAAAAGCAGTTTGATGCTGTGTTGAAGGTACAGTAGGATGGGTAGTCCCTTGGGCCGTTCTACCAAAGTGAAAGGCACTATACATATATAATTTTTGTTTGTTGTTTGCAGTCTGTAAGGATGAGATTGGATGTGCTTTCTTCATCCAAACCAATGTATGATCTTGTCACATACTTTGGATTAACCAGCAATGCCGAATTCAGATGTTTTCAACACCAGAATAGCATATTTCCAACTAGGCAATTCTATATACTCACGAGTACAATACTTTTCTGGGGTTGATTTGCTTTAGATTGATGTCGATCACACCATCCTCCTCCAACATCTTTCCTCCCACCTCAACCTTCAAGGCACAGTCCTTGACTGGTTCCATTCCTACCTGACCCACCGTTTACACTTTGTATCTTCCAATGGTTTTTCCTCGAACCCCCGCACAGTTTCTCACGGCGTCCCTCAGGGCTCTGTCTTCGGCCCCCTCCTTTTCACCATTTATACGCTCCCTTTGGGCGATGTCATCCGCAAACATGGGGTAAATTTCCACATGTATGCAGACGACACCGAGCTGTACCTTTCTGCCTCATCCCTCAACCCCCAGACCATCGATGTTCTGACAGCATGTCTATCCGACATTGAGTCCTGGACGAGGGAAAACTTCCTGCAATTGAACGTGAGTAAGACCGAGGCCCTCCTGATCGGCTCAAGCCAGCGCCTCCGCACATCGGGCGCTGCCGGCCTCAACATCCAAGGCTGTACTCTCCACCTCACAAAGCCAGTCAGGAACCTCGGCATCACGTTCGACCAAAAGCTCTCCTTCCTCCCCCACATCCGTGCCTTGACCGGCACCGCTTACTTCCACCTGCGCAACATTGCCAGGCTCCGCAATTATCCTACCCCCCGCGCTGCCGAAACACTCGTGCACGCGTACATCACCTCACGGCTGGACTACAGAAACTCTCTCCTCGTCGGCCTCCCCAGCTCCTCCATTCACAGGCTGCAGGTCATCCAAAACTCTGCAGCCCGTGTATTATCCAGCACCCGCCTCCGCGACCATATAACCCCCACCCTCGCCCGTCTCCACTGGCTCCCCATCCTCCAGAGGATCGAGTTCAAGATCCTCGTCCTCACCTCCAAGGCCTTACATGGCCTTGCCCCGCCCTATTTAACCAATTTACTCTCCCCCTGCAAGCCCACCTGGACCCTCCGTTCAGCAGGACTTGACCTGCTCCAAGCCCCCCGCCCGAACCGCCCAACCATCGGAGGCCGGGCCTTCAGTTTTTCTGCTCCGACCCTATGGAATTCCTCCCCCAATCCCTCCGTCTCGTTTCTTCCCTTTCCTCTTTCAAGGCCGGTTTGAAGACTTTCCTCTTCGACCGTGCCTTTAATTCCACCCCGAATTTTTCGACCTTCCCTACGTGTTTCACCCCTACCCGTACATTCCCCTCCCAGCTCGGGTCACACGCCTCCTGTGCAACGGCTTGGGACGTCCTCCCGATGTGAAAGGTGCTTTATAAGTGTAATTTGTTGTTGTTTTGTTGATGATCATCGTCTGAAGGTTTCGAAGCTGAAGCAATGTCTGGGTCAAATTGATGCCAAACTGTATGGCCTGAGGACAGAGAGGAGCGAGCTGTGATGGATCTCAGCATTAACCATGACAGAGTGCACTCGAAGGATTCAACATATCACCGCTGTAAGAATGTTATTCAGGTAAATTGACATAACGAGACTGTTACATTCCTGGTTGCTGATAGACAATTAGCGTGAGTCAACAGTAGAAGGCACACCTGACTTTTAACAGCAGTAACTTCAAACTGCTCTGTGGAATATGCTCTCAAGTCTTTGTAAATTGTGATAGTTATTGATGTTCTGAGAGTCATCAAATGTGAATGCTGTTTGAATAAAAATGAGTCAAAGCCCCAAGTCAGCCAAGAGTTATGGCGATTATTTCATCGCTAGTTCTGACAGATGCACAGATAGAGGGAGTGCTTATGACACAAGTGATAGCAGTGTTTCAGCAGTATGATGGCTGCAGACTGTGAATCATTTGAGTTAGGGTAGCGTGTGTCATGGCATTTTATGAGAACATATATGCCCTGGAACGTACATTTCAAACTGTATTGAAAACCTAGTTATAGAACAATACATAAATCATAATGGATATCCATATAGTGACAAATGTGTAACAATATGCATATCGATGCTGGAAACTGGCTTTTTTCTAAGCTGAGAATTTTAACAGACATATTGCTCAAATTTCTCAATATGAACAAGTTTTATTTGTCATTTTAAATAATGTCACTGTTGCGTATTTGAACAATAACACAGCTTTAGAAAAAACAACCGTCAAGTTGGTAAGATAAATAGTTTCACCTGCATTGCAAACAATCAGGAAACAAGATTTGGAGTGTATATTGAGGTACTGCTGGAGTTTGACCAGCTATCGCTGCATTGAGAGCCCAACATTAGCAGTGCCCTGGCTCAGAAACTGGATGACAGAGACAGTCATAGCGAGTTGACCTGATTTGGACATTCCATCGCCAAGCAAATCAACTTGGAATCAATTAATCTTCAAGGAAACACCGCTTATCTCCCCACAACACACACATTGGGTATATTTTTTGGTTGAGGCAGAAAGGGAGCTATAAGCTTATTTTACGGTTTAATTGAAAACACAACAACATGCATTTATATTATGCTCTTCACACAGGCAAACTTCTCAAAGTGCTGAACTATACAGCTTACATACATAATGCTATGGTCAAGTTCATCATTGTTTTCTACGATGTGAAGTGCCACATGCTTGGGTCCTCCTCACATTCTGAGAACTGTGGACTATATTGCATATTGATTCAATGGCATAAGTGGCAATTGACTATGGAGGATGCAAGTGTAAAAGGATTGTGGGAAGAGTGATTTGCAGATTTTGAAATAGGTTGATTTGTAGAGTTCGAATAAAGTACTGAGTGAATATACATTGTGTTTTGGATTGAATAACATTACAGACCACCAGTAGCAATTTATAGTAGATCATTTCTGCAACCAGCTGCTGGAACTCCTGAAACAGCTGTGCTGTGTGTCATGACAAACACAATTCCCAAATGGCAGATACCAAATTATATGAAATTGCCCACCCCCATAGCAACAATGAACTTGTGCTTCCCAGCACCATAGCAACTAAGCACTTTGAAATTATTAGTTGCTGTTCAGTCTGAAGTCTCTACAGAATCAGGTCACAGACCACAAATGGAACAGCACAGATTCCCTCAACTGCCCAGCTAAACCTCCACAATGGACTTGCTTCAATACTGAATGACCAAATTGCTCACTTGTCTGGAGACATATGTTTTCAGATTTAAAATGTAACCAGGAGAAAGCAAAGTGAATGGATTTTGTTATGGAGTTTCAGAGAGCGGCAGGTGTAGTGACTCGTGTATTTTGCATTTTCAGGATAAAATATCCAGTGTTAAGTTATTTATTCCTGCCACCCCCAGTTGGTGGTGTAAAACACTCGGTTGGTTATAACACTGCCCGGGGAAGAACTAATGACAACATCAGATCAAACCTATAACCTATCCCTCAAACTAAAACGCTCACATAGGACACCTGTTTCAATCATTAGTGTTCATTCCTGTGGGAGGGAGGGAGGGATGGATGGGGAGGGATAGAATCACATTCTGGAACTCAATACCATGTACACAGGTCAGCTAAATTTAGTCATCACGGAGTGGAATATGCTTTAGCTATGGGAAGTCGATGATTTGCTTTTTGATAGCACACCAAATCTTCTATCAACCAACAGGATCAAATTCATCAACAACAACAACTTGGATTTATATTTATATATAGCACCGTCCATGCTGGACGGCGTCTCAGAGCGCTTAAATCAGACATCGTGTCTCCAGCAACAACCTAGCACTTTACCGTTAATACGGTGTTTGGGGCAAGCGGTAAGCAGCATCTCTTTGGCATCAGCTACAAAATAATAGCTTGATAGCAGAATATTGAGGTCCCCATGATATTAGTCTCTCCAATCTATGCCTAATGCTCTCCAGAATTAGGTGAGCAGAGTGCTTCCTTCCACAACCAGAGTATGGATTCCACTCCAAACACAGGGAAGTTTCCATGTGTAGTGGGCATGCATAGAACTCAGTCTGGTTTAGTTACTCGAAGAAGAAAGTCTTCAACTCTGATCCGTAAAGGGGAAGAAGGAGGGAAGGTGGAGATATTGAGGGGAAAAGTGGCTGAAAGTACAGCTGCTGATGTGGAGTGGGGGGATCAAGGAACAAGCAGGAGGTCAGAGCCAGTCGAGCAGCAGTGGGGTGGTGGAGTGGGATGTAACAAGGTTGGAAAGGTAGGGACGGCTTGAAGAGGTTTGTAGACGAGTGACTGAAAGTAAAAGATATCTTCTCACACATGAAAAATGATCAGAAAGAAAAGGCCATTGCTGTTTTAATACTTTCTTCAAAGATTCTGACATTTCTCAGGGGTGTGTGTGGGTGGGGGGAGAAGAAAATAGTTCAAATGAATTTTTATGTCTTTACAAAGTTTATGGTTTTCAAACTTGCTCCTACCTATGGCAGATAATCGTTCTCTAAAATGCAGCCCCCGGACTGCTATTACACAAGAGTGATTGAGCTCCTTTAACACCAGCCATTGGGTTTCATCAAAGAGTATGCTCCCTAGACAGGAAAGAGATTTCTATTTTCAAGTTCATGATGAAAATTCACAAAGCTAGTTTTGCCCTTGGCTAGCCATGAATGCAGCAAAACACTGATAGCACTGCTTCATGAAATGAATCATAGCTGATGACTTCCAAATTAACAAAAAGATATGCTGTTTTCCACACTGTCTGGCAACCATCTCACAAGTTGCTTCTTTCAAATGGCTCCTTAGGCACGCCTCATTCTACCTTAGTGGTCTGTAACCCTATTCACTTGGCGAGTCCCTCTGATCTACTCCACATTCTACTGCGTGAGCATTCAGCTACATTTATCTTACCTTGTGGAACTCTTCTGAAACCCATGTCTCACCCCACATCATCTGGCTTAAAAATAATCTGAAGGCACATCTCTTACTGTCCTTTCAGCCAACTTGCACTTATATAATGCCCTTCACTCTGACTTGGATCACTTAAACAGAAGAGATGTAAAGCATTTAACCTGAGCATTTTTTTTAAAAAAAAGCATCTTTGTAAATCTGACAGGAGAAGTTACCAACGTACATAAACTGTATGAATCGTTGGAGGAATTTTTTAAATTATTTTTCATAAATATTCTGAAACATTTTTTCTCATGTAAGAGGTGAAAAAACTATTTGAAGCAACAAAGGATTATTTTTATTTACCAATAAAGTAGAGCTGATATGACACTGTCAACATGGCATGTATGAGTCAATTTTAGTTTCTGGATGATCTACTACTTCGATTAACCTTAAAATAAACATTCACCCTCTGCCTTCTTTTAAAATGGCACCGGCAGTCAATGATCTGGAAACTGATCAGAGTGCTTTCTTAGAAAGGATTTGCCACTTTGTCCTCTTGTGAGCAAGTAGAGCAAATCATGTTTTTCTTGTGTGAGGCAGAGAAGAGGAATGCAAAACAACCTAACATAGTTAAGATGAGAAATTTCTTCACTCAAATTGCAAAATTGTGCCAGGTCATGGGATGCAGAATCAATTAAGATGTTTGAAAGGGAAATAGATCTTTGGAAAGCAAGGGTAGTACTGTATGTTGAAAATATAATGGAATTAACAATGCCATTCTGCTGACAATGCACTACTCGGGCAGCACTGCATTAGTGACACTGAGACTAGATTCAACTCAATGTTGGGATTTCGAGCTAGGAGAGAAAATGGGAGTGACCGTAGGCATGGTTGAAAAGGAAAAAAAAAGTCCTAGGTAGAGTGGTAAGGTAGGGGGAATTGAGGCAGGGAGTTCTAGGAGTTCCAGATGAAGTGCAGAATGCGTGATCAACAATGGTGGATGCTGACCTATGTTAAGACCTATAAAGATCAGAAACAAAGGAGTACTCCCTGATGCACAAATTGGGTGTTGGCTGGCACCAAATTGGATCTGTGTATCAAACTGCCGGGTTCCTTGTGCAAAAAATTGGTGCGTGTAATGTATAGAGCAACGGGAATAATTTTCTTTTGTCTAGTCTTTCAATTTTTAGGAGACACACCCACTTTATGTGGGTCTAAAATACCTAGAAAGCCTGGAGAGAACTTAAATCATGATGCAATGAGGCATCTAACCAGATTCTATGGCCAAAATCTATTTGCATAATAAATGCTCTGAATCATTTTGTGCATCATTTAAAACAGCAAGCTATACATTCATATAGTTATGATGATCTCAGGTGCCAGGCAGTACTGAATCAAAGGAAAATGTTGAATTGTTAAATTATGAAAAAGGCCCATCAAGCTGTCATACTAAAAAGCAGGAAAGAATCACTTAAAATCAAAATATATAAGCGCAATACAGAGTAGATGGGAACAGTTTAGAGGAAAACAGACTAGTGCTTATTTTAAATCCATCCCAATATATCATACAGGAAATTGGAAAGACGGATGGGTTGGAAAGAGCATACTATATCTCGACATTCTTAAAATATTTCCCTTTTTTTTAAGAATGCTACCATGTGTGAATGCAACACAATGAGAATACATGATATACAATTATAACCCTTGCCTTATCACATTTCAGAATATACTGTAAAGTGAATTGCCTATTTTGTGGGTGAAACGTGGCAGCCAAGTTGTACACAGCAGTGTCCCACAAACAGTCAAGGATTGAGTGATATATATTATTTATGTAAATTAATTTTTTAAAAAGGAATATTACCCCCAGAAAACTGAACTGCAATTGACTACCAATCGGGTTCCTATTTAGTACTAGATAAACAGAGGCGTGTGGAGTAAGGAAGCTTGCTTAACATTTCGCCTGACCAGGAATCGAACCCAGGTCCTCTCACCTGGGAGATGAGGGCGCTTACCACCGCATTACAGAACTCCACAATACTGTACTAATCCATTAATGCAATTGGGTCTTGCATCAAGGTGCTTCCTGGGTATTAAAACATCTGCATCAATCAACCTTTAAATAAATAACAACAACTTGATATATAAGCAAGTAGATTTAAATTTTATTTACAAATGCTGTCATATTTGTAAAAGGTAATCAGGAAAAGAAAAAAAAGGGTTCTTGAAATATCATTAGAAATGAAACATTTCCATACAATATAAAACACCAGCAAAACTGTGAGAGTTTAGTGAAAGTTAGAACCAAATCAATGTTCAGCAAATTATTTCATAAAGTGCATTTTAAATCTAATTTGCCAGCTTCTTCTGTATTGTTAAACAATACATTCACAAATAGATTTGATTTCTGACTCCATCTTATAAAAGCTATACTGTAACATTTTTTATATAGTATTATTTTCCCAACAATTGAAAGAGCAGGTTCTTCTGAAACATGACACATTTAAAACTACTGATTTGTTGTTTGTAAAATCTGAAAGCCATTAATTATGGTTGACTACCTTCCTTTATCCTACTTCCTGCCCAAGTGGCTATTGTTCGTGTATGAGCCTCGATTTTATCATTAAGTATAAGGCCAATTATTGGCAGACCATTCAACCGCTGGGCATCACATCCACACTAGCTAGCATCCATGCACAATTCTGTATGATTTAACTATTGTTCAGTTATGGCAATACCTTAAAGTTAAATATAGAAGGATTAGTACTGCTGAATTCCTATCACGACATATCCAATGTTTGTTCATGTAAGTGTAACACGCATTAAATGAAGCTCTGCTACATTCATATCTCCAATTAATTTCTCTTCAAAACTAGAAAAATTAACACAGAATTTCTCAGTCTGTTTTGTCAAATTTGACTCCTCAAAACTATTGGCAATATTACAATTTGATTTACTTTAGGTACTGCATTTCAATTGTTGATTATTAAATTTACAGTATATATAGATACCTGTAGTAAGCTTGCTATAGAACTAATGAAAGCATCCCACACTACATTAAACTCAAGCATCTACATTAAGAGATACTTCTAAGTTTTGTAACACTGCAGGCTTTTAAAAAAAAATGGTGTCCAATTAATTGTCTCCCAATTGGTATACACCTCTATTTGTGGTCCCCATCTCTTAATGCTAAGGTTTGGTCCATGGGTACTGATTACTCTCCTCTACCCAAGTGGCCATTGTTCATGTGTGAATTTTACCATTAAGTATCAGCATGCCACTCAACCATAGAAGGCGTCATATCCTGACCAGCTACCACAGGGTACCAAAAAGGGATCTGAATCAATAGACATGGATGATTTGTACCTTCTTAACCCAGGGAAGGCCTGGGCAAATCAGTTTCACCATACAGCCCCACAGGAGATTAGCAAACTCACCCTGATCAAGATTTGAACCAGTGAGATCCCAGTTGGTAATCTGGATCTCTATCTGCTACATTAAAGCTACAAGTCTATTCACTGAACTGTTAATAGTGGAGTTTGCCACAGCATATGCTGGCTGGACAGCATACAATTCTACATAAGAAACTAATTTATTGATATCATCTTAACTGAATAGGGTACCTTCATGTATTAGGCATTTTGCACAATTCAATTAATTGTTGGTAGTAAAACAAATGCCCCACTACTTGTGCTAGTGAGTTGCTTTCAACATTGGATCGGATTTCACTGCATCCATTAGGCAACATTATACAAATTTGTTTCAAGAAAATTGAAAGGAACATGGGAATGAATAGTTTAAAAAATAACCAATAGTTTTAAAATCACAGTACCATACTACAGCTTTTATTTAAATAAACATTTTTTAAAAAGTATTGTAGATTTTTGTAAGAGATATCAACTTCACATAGTTGAAACATTTTGAATAAATCAAGAACTTCATAATTACATAAAGCATTTGTATTCACATTCATTCCATGGTTCAGAAGGGCAGGCAATCTCAAACATCTTGTTAAATCAATATTCTATAGCCAACGTTTTATTAAACTACATAATAAAGTTCTATTGATAACAGTCATCACTGCACTTGGAAAAAGAATAGTGTATGAACAAGCCATGTTTTTTTCCAGATTCCAATGGCTGGTTGTTTTTAAATCTTTTCATAAAACTCAATCTCGCAAAACAGCTGGTAAATGTTGAAAAAGCTGTTCAAAGGATATTTGGCTTTAATTTTTTTTAAAACTTGAAAGATTTCAAGCTTTTATTGCAGAGAATGCCCTGAGACCCAATACAATATAGCAGCTACAGCACCTATTCAAAAAATTCTGAGGAGAACAGTGGAGGGTTCAGTTTGACACCTCTACTAATAGTACTAGCTCATTTTTCCATATAAATTTTCAATTCATTATTGACAAGAAAATATCATCCTGAGAATTATTGTCTCATTATTAAGCAAGTCATTTTAAATGAAAAAAAATGTTTATATGGTTAAAAACTCAGTTATCAAATTGTGGCCTAAAAATATGAAAGTATTGAACAGAAAGTATTGGCCTCCCCCTCATCAGATGTATGGCACAGCACTGGCAACTTCGAAAATACTGCAGTTGACTTTGGTTGTACTAGAAGTTATCTGAATGGATCTAAAGCCTGGCAATTTACTGTGTGGCCTTGTCTGGAGAATGTAGATACAAAGACACGCTGGTAATTGCCACCAACAGTGCAACTAAGCCAGTTAGCAACTGTTGGAACCAGACACAGCGAGTGATTTGCTCCTCAAGTCTTTTATTCAATATCATCAGTCTCGTCATCTGTTTAAAAACAAAAAGTACGATTAAACAAAAATCCTGATTTACAAAACACTACATTTAACAATGTGATCAGTGGATGTTTACTAATAATCCTTGCATTTGAAAGTGCTTTTCATGTCTTCTGGATGTGAAAGTCAATTATGCACAACAGTGTCTTCCAAACAATCATGAATTGAAGTAACCAATTGTTTTTTTCCTTGAGGGATTATTATCAGCAGGCGTATAATGATAATAATAATCTACACTCCTATCAGTGTGGAGTAAAGAAACTTACCCTGCCGGGAATCAAACCCAGGTCTCTCACTTGCGAGGTGAGTGCTACAATCACTGAGCAATAAGACTTCATTGGTCAGTGACCTTTTAGCAATAGATTTGTAGCAAGAAAACAACCCCCCTTAAATACCTAACACATATTCTCAGGAGCATACAGATTCTAATTCAGAATCAATAATGCTACTATAGATTGTCTGAAAAACAAAGAATTGCACTTCATAGAATCATAGAATTTTACGGCACAAAAGGAGGCCATTCGGCCCATCTAGTCTGTGCCGGCTCTTTGAAAAGAGCGATTCAATCCCACTGCCCTGCCCGCTCCCCATAGCCTAATAGACCCGTTCTCCCTAAATAAAGATCTAATTCCCTTTTAAAAGTTGTTATCGAATCAGCCTCCACCACCTTTTCAGGCAATGCATTCCAGATTCGAACAACTCGCTGAGTGAAAAAAATTCTCCTCAGCTCCCCTCTACTGCGCCTTGAAACTATTTTAAATCTGTGACCACGAGTCACAGATTCACTCACGAGTGGAAATAGTTTTTCTCTATTTGCCCTGTCGAAACCCCTCATGATCTTATAAACCTCTATTAGGTCTCCCCTCAATCTTCTCTGCTCCAGAGAGAATAACCCTAGCCTATCTAGCCTCTCCTCATAGCTGAAGTCCCTCAATCCTGGCACCATCCTAGTAAATCTTCGTTGTACCCTTTCCAATGTCTTCACATCCTTTCTGTAGTGTGGTGACCAGAATTGAACACAGTATTCCAGCTGAGGCCTCACCAAAGTCCTATAGAGGTTAGTCAGCACTTCCTGACTTTTGTACTCTATACCCCTATTTATAAAGCCTAGTATCCCATATGCCTTCTTAACAGCCTTGTCTACCTGTCCTGCCACCTTCAACGAGTCACTAACACAAATCCCCAGGTCTCTCTGTTCCTTTACACCATTTAAAATTGTACTATCTAGCCTATATTGCCTCCCTTCATTTCTTCTCCCAAAATGCATCACCTCACACTTCTCTGCATTAAACTTCATCTGCCATGTGTCTGCCCACTTTACCAATTTGTCTATATCCTCTTGCAGATGGCTACTATCCTCCTCACTGTTTACTATTCTCCCTAACTTAGTGTCATCTGCAAACTTGGAAACTGTACTCCGTACACCCAAGTCCAGATCATTGATGTAGATTACAAACAGCAATGGTCCCAAAACCGATCCCTGTGGCACACCACTGCTCACTTCCCTCCAATCTGAAAAACAGCCGCTCACTACAACTCTCTGCTTTCTGTCTCGCAGCCAGTTGTGGATCCTCGCTGCCACTGTCCCTTTTACGCCATGGGCCTTTAATTTCATAATAAGTCTCTCATGTGGCACTTTGTCAAATGCCTTTTGAAAGTCCATGTAAACTACATCAACTGCGCTACCATTATCCACCCATTCCGTTACCTCATCAAAAAATTCTATCAGATTTGTAAGGCAAGATTTGCCTTTAACAAATCCATGTTGACTGTCCTTTATTAGCCTATATCTTTCTAAGTGAAGATCTACCTTGTCCCTGATTATGGACTCTAGAAGTTTGCCCACTACCGACGTTAGACTGACTGGAATGTAGTTACCAGGCTTGTCCTTCTGCCCCTTTTTATACAAGGGAGTAACATTAGCTATCCTCCAGTCCTCTGGCACGACCCCTGTGTCCAAGGAAGATTGAAAGATCGTGGCCAGAGTCCCTGCTATTTGCTCCCGTGCCGCACTTTGTAACCTAGGGTGCATCCCATCCGGACCAGGTGACTTATCCACCTTGAGCGACGTCAACCTTTTTAGCACTTCCTCTCTGGTTATAATTATTCTATCCATTTCTCCTACCCTCTCCTCTAATACCATGGCATTGGCTGTATCATTTTCTTTTGTGAAGACAGAGGCGAAGTACTCATTCAGTACATCAGCCATGCCCTCTGCCTCCACAATGAGATTTCCTCCTAGGTCCCTAATTGGCCCCACCCTATCCTTGACCAACCTTTTACTCTTAATATGTTGGTAAAAAACCTTAGGGTTCCCCTTAATCTTACTCGCTAATTGTTTTTCATGCAGTCTCTTTGCCCCTCTAACTTCCTTTTTTAGTTCTATCCTACACTTCCTATATTCTGCTTTGTTCCCTTCTGAATTTTGAGCCTGACACTTATCATAAGCCTCTTTTTTTTGTTTTATTTTGGCCCCGATTTCCTTAGTCATCCAGGGAGGTTTGGATGCCTTACATTTCACCTTTGTGGGGATGCTTTTGACCTGTGCCTGAACTATCTCCTCTTTGAACGCTGCCAACTGCTCGTTAGTTGTCTTACCTGCCAATTTTTCTTTCCAATCCACCTTGGCTAGGTCCCACCTCAACTCATTGAAATTAGCCCTTTTCCAGTTGAGTGTCCTCACCTGTGATCGTTCCTTATCCCTTTCCATAATTATTCTGAATCTAACGATATTGTGGTCACTATTCCCTAGATGCTCACCTACAGAAACCTGTTGAACTTGCCCTACCTCATTTCCCAAAACTAGATCCAGCAATGCTTCTTTCCTCGTTGGACTGGAAACATACTGATCAAGAAAGTTGTCCTGCACACACTTCAGGAATTCTTCTCCCTCCTTGCCCTTTACTCTACTATTCTGCCAGTCTATGTTGGGATAGTTGAAGTCACCCATTATCACTACTCTATTAGTTCTGCATTTCTCCGTGATACGCTTGCAGATCTGCTTGTCTATCTCCTCCCCACTATTTGGTGGTCTATAGTATACCCCTAACAGTGTAACTGCACCTTTTATATTCCTCATTTCTAACCAGATAGATTCGGTTTTTAGTCCTTCTTCCACCTCGTTCCTTTCTAAGGCAGTCACTGAGTCCTTAACTAAAATTGCCACCCCGCCCACTTTTCTCCCCTCTCTATCCCTCCTGAATACATTATAACCAGGAATGTTCAACTCCCATTCCTGCCCATGCTGGAGCCAAGTCTCTGTTACTGCTATAACATCATATCGCCTCGCAGCAACCTGAGCCTGCAGCTCACCAATTTTATTTCTCAAACTTCGTGCATTTACATACATGCACTCCTCTTTACATAAATTACTTCCTCTGCATTTTTCTCCCGTCTTACCTTTACCCCTGTCCTCTTTATTACCCCTCCCGTATTTGAACTACTGATCAGTTTCCCACCCTCACCCCCCGGGATTAGTTTAAAGCCCCCCCCACAAAACTCGACAACCTCCCTGCAAGGAGATTGGTTCCAGCCCTGTTCAGGTGTAACCCATCCATTTTGTACAGGTTCCACCTACCCCAGAATTGGTCCCAATGGTCTAGGAACCAGAAACCCTCCTTCCTACACCACTTCTCCAGCCATGCATTGATGTGCCTTATTCTAGCATTCTGGAACTGGCTTGCTCGAGGCACTGGAAGCAACCCAGAGATCACCACTCTCGAAGTTCCACTTTTTAGTTTACTCCCTAGTCTCTGGTACTCTCCCTGGAGCATCTCAGGTCTTTTCCTCTCAAGTCTCTGGTACTCTCCCTGGAGCATCTCAGGTCTTTTCCTCTCAAGGAAAAGACCTGAGATGCTCCAGGTGCTTCATATGAACATCAGGTATTTAGAGATAAGTGGAAATATTGTAGGATGCACATTTGCATTTTACAGTGAAGTGTACTTTGACTGTTGGTTCAGCAATTTTAATTTTCCAATTAATTCATGTCCTTGAAATTCATTACTCTATGTTGTGATAATGTACGGCAGCTAAATTGAATTCCGCGTACAGTATATAGGTTTTGAATAAATCATGCATTTCAAAATTAGATGTGTACACTTATCTCATTGAGTCATCTTACTGAACCAGATAAAGTTTCCCCCCTAACATTAGAAGATAGAAACCATGTGTTCAGTTAGTGATTTGTGGGGAATCAGTCGAGGATAACTACTTGGGAGCCTCTGAATTTCTGAAGCCTTGAATATTGATGTATATACACTAATAATACATACAAAACAAATATAAACCCACTTTAAATATTTTTTCACCCAACTACTAGGTCATTTTTTGATGGCAATTTAGTTTTATTGGCGTCAACAATTTGTAACATGTACAAAAATGCAAAATATTGCAGATGCTGGAAATCTGAAACAAAAACAGAAATTGCTGGGAAAACTCAGCAGGTCAGGCAGCATCTGAGGAGAAGGAAAAGTGATTCAACGTTTTGGGTCCACGACCCTTCGTCAGACCTGGGGTATGTTGGGAGTGGGAGGCTATTAAGAACCAACAGAGAGGGAGAGGCAGGGCAAGGAAGACAAAGGAGAAAATGTGGTAAGGGCAAGAGATGATGGGGTAAAGAGATGTTAATGTTGTGAAACAAAAAAGGGAGGGGGGATTGCAACAAATTTGGAGAGAAGAGATGTTAATATCGTTAAAACAAAGGGGGGTGGGTGAAATTGCAAAACAACAGGCAGATCAGATGGTCACAGAAAAGGGGGAAGGTGAGCTATTATGGTCTAAAATTATTTAAATCAAACATTTGTAATATGTAGTTTGTCCACCCATCTGCTCCCCCAGTGGCAGGCAAGCTTTCAGACATTATGCCCCCAAGCTCTGGAATACCATCCTGAAATCCCTCCGCCTCACTCCCTCCCTAGACTTGCATACAGCAGTGGTTCACAAATACACATGAAACAAATGACCAATTTAATTTAGGGAATGGTTGACCAGAACACCTGGAGAAACTGCCTTCTCTTGTTGAATGCTACCATGGTATCTATAGCAGGATTGCTAAGTAAAATTGTTTTTGTGTTAGGCCGCTCAACAGTGATGCTTTCAATTTATTAGAAAAAGGAATAAGGGAGGAAGACCAGATTACTTGAAAGATTGTGCATGGAAATGGAAAAGGTGAAAGCTTACTTGCCTTTGAATGTAAATCCTCTTGATTGCAACCACCAGCATATCCTTTTAAAATGCCTTCTTTGGTGGTAACACTACTTGCTTTACAACTTTCTACAATGTGGCATCTCAGTCTGCAACACAAAAGATGAAATGCAAATACTGTAATGTTTGTATTAGTAACAACAGTAACTCTTCAGGCAATTTAATTTTCACATATTTCAGCTATGTGGAGAGGGAGCAATGTGATTCCAGCGGAAACTGAATTCACAAAAATTGGCATGAGATGTCAACTGTATGGACTTAAAATTACTTTTCTTTCTCACCAACTTACCCTCCAGTAAGCAGCAGGAATTTATTGTTATCCTTGATTGCTTTGTGCAAGTATTAAATCATGTGCATGGTTTAAAACACATAGTGCCATTATACATCTGATCATAGCCATTTATTTTGACAGTAATCTCAAAATTCCTCAGATTCATACTGAATACTCGGTTTCAAACTCCAAATCACCTCAGAATTAACACTCCATTAAAGTAATCTGTTATTCATGGAGACTGGAATTAAGATAACAGAAACAAAGCACCATAATGACAATGGCAGAAGACACATGATTCACAACAAAAATATCTCTTGTACTCTACAAACATACAGAAATATGTGTTCCCAGGCAAATAATTGCATCATAGAAATAAAAACAAGAGAATTCTGGAAAATGTTTTGATCTGAGACTCTCTGAGCCACAGTCAACAACAACAACTTGGATTTATATAGCGCCCTCCACGCCGGATGGCGTCTCAGAGTGCCTCATAAGAACAGATCCCAGGACCGGGACCGGGCAGGGGTAGAAAGGTGACCAAAGGAGCGGTCAAAGAGAAAGGTCTTTAGCTGGGATCTGAAACTGGGAAGACAGTGGGCGAGGCGAAGGGATTGAGCAAGGGAGTTCCAGAGCCTCGGGGCGTAGTGGCTGAAGGCCTGGTCGCTGAGGGTGGAGCGGAGGAATTGGGGGACATGGAGGAGGCCAGACCCGGTGGAGCGAAGACAACGGGTGTTGGTTTGAGGAGAGAGGTCGGAGAGGTAGGGGGATGCAGAAAAGTGGAGGGATTTGAAAACAAGGGTGAGAATCTTGAAATCAATCCTCTGTGGGGTAGGGAGCCAATGAAATCTAGCAAGGACTGTGGTAATGGGGGGAGCAAAGTTTGGTGCGGTTGAGAATGCGGGCGGCAGAGTTTTGAATGAGTTGGACCAGACCTCGGGACCCTCACCAAAATAGTCATTCTTCAAGCCTAATTTATCAAGTGACACTTGCAGACATTAGGTATCGGCAGGCTATTCAATAGGAAGAGAATTGGTGCAGAGTGTAATGTTGTCCTCACCCAGTATTCACTTATATGCGTTTTTTAAGCAGAAATTACTAAACAATATTCAGAGAAGAAACCTTATTGATAATTCCCCTCCATAGCCCTGTGCATTAAGCCACTTGCAACATTGAAACCCCTGTTGAGGCCTAGATCAATTAACTCAATTAACAGACTTTGGTAGTATGGCTTAGAAGGGCATGATATGGTACCTTTACTCATTAGGCAACTGGGCCACCTCATGCGCCAATTATAGAAACACTGAGTAGAACAAACAACAAAATTACATATGTATAGCACCTTTCTCTTTGGGAGGACGTCCCAAGGCACTGGAGTACAGTCTTCCCTTAGCAAGTGCTGTAACTCCATGTTTTCACTTCCAGAATGTGATCAGTGACATTTTAGCAATCTAATGATAAGCTGCTGGACATTTCATGTCACTCACTTGAAAAGGCAGTGTTTTCGATCAAGGGGCCACATGCCACTTTTGATTAAGCACAGCATCCACTACACTAAAGGTTGAACTCTGATTCAAGGGAGAGCAGCTATATTAGGGAGTCAATCCCTAAAGGATTTTGCAAATCAGCTGGATCCCAATTCTTACAGAGTATGCAGTCAAACGATTCATGTGCAGACAGAGATGAATGAACATGTCTGCAGGTGGGTGGTTGGAACACGCTACACTCCTCTTCGGTCGAATTCATTGGAAAGGTTAAAGTTTGCTGCAATCCAAAAAAGAATTAAATGGATAAAGTATGCCTCAAAACATCTCATTATTATTATTTGGTAGTCATATTCAATATCAAACAATTCCATTTCAGTGCTTTTAAACAGGATTGTTTTAAAATAAAAAGCACACGAAAGGACTTTCACATCTTATCCAAATCCTTTTACATGGACTTCAAGACTTCAATTCAGCAGAATAAGAACCATTAAAGGTTTTAATAAACTCAAGCCAGAATGAAATGAACGACCAATTTCATTTGAGAGAATGTTTGCCTGGACACCGAAAGAAACTCTTTTCGATCAGTGCCATGAAATCTATCATCCACCTGAACAGACAGACATCGCATGGTTTAATATCTCATCTGATGGATGGCAACTCAACCAATGTAGCACACCAATGCAGCACACCCCAGCACTGCGTTGGAGGGTCAGTTTGGACTACCTGAGTTCCAAGTACAGAAGTGCGACTTGAACCCATAACTTCTGATTCAGAGGCAATAGTGCTACTGATGGAGACAGGCTGACACTACGAAGATTATGTAATTTATTCAAGAAAATCCCATCGACTTCACTTATGTACCATACCTGTGCTCCATAATTTGGTCTCTAGGAACTTCTTTCCAGTACTGGGACAGATCAAGAGGGCCAGCTCCTGCTGACTGGTCTATTTCAGCTGCCATCACAAGAAATCTGTCTTGAGGGGAGGCCTCAAAACCTGGTGATTATACACAAAAAAGTTCAAAAGTATTATTTTGATGATGAGATTCACTGATATGAATAAAAGACACAACACCATTAAAAGCAAAAGGGAGAAAGCTGAATTGGACAATTGGTTTTCAAACCCAGCCCTATGACCCCATGGTTGACGCTCATCCGACTAGCTACACAGCAAGTTAAAATATATGTGTTATTCCTTGAATGGAGAAGGGAAAGAAACTGGGAGTTGGAAGCCTCTCTAGGAATTAGATTAAAAAATCAGAGGAGATTCCACTATAATTTGAAACATTGACAATGGTTGATCAACCTATCTGGCTCATCAATTCAGTCTTGGAGGTGCCATGACTTGCACCCCAAAATGATACGATATTTCCTGCTGGACATGAATATTTCCAGTGTTTTCCTGCATTTAAAAATAAAATCCATTTGCTGTCAGAATCATCCATTTGAAAGATCGCCCTAGTGTTAACCTGCCTCAATAATAGCGACATACACTCCACTGTTATAGGTAATCAGGGATTATACCAGTTCAGCAAACATATGATGCTATTTTAATAACTGGATTTTGAGAACATGTAGAGACTGGTATTGACCATTAAACGATCAGTTAAAGTATGCCACAGCTTTAAAGTGCTAATTCAACTGAGCCAAATTTAATTTCTTTGTGCTTTTTTTAAAAAAAGCATATCGATATACGAAAGATTAAACAGAACGTTAGAAAGGATATTTAAAGGTCAAAAGATCATTAAAACCATGAATTCAGTCTTAAATATACTGAACAACTTTCAAGAGTACACAGAGTCTGCTGAGGGCACTTTGGGTTGTTTTCAACGAATATAATAATAATCTTTGCATTTCATACAGTACATTTCACATCTTCCAGATGTCTCAAAGCACTTCACAGAATATACTGTAAAGTGTATTGACTGTATATTTGTGGGTGAAACGTGGCAGCCAATTGCATACAGTAGTGTCCCACAAACAAGTCGTGGATTGAAATGACTTCATTATTTTTTATTTCAAGGGCTTATTATTTGGCGTGCGGAGTAAGGAAACTTGGCTAAGGATTTGCCCTGCCTGGAATCGAACCCAGGTCTCTCGCTTGCCAGCCAAGGGCTCTAACCACTGAGTTACAGAACTCCTGTAACATAATAACAGTAATCCAATAATGTTACTCCTGTAACATAACAATAATGTGATATAGCGTTTTTCACATCTTCTAGATGTCTCAAAGCGCTTCACAGAATATACTGTAAAATGAATTGACTGCATATATGCAAGCGAAACGCGGCAGCCAATTGCGTACAGCAGGGTCTCATAAGCATATGTGGATTGAAATAACCAATTTGTTATTTTTTTAGGGCTTGTGGAGTAAGGAAACTTGTCCAAGGTTTTACCCTGACTGGAATTGAACCCAGGTTTCTCTCTTGTTAGGCATGTGCTCTAACCACTGAGCTACAGGACTCCACATCTTGTAGGAATGAGATGAAGTGACCCTGCTAAAATAGTAATGGATTGTTAAAATTTAATCGATATCCGAAGCCAACCACATGAACAGGTAAGAAACGTAGAATTCATTGTTTTTATGTAATTGTTAAGAGGAGCAAAAGTCCTGAGCACAGTATAAATCCCAGCACACCAATTGGGAAAATCAAACTAGTGTGAGAATCATAGAATCTACCTACAGTAGAAGCCCGTTTATCCGGCTTCCCCTCGGGACCTGACCAGTGCCGGTTAAAACGCCTGCCGGATATTGGGCAGAAAACCCAACACAAAAATATATATATATTTTTAAAAACATCTTGTTTAAAAACATAGCTTATTAATAATAAACTAAATAATCACTTATATGATAACATAATATATAAATAATAATAATAATCCTTTTACACACAGCAACCAGGCAGTTCAGAGAGATCTTTAAACTAGTGCAAAAGTTACATGTCTGAATGACACTGTTCTTATTGGGGTCAGAAGAGAGGAAAGCAAATGAGTGAGCGGTGGCCATTCAGTTCAGTTAACTTTCTTTCCAAAAGCCTTGCGATGAAAACAAGCATTGCAGGGATGAGTCTTTTTTATTAAAATAAAAGCCAATGAATTGATCTGCAAGCTTTGCTCAGGGTGGGTGTGTGTTTTGCTGTTTTGTGGCTAAATTAAATCTAAATTAATCAACTCACCCTCTGCCTCTCTCAAAGAGTACACTCCGGAGAGTGCGTTGCTTTACAGTACCAGCAGCATTCTGAGCTAGCACCACCATCAGGCACCTAGTAGCAGCATTCCAAAATACTGACGCAACACAAAACACCAAAAAATGCATTTTTCTGGATAAATTCCGGTTTATCGAATGTGGACCTATTTTTTGCGGTGCCGGTTATACAGAAGTTATGGTTGATCAGGTCACAGATAAACAGGCTTCTAATGTATATTTATTGGGGTCAGTCTAAAATTATTTTGGTGAGCCTTTGGACAATAGTTTTTAAATATTTATTTTGTGGTTTCTAGAATCAGTTGATGAGGAATTATTGCTGTGGCACTGAGGAAATATTTCATAGAATGGAAAATTGACATGGACACAAAATGTTGAATTATAAATTTGTGTGCTGCGGTTCCAAGAGCAAGGGATGGCAACATTCAAAATTCTGTCGCTGGTCTCCAGGTTCTAACTAAAGTAGGCCACAATCATTACAAACACCAGGAGGCTTTGGTTTGATATTAATATTTATTTTAAGTTAAAAATAGTGATAATGAAGTCTTCATATATTATTCTACCTTCAGGTTTTGTTGCATTTCATTAACATACAATAGGCAGTTGGTCTGAAGCTTTTTAGTCATGAATAAGTAAGCACGCAAAAACTATGTGGAACACTCCTCTGCCTCCTTATGTGTCCAAATGCCACATTCATTTTTTTGTCTTCTGCAAGTCAAACTGCTGACTATCAAATGAGAGCAATTAGCTGAATGGCTAAGGTTTACACATACATTCTCAAACATCTGATCCATTGTATATTGTATCTATACGCAAACAAAATTACAGTTGTGCGGGTGAAAGCTCAGATATAGCATTTGAACATCAGTGGTGGTGGGGCGAGGTTATCCTTTGCCTGAAAAGCATTTTGTAGGCACGGGTAGCAGCCAATTTGCACACAGCAACGTCCCACATCTAGCCACAAAGTGAATATGAGCTATATATGTGGCTAACAACCCCAAAGTCCTCTTTTCCACCAACCACCACCTCCTCCGTGCAACCTCTCAGGCCTCCTCAATCTTCAACAACAACAAATTGCACTTCAAATGTGAAGTGCGAGGAGGTCATGGACTTCTTTTCCTCCAAAATCCACAATATCCGCCAGGCAGTGTCATCCTCCTGGCTCTCGTCACCCACTACCACCCCCACCCCATCCCCCTTCCTGTCATCAGCTCCTATCCCAACCCCCTTCCTACACTGCTTCTCCCCAGTTTCTCGTTCCTCCCTCTCACACACTCTCACCTCCATGAAGCTAACCACCTGCTGCCTCGACCCCATCCCCACCAACCTATTGCTCACCCAGCTGCCCCTCCTCTGCCCACTGCTGGCTGATATTATCAACCAGTCCCTCTCCACAGGATCAGTCCCTGGCCCCCTCAAAACTGCTGCCATCATCCCCCTTCTTAAAAAACCCTCCCCAAATCCCTCAAATCCTAGTCACTACGGCCCTATTTCTAACCTGCCCTTCCTTTCAAAAGCACTGGAACGCATTGTTGCAAACCAACTCCGCGCCCATCTCTCCTCCCACTCCCTCTTCAGTCCAGTTTCCGCCCTGCCCACAGTACAGAGACTGCGCTTGTGAAAGTCACAAACAATGTCCTCTCTATCTGAGACCAGGGCTCCCTCTGCCTCCTTATCCTCCTGGACCTGACCGCTGCATTCGACAGTCGACCACGCCATCCTCCTCCACCGCCTGTTCTCTGTCATCCACCTCAATGGGACTGCACTCGCCTGGTTCGAGTCCTACCTCACAAACTGCCAGCAGTACATCTCCATAAACGTTTTTTCCTCCCGCTCTTACCCAGTTACCTGCGGGGTACCCCAGGGATCCATCCTTGGTCCCCTCCTCTTCCTCATCTATATGCTCCCTCTTGGGGATGTCATCCACAGACATGGGGCACACTTCCACATGTACGCAGATGACACTCCACTTCACTTTGCGACCCCCAGTCCCCTGATGTTCTGTCAGCTTGCCTGTCAGACATCAGGAGCTGGATGAGTACAAATTTCTTGCAGCTGAATGTTGACAAGACGGAGGCCATGCTCTTTAGCTCTCGTAAACATCTCCATTCTCACCTACTCCACCTTCCCGCCATGCCCCTAAAATTCTCCGAACCTGTGCGCAACCTAGGCATCAGGTTCGATCCCCAACTGTCCTTCCTCCTCCACATCCAGTCCTTCAATAGCACCGCCTTCTACCACCTCCAACGGATCGCCCATCTCCGGCAATACCTCACCCCAAAAACTGAAACCTTGGTCCATGCCTTTGTCACCTCTTGACTGGACTATTGCAACGCCCTCCTCGCCGGTCTCCCCATAATCCACAAAATCCAGCTAATTCAAAACTCGGCCGCCTGCATACTCACCCGCACCAAGCTTCGCTCCCCCATCACCCTAGTCCTTGCCAGACTTCACTGGCTCCCTATCCCAGAGAGTATCAACTTCAAGATCCTCACCCTTGTTTTCAAGCCCCTCCACTCCTCTGCACCCCCCTACCTCTCTGATCTCCTCTCTCCCCAGATCAGCACCCACTGCTTTCGCTCCACCAGGTCTGGCCTCCTCCATGTCCCCTGAATCCTCTGCTCTACCCTTGGTGGCCGTACCTTCAGCCACAACGCCCCAAGGCTCTGGAACTCCCTTCCTCAATCCCTTTGCCTCGCTCCCTTCTCTTCCCAGTTTCAGGTCACAGTTAAAAGACCTTTCTTTTCGACCTCGCCTTTGGTCATCTTTCTACCCCTGCCCCTGGCTCAGTCCCGGGATCCGCTACTGTGAAGCGCTCTGAGACGCTGTCCGGTGTGGAGGGCGCTATATAAATTGAAGTTGTTGTTGTTGTTGACTATGACCAATTTTAACTGTGGGATTGTTTGCCAGGACGCTTTCAATCTAAATGTTAACCAATAATAGAAGAGATTTCAAAATACAAAAGAAATCATGAAATATTCATAACTAAATGCAGTCTGCAACTATGGACATTGTTTGAAGCTGGAGAGCTACTAGGGTCTGGCGATATATCGATAAATTCGATATAGCTAAAAAATTCAGTATATCGTAAATATCGATATATCGTTTCCGGCATTGCAACCTCTTGGGCCTAGAGCATGGAATGCGCGCACACATCAGAAAGCGCGCACACCCCGAATGCGCGTGCACTGAACTACAAGACCCAGAATGCTCATCTCTATACCCAATGCACAGACCGAGCATCTCTATACCCAATGCACAGACCGAGGTGCAAGCCGCCATTTTGTATTCTTAGTCCTTGAATACAATATACAGGTATGCAAGGGGTGGGGGGAGAGAGATGGGGGGGGGGGGGGGGGAGAGAGACGGGGGTGGGTGGGGGAGACGGGGGGGTGGGAGAGACGGGGGGGAGAGAAAGGGGGGGATAGACGGGGGGATATGATAATATACAGAAAGATAGATAGATAGAGATGGGGGGGGGGGGGGGGGGGATGTGAGAGAGGAGACAAGGGGCCGTCGATATGGAAATTTTCCAATTTAGATATATCGATGGGCTCATATCGAGATATACCGAAATATCGATATTTTCGGGTTTTTCGTACAGTGCATGCGCGCGCATTCGGAGTGCGCGCACATTCCGGGTGCGCGCGCATTCGGGGCCTATCTCCTCAGGAGGTCAATATCTTTCTCTCTGTGTGTCTCTCACTCTCTCCATCTCTGTGTTTTTCTGTCTGTGTCTCTCTCACATCCCCCCCATCTTTATCTATCTGTATATTATCACATCCACCCCGTCTTTCTTACCCCCCCCCCCCAGCCGTCTCTCTCTCCCTCCCCACCCCCCCCCAGCCGTCTCTCTCCCCCTCCCCCCCCCCCCGCCGTCTCTCTCCCCCCTCACCCTCCCCTAGCCGTCTCCCCACCCACCCCCCCACCAGCCGTCTCTCTCTCCCCCCCACCGCCCCCCAGCCGTCACTCTCCCCCCCCGAACCCCCCACCAGCCGTCTCCCTCTCCCCCCACCCATCCCCCCAGCCGTCTCTGCCCCCCCCCCCCACCACCCCCCACCCTTCTCTCTTTCTCTCTCCCCTCACCCCTTGCATACCTGTATATTGTATTCGAGGACTATGAATACAATATGGCGGCTTTGCACCTCAGTCTGTGCATTGTGTATAGAGATGAGCATTCTGGGTCTTGTAGTTCAGTGTGCGCGCGTTCCGCTTTTCTACCTCGATATATCGATTTTTCGATGTATCAATATTTTTGAAATGCCTATATCGGCATATCGATATGAAAATTATATCGGGTTTTAACGATATATCGATATATCGCCGGACCTTAGAGACACAGATGGAAAAATACAGAGATGGAAAGAGTGAGTGTGAGAGACACAGAGAGAGAGAGAGATTTACCTCCTGAGGAGATAGGCCTCGAATGCGCGCGCACCTCGGGACGTGCGCGCATGCGCAGTACGAAAATCCCAAAAATATTGATATATATCGATATGAGCCCATCAATATATTGAAATCGGAAAATTTCCATATCGACGGACCCTAAGAGCTACAAGTGAAAAACAGCCAAGGTAAATAGGAATTGTATTCATAGTTTTTCTATAAAATTATATCAGATGAGTACATTGGAGCTCAACATTCGGAATACAGTATTTTATAACAGTATGTAAACTAGTGCATTAGCCTGACTCAGTTGACAAGACGTTCGCCTCCAAGTCAGATGGTTATTGGAGCTGACACTCCAATACTGTGTTGGGGGGATGGTACTGCTTAGTTGGAAATGCAGTATTTTGGATTAATCATTAAAATGAGGTTGTTCAGATGGATGTGAAAGATCCCATGGCACTATTCAAAAGGAGAAGAGTTTCTCCTAGTCTCAAAGGCAACAGTCTCCAAACTAAAAGTTGGCATTAATTTTATGGCTGTTTGTGGGATATTCCTGTGCTGCTGCGTTCTCACAATATTCACAGTCACTGTACTGTATACCCTGTGAAGTGCGTTGAAACAATGAAAGGCGCTATGTCTAATGCAAGGATTATTATTATAAAACATTTGATTTATTTGGATTCAAAATAGTATTTGGGTACATGCTTAGCATAAAGTTTTTTAGTAAAGGGTTAAAACAACTACAAATTATAAATCGATTAACAACAAAAAAATTACATTTATGGAACGCCTTTCATGTTAGGAGGACATCCAAGGCACTGAACAGTCAGGGGGTCGGAACCTGAGTATGGGACAGGGAGGAGGAGAGTAGGGAGAGGTGGGAGAGCGGCAGATGGCACGATCGAAAAGGAGAGTCTTGAGACTGGCCTTCAAGTAGGGAAGGGAAGAAACGAGGAGGTTGTGCATTCAGCCACCATGCCCCGAAACACGAACACTCTCCCCCAATCCCTCCAGCTTGCCTCCTTAGTCCTCTTTTAGAAGTTCCACCTGAAAACCTTTCTTATCGACCGTGCTTACGGTCAACCCTCTCCGCGCCCCCCCTCCCCCCCAAGCTCAGAGTCAGGCTCCGCCACTATCAAGCGTTCTGAGATGCTAGTATGTGTGGAGGGCGTTGTACAAGTGCAAGGTGTTGTTGTTCTATGAATAACTTATTGTGGGGGGAGTAAAGGGTTCTAGCGGTATTGGTAGGAGTTTGAAAAGTGAATTGGTCAATTATTGAGCCTCCAAATTCATACCACCTCCAAAATTTATAAAAGATCAAATGGAGAGGAGCAAGATAGGAGTTGAGGAACTCACCTAAAATACATTCATCCGTGAAACTGAAGCAGATGCTCTGGTATGACACAGAACAAAGGGGAATCCCCCAGCTGCACATTTGCTCATTTACATTAATGTTAACAGAATCAGTCCAGCAACATTACAAGCAGTTAATAATCCTATTGAGTATTTATTAAAATTAGGAAATTTCCTGTGGCGACCAAGGAAAAAAGAAAGCCTCCACAGTCCGATTACAAACTAAATTCTATTGGTGCCAATAATATAGAACAAGCGCCCTACAAGCATATCCTAAAGTCTGAGTTCAAGGTACAGTATATTACTTTGCTGACTGGCTACTTAGCAATACACTTCAATTGCAAGATCTAATCAGTAATCGAAACAGGCATATTTATAATAAATAATCCTTGCACTTGGTAAAGCCTTATCACCTCACTGAGACATCTTGAAACACTTCACTGGATTTACTGTAAAATTATTTGGATGCTCTTCAAAACGTTGATGTTTTACCACGTGTGCCAAACACTTGGCTGACTAAAGGCAGATCTCTTGAGCTTTTACTATCTCATTCCATCTTATAGTTAGTCTGTGTATAGATGAAATGCTTGAGTGAATTTTATTGTAATCTACCCGTGATACGCATGTCTCAGTTACTGTCTTTACAATTCAGGGCTCAACATTTGCTGAGAATGTAAAATACAAAACAAACTGTGATAACCCAATATAAAACTAATTAGGCTCAGTTTGCTGAATACTGCTCTATTCAGCAAAGATTAATGATCTATTGCTAAATGGTGTGGCAAGGCTGTAAACAAATTCTGCTATTTAGGTTTCCAAGATTATGCAGTACTAGATCAAACTTCATTCAATAAACTGCCATGTGATAGAGAATGGGTGCCAGTTAGTTGCAATCCTATAATCCAATCAAGTGCTCTGACAACACTTTAAACAGCTTAAGCAGTTGATAAATGTCAGTAGAAACTGATTTACTGCAAAATGAACACTATACTGAAAGCTCTTTACTTTATTAATGGTTTGTTTGGCCGTGTTAAGTGCAGGACAGGCAAAATGCCATGAGATAGAGGATATGATGAATGACATTGTGTAATTATGACAGCATATCTAGTTTTTAAATGCCTAATTTCTGGTGAATAGCTAAAGGCAATGAACACTATTTTCTTGGAAATCCAATGTAAAGCTACAGTATAAAATCAGGTTTCAAAAGGATTATGTTGTGATTTCTTTTTCCAAACATAATTTCAAACATATCATGTAATATAGCAAAGAACTAAAAGTGCAATACCAAACTTGTGTCACCACCTCATGCTTTGTAAAAAGACAACTGGTTATTTATTTAATGACATCTTAAGATAAATGTTTTCCAATTCACCACAATCCTAAAAAGCCACTGCATTCCCAATTCTCTAGTTTCTGTTGTGTTTTGAAATGACAACAGTAGTAGGAGCAATGGTAGTCTGAGAGACAATATTGAACATTTTTGTGACATCACGTCACAAAAATGATTCTATACAAACACATCTGCTCCCAAGTTACTGTTGAACAGTATTTGAAAGGCAAATAATGGAAATGCTGAGCACTAACAAGTGTGCACAGATTTTAAAAAATTTATGATATGAATACTCTTCAAGGAATGAAAGTTTCTCAGGTTCAGTCTAGGTAAAGTACAATCATTCATGAGTTTAAAGAGCTCTTTTATAAGCCCTGAAAATGATATCCACAACTCTTATTGGCAGGAACTCCTGTGAATCTTGTATGTTTAAAATGAAATATTAAAAAGTCTGTCTTCAATGGTAGAACAAAATTACCTGCCCTTTGCCCCATCTCCCTTAATACTCTGACCTAACAAATATCTAAAAACTAGGAATATATAGCTAAAAAATTGTGACTTCTATTAGATACATTTCAGACTAATTAAGATGATTAGTAAACTCCTACACAAATTAAGGTACCACTTAAGGAAGTGGTTAACATACCTCCATGAAGTGATACCAGGATATCTATTGTAGTGCCTGGCTCAAAGCTACTGTTGCTGGGTTTTACTCTATACTTTTCTGGAGCAGTTGTCCTGACCTGTTTAAATAGAAACGCAAGGGTTAGTGTATTAATTTTGAATGTGGAAATAATCCTAGCCAGTGCCTTTAAGAGAACAGAAGTTATTCTTCAGGGATTCATTTCAGAAATGTTAAATAGTATTGCTCAATGTCAACTTCATATTCCATCTAGATACTACACCTGGTTTATTATTTTCTGAGTGTATTGGTTTTACAAAAATACTAAATTTTTGTAGCATAAAAAGTCTCATAATTTGGGGCCTGATAGGGGAATAACCCAGCAATCATAAAGGGTTAATGTTTTACTGTACCAGGATAATTTATATTACACAAACCAATGTCTTGAAACAAGAGTTCTAAGATCCAACTTTAGAGCTATAAAATGTTAAGTGAGATTCAGAAAGCAAACTCAGAACAATCCCTTTCTGATGCACAGATGCTAAATTCTATAATGAGAGACAAATTGGGTGTGTATCCTGGAGGGACGAGATGAAAGGGGCCAAAGAAACGTCTTCATCCAAACGTCTCTTTTTGTGAGTGCATCAGAGTAGAGACAGAAAAAAGAGAAGAAACTGAAGAACTTACCTTAAAAGCAACAGGATTCTGAGTAACATTGGTAAGGACAATTGAACATTTTCGATCTCCACTATCTTTAGAGCCAAATTGAAGATCTTCAGCAGGACTGTTATGGGGAGAGAAGGAGTGGGGTTAGAAAGAGGAAATGAAAGTCTTTTGTTAACCATGTTTATAGTCCTATATTAACCAATTATAATTATATTAATTATAATTAGTTAACACACTTTTTTCATTACCAAATTAACAACTAGCATAAAACTATAGATAAGAAAGAAAGGGAAGCACTTATTACACACAGGGTCTTTGATATCAGAAAGCAAATTGTATTTCTTCTTGGGATTTTATTTTCCATTCAATCTGCTCGTCACAGCTTTTTTTTAAAAAAACTTTAAAGTACTATGTGGATGTACTTATACACAATCTAAACCAGTGGTTCTCAACCTTTTTTTTGCTGCAACCCAAATTAGCCTCCAACCAGTCCTCCATCACGAGAGGGCGATATCACGACTGAAGCTCAGCTCAGCCAAAACGTTATCTCCATCTATTTTGTGGACTCAGCGCAACTGGTAAGTACGCTCTTTATACATATTAGTCGGCAGTGTCGCATTTTTTTTTTTTTGCGTTAAAAGCTTTTTTGTTTAGCATTAAAAAAGCATTTTCAACATTAAAAAAAGGAAAAAAAAATTCAGATGAACCTTCGTAACCCTGATTTGGGTTGGGTCCCGAGGTTGGGAACCACTGATCTAAGCATATACTCCAAAGCAATATTGGAGATGTGTTACATGTTGGAGGTGCTGTCCATTGGATAAGATGTTAAAACAAGATTTCTCTTGGTATTGTGTCCACTCACTCCATGGTTGTTTGTGAAACATTGACATAGTCAATCCCCTTTACATTACCTCCTATGAAATGCATTGAAACATCTTAATGACATATGAAGGTACTTTATCAATGAAAGGATTATTATACGATTATAATCCCTCAGTTTTGTGGGAACAATATAAATATGCTCCTGGCCAAATACCTTATATGCAACAACGATCCTTTAAATAAGGGAAATGTTTTCTTCCCAGTTTTGGTTTTGAAATCCAACCGCTCATCATCTTGCTTGACAACTTCTTCAGTAAAAGTCACCTTTGCATAAACAAAAATGAATAATACCATAAAAATATGTACAATTTTACAATATTGCAAACATATAAAGAGCCTTATTCTAAAACTGGAATAATTATACACAAAAAAACATGTTTAGTGGAATAGTTTAAGTGACAATCTCTTGAAAAGAACACTGAACTGTAGTCTCAAATAGTTCTATTTGTACAGTAAAAGCCTATTTATCCGGCATCCTTGGGACCTGGCCAATGTCGGTTAAAGCACCTACTGGATATTCGGCCGAAAACGCAAAACAAAACATTTTTCAATGCATTTTACCAGATAAATTCCGGTTAATCGAATGTGGACCTTTTTTTGCGATGCTAGTTATACCGAAGTTACGGTTGATTGGGTGCTGGATAAACAGGCTTTTACTGTAATTGGGAATTCACAAATTCAGTAAAACCTAAGATATTATGTTGATGTTTTAAAACAACAACAACAAAATTGTTGTTGTTTTAAAACAAGACGCTGAATAATTAGTCCGGGACCTGAGCGGGGTGGGGTGGGGGGGCGGGGGGGTGGTCGGAGTAAGGGGAAGGAGAGTAGGAGAGGGAAGAGTTGGGAGGGGAGCTGAAGGCACAGTCGAAGAGGAGGGTCTTAATACTGGCCTTGAAGGAGGAAAGGGAGGAAGTGAGGCGAAGGGATTGCGGAATGGAATTCCATAGTGTGGGAGCAGAGAGGCTGAAAGCCCGGCCACCAATGGTAGGGCGTTTAGGGCGGAAGATGCGGAGCAGGCCAGAGCCTGCTGAACGGAGGGGACGGGCGGGCTGATAGGATGAACAACAGGTAAGAGAGATAGGCGGGGGCAAGACAGTGAATGGCGTTGAATGTGAGGACAAGGATCTTGAATTCGATCCTCTGGGGGACGGGGAGCCAGGCGAGGGTGGGAGTTATGTGGTCGTTGAGCCTAGTGCGGGAGAGTGCAGCTCGTGTACTGCAGTTCTGAATAATCTGCAGCTTGTGAAAGGAGGTGCTAGGAAGGCCAACGAGGAGAGAGTTACCATAATCCATCTTAGATGTAATGAGTGCGTGGATGAGTGTTTTGGCAGCATGGGGGATGAGGTAGTGGCGGAGTCTGGTGATGTTACAGAGGTGGTGGAGGGCTGTACCGATCATGGCGCGGATATAAGGGAGGAAGGATATTTCGGGGTCAAATAAGACGCCCAGATTCCTGACTGGCTTTGAGAGGTGGAGAGAGCAGCCTTGAATGCTGATGTTGTCAACGCCTGAGGTGCGGAGGTGCTGACACGAGCCAATCAGGAGGGCTTCCATCTTGTTAACAGTAAGCTGGAGAAAATTGTCCTTCGTCCAGGACTCAATATCGGATAGATACGCAGTCAGGACACCAGTAGTCCTGGAGTTGAGGGTGGAAGCGGAAAGGTAGAGTTGGGTATCATCCGCATACATGTGGAAATTTACCCCATGTCTGAGGATGATGTCACCCAGAGAGAGCATGTAGAGGGTGAAGAGCAGGGTACCAAGGACAGAGCCCTGGGGAACGCCGCATGTGAGTGCGAGGGCTGGAGGAAAAGCCGTTGGAGGAGACGAAGTGAAGGCGGTGTGAGAGGTATGACCGGAACCAATCAAGAACAGAGCCTTGAAGTTTGAGGAGGGAGTAGAGGCGGTGGAGGAGGATTGCTTGGTCTATGGTGTCAAAGGTAGCGGACAGTTCACAAGTCTAGTGAATGGGCTAAAAATGTCACAGAAGTATAACATTAACCCATTACCATTTTGTGCTAAGTGATAAGAGCACTGGTGTTGCTATGGTATTGCTCATGGATGTCAGCAACCCTTCATATCAATAGAAGTTAACAGAAATAAACTAGTGATAGTGAAAAAACACTGGAAACTTGATTGTTCACGTTGGCGATCTAAAATACAATATCTGTAACAGGAGTTTCAATGAACGATCCCTGCCTGTAACTACTCAGTGAGAAATCTACTCTGATACAATCTACTTTTGATAGCAGTTCCATGAGACATCAATTCCAGTTACTCGTAGGCATTAATATTTGTTATCAGGAGTGGCTACCATCACATATTATAAAAACAGGTAACTCAAAATGCAAGCAAATAAAATTCTAGAATAAGTGGAAACACTGCGGCTGCAACATATCAGTGCTCAATAGAGGAATGCTGGTCCAATGTTACCCTGATGCTAAAATCCTAAAGATTGCGGATTAAGATGTGGACCATAACTACCCCTGCTCAGATGATAGTCTCATGTCAAGCTGCAGTCATAGTTTGTAGAAATCAGAAAATATGATCTATGCCCAAGATCAGTTCTGGTGGGTTGTGACAAGCCTAGTGTATGTATGCGCAAGATCTTATACTTACAAATCCAAATATGAATCCATGCGTAATAGAACTTAACTGACACTTGTTTATTATGCCTATTTTGCAGAGATCATGTGTAAAAGGCATATGCAGTCTAACCATTCCTAATCACAATACAGAAGATTGTTCAGGATCATCTTCCAATTCATACAGCTCAAAACGTTATGCTTGTTCAAGCTTGCTTCTACAGAATCAATTTGTTGGTTTGAATAGGGTGGACAATTTAAAGAAGTAAGGCATTCAGTGAAAGCGCACAAGAGATTCATTCACACTCTAATTTGAGGCAAGAACCAGCAGTTACGGAAGAGATAAACAAAATTCTGAGGAAAATACTATTTATGACCTGATTGAGATTGGCTGTAATTTCTTAGGCTATACAAGATTTCCTGACCATTTGAAAACAACAAAATTATACTTGTATAGCGAAAAGTGATGAGTTCATCAAATGATTCAGTTTCTATAAAAAATCCTGTAATCAACAGAAAATTTTAAATAAATTATAGATAGAAATCAGAAAATATAAGAATATATCTCGTCACTGAATCCACACTATCTTGAGGAAAACATACCTTTTTGGGCTTCTGCAAGTGTTCATTGTGGTTGGGATCTGAAGTTTCTTTGTTGGTCCCATCCACACTATCTTTTTCATCAATTTCATCTTCACTTACAATTGGACCATTTTCACATATAGGCGTTTGAAAATCATCATCTGGCAATGGTGGGTAGCTATATTTAAAAGGATCCTTAAAAGAAAGTACCCACATTAAAAATAGGTATATCCTGGTTTACACAAAACTTGCAAAACAAATTAAGCTCAGTCATTTTCAGCAACTAATTTGTTTCCTTGTTCATTCTACAGTAGAAGCCCGTTTATCCGGCACCCTCGGGACCTGGCCATTGCCAGTTAAAGCGCCTGCCGGATAGTCGGTAGAAAACCCAACACAATTAAAAA
Organism: Hydrolagus colliei; assembly: GCA_035084275.1. Taxonomy (NCBI): domain Eukaryota; kingdom Metazoa; phylum Chordata; class Chondrichthyes; order Chimaeriformes; family Chimaeridae; genus Hydrolagus; species Hydrolagus colliei. Next base: position 68,307,682 of record CM068745.1, read on the forward strand.
AAAAAAAACATCGCATATTAATAGACTAATTAATGATTTATATAATATATAATAATTATAATCATTTTACACACAGCGACCAGGCAGTTCAGAGAGATCTTTAAACTAGTGCAAAAGTTACACATTTGAATGACACTGTTTTCATTGTGGGCAGAAGAGAGGGAAGCAAACGTGTTATTGAGAAAACAGAGAGTGAGCGACGGCCGCTCAGTTCAGTTAACTTTCTTTCCAAAAAACCTTGCGATATCTGTGTGCACTAATTTGAAACACTGCACTCTGTAAAACAAGCATTGCAGGGATGAGTCTTTTTTTATTAAAATAAAAGCCAATGAATCGATCTGCAAGCTTTGCTCGGGGTGGGTGTGTGTTTTGCTGTTTTGTGGCTAACTTAAATGTAAATTAATCAACTCACCCTCTGCCTCTCTCAAAGAGTACACTCTGGAGAGTGCATTGCTTTACAGCACCTGCAGCATTCTGAGCTAGCACCACCATCAGGCACCTAGTAGCAGCATTCCAAAATACTGACGCAACACAAAACACCAAAAAATGCATTTTTCTGGATAAATTCCGGTTTATTGAAGGTGGACCTTTTTTTGCGGTGCCGGTTATACGGAAGTTACAGTTGATTGGATCACAGATAAATGGGCTTCTACTGTATTTCTTTGTTTAGTTAACTCAAAGGTAGAATAAATCGCTCTTCATTGTCCATCAGTACAGACAGTAGTTGTTTCAGCTATACCAACACTCAAAAATAGATTGTTGAATTAAAAATGAATGGCTTAGTGGTTAGAGCACTTGTCTTGCAAGCTGGGGAGACCAGGCTGGGGAGACCTGTGTTCGAATCCAGGCAGGTCAGGGTGAAACCTTGAGCAAGTTTCCTTGTTCCATACGCCTAATAATAATCCATCCAAAAAAACCACAATAATAAAATTGGTCATTTCAATCCACGACTGATGGTGGGACACTGCTGTGCGCAATTGGCTGCCGCGATTCGCCCACAAATATACAGTCAATTCACTTTACAGTATATTCTGTGAAGCGCTTTGGGATGTTGATAAGATGTGAAAAGCGCTATATCAAATGCAATAATTATTATTATTAATAGATACAAGTTACATTTCCTTGGTAATTGTGAAGGAAGCAACATTCCCCACACCACCACCCATGGAAATCATACTTGATTGCACCGTTTTCTCATGCCAGTAATGTTATCAAAAAATTTCCCCCAAATAATTCAGGAACTATCAAGAATATCATGTGTGCCAGTAATAACCACTGAGGTTATAGTTAGCAAGCCTCTGACACATGATGCAAAACACAAACTTGCCTGACTGAGCATTTTAATGCTCTATGGGGTAGAAAGTTCCCTAGGGGCTAGATTTACTATTTGTGCAGCATTTCAAATTGTGCATAATTTACAAAAATGTTATTCTCAATTTTGATGTCAGTTATCTCCAACTTCTCTTAAAAATTAGGCCCGACTTCAACAATGTCAAATTCTGGACTTTTTAAAATGCTAAGACAATCAAGTAAATCTTTTCCCAGGTGGAATTTATTTTTATTTCATATTTACTCTAAGCGTTTTCAATAGTTTTCTAAACTAAAATTTTTAAATTTAGAAACACAGACAAATCACAGTTGCCCTACTTTACAGTATATCATGTGAAGCGCTTTGACATAAGAGGCACTGCAACAAATGCAAAGATTATTGCATTATTATAATAGATTGGCAACTACTGAACAGACTTTATGAAGATAAATCTTGTTAAAGTGATGAAAATAGCATAATGATGCATTGGGATGTCACATAGAACAAGACTGCATTCCTAGCATTCATTCAAAAAAGGTCCCCAATATATTCACTAATACAGTCTTTATATTGTTTATTTATAATGCTGGAAACAAAGCAATCCAGGACATCTTTTTATGCAGAACTGCACCACATAAAATCGAATACCTTTACTTATCATCTCCTAAATTACAATAAAAAGCACCAACAGCCTTGAGGTTATGAGTTATTCTACTTTCTGGATTTTAGGTTCGAGATAAAATAAGGTAAATCCATCACAACAATTCTGGATAAATTGATTATATGACCTGGATTATTTCTTTTAAAACCTTATAAACTTTGTGTGTGGTCATCAAGAATGAGAAATACAGATGGTCAGCAATGGGAAATGCACACTTCTGTTTTTCTCACCCAGTTTAAGCATCACACACTAGCAGGTCAAGTGTCAATGCGGCTCCCTGCAGTCAGTCTATATTCTATAAATTCAATCTCAGATGAGACAAGCACATTATTGTCCCACTCTCATGGTTTCTTTGATTGAGGCTACCAGCCTAGTGTTTAATAGAGGGAGAAAAGTATAATATATACTACATTTTTACAGCAATTCGACCCAAATTGCATTATGAGTCTGAATGGAGATAGCACAATTTAGAAGCAATTTGTGAGGATGCCCTAAGGCGCTGGACAGTCAACGATTTGGACCCGAGCTGAGGGTTGTGATCAGGAGGGGTGGAGAGCATGGCTGAAGATGCAGTTGAAGGGAGGAAGCAAGGTGAGGGGTCTATGGAATGGAGTTCCAAAGAATGACAGGAGGAAGCCCGAAGGTCCAACCACTGCTAATGGAACAGGCTGGGAGGAGGACATGGAGCAGGCTGGAGCACTTAAGGTTGATATGGTGTTAGCAGATCAGAGGTAGGAAGCAGCAAGGCAGTGTATGGCTTTGAAGATGAAGATTTTGAACTCTATCCTCTGGGTGATGGGGAACTATTGGATAAGCACATGACTGTCAACCAGAACTGAAACCTTATCTGTAAGGATCTGTTCCAACTCTTGCAATGCAAAAGAAGAAAAAAAAGATGTTAGCATTTTAATCCATTGACATCAGCCATATGGAACTCTGGAGCCAGATAATGTGATCTTTTCAGAATTTAGCTCATGGCTTCAGATGAAAGTAAGGAAAGCTAGGCAGATTATTTCAACAAAGAAAGTTTCCTAACAAATGACACAGTAACTTGACTGATAAATGAATACATCACTTCTGCTTCAGGAGGTAGATAAATCAATACTTATTGGACCCTATTTTAATTCTAGCAAACATATACTGTACTACCTCCCCACACTATTTATGCAATATTTACTCAATGCAGTTACTCAAAGATGTAAGTGACAGCTTTAGGTCCCAAGTGTAGCCAGAGTGAACCTGAAGTTCACATTAAAAACAGTTTCAGGAAAACCACCAAATTAACTTCAGTTGCTAATATGACATTGCTGCTTTAATAAGTAATACATATTCACTACATTTAGTGAATGTACACTACACTTTCAAAACCTGCCTGAAGACCTTCCCTTTTGATCTTGCTTAGTCACCTCAGTCTATTCCTTGGCTTGAGGTCAGACTGTACCACTGTCAAGCACCCCGGGAAGCTACGCCATGTGAAGGATACTATATAACACAATACACCAAAATTATATTTGTATAGCGCCTTTCAGGTCAGTAAGACATCCCAAGGCAATATAAATGGAAGTTGTTGTTGTATTTACAATTTATAACTGCTTGTAAGACTCAACACCCAGCTAGCTCATCACTACTCAAGCTGCAGACCATGTAGAACACTGCAGCTCATGTCTTTGCCAGAACCGGGCTCCTTGAGCCTATCACCAGCAGATCAAATTTGAATTCCTCCATGGATTCACCCCATCTTATCTCTGATCACTCAACAAACACTGATTGATTTGCCCCATCAGTGGGCAAGCTTTCACTCTCTAAAACGCCATCACAGAATCCCGCGTCTTCACTTCTGTCTCCCAACATTTAAAGCTTGTCTAATCTTTTAAATATGCTATGATTTACCTCCCCTTCCCCCCACCACTGCCTCAGTTCTGTAAAGAATGGCATGTCCAACAATGCAGTACACCTCTGGATGGTTCTGAAGCATAAAGACAACATGCCCCACAATTTATCACAAAATAAATACTTTACATTGTACATTTCTCAGGGTAATTTGTAGGCCTACAATTTGACTGCTTAGTCATCAGATCCATCTGTTCTGAGATATTTCCTTTAAAATGGTTGGATTGCATGATTTCCAATGTTTTCTAATATCAAAGGTTACCTCGTAATTCATCCACTGGTACACAGAGAGCAGTTTAAGAAGTCCAACTGTGAACCAAATGTATTCCCAGCATCACTTTAGTAATTTCATTTTTTTCTGCAGATATTGTTCAGGCATGTGCATAGAAGTGCTGAGTTCTACTCTCCACTCTAGTCCCCAACCAACATTCAGGAGTAAGTGTAGTAATCAGCGGTTTGAGTGCATTTAAAGTAAATTTTCTGGAGTTTAAGTCCGCTGTTGATGGAGGCTTTTAAATAAAATAGGTAGGCGTCTTCAGCACTTTTTGGATCCTGCACAATTTTAGTTACAGAATGTACAAAAGCTTCAGCATTCCCCCATACCTTCCCTTGGTTTAGAGAAGAGAAACAACTTTTCCTCGATAAGAAAAAATCTTTTTACGGCTGAACATCAGCAAAAGCTCCTGATTGGCTTGTGCCAGCACCTCCGTACCTCAGGCACTGGTAGCATCAGCATTCACGGATGTACATTCCACCGAACCAAGCCAGTCAGCAACCTGGGAGTCTTGTTTGACCCTGTACTGTCCTGTCTCCCCCATATCCGTGGCATGATCAACGCCACCTTCTACCACCTTGGTAACATCGTCCGTCTTCGCCAATGCCAAAGGGATGCTGATACCCTTACATACGCGTTTGTCACCTCAAGGTTCGATTACTGCAACTCCCTCCTTGTTGGCCGCCCCAATTCTTCCCTCTACAAGCTGCAGATCATTCCATTAGGCTCTGCAACTCCATGAACCCCACCCTCGCCTATATCCACTGGCTCCCTATTCCTCAGAGGATCGAACTTAAGATCTTCGTGCTCACTTTCAAGGCCCTCTAAAGCCTTTCCCCCTTCTACCTCTCAGACCTGCTGACCCCCTAACAATCTGTCTGCTTCCTCCATTCAGCAGGCTCTGGCCTGCTCCATGTCTCCCGCCCAACCTTTGGTAGCCAGGCTTCAGCCTCTCTGCCCTTATGCTTTGGACTACATCTCACAATCCCTTCACCTTGCTTACTCCCTTGCCTCCATTAAGACCGATCTCAAGACCCTCCTCTTTGACCGTGACTTTAGCCTCTGTCCTACCTCTCTGCCCTCCCTCATCCCAATTCTGTACCCACCAAACCCCATGCTTGGGTCCTGACCCCTGACTGTTCAGCGTCTTGGGATGTCCTCTCAATGTGAAAGGTGCTCTACAAATGTAATTCTGTTGTTGTTTAGAAAGAATGTTGTATGCTGGTGATGCTTCTAAAGACTACTTGATTTGAACAACTGAGTTAAACCAAAGGACAGAGATTTCAACTGTGAAATGAATCTATATTCAGAGGCTGGATATGCTTATCCTTTTCTCCAGGTAGTGAAGGCAATAGAAACTTATAAACCTTGACCGAAAGATTTATCATTTAAAATCTACCACTCTGAATTATTAGCAGTAAGTAGTCCTTGTGAATGAGTGTCTTCTGGTTTCCAAACAATGATGTTTGAAAGAAAAGCACTAAAATATTAGGGGCCTGGTTAAGTGTTTATATATTTTATATATATATATATATATATATATCCATCTGTGAAACTACTTTTTAGGTACTGTACTTTATCTACTTTATCATGGTGTCATAGACAGATCTCTTCCCCCTATATCACCAACACCTATAGAGAGAATAACTTACAAATCCTCCCATGTGTGGCGGCAGGTACTCGATACTGATGTATTCTTGCACATCAGTTTTGTTGGCAAACCTCAACAAGCTCACTGCTTCTGGTCCCAACCATGTTTTCACAATTTTCCAGGCAGCTACAATGAAAAATATTTTTTTATTGAAGTAAAATCATTCCTTGCTACTTCTTGAATAAGTCAAAAGTGGTAGTGAATGTTCTTACCAGTCATTATCCATGGCATTTCATATATGATCATTTTGGCTACAAAAAGAAAGTAGAATTAATAACAACAACAAAACCAACAAATTCCATTTATGTAGCATCTCTCAAGTCAGGAAGACATCCCAAGGTGCAAAATATTCAGGGATTTGGATCCGAGCTGGGGATTGAGATCAGGAGTGAGAAGGCAGGTTGATATTGAGTTAGCAGGTTACAGAGATAGGGAGGTGCAAGGCTGTGGAGGGCTTTCAAGGCGTGGACGATGATTTTGAACTCGATCCCCTGATGGATCGGGAACCAGTGAAGCTGGGTGTGGATGGTGATAATAGGGTAACTGGCCCTCATATGGTTCTCAGAAGGTTTATTGGATCTTTGGAAGCTTTTCTAAAAAAATAGATTCCAGCAGAGAATTGTAAAGATCTATTCTATGCCCTTAAGTATTCTAATCAATAAGCTCAATATACATTGTAACTAATTAGTGCACTAAACCCTTAACATCTTCTGATTTGTCAAAACCTAACTGCCTAAAGCAGCTTCATTAGAAAACTTTTGCATCTCATTCATATTGAAATCTGCAATTCTCCGCAGGTGACAAAGACAGCTGAATAATTCAGGGGCTGCACAAACAAAATGTGTCACGTGTAAAGCCCTCACGCCTCTGCACATATTGCATCAAAAGGTAAAATAAATTTCCTTCAAACAGGATTGCAACATTGTACGTACCATTCCAAATATATTTCCTACCAACAATTGTAAATATATAGACCTATTTCAAAATTGAAAAATTCTATCTCAGAGATGCATCAGAAAGGAACAAAGGCTTTAGTGTTGTAACCACACAGATAGTCTGCTTGTTTACAGGTGAATGTTAAAGATCCAATGACATTATCTGGAGGGATGGGCGTGTCCTAGTCAACGGTGCTCCTGATGAAACACTTTTTCTTTACATAATTTCATGAAAGTTTGTGGGATCTTTGCAAGCTTTTCTTAAAAGTATAGTAAACCTCATAAGTTGTATCAGTTGGGACCACACGTTTAATATGGCTCATGCAAAGTATGCATGAGCCATATTTTTGATGTCAAACTTCCATAGAATATAAACTCTTGAATGGGACTTGGGCCACTATATAATTTATACACATCAATTTGTGCACATTTTACCATAGATTCCAGCAGGAAAAAAAGAATAAATAATAATAATCCTTGTATTTGATATAATACTGTTCACATCTTCTGGACGACTCAAAGTGCGCCACGGAATATACTATAAAGAGAATTGATTGTATATATGAAATGCGGCAGCCAATTGCGCACAGCAGTGTCCCACAAACATTCGGGGATTGAAATGACCAGTTTTTTTAAATATAAGGATTATTAACAGGCATGTGGAGTAAGAAACCTTGCCCCAAATTTCGCCGTGCCCAGAATCAAACCCAGGTCTCTTGCTTGTAAAGTGAATGGTCTAACCACTGAAATGCAGGACTCAGTGAATTGAATACTAATTGAATATAGTATGGTCATGGATATTGCAACAAATGCCATACTAGAGTACTAAATACCAGCTGATTGTTATCTTACAGCCTATTTTGATTAATGCTTAAATAGACTAATCATAAATCATAAAGCCCAGATTACCAGTGAGATCATACAACAGTAAAGAGGTGATCAATGCTGTACTTACAAAGGTACTTGGGATAATAGATCTTGAAACAACTGATGATGAAACGTACAAAGTCCATATCCTAGAATTAAAAAGAAACTTAAATGTCAAAACTTTCAAACAATGTCTCTAAATTAATAGTCCCATTTCCTGAACTACATTTTAAATTACAACAGAAAGCCCCAAATCCAGTGTTTGGGACCTAACAGTTCCATTGTGGATATGCGTGATGATAATAATTGCAACCCTGATATCACTGCACAACAATTCCCCACACCTCCACCACCTACATCAGTTCTGCATTGCTATGTAGATGATCTGCAAGTGATCACACGGCATTCCACTGTAGAATGCAAAGATTCTGTCTTTCTTCATCAAAACCCACTTAACCTAAATTGTAAGCAAATTGATGTAACTTAATAAAAACTGAGTCATTTCGACACAGTCCTTTACAACATTCGACAACTTTTCATAACTTGAAAGCCCCTTTCATGTATCCAAGGTTAAATAGCTGTACTGGAGTGACTCATGTATCGCACTGCTTGACTCCACATTCCTCAGTGGCAAACTATTATAATAGACCAGTCTTTGGTGTAGAGCAGTATGATCAGTATAATCTATTATCTTCACAGTCAACCTACCAACAGTCAGGTGCACCAAACTTATTTTAGTGTCGCTATTAAGTCCAAGTTAATGCTAATATTTCAAAGCAATATTTTGGGAAGAAACATTGAATAAAATTACACTGCATATGTATTCAGGGTGACATTTCTTTCTGGTTCTAGAAAATGGGAAGTAATGTAAGAGATGAGGAATAAGTCAACAATCACCATAACATAAATAGCTTAGGTATAAAAAGGAGGGTAAAGGCAAGTTCATTGGTAACAAAAAGCATACTTCAATGAGATAAAAAGAACCAACCCCGGATAACTTGGACAAAAACGTTGGCAAATAATGTTTGTCTACAAAATACACAATCACTCCATGTTACAATACATTCTGTGAAGCATTTTGAACAGTCTTTGTTCCGAGATGCTGCCCGAAGTGAAGGGCGCTATATAACAACAAAATTACACTTGTATTGCACCTTTCACATCAGAAGGACGTCACAAGGTACTGAATATAAGTGCAAGTTGTTGCTGTTCTCCAGACACAAAAAGCACTATACCAAATTAATGACTTTTTAAAAAAAAATTGTAAAACATTGGATAACAACAGTGGGAAATGTTTCTCTGTGCATGTGAACTGATTCACCATATGGGATAGCCTGATTCTTCCCAATCATGGGCAGGCACTTCCAAATTAAAGTTGGCCATCAACTCTTACAGATCTATATTTGTCATTTCTACTTTTCTGAACCAATATTCAGTTTAAAATCTGATATTTAGATCATTCTACACAGCTTTTTTAAAGCAAGTTTGTAATCAATACATTACACATACAGTATATATTACATTTCTTACTATATTGCTTAATCCAGTCTCAGTCAGGTCAAACACAGCAGTCAGTGGCTTTCCTGGTTCTCTTTTGGCATAACGTTCTAACCAGAAAGCTACATACTTCTTCTTATCCAAAACTGTCTTTGCATCCTTGATGTGTAGTTTTACTCTAAACCAAACTGTGGAAGAGAACACATAATAACATTCTGTCAAGTCCAACCAAGCAAATCAGGCACAAAACAGTGCATTATTAATGTAACATTCCATGCGTCCATGATTCTTCCCTTGGAGCTTCCATTAACTGTGCAAGCCAAGGCCTTAATGGGTAGAGTAGTCCTATCTGAACATGCATCAGGAAAGCTTGCCAGGTAGCATTATCAATGGCAACCTATGTGGTTTCAACTGGTTAAAATTTAGCATTGCTCCAATATAAACTTTGGGGTCCCAAAGCTTTGGCTCTTTTCTGCCTGTGCCCTGTACTCTCGAAATTAGGTAAGCAGGTACATCCCTCCAGAGAGAAAGTGTTTGGAATGGAATGCGTACTCTCTCCCTGCTTACTTAAATATAGACTAAGAAACTTGCAGATTCAACCAATCTCAGTCTTCACCACACAAACACTCCTAGGTTAGTGTTGTCGCCTAGGGTAAAAAGGAAAAACAGCCAAGATTCTTACAACCATTAACCGTCTAGTAACCTTGTAAGTATGACTATCACTGAAAATCTGTTATTCTCCCATCGTAAGAGATTGAAGACAACAGATAGTAACATTGAATTTCAGCTAAGTGCAGTCCTCCTGCGGTCAAAGAACAAAGTTCAATCAAGATCCAACATACCAAGTGCTGTGTGAGGCATAAATTACTCTAAAATCACTACATTCTAGCAATGTTACGATTAATCAAGAAATATGCTCAGATGAAACTTGAATGCCATTTTCCCTCCACAATCACAAAAATCAGAACAGTTCAAAAAAGTCACATTTTTCTTCTGCACAAGTACAGTAAAAGCCTGTTTATCCATGACCTGATCAATCGTAACTTCCGTATAACCATCACCTAAAAAAAGGTCCCCATTCAAATAACCGGATCTTATCTGGCACAATCGCGGTGGTGCATTTAATGAATCGATTGTCGCACGAGAGTACAGTATGATTACTTCTGAATGCTACCAGTAGTGGCACTGTCGGTTTTTCATCTTACAGGCGTACTGTCGATTTTTCCTCTCACTCTCTCCTTTTTCTTTCTCCTTCTGTTTCATTCTTCTCTATCTCTCCCTTTCTCTTTCTAACTCTTCGCCTTCCTTCCTTCCTTCCTTTTTCTCTCTCTCTCTCTGATGGATACTACATATTGCCTGTGTAGCCTGACTGTATTGTAGGTTTATGCACTGTTTTGGTCTATTATTAATATGGTATGTTTAAAAAAAGCTAATTTTTTTTGTGTTGGGTTTTCGGCAACTTGCCGCTCAAATATCCGGCATGCCATTTAACCGGCATTGGCCAGGTCCCAAGGGTGCCGGATAAACGGTCTTTTACTTTACTACCTTTTAAATAATATTCAAATTTATCTATACATTTTGCTTTTCTGGGTTCAACTCACACATTTTGTTGCCTTCTTTATCATATCCATGAAGGTAAACAGCTCCAGTTTCAAAAGCCCATCCGGGAAGGTTGGATTCACTTAGATCTGCAAAGTGAATAAAGTGCATTCAAGATTTTCATAGGTTTAACTGATTTATTGTGCTTAGTTAATTCTCTAATATTAGTAAAAAAAAGTACAATGTCTAATTTAGATATTGAAAGTTCATCAAAATACACTTCTTTGAAATAAAGCTCCTTAAAAAACACAGAATTAATGCAGAATTGTCCACCAAGAATCAGCTTCAAGTGTAAAGGACCCACAACTCGCAGGCACCAAACTAGATTCAAAGGTTTTTGAAAAACTTATATAAAAATGAATTACCCAATTTTAATAAGGTGGCCATTAAAACAGCTAAAGACTGGTCATAAGTTTCTTAACTCAACTGAGGATTCAGTTGAATTCTTAAACGTTTCAAACCAGAAAATATGGTTGCCATCAATCACTTACAACCAGCCACTGTATCTTCTTCAGGCTCACACAACACACTATTGGCAAGTGGAAAAGAGGAGTTATTTCTACTATGTAAATAAGCTCTTCAAATTCTTGCAATTCCTGGAATGAGGATGTATTTTCCAATTTAAAGAACAAAATCTATTTCCTTAATTTTTTAGAGAGGAACTTTTAATATTTTTTATTCTTCAAGGCCCGCCTTTATGATACTCCCCTTCAATCGGGCCTTCAATCCTTCCTACCCTTGCCAGCCCTCCTGATCCCAACCCCCAAGGGAGAGTTCAAATCCTTGACTGTTCAGTGCCTTGGGCGATCTTTCCGATGTGAAAGGCAGGATACAAATGTAATTTGTTGTTGTTGTAATGTTAGTATCAAGTAACTGGAATGAAAGTGGTTTCCGTGGCTTATCAAACTATGAAACAATTTCAGTTTGTGTACACGCTATTCCAAGGACTGGAATCCATTCCTTATCATCAAATATTTACCATAGCAGTTACTCATAATCACCAAGGACACAAAACAAAACATCAGATTTATTTTAACTTTGAATACCGTAAATACCCGCGTATAAGGGGCACTTTTTTCACGTCGGAAGATCTCGAAAGTTGGGGGTGCGCCCTATACGCAGGTACAATAAATTTTGAGTATCGGAAATACAGTAAACAGGAGGGGCGGCCGGCGCGCTGTCAGCCGGGGTTTGGTCAGTGTCCGGCGGGGGTTGGGGGGAGCGGGTGACGGGGCTTCGGCCTCGGCCGCCCAGGCAGCGGCAGCGGACTTCAGTGCGTGCCTGCTGCCTGCCTTCTGCCTAACCCAGTCTGCCTGCCTCCCTCCCTCTCCTGCCTGCCTCCCTCCCTCTCCTGCCTCCCTCCCTCCCTCTCTCTCTATCTCCCTCCCTCCCTGCCTGCCAGCCTCCCTCTCTCTCTCCCTCCCTCCCTGCCTCTCTCTCTCTCTCTCTCCCTCCCTCCCTCCCTGCCTGCTTCCCTCCCTCCCTGCCTGCCTGCCTGCCTCTCTCCCTCTCTCTCACCCTCCCTGGCTGCCTGCCTCTCTCCTTCTCTCTCTCCCACCCTCCCTGGCTGCCTGCCTGCCTCTCTCTCTCCCACCCTCCCTGGCTGCCTGCCTGCCTCTCTCCCTCTCTCTCTCCCACCCTCCCTGCCTGCCTGCTTCTCTCCCTCTCTTTCTCCCACCCTCCCTGCCTGCTTCTCTCCCTCTCTTTCTCCCACCCTACCTGGCTGCCTGCCTGCCTGCCTCTCTCCCTCCCTCTCCCTCCCTGCCTGCCTCCCTCTCTCCCTCCCTGCCTCCCTTCCTGCCTGCCTCCCTCTCTCCCTACCTACCTGTCTCTCCTGTCTCCCTCCCTTTTGCCAGCATTTTAATCGAAAATGCTTCCGTTTTTTTTCACCAAGAAAAGGTCAAAAGTGGGGGGGGCGCCTTATACGCGAGTGCGCCTTATACGCGGGTATTTACGGTAAAACCAAAGGAGCTCCTGTGGCTTAGTGATTAGAGCACTTGTCTTGCAAGCTGGGGAGACCAAGCTGGGGAGACCTGTGTTCGAATCCAGGCAGGTCAGGGCAAAACCTTGGGCAAGTTTCCTTACTCCACACGCCTAATAATAATCCGTCCAAAAAACAACAATAATAAAATTGGTCATTTCAATCCACGACTTTTTGTGGGACACTGCTGTGTGCAATTGGCTGCCGCGATTCACCCATAAATATACAGTCAATTCACTTTACAGTATATTCCGTGAAGCGCTTTGGGACGTCGATAAGATGTGAAAAGCGCTATATCAAATGCAAGGATTATTATTACTATTATTAAAATGTATGCGTCATCCATGTAAATTGGTCTATTTAATCACCCCAAGACTAAGACATACCAGAACTATGGTATTCTGTTGATTCTATTTGAAATTTAGGTTATAAAGTTAGATTACATTTGAATTTTAAATTCAGAAATATTTTCTAATAAATAACAAAGAATGGACTTTTGACCAAATAGCCCCATTTACAGTATTGTACATTTATCATTGTTATCACACTACATATCCCTGTTCCTTCTTACCAGTAGAAAGATATAAAGACATCCCAGATGGATTTATGTTGAGTGAAAACTTACCATGGACACCAAATTCCTTTCTCCATTGAAAACTTTCATCAATCATCTTCAAAGCTTCATCTACATTGAAATGTCTCCACTGCAAGTAGCCCTCAACCCAGGTGTCTTCTTGCTTCAGTCTTTCAACATCTCGGGCGTCATATTTATCTGCCTTGTCTAAAAAATGGAAGCAAATCAACAGTATTGATTATTTTAATTGATTATGTAATATAATAAGAATAATCCTTGCATTTGATATAGCACTTTTCATGTCTTCTAGATGTCTCAAAGTGCTTCACAGAATGTAAAGTGAATTGACTGTATATTTGGGGGTGAAACATGGGAGCCAATTGCGCACAGCAGTGTCCCACAAACAGTCATGGAATTGAAATGAACAATTTTACTATTATTGGTTTTTTGGGGGGAGGATTATTATCAGGCGTGTGGAATAAGGGAACTTGCCCAAGGTTTCACCCTGACGTGCCTGGATTCGAAACACAGGTCTCACGCTTGCAAGGCAAATGCTCTAACCACTGAACAACAGGACCACTGAGCTATAGATCTCTTTAACCTAATCAAACTAGACTCAGCTGACTACAATATCTGGCAAGTACATATAGCTGACCACAAAATCTTGACATTCATTGAAAAATCAATAATGCTTGAAGTCTTTCAAGTCAAGAAGATCGATCAATCAATCAATCAATCAACCAATCAAAACTTACATTTATAAAGCGCCTTTCATGTCGAGAGGACATCCCAAGGCGCTGTACAGTCAGGTAGGGACAAGAGCATGGTGGGAGGGGTCGGGGAAGGATGAAGGAGAGTAGGAGAATTGTCTGTATATGTGTGGGCGAAAGATGTCTCAAGACAATTAACTATGTTTCCATCCAACATTTGTTTATTTATTGATTCATATTTATGTAAATTGGGTTCAAAAGATGTTTACAGGATACACTTATCATTTCTGAATGGTCATCTACAGCAAAACTTATTTGGTGATTGAATACAGGGTGTTGGCTGTTTTTAAAACAAAATTCTTGCTCAGTTTAAAAATATTAAAAAAAACTAATGGTACTTCTAAAATATTTGGGGCACAAATGCAGTCATGGTTATTTTGTATTTAAACACAGAACTATCTATTGAATGCTATCGAATTCATACGTTTAAATTATCTATGCCAAATCTCAGTAAGTAAAATAAGTTTTAATTTCTAATAGCATTTAATTTCCTGGAGAACAAACAGAGATTATGCAATGATTACCTGTGCAAGTGAGCTTGTGGATGCTTACATTTTTGAATTTTGGAAATGCTATACTGAAAGGAAACACTTATTTGGAGTTGGTGAAACAAGCAAATTAATTTAAATTATTTTTCTTCATAAAAGTGGATTTGCATAGGTGGTGATCAATTTTAATTATAGCCCAATTCTATCCCAAACATTTTACAGTATGACTTTCATATTCAGTGCAATGCATTTACGTTAACAAATTTGCACTGTGCAGAAACAATATCCACTAGTCTTCACTGATACATTTGCCACAGTCTTTAACAAGGAGATGAGTAGGGGAATAATGTTCTTGATCTTATGGCCAACCAATAATCAATGTCAAAGTTACCTAATGAACTTTTAACACTTCCTTTGCATATACAAAAGCAGTCTATAACACACAGAATTGATTAGATTCTGTTGTTGCCTTAGAAAAGGATCAAAATTGAGTTAAAGGTTTCTTACTTTGTATCTACAGTTAAATTTCACACATCCCAGGGTCCTTATATTTATTTTAATACATAGTGAGAGCTATTTTCTACAGGAGGTTAGAAAGCAAGTATTGAAAGCTAACCTAAAAATCATATTTCTTGTCAGCAATTTCAGTTTAAAAACGGACTAGCGCATTTGGAAGGCTCTAAATAATTTGAACTATAATTTGACTGTAGTGGAATTCAGGTTTAAAACAACTGAATATCCATTTTCCACCGAATGTAAGGATACATAAATCTGTCATTCCCGTGCAACATGCAACATTCCAGTCACATAATTCAATTGCAATAGTAATTTGTTCAGTTTTAACAACATCTCCACCAGCAAAGGAAAAAAAGTAGGCTGTCTCCTTGATACCAACATCCTTTTAGTTAACAAACTACGTACAGTAAAAGCCCGTTTATCCAGCACCCTCAGGACCTGGCCAATGCTGGTTAAAGCGCGTGCCGGATATTGCAAAATAAATAAATTAATTAAATGCATTTTTCCGGATAAATTCCGGTTAATCGAATGCAGACTTTTTTTTGTGATGCCAGTTAAACGGAAGTTGCAGTTGATTGGGTACTGGATAAATAGGCTTTTACTGTATTTTAAAAATATACATTCAGAGCATTCATAATATGCCCACTTTTAAAATAGCACCATTACCCACACATTCTGAATGTGGTCCATGGTAAAACATTTCAAAATTGAAATTATTTCAATGCATTATAAAATTGTAAGATTATGTAGATTGTGTATATGTTTATACTGTTGTCATTAACAACAACTTGCACTTATATAGCACCCTCCATTCAGGTTAGCATCTCAGAGCGCTTAACAATGGCAGAGACTCTGAGCTGGGGTGGGGAGGGAGGTGCCGTAAGCACAGTCGAAGAGGAATGTTTTCAGGCGGGACTTCAAGAGGGAGAGGAGGCAAGGTAAAGGGATGAGGCAGAGTTAAGAAGCAAACAACGCAGATACAGGTATCCCTCCCTAACCTCAGGGGATACCTTCCTGTAAATCTTCGCGGTTGGAAAAATTGCGGTTGGAAAATGCAGAGCCCTATGGGAAACATGGGGATAGGGGGAGTACGTTTGCTTTTTCGTAGTTGGGAAATGCAGGGCCCTATGCGAAACATGGGTAACGTAAGTTCGCGTTTAATAAAACTAAACACAAAATCATAGTTACAACATACATGGGGATAGGGGGAGTAAGATTGGGCGCATTGGCTGCCAGGATCTGCTGCAATCCGCGAGGCTGTCTGACTGACTTACAGAGAGAGAGAGAGACACGAGTAGGGGAGGGGGTGGGGGGCGTGACACAGAGGGCTGGGGGATGCTGTCTGACTGATCTACAGAGAGAGAGACACGGAGGGTGGGGGTGACACGGAGAGCTGGGTGGGGGGGGGGCTGTCTGATTGATCTACAGAGAGAAAGAGACATGGAGGGTGGGGGTGGTGGTGACACAGAGGGCTGGGGGGTGGGTATCTGACTGATCTACAGAGAGAAAGAGACATGGAGGGTGAGGGGGTTACATGGAGGTCTGGGGGGCTGTCTGACATCTACAGAGGGTGGGTGGAGGGGGGGGGGCGCAGAGGGCTGGGATTGCTGTCTGACTGATCTACAGAGAGAGACACACACGGAGAGTGGGGCGGGGGTGACACGGAGGGCTGGGGGTGCTGTCTGACTGACTGATACAGACAGACACAGAGAGGGGGAGGGGTGTGTGTGGGGGAAGAGAAGGTGAAATAGAGAGAGAAGATGAGAGAGAGAAGGTGAGAGAGAGAAGGGGGGATGGAGGTGGGGGGCAGAGAAGGTGAAATAGAGAGAAGGTGAGTCAGAGAGAGATACATTTACACAGAGAGAGAGAGGATGCAGATCCTGGTAGCCAACGCTCCGAAACTTACTAGCGAGGCTGCGGAGAAGCGACAATAAATTCATGTTATTGTATTTACTTTAATCTCAAGAGGGAAGGTTGTTGCTGGTTGATTGCAACATCGCAACTGGGCCCCAGTGCTGTACGCTAGCTGTTCGAAAATTTAAACCCGCAGATTTAAATCGCGGATGTGCAAAATGCAATTTGCGAGGGTTGTCGCATTTTGCAAACCGTGAATGCATGAGTTTCGTGGTTGACGAGGCCGGGGTTGGGGCGGGATACCTGTATTGAATTTGTTTGTGATGTAAATGAAATGCAACCTGCATGATTACTCACGTTTAAAGTAAGGCAAGCCCAGAAGTTTTTAAACTTCTGAAAACACCCAAAACAATTTAAAAAAAACGCCTTTAATTCCCCCAAGAGGTGGCTTATTGCAAGCATAATGACAGTCTGCTACTCAAGTTGCCTCTTTTGTAATTTTCTATTTATATTAAGCTAAGCACGACATTTCTCTTTATCTCTCGATCACATCTCCCCATATGCTTGTGAAAACTTAAAAATTGTAGCTCCTTAGGTTCCTTTATAACTACCGGCTGGAATACATTTGGGGCCGAGACCATGACATTTTTGTTGACTAAATCTACGTGCAGTTGAAGTGTTGAAAGATCTGTCAAGCATTTATTAAGGTCCTCAAATTCCAGTAAATGTAATAAACATAGCAGAAAACCTCTCTTTTGGAAACCGAAGCAGGCCGTTCTCCAATGGAAAAAAGTACAAATATCTTACTTGTGCAACAATTCTTTCCCTGCTATCCAAACAGGAGTTCCTCTAAATTCGATACAATGAATTAGGTGAAAGGGAGGCCACTGGGGTGTATCAGTGACAAAACCTAAGGTTTGTGGGGGTGGGGGTGGGGGTGGTAGTAGGGGGGGGGGGGGGGGGGGGGGGGGGACAAGGAGAGAGATTGACATAGCTTGTGCAACACAAAAAGGCCATTTGGTTCATCTAATCCTTAACCACCAACTAATCATGGTGTTTATACAGTACAAATCTCCACCCATCCTTTACTCCTTTCTATACCCTTCTCCCTCAAATAAAAATCTAGCTTCCTGATGAATGCATCTATACTGCCCGATTCAAGTACTGTTTTGGGCAGCAAGTTCCACATTCTCTCTACGCTCTGCGTAAAGTAGTTCCCCCACACATTGTCTTTTAGTTCCCTTAGTCGCTATCTTATACTTATGCCCGCTGGATGTGAACTCCCCAACAGGTAGAAAAATGTCTATTTATGCTAACCTTATCAAACCCATTTTAAAAAATGTTAAACACCTTTATTACATCTCGTCTTAAACATCTCTGCTCCACTAGGAAAAGGTCTAACCTATCGAGTTTATCCTGATAGCAGTAAACTGTCAGTCCTGGTACCTTCCTAGTACACCCTCAAAAAACCTTCTTGCAGTGTGACGACCAAATTTCAGAGAACAACTCGCAAAGATTCCCACTGACACAGACAGGATCAGTGTTCAACAGGAAAGGAAAGCAGGGTCACCAGCAGAACCAGGTCCCTGAGACAGTACCTGGTAAAAACTCGCTCAAAAAACGCTCTCGTATCTCATTTATCAGTTTGTCTTGGTCCTGTAAAAGATAAATAGAAGGTACCTCACTGTTCTCTTCCCCACCACATACTCTCTCTCGCTCTCTCCCTCCCCCCCGTCACTCTCCCCAGTCAGCCCGTCCGCCACTCTCCCCCGCATCAACCAGTCATTCACCCCAGTCAGCCCCCCACTTTCACTCATTCCCCTGCCCACGGTTACCCTACGTCTCTTTCTGCTTCCCTTTTGATAGTCTCTCTCACCCTCTGTGGCCCAATCTCTTTCACCCTCTCCTCTGTGTCCCTCTCTCTCTCTCTCTCTCTCTCTGTCTGTCCCCTGATGTCTGTCTCTCTCAGGTCTCTCTCTGTCTATCCCCCAGTGTTTGTCTCTCCCTGGTCTCTCTCTCTGTCTGTCCCTAGTCTCTCTCTCTCTGTGTACTGTCTATCCCCCAGTGTCTGTTCTGTCTCTCCCTGGTCTCTCTCTCTGTCTCTCCCTTGTCTCTCTCTCTGTCTGTCCCTAGTCTCTCTCTCTGTGTCTGTCTATCCCCCAGTGTCTGTCTCTCGCTGGTCTCTCTCTCTCTCTCTCTGTCTGTCTGTCTCTCCCTGGTCTCTCTCCCCCTGGCTTCTCTCTCTCTCCCTGGTCTCTATCTCTGTCTCTCTCCCCCTGGTCTCTTTCTCTCTCTCCCTGGTCTCTATCTCTGTCTCTCTCCCCCTGGTCTCTCTCTCTCTCTCTCCCTGGTCTCTATCTCTGTCTCTCTCTCCCTGGTCTCTCTATCTCTCCCTGGGTCTCTCTCCCCCCCTGGTCTCTCTATCTCTGTCTCTCTCCCCCTGGTCTCTCTATCTCTGTCTCTCTCTCCCCCTGGTCTCTCCCTGGTCTCTCTATCTCTGTCTCTCTCTCCCCCTGGTCTCTCTATCTCTGTCTCTCTCTCCCCCTGGTCTCTCTATATCTGTCTCTCTCTCCCCCTGGTCTCTCTATATCTGTCTCTCCCTGGTCTCTCTATCTCTGTCTCTCTCTCTCCCTGGTCTCTCTATCTCTGTCTCTCTCTCCCCCTGGTCTCTCTATCTCTGTCTCTCTCTGCCCCTGGCCTCTCTATCTCTGTCTCTCCCTGGTCTCTCTATCTCTGTCTGTCTCTCCCCCTGGTCTCTCTATCTCTGTCTCTCTCTCCCCCTGGGGCTCTCTATCTCTGTCTCTCCCTGGTCTCTCTCTCTCTGTCTCTCTCCCCCTGGTCTCTCTATCTCTGTCTCTCTCTCCCCCTGGTCTCTCTATCTCTGTCTCTCCCTGGCCTCTCTATCTCTGTCTCTCCCTGGTCTCTCTCTCTCTGTCTCTCTCTCCCTGGTCTCTCTCTCTCTCCCCCTGGTCTCTCTATCTCTGTCTCTCTCTCTCCCCCTGGTCTCTCTATCTCTGTCTCTCTCTCCCTGGTCTCTCTCTCCCCCTGGCCTCTCTATCTCTGTCTCTCCCTGGTCTCTCTCTCTCTGTCTCTCTCTCCCCCTGGTCTCTCTATCTCTGTCTCTCTCTCCCCCTGGCCTCTCTATCTCTGTCTCTCTCTCCCCCTGGCCTCTCTATCTCTGTCTCTCTCTCCCTGGTCTCTCTCTCTCTGTCTCTCTCCCCCTGGTCTCTCTATCTCTGTCTCTCTCTCCCCCTGGTCTCTCTATCTCTGTCTCTCCCTGGCCTCTCTATCTCTGTCTCTCTCTCCCCCTGGCCTCTCTATCTCTGTCTCTCTCTCCCCCTGGCCTCTCTATCTCTGTCTCTCTCTCCCTGGTCTCTCTCTCTCTGTCTCTCTCCCCCTGGTCTCTCTATCTCTGTCTCTCCCTGGCCTCTCTATCTCTGTCTCTCCCTGGTCTCTCTCTCTCTGTCTCTCTCTCCCTGGTCTCTCTCTCTCTCCCCCTGGTCTCTCTATCTCTGTCTCTCTCTCTCCCCCTGGTCTCTCTATCTCTGTCTCTCTCTCCCTGGTCTCTCTCTCCCCCTGGCCTCTCTATCTCTGTCTCTATCTCTGTCTGTCTCTCCCTGGTCTCTGTCTGTCTGTCTGTCTCCTGGTATCTGTCTGTCCCCCAGTCTGACTCTCCCCTGTCTCTCTCTCTGTCTAGCCCCCGGTATCTGTCTCCCCCCCCCCCCCGGTATCTGTCTCCCCCCCCCCCCGGTATCTGTCTCCCCCGCCGCGGTCTCTGTCTGTCTCTCGGTGTCTCTCACCCGCTGTTGCTCTCCAGCCATGTCGGTCCACTCCGTGCTCTTCACGTGACGAGCTGTGCCTTCTAACCTCTGCCCTCAGTCATGTGAGGAGGAGGAGGAGGAAGCTGCCGACCCCTGACCCCCCGGCACCCTGCCCTCTGAGTGGCCTTGCCCCTGCTCAGGCACGTGTTCAGGGTATGTGTCTCTCTCTCTCTCTGACGGAGAGGCTTTGCTTGATCCCGGGCTTTCTCCCCCACCACCCACCCACCCACAATGCAGCGGGCGGGGAGAGCGAGGCCGGCGGTAAGTTTGAAAGTAACGGAACAAACTCGAGACCAGAAAAACTCACAGCTTGAGTGATGGTGAGGGGGAGAGGGGGGGGGAGGGGAGAGGGGGTGGGGCAAAGGGAGGGGGGGGTAGAGAGGGGAGGGGGAGGGGAGGGGGGGGGTGAGGGGGTAGAGGGGAGGGGGGAGAGTGGGGGGCGAGGGGTGAGGGACAAAGGGAGGGGGAGTGAGAGGGGAGGGGGAGGGGGGGGGGAGGGGGAGGGGGGGGAGGGGGAGGGGGGGGGGGAGGGGGAGGGGGGGGAGGGGAGGGGGGGAGAGTGGGGGGCGAGGGGTGAGGGACAAAGGGAGGGGGAGTGAGAGGGGAGGGGGAGAGAGGGGAGGGCAAAGGGACGGGGTTGAGAGGGGGGGAGGGGCAGAGGGGGGAGGTGAGGGGCAAAGGGAGGGGGCAGTGACGGGAGGGGCGGTGAGGGGAGGGGGCAAAGGAAAGGGGGTGGTGAGGGGGCGGTGAGGGGAGGGCAGGAGGGGGGTAGTGACAGGGCAGGGGCGGTGAGGGGAGGGGCAAGGAAGGGCGGAGGGAGGGGCTGAGGGGGGTGAAGGGGTGAGGGAGGGGGAGTGACAGGGCAGGGGCGGTGAGGGGAGGGGCAAAGGGAGGGGGGTTGGGGGCGAGAGGTGAGGTGGAACAACAACAAAATGACATTTACAGAGCGCCTTTCACATCGGCGAGGACGTCTCAAGGCGCTGAACAATCGGGCCAGGACCCGAGCATCGGGAAGAGGGGCAGGGGTAGAGTAGCCGGGGGTGGGGGAGACAGTTGGGCGGGCAGCAGAAGGCACGATTGAAGAGGAGGAGGGCCCTGAGACCGGCCTCGAAGGAGGAAAGGGAGGGGGCGAGGCGGAGGGGCCGGGGGGAATGGAGTTCCAGAGTGTGGTAACAAGAGAGGCCGAAAGCCCGGCCATCGAACGTCGGGCCGGGGATACGGAGCAGACCGGAGCCTGCCTGAACGGAGGGGGCAGGCGGGTTCATCGGGAGACAGCAGGTCGGAGAGGTAGGACGGGAATTGCCTTGAAAGTGAGGATGAGGATCTTGAATTCGATCTGCTGGGGAATGGGGAGCCGGGCGAGGGTGGGAGCGATGTGGTCGCGGAGCTTGGTGCGGGAGAGGGCACGAGCTGCAGAGTTCTGGGATGATCTGCAGCTTGTGAAGGGACGAGCCGGGAAGGCCGACGAGGAGGGAGTTTCCATAGTCGAGCCTTGACGTGACGAATGCGTGGACAAGGGTTTGGGCAGCCTGAGGGTGAGGCAGTGGCGGAGTCTGGCAATGTTGCGGAAGTGGTGGAAGGCAGTGCTGGTCATAACTTGAGGTTTACGTATCCTATATTTGTTTAGAAGTTATTTCCCGTCTCTGATTTTCAGAAACCTGCAGCAGGGAATGCAAGAGATCAACGAATGACTTCATGAAAAATACTGAAATAGTTAGAAAATTTAGCAGCTGAGATTGTCTTGAAATATATGGATTCTTCAAAAGCTCTAAATTGTTTGCAATAAGTTTGGTTTGAACCCGGTTCATGCAGCCCTGAACATTCAGCTATTTGAAACAAAGATGGAATCCATTATGAAGTCTGAGTATGTGGTTACATTAAATGGCAAGATGATCTCTTTTGTCCTGACCGACAAACGAGCCACAGGAGGAAAACACAGTGGGGTACTCCACTTCAGGAGAATGACATTTGACTCACACAGTGGAAAAATTGTCCAGACATTTGCAGGACAATCGAGTGCTAGAGGAAAACATTATTTTTCAGAAATTATTGTTTGTTGCTGCACGACTGACTCAAGAACAGGGGAAACTTTACCTTGCATTTTGCTCAACGTGCATAGGAAGGGCAGTGCTACCTTTGGATATGTTTTACTGATCTTCCATAACTCAAATGAACTTGAACATCACCTGGCCTTTGAATGCGAACATGAATTGAAGGGGACTGTGAGATTGCTATCTGGACCCAGTGTTTTCTGGAGCTCTGATGATTCTGTGCATTATATATCCTTTGAAACTGCTGCCATCTTGACCATTCCAGTATCATTTAGTTCGGTGAAATGGATTGGGGAAGTTGATAGTGACTTAATTCTACTGGGCTCAAGAAAAATTAACGAATCTATTACAATGGACGAGAAGTATCATTCTACATCCGATGAACTCGTCTGGGGCAGTGAATTTGTTGGTTATGCCGTAAAACAGAAGGCAAACCTGCGTGGTGATCAGTTCATTCCACATGCTTACAGTAGTGTTGTTACAAATATGTTTCTTTGTCCCATTGAAGAAATAGACGATCAGTCGAAGTGTACTGTGGTAGCAAGCACATGTGAAAAACAACTGATATTGTTTGAAAATGGAGTCCCCAAAGACGTATGCCAGCTTCCATTTGAAGAGGCCAATGAAATAAAGATGGGTACAACTGGCAGAGAAAATTGTCTTTTTCTTGTGTCTTCACGGGCTGGAGGTGTTTGTGCTGTCTCCAAAGAAAGTTGGCAGGTAGACTCGCTTTGGACAATTTGCAAAGTTGTCAGTCCAGAAATATTGAAATGTTGCATCAAGGCCGCAGAACACTTTTATGACTTTTTTTTAAAAAAAAGTTCAAGTTTCTCTGGGAAACTCTTGTTCTTCCTGGGGTTCAGTTGCATGGGGGGTGACAGCCTTCCATTATCTTAGCAAATTGACAATTATTTCTAGTTAGTCTTGGCAATTTGTTTCATAGTCAGGATCAATTCCATTATTTCCAACCATCCATAAACATACTTATAACCCCACATTCGGCGATCCTATGATAGGATCTTTAATTCACGGCCTTACCCCCTCCCATCTCTCTGACCTACTGTCTCCCTATCAGCCTGCCCGCACTCTCTGTTCAGCAGACACAAGCCTGCTCCGTGTCCACCTCCCTAACTGCCCAACCATCGGCTGCCGGGCTTTCAGCGTCTCTGCTCCCACACTGTGGAACTCCATCCCACAGCCCCTCTGCCTTGCTTCTTCCCTTTTACTCCTTCAAGGCTGGTCTCAAGACCTTCCTCTTCGACCGCGCCTTCGGCTGCCCCACTAACTCCTCTCCCTCTCCCACTCTCCTTCCCCCTTCGCCCTACTTTGACCCTGCACCCCCCCCCGCTCGGGTCTCGACCAGACTGTTCAGCGCTTTGGGACGTCCTCCTGACGTGAAAGGCGCTGTATAAGTGCAATTTTGTTGTTGTTTAATGTACACACCGACCAGGCAGACAGGAACTCAGATAAATTTCTTATCCGAAGGGCAGCACCTTCCAACAATGCAACACACCCGTAGCACTGCATTGGATCAGCAGACACTGGGTTCTAAGGCCCAATGTGGGACATGAGCCCACAACCTTCTGAATCAGAGGGAGGAGTACAAGCAACTCAGCCAGCCTGATACACTGTCTAGTAGAGATACAGTCAGTTCACTTCACAGTATATTCTGTGAAGCACTTTGAGACATCTCAAAAATGTGATAAGCTTCTCTATTCAAATGCAAGGATTATTATAACAAGGTCGGGTGCAGAGGAGAATCTGGCCATTTCTTCCCTTTCCTCCTCCTTATCTCCCCTCACCTCCCCAACCAAGTATTGCAGCATTCCGGCATGACAGATGTGCCCGATTTGAGATTAACTAATTCATTAGGCACTGAATTCAACCTGGGACTTTCTGGTCCATATGGCTTTCTTTATCTTGGGCTGTACCTTAGTTGAGTTGACCATAAATGTGTCTATGAACATGTATTTTAAAATTTAGATCAGGCTGGTAATTATACTATAGGTATATTTCATGAGAGTCGTGAGTTTCAATTTGGTTTCCGCATATGACAGTTACCCAGCTATCCCCCCCCCCCCCCCCCCAACCCCAAAATAAAAGGTATTCAACTCTATCATTGTTTATCATAAACCAGTTTACATATTAATGCTGTTTTCTATAAATCTCTGGTGATGATGCTCAATTCATGCCCTCGTAAATGAGAGATAATCTTTATTTATCTTATCAGGCATATGTTTGAAACTGTTTATTAAATCCTCCCCATCTCTGCTCCCATGAGAATTAGGGTTAGGCTCAGAGCTCTAATGTGTGTTTATCTAGCCGCATTGAGTAAGATTTTGTACATCTTATCTGCAAGGATGGATTGAAGTGGTGGTGATATTATAAGCCTTACCCTTAAAGATAACTGCTTGTTGCTTTCAAGTTTCATCTGATTTATCATCTTTTAAAAAAGTTTTTTATTTTTTCTAGGTTGTTGCTAGTTGGGAGCCTGCATGGTCTGTGCATTTGGATGATTTCTTAGGCACAGGGTCGGAGCAAATTCTTTTGCTCTCCATGACATCATCCAGTGTAGAGGCTTGCCTGAAAGATTTTATCTTAACTGATCTCTGTGAATTTAATTACACAGTAAGTTCCTGCTTTTTTGTTTATATTTTCCCATGTTTCCTTTCCTCACGCAGACAATTTCTCCAAGAGAAATAGTTAGTGACTGGTGTTAACATTTTAAAATGTGTAGATGCTTTCAAGACTTTACTTCAATTATTCTGAACTAACAATTCATATAAGCAGATCAATCCACAACTTTTTGTCAGACATTCCTAGGTGCAATTGGGGGCTGCTGCGTTTCATCCACCAATTACACAGTCTCTCCACTGTGCAATATATTCTGTGCAGCGCTTTGCGACATCTCAATGACATGATAAATTGAATTATTATTACAGTATCAAGTTTCTTATGAATTTGAACAACAACAAAATTACATTTATTGAGTGCCTTTTGCATCGGTAGGATGTCCCAAGGAGCTGATAAGTCAGGAGTTTGGACTCGAGCCAGGGGCAGGGAAGTGGGGAGGGGTGGGAGAGAGTTGGGAGGGTAGCAGAAAGCACGATTGAACAGGAGGGTCTTGAGACCAGCCTTGAAAGAGGAAACGGAGAAAGCTAGGCGAAGAGACAGTGGGATGACAATAAGAAACTTCCGAATAATAATCCTTGGATTTGATATACAACAACAAAATTACACTCGTATAGCATCTTTCACGTTGGGCGGACATCCCAAGGCTCTGAACAGTTAGTTCAGGACCTGAGCAGTGGGGGAGGGTCGGGGTAGGGGGAAAGGGAAGCAGAGTAGAGGAGGGGGAAGACCGAAGGTACGGTCGAAGAGGAAGGTGTTGAGACCGGCTTTGAAGGAGGAAAGAGAGGAAGCAAGGCGGAGGGACTGCGGGATGGAGTACCATAGTGTGGGAGCAGAGAGGCAGAAAGCCCGGCCACCAATGGTTGGATGTTTTGGGCAGTGGACGCAGAGCAGGCCAAAGTCTGCTGAATGGAGGGGATAGGCAGGCTGATAGGGAAACAGCAGGTTGGAGAGATAGGTGGGGGCAAGGCCCTTGATGGCCTTGAAAGTGAGGACGAGGATCTTGAATTCGATCCTCTGGAGGATGGGGAGCCAGTGGAAACGGGCGAGGGTGGGAGTGATGTGGTCGCGGAGCCTGGTGAGGGAGAGTACACGAGCTGCAGAGTTCTGAATGATCTGCAGCCTGCGAAGGGAGGAGCTAGGAAGGCTGACCAGAAGAGACTTCCCATAGTCGAGCCTGGAAGAGATAAAGGCGTGAATGAGAGTTTTGGCGGCATGTGGGGTGAGGTAGTGGCGGAGCCTGGCAATATTGCGGAGGTGGTGGAAGGCTGTATCCATTATGGAGCGGATATAAGGGAGGAAGACAGTTTGGGCTCAAACAAGAGGCCCAGATTCCTGACTGGCTTTGAGAGATAGAGAGAGCAGCCTTGAATGCTGATGTTGTCAGTGCCTGAAGTGCAGAGGCGCTGACAAGAGGCAATCAGGAGGGCCTCCATCTTGTTGACATTGAGCTGGAGGAAATTGGCCCTCGTCCAGGACTCAATGTCGGACAGACAAGCAGTCAGTAGTCCTGAAGTCGAGGGTGGACGCGGAGAGGTAGAGTTGGGTGTCATCCGCATACATGTGGAAGTTTACCCATGTCCTCAGATGATGTCACCCAGGGGGAGCGTATATAGGGTGAAGAGCAGGGGGCCAAGGACAGAGCCCTGAGGAACGCTGCATGTGACTGTGCGAAGGCTGGAGGAAAAACCATTGGAGGAGACAAAGTGAAGGGTGGGAGAGATATGACCAGATCCAATCAAGGTCAGAGCCTTGAAGGTTAAAGACGGAGGAGAGGCGGTGGAGGAGGATTAAGTGATCGACGGTATCAAAGGCAGTGGATAGGTTGAGGAGGACAAGGAGGCAGAGGGAGCCCTGGTCGTAGATATAGCAACTTATCAGAGTATGGGGGCAGAGGCTGAAAGCCTGGCCACTAATGTTAGGGCGGGTCGGGCAGAAGACATGGAGTAAACTGGTGCCTTGGAATGTCCTCCTGATGTGAAAAGTCCTATACAAGTGTAATTTTGTTGTTTTAGTTAAGCCTTGATGTGATGTCCTCACATTATCTACGTCCACTTTCCAGGCAATACAGTACTGTACTACCTTCTACATAGCAATGCCTTTTCCACGATCTAATGATAATTAATAGTTTAATTAATTATAGTACGAAAAAGACTTTCACAAGCTTTCCCTGCATGATTAGCAGGAGTACAATATAATTTACATTTCATTTTGGAAGGATGTCCCAAAGAACAAAAAATAATTACTTATTTGACAGTCATTAACAAATTAAACCAAATATATGTTTATTACAAATACAGGGAGATCCACTTATCAAAAAAACATGTGGAATCGCACAATGCATTTTTAACAATTATATTAGTTTGTACTAGGGTCCGGCGATATATCGATATATCGCTAAAACCCGATATAATTTTCATATCGATACGCCGATATAGGCATTTCAAAAATATCGGTATATCGAAAAATCAATATATCAAGGTAAAAAATCGGAATGCGCGCACACTGAACTACAAGACCCAGAATGCTCATCTCTATACACAATGCACAGACCGAGCTGCAAAGCCGCCATATTGTATTCATAGTCCTACAATACAATATACAGGTATGTAAGGGGTGGGGTGAGAAGGCTGGGGGGAGGAGGAGGGGGAGAGAGACGGCTGGGTGGGAGAGAGACGGCTGGGGGGGTGGGTTAGGGGGGAGAGAGACGGCGGTGGGGGGAGGGAGAGAGAGAGACGGCTATGGGGGGGTGGGGAGGGAGAGGGACGGCGGTGGGGGGTGTGGGGAGAGAGACGGGTCGGGGGGCTAGAGAGACGGCGGTGCGGGTGGGAGTGAGAGAGAGACAGCTGGTGGGGTGGGGTGGGGAGAGGGACGGCGGGGGGAGAGATGGGGTGGATGTGATAATATACAGATAGATAGAGATGGGGGGGATGTGAGAGAGACACAGAGACAGACAGAAAAACACAGAGATGGAGAGAGTGAAAGACACAGAGAGAGAAAGATATTTACCTCCTGAGGAAATAGGCCCCGAATGCGCGCACACCCCGAATGCGTGCGCACTCCGACTGCGCGTGCATGCGCAGTACGAAAAACCTGAAAATATCAATATTTCGGTATATCTCGATATGAGCCCATCGATATATCTAAATCGGAAAATTTCCATATCGACGGACCCTAGTTTGTACCTGTTTATCTTTTGTTGTAACCATTCCCATCTTTCATCTTTGTCATTTAAAAAATATATATTTTTACTATTTAGACTAACTCTGAGCACCCTGAGGATAGACCACAGATATTGAATCAAGCAACACAAGAACAATAT
The DNA here is from genome assembly GCA_035084275.1 of Hydrolagus colliei. Taxonomy (NCBI): domain Eukaryota; kingdom Metazoa; phylum Chordata; class Chondrichthyes; order Chimaeriformes; family Chimaeridae; genus Hydrolagus; species Hydrolagus colliei. The sequence goes on from CM068745.1 coordinate 68,336,373, forward strand.
CACCACACAATCCAGGCATTGGAAGCAAGGTTACAGGTTTGACTTGATCGATAATAAATCAGTTTGAAATATCCTAATAATCTAAGATAATGCTTCAGTCAGAAATATAGTAAGAAAATAGTTATGAATAATGTTAGCTAATTAGGATTATTGTCACCATTTAGTTTACTTACACTGTATTTTGGCTACTTAGTTTCCCATTTAGTTTCATTTAGTTTTGCCCACAAAATAACAGTAAATTCACTTTACCGTATATTCTGTGAAGGTTTTGAGACATCTAGAAGACGTGAAAAGCGCTTTATCAAATGCAAGGATTATTACTATTATTTATTATATCTTCTGCTATGACATATCAGTTTTGTTATTTGAATTAGTCGTATGCCCGATTGGTGCAAATGAAATCACTACTGTTACTTATAATAATAATCCTTGCATTTGATATAGCGCTTTATCATGTCTTCACGACGTCTCAAAGCGCTTCACAGAATATACTGTAAAGTCAATTCACTGCATATTTTGTGGGCGAAATGCAACAGCCAATTTTATCAATATGATCTTTATTGCCCAAGGAAGATAGAAACTAGAAAGCCCATTTTAAAAAAAAAGTATTTGACACAAACTGATTGTGCACACTCGCCAAGAAAAAATTGAACTCTTCCCTGGTGCACAATCCATGCAATCATTTTCTGGGTTTTATTCATTTAATCAATGCTCAAGATTCAAGGAGGCCTGTTCCTCTCTGATATGCTACAATGTTTTATAGCTGTTCAAATGACAATTGTAACTCACTTGCTGTCCATTCTTTATATGCCTCAGTCTACAAGTTTCAGAATTGGACACTTGCAATTCTCCTACCTATTAATGTAACAATGATACTGAATCAACATTAAAATGAACATGGTTTTCTAATGTTAAGTCTGGCCAAAAGAATGTTTCAAACAGCCAAACAGATGGCAAAATATTAATCCCTTTCTAATCTTCTGAGGCATTTCTACTAGAGTTATTCAGGGAAATCCAATCAAAATTAATTCACGGTTGGACAGAACAACAGAAAAGATAAGTTTACTTGTGAATGTGAAACTACTTGCATTCAGTCATGAGAGACTATATTTTGGAATCTATTCTAGCTCCTGTTTTAAATATTTGCTGATTAAATGCAAACAACAAACAAAACTTACATTTATATAGCGCCTTTCACGTCGAGAGGACATCCCAAGGCGCTGTACAGTCAGGTAGGACAAGAGCAGGGTGGGAAGGATCAGGGCAGGATAAAGCATAGTAGGAAAAGTAACTGCATATTAGTGGGCGAAACGCGGCAGCCAAATTGCGCACAGCAGTGTCCCACAATCAGTCACGGAAGTGGGACTAGGGGCAAAAGGGGGTAAAGAAGCAAAAGGGGAGGGGTCGAGGCAAGGGGAAGATGCAGTACTTTTTGTAGGATTTTCACTTGAACTTTCATGTGAAATTTGACCCTTACAAGCTCAAATAAATTGACTTCCAGAGTAAAATAGTCTGTAATGCTTACTTTATTTTACAGGTTATCATAACAGAGATACAGTTGAAGAAGAATATTTTGCCGATTTGATTGTGTAGTTATAATAATATTTTGATGTAGCATCTTATTGCATCATTGTCTCAAAACGTTTCAGAGTTTTTTTTGCAAAGTGCAAACACGGCAGCCAATCTCCGCATGGCAATGTCCCATGAGACGTCTCAAGTAAGTGATAATGTGCTACACCAAATGCAAGGATTATTACTGATCTGGAGAATTGTTGGCCAGGGTACTGGGGAAGCTCATTTCTCTTCAAATGGTGTTGTGGGATTTTTAACAACCACTGGAACAGGCAAGATCTCAGTTTATCATCTCTGAGGAATGTCCCTCCTCTAATAATACAGAGATTCTCTCCCTCCACCCCTCCCCCCATCAAACCGTAACTGTTTGTGACTTTTCTTGTTGTAAATTTTCCATTTATGTAATTGAGCTGGAAATATAGTATATATTGTTACCTTTAAAATGGCTGTTTGTGAAGAATGTTTATCACCTCTTGCAGTCAGGACTGGCCACCTTCCATGAACTGCAACACCTGCTAGCAGATAAAGAGAAAGTTTTACTGCAATGTTCAAAGGCTTTGATGAACATTGTTGAAGGCAATCCATGCACTTTACCTGATGCTGAGGAGGTATGATGTTTGATATGTAGAACGACTGGAAGCCTTCTTAAATTATACATCGTGTCTAACAAAAATAATAAAAATGTGTTATTTGTAACTCATGTCTGAACATAAAGCTAATTTTTCCAAGGTATTTTTAGTGTTCAGATTACTAAATTATTCTGGAAAGCAATATGTATATTCAGATGATTTCATTGCTATTTGGATGTTAATTTTTATTCTGGCAAGATGTTGGCTTTCATACATCAGTGGTGTGGAAAAAGCTGTTTGCATCAGTGCTGATGGGATCAGTCTGATTATTAGTAACAAAAACATTATGACTTTTCAGGAAGGTTTGGTGTCTCTATGGGATGAAGAGGAAACTGATCTACAGCTCCTTGAGAAAGAGATGGATTCCACCACTCAAGTTTTAAACCATTCAGTGCAGGCGGTCTGGCAAAGGATAGTGGACGACAGCTGGGTTGTGGGAGTGCAGTTATCTGAATCTGTTACCACGTAAGTAATGGTGGACAAGCAATAGTTGCAAGATTGCTCCCAAGTTGAATTTCAATATCAAAATTGATTATTGCTGGAATAGAATGTTCAGGGAAACAATTTGTTTTGATTGAGAGAAATGTTTTAGTTTTCATCTTGCTGCAAATTTACTTGTGTTTTTGAACATTTTTGTAAAGTATTAATTTCAGTTTAAAAATCCACAATAAACTAATTTTTAAACATATTAAATTAGCATCAGAGCAAATGTTGATTAACGCAGTTTTCTTTAAATCTAACATTCTATCCAATTATTCTGTTGGCATCCACCGACAAAAAAATGCAGTCACTGCGCTTGACAGTGAATTCTATGAAGCACTTTGAGACATCCTCCCCAATGTGAAAGGCACTATATTATGTTATTGAACTTATAATAATAAATTTGTCCAATTTAGCGAAATAAATCTCATTCTTCATAATAATAAGTGATACAAAGGGCAAAGAGGGAATTGTGAGTGTGTTTTAACTATTTCTCTTAGGCAGCATCTAATGCTATTTGTATATTGCTGAAAATTAAACTATGTTGGTGGGAAGGGGAACTGAAATCGCAATCAAAAAGAATAGTCTGCATGCCTACTTCAAAAATGGAGCAGGAACGCTTAAAGTAAAGGAACTCGGGGATGGAGTTTCAGAGAACAGGGGCAGAATGTCAGAAAGCTTGTCCAACAAAAACACCTTGGATTTATATAGCGCCCTCCATGCCAGATGGCGTCTTAGAGTGCTTCACAATAACGGATCCCGGGGCTGAGCCAGGCGGACAGAGAAAAGGTGACCAAAAGCGCAGTTGAAAAGAAAAGTCTTTAGGCATGATCTGATAATAGGAAAGGAGGGGGTGAGGCAAAGGGAGTGAGGAAGGGAGTTCCAGCGCCTCAGGGAGTGGCGGCTGAAGGCATGGCCGCTGACAGTGGAACGGAGAATTCAGGGGACAAGGAGGAGGCCAGACCTGGTAGAGTGAAGGCGACGCATTCATGGTGCGGTAAATCAGATGAGGGGACATGAAGCTGGCCAGTATTCGATGAGCAGAGGGAGAGGCCAGGGAAATAGTTACAGCGGCTTTAGAGGTGTGAGGCCATGGAGGAATTTGAATGCAAAAATTAGGACCTTGAATTTGATCTGCTGGTGGACGGGAACCTATAGGAGCCGTGCGAAGGTAGAGGTTGTAGGCTTGTGTAGACTTGTGTGGGAAATGACGCAAGCTACAAAGTTCTGAATGGTTTTCAGCTTGTGTAGGGAAGAGTTGGGAGCAGGATATTCCAATAATTGAGCCTGGAGTTAATGTATCAATGAGTATCTCGGCAACCCAGGGGAAAGATGGTGATGGAGGCTAGTGATGTTGCAAAGATGAGGAAATGCCAAGCAAATGAGAGCCCTGATGTAGGGTTTGAAAGACATTTGGGAGTTAAACAGGACAAGTTCCACATTGGCTCCATGAGATGGGAAGAGCATTCACGTAGATCAATATGGTCAGCACCTAACAACAAAATTACACTTGTACAGCGCCTTTCACATCAGGAGGACGTCCCAAGCGGCTGGACAGTCATTGTTTCAGACCCAAGCTGGGTTCAGGGACAAGGAGGGTGGAGGGAAAGGGAGGGATTTGGGGTGACTGATGGGACCATCGAAGAGGAGGGTTTTGAGGTGGGACTTGAAGGAGGCAAGGGAGAGAGTGAGGCGGAGAGACAGTGGGATGGAGTTCCAGGAGTTGGGGGCAGAATGGCTGAAGGCTCGCCCACCAATGATGGGGCACCTTCTCTCGCCTAAGGTGAGAAGGAGCCAAGCAAAGTAGCTTCAGTCTCATTGAACAACGTTAGAACTCATCAACAAGTTGATGTCTGACAGTCAAATGTTCAGATCACCAGTGATTCTGATCTAGGTTGAATGAAGAAGTTATCCACATACGTGTGGAAATAGGCCTCATGAACTGTGAATATGAATGATGTTACCAAGGGGAAGTCTAGATGATGAAAAGAAAAGAACTGAGGACAGAGACCTAAGGAATGTGACAAGTGACTGCTATTTGATGAGACAAGGTGAAGAAGCTAGGGTAGGTAAGAGAATAACCAGGAAAGAACAGTACTATGAAGGTGGAGCAGGAAGAGGGATGGTAAAAAAGCATAGAGTGGTCAGCTGGTTTGAAGGCGATAGAGAGATTGAGGAGAGAATTTCCTTTGTGTCTTACTAGGTAGTGCTGTGAGTGTGGTGGAAACAAAATTAGAGTGACATGAGGAAGGAGTGATAATAGAGGAGGATAGGAGGCCACAACTTGCTCCAGTACATTGGAAAGGAAGGGATACACACAAAGCAACCCTTTAGCTATTCTACATTATGAGACATAGATGGAGACATATGATCATAAGAGATGCTGCATTAAGCAACAAGTAAGGTATGTCGACTGTGTCATTATAGTGTATTTGTTCTACTCATATTCAAGTCATAGCAGCTGCATTTTCAGTTTTTCTCTGTTGTGACTGGTTATGCTGTAATCTGAATCTAAAAATTCAGTACATTACAATTTTATTATGCACATTCTGTACGTAAATGATTTCGACCAATAAAATAGGAGGGTCAAAAATTCTGAAACAAAACCATATGAACATAGATGTTTTCAAACAAATATTGGGAAACATTTTTATTAAAGCGTACAAATTAATATTCGTGAATATTAAGAAGGCAGAATGTACACTAGGTACGTTAGAGGAATGAGCTGCCATGAGCCAAATAAATTTTTCAAATCAATGCAGAGGTGCAGTGCATTGAACCACATGTCTGTCCCAAACAGGATTTTATATTCAAATCATAATTGTTCACTGTCGGGTTTCAAAGAAACAATTCCTGAAGTCACTTTTGAAGTGAATACACGAAAACCTGAAAATGATGCAAATCAAATTTAAGATTTAGAAGTTTTGGCTTATTTATTGAAGTCTTTATCAGTGGGTTTATCTTATCTTTAGCAATCTTATGAGAACTGGAATACTGGTGGAGTGCTGCATTGAGGAAATACAGTAAAAGTCCGTTTATCCGGCACCCTCGGGACCTGGCCAATGCCGGTTAAAGCGCGTGCCGGATATTTGACCAAAAACGCAACAATAAATAAATAATAAATTTTTCCAGATAAATTCTGGTTAATCGAATGCGGACTTTTTTTTGAGGAGCTGGTTATACGGAAGTTATGGTTGATCGGGTGCCGGATAAACAGGCTTTTACTGTACAGGTAGACCCTGCTTAACAAAGGGGTTGGGGCCTTGAAACTCTTCGTTAAGCGAAAATTTCATTAAGCGAGAGTTTAATTGTATTACTGTATTTGGCCACAGCCAAAATGCCGCTCCGACCCGAGCCAACCCACTAAAATCAGTTTAGTTCCTAACGGTTCCTAGCGCTAACATTTTTGGTGTACAGGTTGAGCAGCCAAAAGTCTGGAGTTCCGGAATCCAAAATATAACAAAAATTGCAGGAATAAAAACGCCAATCCTACCTGCTCCAGGCCAGGTCTGCACAGTCACATGCAAAAAGATTGCAACAAGATATAGATAGGTTAGGGGAGTGGGCAAGTAGGTGGCAGATGGAATTCATTGTTAGGAAGTGTGAAATTATTGACCTAGGTAGCAAGAATAAAAGAATAGATTATTTTCTACAGGGGGAGAAGTTAGATAGTGTTAGTATTCAAAGGGATTTGGGTAACCTTGTACACCAGTCCCAAAAAGTTAGTTTGCAGGTGCAGCAAGCAACTATGAAGGCGAACAACATGCTAGTGTTCATTTCAAATATTTAGAGTATAAGAGTAGGGAAGTCTTGCTGCAACTGTATAGGGCTCTGGTGAGACTGCACCTAGAGTATTGTGTGCAGTTTTGGTCTCCTTATTTAAAAAAGGACATACTTGCCTTAGAGGGGGTGCAGCGTAAATTCACTAGGTTAGTTCCTGGGATGAGGGGACTGACCTATGAGGATAGGTTGAATAAACTAGGGCTGTATTCTCTAGAATACAGAAGAATTAGAGGGAATCTTATTGAAACATATAAGATTCTTAAAGGGCTAGATAAAGTAGGCACCGAGGGACTGTTTCACCTGGTAGGAGAATCTATAACCACGGGTCACACTCTTAAAATTAAGGGTCAGCCTTTTAGAACAGAGTTGAAGAAACATTTCTTCACTCAGAGGGTAGTGAATTTATGGAATTCACTACCCCAGAAGGCTGTAGATGCTCAGTCCTTGAACATTCTCAAGGCTGAGACTGATAGATTTTTGAGAAATAGAGGGATCAGGGGATATGGGGATAGGGCAGGGAATCAAAGTTAGGTGAGAAGATCAGCCATGATCCTGTTGAATGGCGGAGCAGGCTCGAAGGGCCGAATGGCCTACTCCTGCGCCTAATTATTATGTTCTTATGTCGCCATACTGAAATATCACAACCTGGGCCGAGGCATTTCAGGATATGTGACGCGCTTCTTTCTTCCTCCCTGCCCCTTCCTCTCTTTCTCTCTACCCACCCTCCTCTCTATCTCTCTATCCCCACCCCCTCCTCTCTTTCTCTCTACCCCCCCCCCCCCCACCCTCTCTTTCTTTCTACCCCCCTCCTCTCTTTCTCTCTATTCCCCCACATCCATCTCTATCTCTCTATCCCTCTCCTTCTCTATTCCCCCCCCCTCCCCTTCCTCCGCTCTATCTATCTATCTATCTATCCCCTCTTCTCTATCTCTCTATCCCCCCCCATCTCCCCCCATCTCTCTATCCTCCCCTCCTTTCTATCTCTATCCCCCACTCCTCTCTATCCCCCCTCCCCTCTAAACCCCCTCCCCTCCCTCTCTATATCCCCCCATCTCTCTATCCCCCCCTCCTCTCTCTCTATCTATCCCTCCCCCCCATCTCGACTTACTATTATTGAAGCCACGAAGCATCCTGCCGCTTAAGCTCCTCCCATATGGGAGGGCTGCACTGCACTGTTTAACTGAGGCACCTAAAGACTGAGCGTGCGTTACTGGGGCAACCAGAGAGAAGCTGCGCATGAGAAGCAACACACGAGAAGCCCACGAGATTTAAAGTGTGTGCAACATTCGTTATAGCGAAAGCAGCCTTTGTTAAGCGGAGAAGTGGTACAAGTAGAAACCCTCGTTTAGTGAAGTTTCGGTAACCGGGCGTTCGCTAAGCGGGGTATACCTGTACTGTATTTTGGATGAGATGTGGGAATATTTCTTTGAACCTGATTACATTTGGAGTGACATAAAATTTAAGTCATTTTATCTTGAAGTAACCATTAAAGATGCCATAACATTGTTCAAAAAAGAAGTGTTTCTCCTGGTATCTTATCTAACAATTCTCAATCACTTCATTGGCGTTTGGGAGACCTTTGCGTGAACAAATTGAATGACACATTTGCTTACAAAATAGTAACTGGGTAACAATTACCTGTAAAGCACTTTGAGATCACAATTACCTATAAAGCACTTTGAAATCAAGTTGATTTTTGCTAAATTAAATGCAAGTTGCATCATTAAACTAATGGGAAATGTTTGTTTGACTAGTGCTTTGAGATATCCCCACCCCCAACCACCAAGTGAAAGGCGCAATTGACTGCCGTGTTTTGTCCACAAAATATACAGTCACACTATTCTGTGAAGCGTTTTCAGACTCCTCGTGATAGGCACTATATCAAATGTAAGGATTATTATTATTCAATATGAATTGTATTGTATAATCTGTGTAATTTATGTTTGCTTTGCGGTCCACAGAACTGTTGACTTTGTGAGCCTATTTCTGGTGATGGATCGGGATCTTTTAAATGTTCCTCCAATGATTGAGTCTCACAGTAAAGTATTGAAACTTAGCAAATCTGTGGTACCGTTGTTACCTCCTCGGTGTACAGCAGAACCTCCATTAAAGAAGCTGAAACTGGACTTGCAAGGGATGATGCATGCGAGCAGTGTCCATAAAGATCTTTTCCCTAACATTCGTAAAGATCAACTGCAGACTGTTACTGCTGTCACAAAACTCTCACCTTTGTTAATGTACAACAATGTGCGGTGCTCTGTATTGCTATATGGAATCAAAGGTCCCAGCCAGGAAACTGAATTGACAAAAAGAGAAATAATATTACCATGTGGAAGCGTTTCTTTAAACCTGGAAGACATTTGGAATGAAAAATACATTGTACAATTAATACTGAATCCTCAAGTACATTCAGGTAACTACAGATATTTTCAATGAAAATGTTTCATGCCTAAAGTTTTGATTTATTCTTATTTTTTTGGGAGCTTAATTCTAGAATTCATTATGGTCCTCAATATTAAAAAGAAAGGAGCTTAAACTCACTGAAATGAATAGTTTAAATAGCTAATGTATTGACTTTATTTTAAACATCATCCATAAAAAAATGGTAATCTGCTTATGGTTGGATTAGTTCACATGAGAATGTTTTATAGTATATACGTTGAGAGGAATAATACTATTTGTCACTGATAGCTATAGTTTTCTGAGGATGTGATTTGAAGCTTCTTGCTTGGGGTGAATTAATTTCATTATCAGGCCCTTGGTTTCCATTTAAAATTCTAATGTGGTACTGAGTCACACAGACCCAGGAATATCCCGGGCTCCATCACTGGATGTGGTGAAATAAGCATGAAAGTGTTATTACCTCAGTACACTTTCGCCATTTGTTGGTTAAAAAACACAGCCCAAATTCCTTGTTTACCCCAGTAATTACTGGTGGAAAAAGAACATTGATATTAGGTAAGCATAAGGTCAGTCTTGGCTGTGTTGACACATATGGTCAAACAGCCCACCAATAACTCTATCACACTCCAATAAATGATCACTTAAGTGAGATACTGGTTCTGACCTTTGAAGTTCACATTGTTAAACTGAGTTTTACTCTTTCCCTAAATACCTGCTCACTTTCCTTATTCTTACATCGTACATTCTTACATCCGATTCTCTGCTGGTCAAAAGTTACAGAATTTTGTGATGTGATCTTTACAAGAGATAAGGCAATATAGTTGAAGGAGAATGTCACGAGAGAAACAAAACCTCTTAATTACATTTGTCAATTCATACTATATCCTCTGTGTCTACAGAAAGGCGGTTGACAAAATATGTTAAAGCTGTCTTTCTGGAGGAGGAAATTGGAGAAAATTTGTACACCATTTTTGTATACAATTGGCATTTGGATCCCATTTTTTTCATCCTTAAGACAGTCAGCAGTCTGCATCTTTTCAATCCATAGCACTAAATGAAAACTATTTTGTGATTGTTCGGAACTGATGTGCTTCCAACACCTAAGATACATAAATAGTCTACAATATCATATTCCCCTCTAATCTATGAGAACTTCACCTTCATTAATTTCATGATCTGGAATAGCAGTGGAAAAAATTCTGCTGCTCCTAAAACCAGTTCTGCTTGCTGTTTAGTAGCATAAAAAGAAAGCTGTCAGCATCCAGGCTTGTGCTCCATCCTCTTATGTTTTCTAACCTTCTGTCATTGTGGTTCTATTGTCAAAACAATCAATAAGGAAGTCAGGTGGAAGTCTCAACCGTTCTTTAAATGCGAAGGGATCCAGTGCAATTAATTTGTCAGGATCTCCAGATGACATCAGTCCAATGTAGAAAAATTCCATGCACATCTGAACTATATTGTATAAACAGTGTCACGGTATTCAGTTGATGACTTCCTCTGCATCAAGGCAAATGATTATGATCTGACTTAAAACTTGAATCATGTTTGAGCTGGCTTATAACTATACTCCCTTGAGTGAGAGCAGCAATTCATCTTATTTAGTAACATAGGTTTGTTTGGGTCATACTAACTAAAATATGGTCCAAGTGCATTTGATGAAAATTTATGTTCTAGTTTACACAATTGGGTGTATTTTTTTTCATCTAAAGACTCTTTTCTTTTAACAGATAAGGCAGAGGAAGATTTTGTTGCTGTCATGACTACCTTCCAGAGGGCTTCCTTCAGTATGTTCTCCCGTGAATATACCCTGGCTAATGTGAAAGAGTGGCTCATGGGACCAATGCAGTGTGAGCCTTTGAAAATATATCCAGAATATCTTCTATGTTCTAGATGGGGAGCGTTACATGTTTTACTCCTTAACTGGAATTTACAAAATCCATTCAAGGGGACTTTAACAGTGTTTTACAGGTAAATACACAAAGCCACGTCTAATTTCTGAGTGGCAAAGCTCACCTATAGTTTTTTTTTCGTAAAGCCTTCAGAAATAATTATTGATTATCCCACAATTCTTGATTATACCACATTTAAATTGTTGTTCTGCTGAAAGACTTCTCTATGTCTCTTGCCTATCACTTTTACATTAGGAATTTACAAGACTGCTCAGGAAATGACTTGTATTGTAAAACACTCCGATTTTCTTAATCCAAATACCCTCAGCCATATCTTGGAATTGTGTTTTTCATTGCCTCTGCATGCGGAGACCTGACTGTCTGATTAAAAAAAAGTCAAAGTATTTGAGTAACATCAAGATATTTGCATGTGCAAATCATTAGAATGGTTTTTCTAATCTCCGCTATCCAATTACAGTGTGGGAAAGTAAGTAGTAACCCGGTTATTAGTCAATTGATTATCAGCCCTTTTCTAGGGCTGATAATCCCTTTTTTTAAAAAAAGGATAAATTAAATAATAATAATATGGTCACTCAATACATGACAGTGTGGGAAAAATAGCTGGGAGCAGACACATAGTCATGTAGCTTAGTGGTTAGAGCATTCATCTTGCAAGTGAGAGGACCCAGCTCTGATTCCTGGTCAAGGCAAACATTGGGCAAGTTTTCTTATTCCACACGCCGTTGTTTACCTAACAGTCAGTAGTAACCCGGTTATTAGTCAATCGGCGTCACTTTCCCAGGGTTGATAATCCCTTTAAAAAAAAAGATGAATTAAATAATAACAATATGGTCACTGAATACATGACTGTTTGTGGGACACGTCTGTGCACAATAGGCTGCCACTCTTCTCCCACAAAATATACAGTCAATTCACTTTGCAGTATATTCAGTGAAGTGCTTTGAGATGTCGCAAAGACATAATGAGGAGTTATATCAAATGCAAGGATTGTTATTATTTTCCTGTACATCACTTGGTCTCAGGAACCATCATTTGAGTAGCAGAGATAGCGCAAACTCAGATGATCACATCCAGACGTCTGCAAAAATGTGGAACATCACTTGCTGCTTGTGATCTCCAAAGGTTATGTAACGTCCCAAGGTGCTGCAGGAAGTTTCTGTGCCTTCGGACGAGCCCTCGACATTAAAGGCGCTATACAAATATAATTTTGTTGTTTTAAAAGAGACGGCTCATGTTTTGTACCAGCTTTTGAGATGCCAGAACCACAAGGTAAAGCCATATTAGTGATGTTTTAGAACTTGCCTAATTTAAGCTTTGTACAACTATCTCAACCCCAACTGTACAAGAGTGTTTCAAATTGCAGCAGTATCATTTTTAGTTCAGTCAACAGCCAGCCCTATCCCCTCTCCAAGTGAATGTCCTTAATTGGTGAATATCAAATACACGACAGGTTATTTTGCAATGAGAGCCGCATGGAGTGAATTATTTGCTGTGGGTTTATTCTGCTAGAGAAACTGCATTTTTACCCTTTTTGCACATTTTATTTCTACTGCTATAACTTTCACTATACAATTTGAACTGATAACTCACTTTATGAATACAAAATTAAATTGTGCATTTAAAATTCCATTATTATAAGCACACAGGGACACATTACCAAATTGGAGGTGGGTGGCAATGGGAAATGAAGGCAACAAATCTAGCGTATTAACCATGCAAAATAGAATAACCTCAGTGGGTTGAATAGCTATTTGTTAGGTAAGGCTATCTAGGGATTTGGTGCAATGGCATGTAGTTGGAGTTACTGATCAGCAAAACCTTTGCAAAAAGGCAGAACAGGCTTGAGGGTTCAATGACTTACTCCTGTTCCTATATTGAGCTATGAGCCATTTAGAGAATTAAAGTACTGTATTTTAAAATAGCTGCTAACCAATTGTGCCAAGGCTCTCTGGGGTTGTATTACGTTTAAAACAAATAAGGAACATGTGTATCTCAAATTAATTGAGTGAATTGAAGCACTATTTTTTCTTAAACTTTCAGACTTTTGTTAGTAGTTAAGAGAATGTAGTCTGCAAGCAGAGACAGAAAATTCTGAGTTGGTACAGTACTTTTTGCAATACAAATGACTTAATATCTCCCTCTCACTCAATGTAAGTCTATGACAATGCACCCCCTACAGATGTCCTAATAATAATCAATTGATTTTTTTTTTAGAAGTCAGTCCCACTTGCTGAGGTGCCTTCAGAGTCTAATCGGAGTCCTTCCACAGGCTTGTACAATAGTCCATATAAATCTGGGGTGTGAAGACCAAATGACAGATGCCTTGGGAGTTGCTCTTGAGAAAGAAGCACTTGAAATGCAAAACATTATTACTTCTGCTATCTCTGAAGTTGAAAACGAGTTTACAATGAGAGCTAAAACAAAGAAAAAGATCTCTAATCCCAGATTGGACAGTGAAGAGAAGTTACAGCTGTACAGAGAGAAGTTTCAAATGGAACAAGAGCAAAGCATTTCAGTGATGAATCTGACAATCGACGAGGGTGTCTACAGAAAGATTACACAGAAACTGATTGATATACAACAGGACACTGATAACTCTGCATGGAGACTCAGTATTTTTAATAGGGCATTTGCTAAGACATTGGTAAATTTGTAAGATTTTATGTTGTGGTGTGTGCAATCTCATATAAAAGTAAATGTATGTATAACTTGCTGATATGTGCATGTTTTGCCTTTAGAGCCTTTTTGCCATTTTTATTTCCTTCATTTGATTTAGCTGTCTTAAAGCTGTTTGCATAGGTGCTTTTAACACTTAATGACAGAGATTAGTTAAATCCTCTAATCTCAAATCAACATTCACCAACAAAATACTGTACTCTGATGCAGAGTAGGATTGAATTTACAAATAGATTTATAGATTCAGGCAAGAATAGGCCATTGGTTGCCGTTCATGATTGTGGATGGCATTTTGCTGTTGCACATTTTGTGACAAGGAAAATGATTGAAAAGTGACATAAAAAGGCCTAAAGATGAAGCACTGCATTTATTTTGGTTTTTGGTTTGAGATTTTAAAATCCAGGATATTTCTTTGAATCTCAAAATGATTAATGCAAATAAAATGCCAAATAAAATTTGTACTGTTAGTCTACTGTGGACTGGGTTGTGATTACCCGCTTTACTTTACATATGATCCTTATAGACGTTAGGCAGAGATTTCTATCTAATTGGTCTGGGTTGGATCCATTCTCAGTTGAAGACCATTGTTTCAATTCAGTGTACCACCTACTTCTCCAACATTTTTTGTACAAACATAACACTAAATATGCAAACATGCAAATACAAACAAAATGCATGCTGGTGTAGTGATACATTATGGTAAATACAATATCAACACAATTCAGAAGCATACATGCATTAAATGGTTGATGTACCATGATACACAAGTCCCTTGTCTGGCTCTTTCCATGGAAGGATAAAGTTTGTCAAAACTTGTTGTTCTGCCCCTATACTGTTTTACTGAAGCCTGAATTGTGAAGAAAATTTTACAATCTCAGCATTCTATGGTGGGACTTGTGATGTGTTATTTCACTTGTCATTCATTCCAAGAAGACATGCAACGGAGAAATAGAACAAGATATTTTGGAGATAATGGGATACTGGTTTATCTGATTTTTGGGGTGTTGAGTGAAGCTGTTATTTGGTAACCAGCACTCCAGTGCCGTAATCGGTGACCAATAAATGGCAGTGGCTTCAGGCCCACCCATTGTTGGCGGTGGGGGATGATAATGATGGTCTTCAGTTAACTACTTGCATTGTTGACCACTTTAATCAAAGAGGTAACAAATGTTACCTGCAGTAATTAATATATCAAAAGTCACAATTATTACTATTACCTTAAGTGGTGTAATAGAAATAATTTTAACTCTCGGAGAAACTGATCCCTGGACTTTGGTTGGTGATTATAAACTACAGTACTTTGAAATGCAGCCTGCCCTACATTTTAGCAGGATTTTTTCCCATGAGATTAAGATGATGGCTATCAATCTTGCCATTTCCTCTCTTTCCTCCAGAGTAATTGGGTTGGTGATTTTATATCCAACAATCTGCTATAAGACCAATTATTGCTTTTGCAGAATATAAATCCAAATCCCTCTCAAACTTGTTGAAAGCTTCATCGTATCTAGAAGTAGTCATCAAAATTCCGACTGCATACAGTACAGTTCTTTTTGCATTCATCCTCAATTTGCCAGTGACTTAAATAGATAACCAGAATGAGAAAGGAACTGTTTTGTGAGGTGGTAATACAGTGTGACAGAAAAATATCAACTGAGGAAAAAGGGTAAAGCATAATTGTCTAAATTAGCGTGAAATGATTAAAGGAGTTAATCAGTGGTTTTACATTTCTATTAGCAAGCAAGCTGAGACGTTTAACCTTTGAAACATTTATGCCATTAAACACATTTGATTTGAACAATATGAAACTTTATAAGAATGCAAGTATGAAACAGATTGATGATTTGTTATATAGAAACATGGAAACATGGCCTTATTCCTGAGGAGGATAATGTTGGAGGATGAAGACCAGAGGGGAAAGGCATTTAGGGGAGGGAGCTAGATCAAAATGGGGAGAGGTTCTAAATGGGGTGCCTCAGGCGTCTGTCCTGGGACCCTTCTGTTCAACTTGCATTAGATATAGTACCTTATTACGTATTCGAGACGTCTCAAAGAGCTTCACAGAATACACTATAAAATAAATTGACTTTTTGTAGGTGAAACACAGCAGCCAATTCCACACAGCAGTGTCTCACAAACAGTCTTGGATTGAGTGACCAAACTTATTTTTATTTATTTTGAAGGAATTATTCCCCCAGGAAAAGAAATCCATCAATCCACTTAACAACCGGGTTCTTACTTACTGCGAGATAAACAGAGAAGTGTGGAGTAAGGAAACTTGCCCAACGTTTCATTCTTCTCAGATTCTCGCTTGCAAGGTGAGTGCTCTAATCGCTGAGCTACAGGTCTCCACAGTGACCTGGATTCCCAGACCCAGGTAGTTAAATTTCCAGATAACATCAAGTTTGGTGGAACTGTGGAATTAGAGGAGGCAGCAAAGGTCCTACAAAGAGAGCTTGATAGAATGAACTAATAGCTAGCAAATAAAGTTTGAATACCATACTGGTATTGCAAGGTACCACATGTGGGCTTCCAAATTAAAACAGAATTTCCTGCAATTGTGTGCAGTGTTAAATTTTAAGAGGAAATAGTCCTGCAGGATTAAGAAAGACAAATACTCTATTGAATTTGGGGTGTCAGTCGCCTGAAATTCCTGTGAACTTTGATAATATGTGATTATAATACAGAAAACCCTTCAGAAGCTAATATATCAATTGAACTGCTAGCGTTAACAGGAAAGCCCTTAGGAATTTAGGATTAAATAGGCAGAACTATTTCATTCAAACGTTAATAGAATGAAATGCATTACTGGGGAAATCCACTGAACCAGATAGCATAAATGCATTAAAGAGACAACTAGATCTGTTTGGAAGGAAAGAAGATGTTGAAGGTCAGTACACTTTTGAACGAGAAACACAAAATGAAGAATGGGAGGGGAGAAGGAGAGGACACAATCTGATTGTGAGAGTTTTAAGAATTAAAGGGTTATTCTTTAAAAGAGCCAGCACAGACAAAATGGGCAGAATGGTTCCATTGTTCTATAAATTTCTATGGTTCTACGATACAATGAGAAAGGAGGGGATGAAGCTTAAATCCGCCAAAAGGGGACAGTTTGTTGGGCCAAATGGCCTTCTCCTTCCTATTCCTAAGTTTTCTACGATGATATGTTCCTAAAATAAGTATGTTTATAAAAATGAAAACAAAAATAACTGCAGCAGAAGACTGAATCACTATTGTTTAACCTAAGCTTATAAATGGAAACAAACAACACTTTTGTAATGTACCCCATTGTCATGTGTAACTATAATTATAGACTGACAGCAGTAGAAGAACGATAGTCCGTGTCTTCCCAGGATATTAAAAATCCTAGGTATATTATTATTCAAATGTTACTAATGCATCTGAAAATGACCACATTATTTATTTATCGCTATCGGTATGTTGCCATGTTATGCAATTTAGGGAGGTGACGCTCTCCATTTGAACATCACCTTGAATAAAAACATTCACCATTTAGATTGATGAAGAATGATGAGTTCCAATTTTAGCTGGATAAATGCACCCATGCAGAGCCAGATATACTTCTATTATTATCAAAGGTTACGATGATGATTATAATAGATCCCACACATACTAATGCTTATGTTTGGTTAAATTGATGGCATTAAATGACAGATTGGCTTTACTATTTCAGATTAGGCACAGACAA
The DNA here is from genome assembly GCA_035084275.1 of Hydrolagus colliei. Taxonomy (NCBI): domain Eukaryota; kingdom Metazoa; phylum Chordata; class Chondrichthyes; order Chimaeriformes; family Chimaeridae; genus Hydrolagus; species Hydrolagus colliei. Next base: position 68,353,532 of record CM068745.1, read on the forward strand.
TAACAGAATGTCACATTAATCTTAAAATAGAAGATGACTTCATGTGTGATTTGAAACAATTCAGTTGTGCATTTCCTTTCCAAGTGGCGTATCTTTTCTGGCAAAAGTCCAGCCATCTAAAACAGATAAAGATGAAAATGTTTTTTTTTAAAAGTCAGTCTTTTAAACCCTGAGCATCTGGAAAGAAAGAGCTTGTGTAAGTTAAAATACCTATGAACAAGTGGTCAAATAACAGACTATAAGGTTTATCGGGATGGATCCAATTATCAAGAGGGTGGTTGAGCCTTCCAAATCACAAAATTACAAGATTGGTTTGGATGAAGCAGATCCTTCAGCCCTTCTGATCACCTTCCAGAACAACTACCATACATCCTCCCATCACAGCAATGATTTGAGTTATACAATGATGCCAGAAATCCTTGTGTGATCAGCACACAGCAGTGTATGGGTAAGGGATAAGCAGAATAATTGTGCAGTACAGTATATTCCCCCGGCCAAAGTAGATGGACCAAATGGCCTATTACAAGCGCTGTACAGTCTATGTTATTCTAGTTTAGTATATTACATGATGACCCGAATAATGGATAAAAAAAAAATTGTGCTCCGTGTGCAGTTGAGATTGATTACAGGCTGGTAATTGGTCCACGCCTTTGTCACCTCTTGGCTGGACTATTGCAACGCCCTCCTCGCCGGTCTCCCCGCCACCACAATCCACAAAATCCAGCTAATTCAAAACTGTGCCGCCCGTTTACTCACCCACACCAAGCTTCGCTCCCCATTACCCCAGTCCTTGCCAGACTTCACTGACTCCCTATCCCAGAGAGGATCGACTCCAAGATCCTCACCCTTGTTTCCAAGTCCCTCCATTCCTCTGCACCCATCTATCTCTCTGATCTCCTCTCTCCCCAAACCAGCACCTGCTGCCTTCGCTCCACCGGGTCTGGCCTTCAACATGTTCTCGAATCCTCCGCTCCACCCTCGGCAGCCGTGCCTTCAGCCACCACACCCAAAGGCTCTGGAACTCCCTTCCTCATTCCCTTCGCCTTGCCCCCTCTCTTCGAAGCTTCAGTCCCAACTGAAGACCCTTCTCTTCGACCGCGCCTTTGGTCACTTTTCTACCCCTGCCCCTGGCTCAGTCTCAGGATCCGGTATTGTGAAGCGCTCTGAGACGCCGTCTGGCGTGGAGGACGCTATATAAATCAAAGTTGTTCTTGTTGGTAATTGTGTAAGAGAAGTGTATGTCAGTGTGCTAGGTTTTGGTTAGTGTTTATACAGTAACATGTACCAATGTCCACACAAACCAATCTATAGAGGCCTCATGGTTCCTTGTGAATTGCTGCCTGAAGTCTTGTGTGACTGAGCAGCAAGTCTCATTAGATTCCGTCTTTTCTAATTAAAATTGTTTACATATTTCTGCCTAGCAGAAAAAGATAATTTGACCAAGGATGAGCAAACAGTTCCCCTTAAGGAATTGCTCCTTTGATTCTAGAATTCTTAATATTGTTTGGTTTTATTTATTTTCTCTCGAGTTACTGACCCTTTCCTGGAGTACAGTTCCACAGGCACAAGATACCCTCCTGCGCCTCTCCCAAGCGGCCATTCTTCATGGGTGAGCCTTGGTCCATGCCTTTGTCACCTCTCGGAGTAAGTGCTGTCAATCCAGACCAATCTTGTGATAAGGCTGACACTAACATTACCTGACATCTTGTGATGGGGAGCGGGGGGGGATAAATTTGATGGGGGTAAATTTCCACATGTATGCGGATGACACCCAACTCTACCTTGCTGCTTCCACCCTCGACTCCAGATTTACTGGTGTCCTGACTGTGTATCTGTCCTACATTGAGTCCTGGACGAGGGACAATTTCCTCCAACTTAACGTCAACAAAGACGGAGGCCCTCCTGATTGGCTCGCGTCAGTGCCTCCACACCTCAGGCGCTGACAACATCAGTATTCAAGGCTGCTCTCTCCACCTCTCGAAGCCAGTCAGGAATCTGTGCGTCTTGTTTGACCTCGAACTGTCCTTCCTCCCTCATATCTGTGCCATGACCAGTATAGCCTTCCACTACCTCCGTAACATTGCCAGACTCTGCCACTACTTTACCTCACCCCCAATGCTGCCAAAACACTCATCTATGCATTCATTACATCTAGGCTCGATTATTCAGAACTCTGCAGCTCCTGTGCTCTCCCGCACTCTCCCGCACTAGGGTCCGCAACCACATCATTCCCACCCTCGCCCGTCTCCACTGGTTCCCCATCCCCCTAGAGGATTGAATTCAAGATCCTCGCCCTCACCTTCAAAGCCATTCACAGTCTTGCCCCACCTATCTCGCTGACCTGCTGTCTCCCTATCAGCCTTCCCGTGCCCTGCATTCAGCGGGCTCTGGCCTGCTCTGAGTGCTCCGTCCTAACCACTTCACCATCGGTGGCCGGGCTTTCAGCATCTCTGCTCCCACACTACGGAATTCCATTCCGCAATCCCTTCACCTCACTTTCTCCCTTTCCTCAAGCAAGGCCAGGCTTAAGACCTTACTCTGCGACCATGCCTTCTGCTCCCCCACTAACTCTTGCTCCTTCCCCTTCTCACTACTCTGACCCCCCACACCCTGCTTGGTTCCGACCTAATTGTTCAGTGCCTTGGGACGTCCTCTCGACACGAAAGGCACTCTATAAATGTAATTTTGTTGTTGTTGTTTACATAGCAGCCTTCAATGCCTTGGGATGTCCTCCCAATGTAAAAGGCGCTACACAAATGTAATTTTGTTGTTGTCATTCACCTGGGATGGTGTCTCAGAGTAGTTCTTTTCGAGATCAAACTTGTAGCATTCCTGGGGTTCCAGATCAAATGCAACAAAAACAGAAATCGCTGGGAACACTCAGCAGGTCAGGCATCATCTATGGAGAACGAAAAGTGAGTCAACATTTCGGGTCCACAACCAAAATCCACGACCAAAACATTGGATTGTTTCGGTCCACAACCCTGTTGAAGTACCCTGCACAACCTATGATTGTTTCAGATTTCCAGCATCTGCAATATTTAGCATTTTGTTTATATTAAATGCAACGCTTAATGCTACAGCAGTTGGTGCTTTACCCAGTCAGCCATTAGAACATCTTCTGGCTTAGTTTTTGAAATACTGTTTTCTGTTCCTTTGTTCTTGGACTGCCAGCTGTCCTGAGATTTCTGTTCACAGTCACAATACTTTAAAATAAATCTTATGAAATACTTTGTGACACCTTCCCAACATGAAAGGCATAATATCAAATGCGAGGATTATAATTATTTAAACAGCCAGGAGTAGCATTATTCTATTTATAAATAATTACAACAGTTATTTGACTTTCAAAGAATTCTCTATCAAAAGTTACAAACATTTCTGTCCTCTATTTGTTGTCAGCTGGTAAATATCCCTATATATTGGTAGCAATTTATTCTCTGTGTCAGAATGGTGTGGGACAACCTATAAATATACAGTCATTATATTTGATAGCAATTATATATGAAGCACTTTGAGATGTTTCAATCATCTAGCCACTATATCAAATGCAATAATTATTTAGGGATTATTTACGGTATAAAAACATTTTCATCCCTATATATTTTTTACAAGTTCAAATTTATTATATTTGTGGACAAACTAGATTTAGGTAATAAAGTGGAAACTCCTTCCAGTAATCATAATCTGTGATAATCATAGATATCTGTGGAAACTCTGTTCTAAATCTAGAATTCCCGGGGTTGGTTGATGCACTTCCTGCTTGATGTACTGAATATTTAGAAACAGTTCAATGTTGTAATGGGAGGATGTTTGGATGGGTATTAGGGAAGGATATGATCAAATGGCCTAAAGGGCCTTTGTCATCTGCATCTCTCTTGTGATCTTATGAATCTTGTTGGAGATTTTCCCACATTGAATGTAATTCAGTGGCTCCAAGCAAAGAACACAAAATAATGCTTGCAATTGACATTCCGCTTTATCACGTAATTGGGACATCTCAAAGTGCTTCACAAGATATAGTGTGAAGTGAAATTACCTTGCTTTGTAGATGAATATTGGTATTGCACAGGGTACTCCAGTGCAAAGCAAGTTACCTTATCAGGAGTTGGAAACTTTAAAATATTACAAACATGAGTTTGAAGCGGAAAAAGATTGGAAAAAATTGCATCAAAAGACTTGTTTGTAGATCATATGTCTGTAAAATCTTTAACAGTTACCGTGTTTTGGAAGAGTTTCAGAGTTAAAATCTTGTGCATCAATAGAGTATTCCAGCTTGAAATATATCGAAAGTGAGCTGGCTCTCTGTAAGTATATTGTGAATCACGGTGCCAACTCTATTGGTATCTGGGAAGCGTGTAAAGGTTACAAATGTATTCTATGGTCTACGATCGATAATTTCTCTGCCCACCGGTTGAATAACACAATGGGGTGGGGAGGAATCAATAAACAATCAGTTATTCTGGTGAAAAATGAAAAACGGTCAGCCATACTTCTGAATGTTTTTTAATGCTACAGAGCTTGAGATGTGATTTACAAGAGATTTAAATGTTAGTAAGAGATGCACATTGATGCATTCAAGAGACTATTTGATCACTGTGTGTTCCAAGCTTTGTTTCACTCCCTCAATTCGCTTATGCCTGTAGCTTAAGCCTTCATGATTGTGAATTTTTTCTTTTTGTAAAGGAACAGCTGCTACTGCCGGTGAGATACCAGGTAACAGAAGAACAATGGTTATATTCAGGATATTTTACTGCTGTGTTTTCTTTACCAAAGAACAAGCTACCTGGCCTAGGAGGCTACAGATTGAAAGATCTTATTTCAATCTTATTTCAGCTACCTGATGATCATTTGGGTATCAAGCGTTATATAAATCCTAATATTATGCTGGAACCTTGCTGCAGAAATTATATTGGGTTACATTTTACTTTGGAGAGAAACCTATTGGGGACAATTTAAAATCTAAAGCAATTCAATTTTACTCCACGCTATTCACAGGAAAAATAGTTAATGAATATTTGTTTATTTCAGAAGTTAGCTATAAGGGAGCACTCAGATTTTAGTTTAGAAGTTGCGAAGTTTGGTGAAGGATTACATTGGGGAAACAAATTAGTTGGCTTCCAACACAATGAAGCACAGATCACTTCTGATACTCAGCAGCTGAGGTTCTCGAAACATTAAATTGTGTGATCTGCTGATGGCCTTGAGGTCAAATGATTTATTCTCTAGTCATTGTAAATCCAGCTGAGGTTCAGAACCAATAAGAAATCCAGTACATTCCCAAATGCACTCACAAAATATTTATAAATCGTCTAGCTGAATAGCAATAATTTGTTCACAGTTGTACTAGAAGTGACAGAAGCAACCCTTGAAAAATAGACTATACCAGAGAAAAATATTTTTACTTGGCATACTTAATATCATATGAAACACATTGCAAGATACGGTTGTTTTGAGTTATTGTAAACTATTTAGGAGGTGATATTATATATTTTCTCTAAACAGAAAATAAAGCATTTTTTTCTGGCAACATTAGTGTTTTGTTTATTATATTTAGAATAATAATAATCCATGTACTTGATAAATGTATCAAAGCTCTTCACACCTGTCAAGTGTTTTGATAGGCAGTTGTGGCAGTCAGCTTGCGCAGAAGACTTCAGAAGCAGCCATGAAGTTAATTGACCAATTTCTCTGGAGGGCTGTTGACCAGCACATCAAAAATTCCATTCTTGTTTCAAATAATGCAATGGGATCTTTGACATCTACCCAAAGAGACAGACAAACTAAGTGTTAATTTCTCTGCATCCTGGTTCAGTCTGGTGGAGTGGTGCATGTCTTAGATGTCTCTCAATAACTGTAAAACTTTGTTCACAGGGCAGAGAAAACTGCCACCTGGTGCTTTGCTTCCCATTGAATCACTGTTGATTGTTGGGATAATTATAGACTTAGTGTTCCCACGTTCATCATATAATAATAAAAAATAATCTTTGAATTTGTTATAGCGCTTTTCACGTTTTCTAGACATCTCAAAGTGTTTCACAGAATATACAAAGTGAATTGACTGTATATTTTGTGGGTGAAAATATTCATCATTCATCTGTTGATCACGATCTTCAGTCTCTTCTGAATGTGTTTACAGATACATATATGTTCCCAAAATAATGTGATATTTACAATGATATAATTTTAATTAACAGGAAATTAACACATTTTAATACAGTAGTTACTTCTCCAAATGATATACATCAAACATTGATCACTGATCACCAATAGGGATCTTTACATTATTCTGCTATAAAAATACAACAAGAAGATAATATAATGTTAACACTAACATGTTAGAAATTAAAGTTATCGGCTTGCCGCTAGTATAAAGTCATTCGCGCTCCATTTTTTTCACCCGTTTGGTGTGCTCCATTTTAAAAAGAATCGCTGGACTATAAACCTCAACTGCAGCATCATGGCTTCAAGCGTAGCATCTCCAAGCAAAAGTAAAAAGCGCAAGAGAGTAGTTTTAACAATAAGTACCAATACAATATTCTGTTATTATGTTATTATTTATACATTTACAAATGCTCCACTGCTATTGTTCCAGATACGTTCCGGTTTATCGAATGGGGACATTTTTTTTGGCGTGCCGATTATACAGAAGTGTCGGTGCATTGAGTCATGGATAAACGGGCTTCTCCTGTACCAAAGGATTGGCATAACACATCTGGAATTTGCCTTTGTGAATCCTGCAATCATAGCATCTGAGCCAATGAATGCTAAACTGCATTGTCTAACAATCACGCACAAAGCAAAACAGCATGAGATATTGGGTGGGGGAAAAAAAATGGAGGGTAAATAGGAATTTCAATAGGAATTTTGAAAATGCTATTGTTCAGCCAATATCTGTTTTTTTTATATCAGAAGTTGTACATTTTCTCTTGAAAGGTTTTCAGCATACAGTTACACATATCTTTCAGCATAACCAACCGTATCTTTCAGAGGATGTTAAACTCTATAGGTTTGTGTGTCAGCTGCAGCCAACATACTAAAAATCTTGCGGAAAGTGTCCATCACCACTGGATTGCTTCCGACATCTTTCATTTATCAAATAAATAAGTTTTGAGCTATTTCATTACTAAATAATGTAGCCTGTAACACAAAGCAATACAGAAGTAGAACTCTGGGTTAACCTATTCAATGCTGATAACAATAATTTAGTGGGTAAAAGGGAGTGGGGAGTGTGTAATAAACCAGTGGTGGAAGAGCAAAGAGAGTATGGGGTGGAATGCGTGGCTGGAGAGCGCTAGGTACGGTGGGGCGAAAGCAAAATGGGATCCTGAGGACCAGGATAAGTATTTTTAGTTTGATCCTCTGTAGTATTATTATAATAATAATACAGTAATATAATAATAATGATCCTTGCATTTGATATAGCGCTTTTCACATCTTATCAACGTCTCAAAGCGCTTCATAGAATATACTGTAAAGTGAATTGACTGTATATTTGTGGGCGAAACGCGGCAGCCAATTGCGCACAGCAGTATCCCACAAACAGTCATGGATTGAAATGACCAATTTTATTAATATGTTTTTTTTGGAGGGATTATTATTAGGGCTATGGAGCAAGGAAACTTGCCCAAAGTTTCGCCCTGATCTGCCTGGATTCGAACACAGGTCTCACGCTTGTAAGGCGAGTGCTCTAACCACTGAGCTACAGGAGCTTCATAGCTCTATTAGTACCGATGGATCTTGGTGGGAGAGATAATGGATGATTGGGGCCTTATGCGGACCAGAACTTGGGCTGTGGATGTGTAGATCAGTTGAAGCATTCAGAAAATGGGAGCTCGGGAGGCATGCAAGGAGATGATTCTAGAAATGTATCTTCAGGGTAACAAAGGCATGGAAAGTGGTTTTAGCAGCAGTGGATATAAGTGAGGTAGTTCACAGGTGGACACTGTTCTAGATGTGAAAGAAGGCTGGTTGAAACTGGAGATTGTCACAATGAGAAAATGGCTTGTATATATAGATCGAGTACATAATCCCCCACCACCATCCCGAACAAACGATAATAAATTGGTCACTTAATCCACGAAAGTTTGTGGGATAATTGGCTGCCGAGTTTCACCTACAAATATACAGTCAATTTAATCTATGGTATATTCTGTGAAGCGCTTTGAGGCATCAAAAAAACGTGAACAGCGCTATATCGAATGGATATATTATTATAATATATTGTTTATTATTATCTAGCGTTTACGTGAATTTGAATGTAAAAATCTTTTATATTTATTCTAATAGAAGCAAAGCAGATCAATTTTATGTAGTTCAATATGGTGGGATTTTGATTGGAATTGAAGAGAAAATAATCTTTCATCACCATGACTATCAACTATTCTTAGTATAATTTCCATCAATTAGTTAGTTTAATAAGACAAACTTGTTAAATACTACAAATGTCAAACACAAAGCAATATTCAGACTCTAGTTATCAACAATAATAACTGTTATTGGGTCCATGGAAAAAAACAATCTGTAGAATACAGCACATTGATTAGTGTGACATCTCAGTTTAACATAACATCCTCCACTACTGTTTGATTCATCGACAAGATTTGGGAAACAATGGAGATATAACCTACTTTCCATTTTCCTTCATCAGCAGACAGTGAGTTGAGTAGTGTCAATGACTGATGTGTAGAGGAGCAAACTTCTAGGACGACGGCTTTGTCTCGTTCCATCCTCTCTTACTGAAAATATAAAATTATTGGAATTCAGGACAACTGGATTGTTTAGAAGAATCCACTGAATCAAATCTGACTGGTAAGGTATATCATGTGGGTAGCATCCTGCAGCGCTTAACAGCAGTGTGATTTGATGCCAAGCTGGAAACAAAGAGGAGGTGACAAAAGACACGGTTAAAGAGGAAACTCAGCAGGTGTTACTTAAAGATGGACAAAGAGGAAGCAAGATGGAGGGATGAAGGCAGGGAGTTCCAACGATTCAGGAGATAGTTGTTGAAAGCATGGCTGCTAATGGTGGAGCAGGGTGGATGAGGAATGTACAGAAGACTGAGCAAGCTGATTGAAGGCGGCAGGTGATGGAATGGGTATGAGCAGATCAGAGAGGTAGGGAGCCACCATGCCATGAAATAATTCGAACTTGAGAGTGGGTATCTGGAAATTGATCCAATCTGCAAAAGGGAGCCAGTGAAGCCTGGCAAGAACTGAGCCTGTCAAAAAAATGAACGACCTCCTCTTTTCACAAAGGATTCATATTCTTAGAATAAAATCTCCCTTTTAATAATAATAATTATCCTTGCATTTGACATAGTGCTTTTCACGTCTTCTAGATGTCTCAAAGCGCTTCACGGAATATACTGTAAAATGAATTGACTGAATATTTGTGGGAGAAGCGCAGCAGCCAATTGCACAATTGTCCCATAAAGTCGGGGATTGAAATGACCAAATGTTTTTTTCAGGGAATATTCTTAGGCTCGTGCTCTCCAGTAGACAACATGGCAATTAGTTTACCCATTAGAAGCCTATATTCATTATGCAACAGTACAATATTTAAGACATTCACTTTCTCTAGTGCCCTGAATGTTAGAGGAGCAGGAGCGAATTTCGGGTTCTACTTCTCAAGTGTTAGCGTTTTTTTGCTTAAAACAGCAAATAGAAAATTTGTGTGTACAATTGTTTTAAGTTTTTTTAAAAACTCAAATTTGTGGGTGTGGGTGTGTGTGTGTGTGCATGCCTGTGCCTGTATATGTGCAAAAAGTATCCAGCAGCCAACCGTGTGGCCCCATTATGTCTGGGTGAAGTATGGAAATACATTGTCTACTCATTGTCATTGCTATTGATGCTCAAGGGTGAATATGTTCATTTTAAAATGGTCCTTGTTATTGTCACTAAGACAGTGGCCCATTTCATTCACCTCTTGAATGAGCCATATGAAGTTTCCCCAAGATGTAATCAATAATTTGTGAAGTTCCAAGGTTGGTAGACCTAAAGAATGATTAATCTGGAGAGGCTGGGAGGGGAAACTTGAGAAAAGTAGGTCGGAAAATCAGAGATAAGGCACTAAGAGCGAGAGAGCTGCCTGCCTAATTTATCTTTTTGTTTTGTTTTGGGGGTCACCTGTTTCCTCCACCCAGCTGGACGTCAGGCTCTGCCACTCTCTTGCTGCTTCACTACCTTCTTCTTTGACCATACATTCAGTCAACCTCCTACTCCCACCACCTCACAATCCTCCACCCCTCCTGACCCCAACTCACAGCTCAGCTCAAAAACCCCCAGTGCTTTGGGACATCTTTGGGACATCTTTCCAATGTGAAGAGCGCTATACAAGTAGACCCCTCTTAACGAAGGGGTTAGGGACTTTAACACCCTTCAATAAGCGAAAATTTAATTAAGCGAGAGTTCAACTATATTACTGTTTTTGGCTGCAGCTAAAACGCCGCCCCGACCCGAGCCTCCCTGCTAAAATCAGTTTAATTCCTAGCGGTTTCTAGCGCTAACATTTTCAGTGTACAGGTTGAGCAGCCAAAATCTGGAGTTCCGGAATCCGAAATGTGACAAAAACTCCAAGAATAAAAACGCCAATCCTACCTGCTCCAGGCCAGGTCTTCACAGTCACCGCACTGAAATAATGCAACCTGGGCCCAGGCATTTCCGGACATGTGACGCGCTTCTGGCATTCTAATTTGTCTGGAAATACCCAAACCTGGGCTTGGCTACGGGCCCGAATTCAGGACGCTCAACTATACTAGCGAAGGCCTAAGGTAGATATAACTGCTATTGAAGGCTACACAACTTTAAATACAACAATAAAATATTAAAATGTTAATAATAAAATACAGACAGTCCTCGACTTACTATTATTGAAGCCATGAAGCATCCTGCCGCTTAAGCTCCTCCCATATGGGAGGGGCCGCACTGGACTGTTTAACTGAGGCACGCTAAAGACTGAGCGTGTGTTGCTGGGGCAATCGGGAGAGACACTACCCATGAGAAGCTGCGCATGAGAAGCCCGCGAGATTTAAAGTGTGTGTAAACATTCGTTATAGCGAAAGCAGCCTTTGTTAAGCGGATAAACGGTACAAATAGAAACCTTTGTTATAGTGAACTTTCATTAACCGGGCGTTCGGTAAGCGGGGTCTACCTGTATAAGTGTCAATTATTGTTGCTGTTAAGAGCTCCAAGATGCTGCTTCGTGTGAAGGGCGCTATATAAATGCAAGTTGCTGTTCTTTCTGTTAGCTAAAGAGAAAGTACAGTACCTAGAAAGTACCATTTGCAAAGCAAAACATATTGTCAATAAATCTTTATTTTCCCCTAAATTTTGCTTAATTCTTTTACGTACTATTTATGTATTCTGTATATACAAATTTATAGGATACGTATAGATTCAGAATTCAAAGCTTATTTTTAATTGAAAAGAAGCTGATCTGATTGGTGATATATTTATGATCTTATTTCATGGAGACTGAAGAGTGATTTCTAGGTGTTTATTGTTCGCCAGGGATAATCTGACCTTGATTGGTTGTGCTTATGTAATTAGTGCAAACCGCAGAATACACTCTGAAGAAGCAAATCTGGGTACAGCTGAATTTTATAGTAACCTAGAAATATGCTTCTGAGAAGTCATTCCACAAGAGAAAAAAACAGAACTTTGTTAATGCGTGACAGTTAATCATTACCCAATTTTCTGTTACAGGTATATTTTAGGAGTAAACACTTAATGGAGGTGGATTAAAGATAGCGACTGTCAATTATAGGAATAAATCCCCAAATATTTTTTTCCTCCAATATTGCTCACACTTTAGCAAAGATTCCTTGGCTAATATATTTCATGTTTTTCTGATAAATTAAATGCATTTTCTGAGTATAAGGAGTGTTCATAGGTTGATATTGTATAGTACTGCATAACATTAAATAAAAGTAATCAGTGTTAGCAGTTTAGGAAGCTTTGCCTCCTTGTGTCACAAATCTAATCAAATTAATTGAATGATTTTGCATTTTTAAAATGTTTTTCTCCTCCTTCCTTTCCTACTCTCCTGATCATGATGATACATCAGGGTAATGGTTATGTGGCAACACCATTTTTCTGCATTTGTGATCATAGTCAGCAAATGCCTTCAGGCCACACAGCCATGAGTTGGAGAGGGACGGACAGCACAGAAATATCAATATACAAATAAAACTAAGTTATGAGTGAGGTATCATACAACTTCTCTTGATTGAGACAAATTGGGTACAATATTACCTTTGTTCACAAATGTATAACGCTATTGATGCAAAATAAACCCTCAGTTTGTGTTTTAGGAATTAAATCTGTTCCTCCAATTTATCAGAAAACCAGTGGTTTTCTGAAATGTTACATTTCATAAAATGTTGTATTACCCGTTTTTCTTATCAGCCCCACTGAGCCTAATCAAAAGACCTTCTCCAACCTTCTCCTATGATCACCTTCCTCACCATCTCAGTGGTTAAAGCACACGCCTTGCAAGCGAGAGATCTGGGTTCGATTTCAGGCAGGACAAAACTTTGGGCAAGTTTCCTTTCTCCACAAGCCTGATAATAATCCCTCAAAAAAATATTAACAATTTGGTAATTTCAATCCACGACTGTTTGTGGTACAATGCTGTGCACAATTTGCTGCCATATTTCACCCACAAATATAGTCAATTCATTTTACAGTATATTCTGTGAAGCACTTTGAGACATCTAGAAGATATAAAAAGTGCTATATCAAATGCAAGGATTGTTATTCCCCCTCCCCTCTTGATGTCAAACTCTTCCACTGAGGCATATCTCGTGAAGTGTGTTACATATATGCAACTTGTTATTGTTGTTGTATTTGTGCTTCACTGTTTTGTAAGAAGAATTACACAGAGAGAAAATGTTGGATGAAAAATACCGTGAATTTGAGATGCTTATTCTGTGTGACAAATAAATGTGTGAATCATAATATTTTTACTATATTCTATAATGACCTATTATTTTATTCCAAGTGAATTTTCATTGGAATTTAAAGGTCACATTAAATATTCCATCCATTCTTGATGTGTAGCCTTAGTCCTCTGAGTAGATGCCAGAGAATTTCCAAAAAGGTCTCAGTTTTTGGCCTCACATCTGATGGATGACCGATTTCAGAACCCCCCCCAAAATGGTCAGTCGTTTCATGCTAGAAATAATTGCATTTAAGAGTTTCTGCCCAGTCTTCACATAACTCGTATAAATATAGTAATTTTACTTTACAGTAAATTTTGTGAAGTGCTTTGAGACATCCTTCCGACGTGATATAGTGCTACACCAAATGCAAATTTGATAATGAAATTATGGGGTCTAAAATGAGGAATTTTTAATGGGATTTGTTCTCAAGGAATCTAAGATTACTGGCTACATCTAGTAAATATCCTGTACAATCCTCACATTGACCAGCGTTAACTCTGTTCTATGTCTTGTAATAGGAAATCAACAGGAATTCTTTAATATGTATTCTCATTGGAAATCCTGTATTTTACACCCTAATATATCCAGTTTCAATTTATCTTCAAACTAATATTTAAAGTGGTAACTCAGGAGCACTTAAAATGGACATCGTTGCATTTATTATTTAATGCCTAATTATTCATTCTATACTCATCCATAATTACTAAATACAAATGATCCCCAATTCCATTTTAGTATGTATCAGTTCACATTACTATATAGGTGATTTATCCAGATGTGATTTCAGTTTGTATCTTCTGGTTGTCAACAAACTTTAAATCTTTTATCCATAATCTGGTGATGCATTTTAAGATCAAAATAACCTTTGCCTTTGATCTAGCGCCTTATCACATCTTCAAGACATAATAAGGTGTTATATCCATACAAATGAACATAATACAGTGGAAGGCCATTTATCCGGCACCCTCGGGACCTGGCCAGTGCCGGTTAAAGCGCTTGCCGGATATTCGACAGAAAACCCAACACAAAAAATATATATATTTTTTAAAAGCATAGCATATGAATAATAGACTAAATATTCATTTATATGATAATATAATATATAAATAATAATTATAATAATTTTACACACAGCAACCACGCAGTTCAGAGAGATCTTTAAACTAGTGCAAAAGTTACACGTCTGAATGACACTGTTCTCATTTGGGGCAAAAGAGAGGAAAGCTTGTGTTATTGAGAAAGCAGAGTGAGCGGCGGGCGCTCAGTTCAGTTAACTTTCTTTCCAAAAAGCCTTGGGATGCCTGTGTGTGTCTGTGTGTAAAACGAGCATTGCAGGGATGAGTCTTTTTTATTAAAATAAAAGCCAAGAATTGATCTGCAAGCTTTGCTCAGGGTGTGTGTGTTTTGCTGTTTTGTGGCTAACTTAAATGTAAATTAATCAACTCACCCTCTGCCTCTCTCAAAGAGTACACTCCGGAGAGTGCGTTGCTTTACAGCACCTGCAGCATTCTGAGCTAGCACCACCATCAGGCACCTAGTAACAGCATTCCAAAATACTGACGCAACACAAAACACCAAAAAAAATAATTTTTCTGGAAAAATTCCGGTTTATCGAATGCGGACCTTTTTTTTGTGGTGCCGGTTATACGGAAGTTACGGTTGATCGGGTCACGGATAAACGGGCTTTTACAGTATCTACAAAAGGATTATGCCATACTTTAGTATCCAAACATGGCAATTGTTTCAAGTCATACCCAACAGCATTAGTACCTATTGATAATTGGATTTATTATTCTGGATCTTGCACATGTTAATACATTGAAAAAGTCTGCAATGGGTAAAATGCGTCTCACATCAGGCCTTGCTTTGAATACACTGCTATCTAAAATTTGGGTTGGGCTATGTCTATGGGCTAACCATTGCCAATACATACATTGCCCATAATTATGTAATTAGTTATTATAGAACCACCTATGATATTTTGCATCAATAGTTAATTTAACCAAAAAATTGGAGTTCTGAAGCTCAGTGGTTAGAGCACTCGCCTTACAAGCGTGAGACCTGTGTTTCGAATCCAGGCAGGTCAGGACGAAATCTTGGGCAAGTTTCCTTACTCCACAGGTCTAATAATAACCCAACCATAAAAAAAACCCTGCAATAAATTGGTAATTTCAATCCATGACTATTTGTGAGACACTGCTGTGTGCAATTGGCTGCTGCATTTCGCCCACATACATACCGTCAATTACAGTATATTCTGTGAAGCGCTTTGATCGTCCAGAAGACGTGAAAAGCGTTATATCAAATGCAAGGATTATTATTATTATAACTATCAACCCAAATCATATTTAGACTCCATTGAAAAGCTAATACTGTGTTGTGTCCTCTGAGAAAACAGAATTATCTTGAGAAATTGCAAGACATGCTGTTTGTTCAAACAGGAATTTGAGAGATAAAGGTGACATTAAAAGTTGAACACAGCTTACGCATTGAGGAAACAGCATGCATCCCTATACAGGAGGATTGATATGGTACAATAGATGTGAGCTGGAAATTTTTAACACATTATTACATAAGTCACGTAGCATTGGCTTATAAAATCTGAATTTCCAGAGATTGTACAAATGGATCAATACAATTTTGTGAATCCTAATAATGTATTTCTTACCTGAAAGTATAAAACTGACAGCAGGGAGTTGACATATATTTCACGCCTTGTTTCACCAAAGAGCTGAAGGAAGTACAACATACTTATTTGAAATACATTTTCTATTCTTGGAATTGCAATTTATGCACAAATATCTAATTTGCTCAAGCACAAAATGGACTGACATACAAACATTGGATATTCTATTTGTACCTCAGAATACTGCAAAATGCAAAATGCCTCTAGGCATGTTGGTAAGGAATCTAACTTAACTGTTCAGATAACAAGAAGAAATGCAGCACCACTTTGCAATAGATAGGACTTTCAGGTTAAAAGGACATAATTTCTCCCTTCGAGAGTTTTAAGGCAGGTTTCAGTTTCTCAAGTGAATAGTTACGGTCTTCTCAACAAAAATCTGATTCTTACAGTTTATTTCTATCTTGGATTATAAAAAAATTAAAATCATTTGTAGCTTATCTCAGCTGAGAAACAATAGGGTTCCAACAATTGGTGTCAGTGTTCCCGGTCTATGAATGGGAACATCAGCCAGGTTCCTGCTCCTAATTCCGACTGAACTTGTTTCAAAAGGATCACGGTTAGTTGCCTTAATGATTGATTAGCTCACTATCATTCACTGTGAGGCTCGCCCATGGAAGACTGGCTATTTGGATAAGGCATCCGAAAGCAAAAAATTAATCCTTACCCAGTAGGAATTAATGCCTCAAGAGAGAAGGGAAAAAGAGAATATTAATCATTAAAATATTGGTTAGGAAAAATATATGAAGCTAATCTCTTATATTGTAGGTTTAGTAGTGAATCAACACCATTTTGACAGTGATTCACTATCACCTATACAGTATTAACAAACTGCTGAGAGTGTGATTCATGCTGGAGTGGTGCCTCTGATACTATCTGGATGAGATTGTTTCAGCAGCCATGCGATTTCAACCTTTAAGGTTGTTTTTTTCTAATCCTGGCAATATAAATACAGGACAAAATATGGCTTGCAAATCGAGAATGTTTTGGCTGTTATTACAAGCAGTGCAAACAATAACTACTCCCCGCAAAAAGTCAAGTTCCACATTTAAGGAGCTTAAGTTGTATCAAGGCATGCGTTAATAAATTAAGATGCAAAAAAATGACACACTTTTTTAGGGCTTGAGTGCTAAAGATGACACTTTTCATTGTATATACTAACCAAGTAGTTTTAATTCAGCAGGTGGAAAGATGCGGCCAAAAACCTCTATCAACAAGAACAACAACAACAAATTACATTTGTATAACGTCTTTCACATTATCAAAACTTCTTGGGTGTTTTATTCACAGTGAATTATGTTGGAGCTTTCACACATCAAATCCATCTTGAGCTCATCTCTTTAAGGGGAGTTGAAGATGGATTTGGGTGGGGTTCAGCACCCTTTGACAATATAGCACATCCCCAACACTGCAGTGGAGTATCAGTATAAACTGTGAGTTTAAACCCCAACAAAGGGCTTGAACCCATGATCTTCTGATTCGAAAGTAGTACCAGTTTAGCCAGGCTGACAATGTGTTACAAAATCCACCACACCCCTCCTCTCATAGAATCATAGAATTTTACGGCACAAAAGGAGGCCATTCGGCCCATCTAGTCTGTGCCGACTCTTTGAAAAGAGCAACTCAATCCCACTGCCCAGCTCTTTCCCCATAACCTAACAGACCCGTGCCCCCCAAATAAAGATCTAATTCTCTTTTAAAAGCTGTTATCGAATCGACCTCCACAACAACAACAACAACAACAGCTTAAACTTATAAAGCGCCTTTCACGTAAGAAGAATGTCCCAAGGCGCTGCACAGGAGGCGTGTGACCCGAGCTTGGAGGGGAGTGTTCGGGAAGGGGTGAAACACGTAGGGGAGGTCAAAAAATTCGGGGTGGAACAAAAGGCACGGTCGAAGAGGAAAGTCTTCAAACCGGCCTTGAAATAGGAAAGGGAAGAAACAAGGCGGAGGGATTGGGGGATGGAATTCCACAGGGTGGGAGCGGAGAAGCTGAAAGCCCGGCCTCCGATGGTGGGGCGGTTCGGGCGGGGGGCTTGGAGCAGGCCAAGACCTGCTGAACGGAGGGTCCGGGTGGGCTTACAGGGGGAAAGTAAATCGGTTAAGTAGGGCGGGGCAAGGCCGTGTAAGGTCTTGAAGGTGAGGACGAGGATCTTGAACTCGATCCTCTGGAAGATGGGCAGCCAGTGGAGACGGGCGAGGGTGGAGGTTATGTGGTCGCGGAGGCGGGTGCGGGATAGTACACGGGCTGCAGAGTTTTGGATGACCTGCAGTCTGTGAATGGAGGAACTGGGGAGGCCAACGAGGAGAGAGTTTCCGTAGTCCAGCCGTGAGGTGAAGTATGCGTGCACGAGTGTTTCGGCAGCGTGGGGGGTGAGGTAGTTGCGGAGCCTGGCAATGTTGCGCAGATGGAAATAAGCGGTGCCAGTCAAGGCACGGATGTGGGGGAGGAAGGAGAGTTTACGGTCGAACGTGATGCCGAGGTTCCTGACTGGCTTTGTGAGGTGGAGAGTACAACCTTGGATGTTGAGGCTGGCAGCGCCCGATGTGCGGAGGCGCTGGCTTGAGTCAATCAGGAGGGCCTCAGTCTTGCTCACGTTCAATTGGAGGAAGTTGTCCCTCATCCAGGACTCAATGTCGGACAGACATGCTGTCAGAACATCGATGGTCTGGGGGTTGAGGGATGAGGCAGAAAGGTACAGCTGGGTGTCGTCCGCATACATGTGGAAATTTACCCCATGTTTGCGGATGACATCGCCCAGAGGGAGCGTGTAAATGGTCAAAAGGAGGGGGCCAAGGACAGAGCCCTGGGGGACGCCGTGAGAAACTGTGTGGGGTTTGAGGAGAAACCGTTGGAAGATACAAAATGTAGGCGGTGGGTCAGGTAGGAATGGAACCAGTCAAGGACTGTGCCTTGAAGGTTGAGGTGGGAGGAAAGATGTTGGAGGAGGATGGTGTGATCGACTGTGTCGAATGCAGCAGACAGGTCACCTTTTCAAGCAATGCATTCCAGATTCGAACAACCCACTGAGTGAAAACATTTCTCCTCAGCTCCCCCCTAACTTCGTTTTGAAACTATTTAAAATCTGTGACCACGAGTCACTGTGCCCACCAGTGGAAACAGTTTTTGCCTTATTTACCCTGTCTAATCCCCTCATGATTTTATAAACGCCTATTAGGTTTCCTCTCAACCTCCCAGGTAGCAAGCCCATATGGGCCCCATATGGGTCAAATTGGGTTGATCCATGCCCATATGGCACCACATGGGCTTGCTACCTGGGCTTCTCTGTTCTAAAGAGAATAAACCTAGCCTGTCTAGCCTTTCCCCATAAATGAAGTCCCTCAATCCTGGTACTATTCTAGTAAACCTTCTTTGCACCCTTTCCAATGCCTTAACATCCTTACTATAGTGTGGTGACCAGAATTGGACACAGTACTCCAGCTGAGGCCTAACCAAAGTATTATAAAGGTTAGTCAGCACTTCCTGACTTTTGTACTCTATACCCCTATTTATAAAGCCTAGTATTCCATATGCCTTTTTAACGGCTTTGTCTACCTGTCCTGCCGCCTTCAAAGAGTCGCTAATACAAATCCCCAGATCTCTCTGTTCCCTCACACCCCTTAAAATTGTACTGTTGTCACTCCCATGACATTTATACTTAACGCTCACTTTGATGAAGTGGAAGCCTTGCAGCAACTTGTTTGGCTTTAATCACAGATACCTATCGGACGGTATGAATTTCCACAATGTTCTGTTTTTTTCTAATCGGCGTCTTCCCTCTAGGGAACCATTTTACAGACTCCATGTTGTGGCAAAAGATAGATTTCAGTGATGATTTGTTGTAATGCATTTTGAAAGCTCGTCTGATAATATGATGTACGATAAAAGCTGCATTAGTGTTTATTAAAAGGTCACCTGTCTGTAAACAGCACTACAATCCAGCCTCAGGTGGCATCACTACAAATGCTGGTAAAAAATGATTTTGAAGGCTAATGTTCACATTTCTCTTGGGGGGGCTGTATAAGCAGATTTTGCTTTCTGCCTCATTTGCTGTGAGAGACTTGTTTTAAAGCCAGCACAATTTCAGCATAAATTCATATATTCGCTTATATGGAATCAACTGGTCATGTCTGCTCATGAATGTTTAAATGAAGAGATATCCAGTGTCAAGTGATACAGAATTTTTCATCTGCCAAATTTCATCCAGGATCCTCAATCCTTAAGAGAGATCTTGTTTTTTGTTAAAGACAGATTTACAGTACATCCATTATCATGCTTAAGGCTGCTTTAACCTTTGAAGCACATTTAGGCCCATTACTGATTCGACTTCATTACTTCAATGTGGCATTGGTCTGAAATTACCCCAGATGATTATTATGGGCAAATAATATTAATTTTGTCTGTTTAAGTGGATATTAAAGATCCCATCTATATCTGTCTGTTTAGGTGGATGCTAAAGATAATAATGATAGTAATAATCCATGCATTTGATATAGGGCCTTATCATGTTGTTGAGAAGCATCAAAGAGCTTCAC
The DNA here is from genome assembly GCA_035084275.1 of Hydrolagus colliei. NCBI lineage: Eukaryota > Metazoa > Chordata > Chondrichthyes > Chimaeriformes > Chimaeridae > Hydrolagus > Hydrolagus colliei. Next base: position 68,373,694 of record CM068745.1, read on the forward strand.
AGTATTTACTATATTTACATTATTTAAAATGGATTGCCAGCATTTTGTGGGCAAAACGCAGCACCCAATTGCACACATCAGTCTCCGACAAGCAGTCATGTATGAGTGACCAAATTATTATTATTTTACTCATTATTTTTTCTTTGGAATGAATTATTATCCCCGGAAAGGTAAGAAACACATCAAAGGTAACAGATAACAACAACAACAACAACAATGTTACATTATAGAGTGCCTTTCACGTCAGGAGGATTTCCCAAGGCGCTGATAACAGGAACCTAGAGAGCACAAACATCTTCAGCCCATCGCACCTGATCTACTGTTAGTACTGTTATTCAATTTGCTTAGTACAGTAAACGCCTGATAACCCATCGCTCCGAGGGAAAAAAGGTCTTAGTGATGAGTTTAGAGGAGCCACATGTTAGGCATATCATTTGTATAAACATACAAATAAATGTGGTTGGTATATTGACATGATAACTTACGTAGTAGTAGTTAAGGATTGAGTTACCAGGACTTCTCTCTGAATTATCAAGAAGCCTCCCCACCTCACCTCTCCCACCCACCACCATATGTGCTGTTCTGAATTCAAAGATAATCAGTATCACTGCTGCTCATGCTGGGATAGACCAGCCTGGCACAGCCTGCGGTGAATTCAAACCACAAAGGTGGATGCTTGCCTTTGTTCTTTGAATTCTATAGTAAAATGGATTTGATAGTCTGTACTGCGTACACTGTGTGCCCATAGTTTGTTGTGTCCTCTTGTTTGAACATTGACTGTCATTAAGAAATGCAGTATAATTATCGCAGTGAAATAAATGTTGTAAATCCAAATTCTTACGCTGCACTATCTGTATGAAGTGTATTCTAATTTTATTACCAAACCAAGTAACCCTTAAACAAACCCTGATGAGATTTGACAATGCAGAAACTGAAAGAGTTCAGAAAGGTTCAGTCATATTTTTATGGAAGGCATAAAAATATTTACTACAGAGACTGGAAAAATTCAATTTCTGTTCAACACAACATCTGTGTGTCAGTGACTTCCATCACCAACCTGTAAAACTCTTTAGTAAAGTAGCAGATGGTCCAGGAATCTTGAATTATGTGATGCAATGATTTTTCACCGCTGGGACGTGGGTTTGAATCCAATCCAGAAAGATTGGATGAAAGTCTCTTGACTATAAAGGCTCCAGTGTGAAATGAGTTTGGGCAGTTCTCAACCGAGTTATTAATGGCCTTGGATTCAGCAAAGAAAAGCAAACTTAATTCAATGTAATCTCTCAGAGCTGCAACAGGGTAACAAGGATGGGAAGTAGAGATGTCACACTGGTGTAATCAGGAACAAACTGTTCTGAAGTTGAGCTGAGACACATTGTTAGTTCAAAATATAGGGAGCTTTACTTGGCCTTTAAGTAAGGCTATGACTGACTTGGGAATACTCAATGGTAGTCAAATGCAAGGATTATTTTATTATTAATGTTGTCAGAAGGTGACAAAATGAGAGAGTTCCTGTTCCTCGTGTCTTGATGACCACAGTGCACCTCTACCAAGTTATTGATGATAAATAGAAGTTGCCTTCCTTGTGCGTTGTCTTAGATTTAAATTTTCCATTGTGGTTGTATAGGAATGTTTAATTACTGATTTGTCTTTAAGTTCTGAAAGGGACTTACCAAATATTGCCGAGAATTATTGCTGAATTCTGACAGATATTTGGTACACACTGTACATTGTGAAAAACAGAGGGGAGAATCTGATTCATTCTTAAATATTAATCTAAAAATCCTTTATCAGATAATAATAGTCCACATGGAAAAACGCTTTTTTTTTTAAAAAATGGATTGATTAAATCACTCTTGTGATTGCATGTGAGATTTCCAGTATAAGTGTCTGATATATATATATATCTACACATATATATATATCTATATATATATATAGATATATATATATATAGTATATGAAGTGAATGACTCAATAGTAATGGAGTAATACCAAGGGGTTGCTGGCAATCAACATCTTGTTTAACATTTTGAACGTCTAGTAAAAGCCGAGGTGATACACTGCTTTCTTTCTTGCTTAGTCCTGATCCATGTACTTCAGTCATTTCAAATAGAGTAGAGTTTGTGAAACATTTGACATCTATTGGTGAGCCAGCTAGAGAGTGCAGCAAGAGATGCTTCGCCAAACACAAGTATGTTTTCACCAGTTGGGCTGTGATTTGTGATAAAGGTAAACATTTCATAGGAAACATTCTTTGAATGAAAATTAGTTGTAAAATATATTTTTTAGATTGAACTAAGGGGTATATTCTCTTCAGCAACTTCACGTCTTCTAGATGTCACAAAGCGCTTCACAGAATATGCTGTAAAGTGCATTTAATTGCAGGTGAAATGCGGCAGCCAATGAGCACAGCTGTGTCCCACAGACAGTCGTGCATTGAAACGACCAATTTATTAATGTTTTGTGTGGGATTATTATCAGGTGTGTGGAGTAAGAAAACTTCCCCAAGGTTTTGCTCTGCCTGGAATCGAACCCAAGTCATTCATTTGCAAAGCGAGTGCTCTAACCACTGAGCTACAGGACCCCACAAGTCCACCTCTCCTTCATGTGCATATTAGGCAAAAAGTGATTAATTACTCACACTGGTGGCATTGTATGTGTAATTTATCTACATTTTGGCATATGTGCAGGTATATTTATCATAAATCAGTATGTTTATGTTAAATAAACCATATGTTCCCCTTAAAAAGTGTTAAATTATGATTTATATATACTGTACTGTACTGTATTCACCAGATGTCAACTTGTCCACAGTCTGAGAGGGTTGACATGTGTAAGTAAAGTACATGTTTCAGATTGGAGGGAAGTGAGCAGTGGTGTGCCACAGGGATCGGTTTTGGGACCATTGCTGTTTGTAATCTACATCAATGATCTGGACTTGGGTGTACGGAGTACAGTTTCCAAGTTTGCAGATGACACTAAGTTAGGGAGAATAGTAAATAGTGAGGAGGATAGTAGCCATCTGCAAGAGGATATAGACAAATTGGTAAAGTGGGCAGACACATGGCAGATGAAGTTTAATGCAGAGAAGTGTGAGGTGATGCATTTTGGGAGAAGAAATGAAGGGAGGCAATATAGGCTAGATAGTACAATTTTAAATGGTGTAAAGGAACAGAGAGACCTGGGGATTTGTGTTAGTGACTCGTTGAAGGTGGCAGGACAGGTAGACAAGGCTGTTAAGAAGGCATATGGGATACTAGGCTTTATAAATAGGGGTATAGAGTACAAAAGTCAGGAAGTGCTGACTAACCTCTATAAGACTTTGGTGAGGCCTCAGCTGGAATACTGTGTTCAATTCTGGTCACCACACTACAGAAAGGATGTGAAGGCATTGGAAAGGGTACAACGAAGATTTACTAGGATGGTGCCAGGATTGAGGGACTTCAGCTATGAGGAGAGGCTAGATAGGCTAGGGTTATTCTCTCTGGAGCAGAGAAGATTGAGGGGAGACCTAATAGAGGTTTATAAGATCATGAGGGGTTTCGACAGGGCAAATAGAGAAAAACTATTTCCACTCATGGGTGAATCTGTGACTCGTGGTCACAGATTTAAAATAGTTTCAAGGCGAAGTAGAGGGGAGCTGAGGAGAATTTTTTTCACTCAGCGAGTTGTTCGAATCTGGAATGCATTGCCTGAAAAGGTGGTGGAGGCTGATTCGATAACAACTTTTAAAAGGGAATTGGATCTTTATTTAGGGAGAACAGGTCTATTAGGCTATGGGGAGCGGGCAGGGCAGTGGGATTGAATCGCTCTTTTCAAAGAGCCGGCACAGACTAGATGGGCCGAATGGCCTCCTTTTGTGCCGTAAAATTCTATGAATCTATGAATCTATGTGTTACACAGTAGAAAGTGGCTTTAGTAACATGAGAATCTGGCCACCTCACTGAATAACAGATTCTCTACATTTCAAATAGTAACAGAAATATAATCATTAAAGGGACCTTAAATGGTAAAACAAGTGTTTTAAAATACCTAAATAATATAATTAGGGGAAATTGTTATTTGAGAATTGGGAACTTAATACAGTATAAAATAAACTTATTGACAGACTATGTCAGCAGGATGCCTAAACCCTGATTTAGAACCTAAGCTTGGGTAGGAGCTGAGAGGATTTGGGAGGTGGAAAATGGCTGAAAGTCAAAGAAAGTCAAAGAAATAGGTCTTGAAATGGACTTTAATGACTTTAATGATTGCCTTCAAGGCCCTCCACAACCTTGCTCCATCCTACCTCTGTGATCTACTAACTGAATATCAACCTCTCTGCTCCTTCAGCTCAGCCGGCCTGCTCCATATCGCTTAATTGCCATTCCATCATCAGTGGTCAGGCCTTCAGTCTCTCTGCCCTCACTCTTTGGAACTCCATCCTACAATCCCCTTGTCTTGCTCCCTCCGTTGCCTCCTTTAAGGCACATCTCAAGACCCTTCTCATCCACCATGCCTTTAGCCACCTTGCTAACCTACCCTTCTCACTTCCATACCCTGATGTCAATCCTCCGCTCAGGTCCAAATCATTGACTGTCCATCACTTTGGGACGTCCACCCGATGTGAAAGGGGCTGTAACTTGTTGTGATTGTTTAGTGCTCCATGTGTCTTTCAATCTTGGAACAAATTATGGTATGGAATACCTCATTTTTTCACCCTAAAGTCACAGAAAAGTAATAAATGGAAATATAAATGTAGGAGTTGATAACTGTGAATAAGATAACTGAAATTTCCATTAGTTTGGGTAAGAGAGTACATTTTTCTATTTGTTGTGCCAGGAAAATTCAATCGGTCCAACTGGATCATACTGGGAAAAAGAAATGTGCACTTCTTAAAACATCTCTACATCTGCCATCATAATCTGGACACCAGTAATTGAGAAGCCAATACACTTAACAAGATCTGTGGGTTTGGAAAGCCAGATTCAAATCGAAAATTACTCACGTTGCTCCAGATCAACGTAGAAGATAAAATTGAACACTGATGCAATATTTAATACAAACTCTAGAAGAATTCAATCCAATGAACCAGACTAGAATTTGCTCTCATGGAAATAATGCATTGAACTGAACAAGCCCATAGGCCAGTGTACCGACTTGACCACTGTTGCCAAATGAAGAAGAGCAGTAAGTATCTGGCAACTCGAGCAAACTGAGTGAATCGCTCTCTAGAGAAGTACATTCTTCCATCTGTGCAGCAGATATAAGATCACTTTAAGCCAAGGCAAATGCAAATAAATTACAAACATTTCTAAAACTTTCTCTTGAACCACTGAACCGAAACTGATCCAGTGAAGATCACAGCTGTGATAGAATTGCACAGGCCAAATAGCAGCTCTAGAAATAGAATGTCCTCATTTGGACAGTCAGATGGGAAAGTCAGTACCAGATCTAGTGGAGGAGACTAAATCATAAGAGAACTCTGATTTAAGAACATATTATAGTGGGGAAGAAGCCAAGTCAAAGCCTTTCTGGCCTGAAAAAAGAATCTATGGCTGTAGTACTATTGATCTTGTCTGATCCTAAACGTTAGCTAAAAATGATACCTACAACAACAAAATTACATTTGTAGAGTGTCTTTCACGCTGGGAGGATGTTCCAAGGTGCTGGACAGTCAGGAGTCAGGACCCAAGCAATGGGGGTGGCAATTGGGATGAGGGAGGGCAGAGAGTTAGGATGGCGCCTGAAGGCCTGGTTGAAGAGGAGGATCTTGACATCAGTCTTGAAGGAGGCAAGGGAGGGAGCAAGGTGTAGGGATTGTGGGATGGAGTTCCTAAGCATGGGGGCAGAGAGACTGAAAGTCCGGTCGCCGATGATAGGGTGGGTCTGGCGGGAGAGACATGGAGCAGGCTGGAGCTTGCTGAATGAAGGGAACGGATGTTGATAGGGGGTCAGCAGGTCAGAGAGGTCAGAGATATGGTAACTCACTGAACTGACTAGCTACACAAATCTACTTGGTGAGGGTTGGAATGTCATTGCACAAAGAAACATCACAGTGAATCTCAATACCCATGCTCATTTTCAAATAATCCAGGTTCCCACAAATGTGGAAACCCATTGCCATGCTGAAGAGTATTTAAACCAGACTTTCCTATTTGAGTTCTGATGAAAGATTGTGGACCCTGAAACGGTGGCTCATTTTTCTTTTCTCCATAGATGCTGCCTGACCTGCTGAGTGTTCACAACTACTTCTATTTTTGTTTCCAATTTACCTGGAATGGAATGCATGCACACTCCCCAAAGGCATGAACGTCTCTTGTTTAATATTGATATAATTTTACATAATTGTCCATTTGTAATTGTCCACGGGAATTAATGGTTACTGTTTCATTAGAGTGAAATGTTGGGCACTCTTCCTTATTCCACATGTCTCTGTTTACTTTGTTCTAGGTAGGTAAATTGTTAGTTGATTGGCAGGTCACATTTCCGGGGGTAATATTCCTTTTTTTAAAAAAAATGTTGTCACTCAATCTACGACTGTTTGTGGTATACTGCTGTGTACAATTTGCTTCTGCTTTTCACTGACAATACATACAATCAATTCACTTTATAGTATATTCTGTGAAACGCCTTGAGACATCTCGAAGAGATAATAAAGTGCTATGTCAAATTCAAGGAATATTATTATCAACTTGGTAAATAATTGTTGCCGTAATATTTTATTCAATTAGCAGAGGCTGATAGCGAAACATTGGCAGGAGTATTCTGTTGCACAATTTTTCCCCTGCTTTTGGTTACATTTCAAGATTGTCTGAAGAGTTGTCATATAAATGTTAATTCGAATTCACTAGTTTGGCAGAATGCTGGAAAGAAGTGTGTAAATCCAGGGCGATTATATGCCATTCCAGCTGTGAGCTTGATAAAATGCATAATCTGGATAAAAAGGTTTTCACACAACTAGAGTAAATAGAGAGCATAATCAGTAAATGGGAATTAATGGCGTAATGGTGTAAATTAGAAACTGGATTTTTCATCTGTATTCACTTATCAGACTACGCTGATTCCATTGTGTTTTTTGTGAAGGATTCTTTTAAGGATTTTAATTGTAAATAATTTACTATTTGAACTGATGCCAAAAGCCATGTTTGCACCAATATAAAAAGAAAGAATTTGTGAGGGAACTTTCTTCTTTAACAAGGCATTCTGTGTCCATGATCCAGTTAAAAAATTTCAAGTTAGCGTTTATTAAATTATCTTCATATTGAATTTCACAATAAAAAATCTAATCACTTCAAACTACAATCCTGTGTAGGACATACTATGTAAAAAGAATAGTTTAATTAACAAAAATAAATATAATTTTGACTCTTTGACTGCTTTTGTTTTTCAAGGATCACTCAGAAGCTTTAGTTGAAGTATTGCAACTATTGTCACTTAATGCAATTGATGTTTGAGATGGGATTTGTAGTGGGACTGTGGCTTTGCTGTTCAATGGTAGCACACTCTGGTTTGGGTTGATGTATCGCTGTGTGTGACTCTTTATCAGAAATATGGAAGGCTTCAAGCAATGACTAAATACTTCCCCATTGGATTGGACCTGTACAACTTTGATTTTTGCTGCATTAGGAAAGCCATCATGGTTGAGAAGTTCACTGCACCTGGATAATAATGTAAACAGACAGCAGTGCTCCAGTTTCCTCTGAAGCTTGGAACACTGCTGATCATAAACTCTTCGCATCTATGTGGTGCACTTTGTATATACACATCAACATGTCCAGTATCACATGCCCAGTTTCAAAGGAAACCGGTAGACTCAGTGAAACATGCCCTATTCATCCAACTTCTTTCACAGCTACACTTTTTTTACACAAGTCCAGGGTGGGAGAAAGTTGGGAGAAGTCAGACTTGTGACATTGGTGGATAGGGTGGGTTCAATGGATGTCAGCATTTCAAAATATCTTAACATGCTTTAGATTTTTCAAACAAACCATTGGCTCCAATTGTTATACTGCAGCGAAGCAAAGTCTGACCAGTGCCGATCACTTCAGTGACTTTTGTTCCAAATTCAATTTCTTATCAACTCATAATGAAAAATGTAGTACAACCCAAGATATTCAAGTCATTGTTCAAAGGAGGATCACAGTGAATCCCACAGTTATCAAAGATTGTGAGCACCACATACAGATGTGAACACTACATCTGTATTGGGATTTGCTATGACGCGAATCCTGAAGTACACATGAAGTTAACTGTGGGACATTGTGTTGTGCAAATTGGCTACTATGTTTGCCCACAAAGTATAGTCACACTTGCTTTACAGTATCCTATCAGCAATGTGATGCATGGTTGATAATGGCTTAAGAAAAGCAGAGAAAATGTAAGATAACATCAAAACAAGATCCTTGGCTTGAGACAACTGTGCTGTCCTGCCCAACATAAAAAATCATTATGAAATCTACACTTGTAGCAATCTACATTTTTATTCCATGGGTAAATCTTACTACACACTGGGGCTGAATCCTTTTCTGCCATTTCTTCAAGTTACACTCTGTGTCATGCACTCTGGTTAACAGGATATAGATTTTTAGAGGCAATGTTCGACTTTGCTAAAAACACTATTGCATTATTTTAACAAGAAAATCATTTCCTGGTTGAATTAAGGAAGTTAGGAACCAGTTAAATTCCAGACCGATAATTTCTTTCAACATTTGGCATCAAAATAAAAGTTTTTTTTTCAATTTGGTGAACACAAAATCCCGCTTATAAAAAAAAAGATTGCATTGCCAGTTCCATAGAAAATGTTGGACGTGTACAGTGGTTGTTGGAAGCCAATGCTGATATTGTTGAATTTGATCCCTTGCTTGTTTACATCACATCATTAGCATCCCTTTACTATGAGTGTTCTGCGTGAAGAAATGAAGCTGGCACCATTGAGATCACAAATTTCTTTCTAAAGTTGAAAAAAAAACTCACACCAATGAAGAACAGGTTAGTTGCCATTCCAGTCACAAAGTGGACTTGAACTTTGGAAGAATAAAAGAATAATAAACATCAATTTATATCAGAAGTCAATCAAACGAGGAATAAATTAGAAGTGTTTAATATTCTTTGACACAATAACCTATCTAAATGCTATTGATTGCACCTATAACTAACATAAAGAGCAACAGCATTAAGGTCTGCACACAGCTAAACTGAGCTACACCATTAAGGAAACAACAATTTCTTATTAAATACATTGGTGCAGGATGCACAACGCGTCATTACATTTTGGTACCTTGAGATGCATTTGAAACAAATCAACAATTTTTTAAAATAAAGCCAGTGCGTAGCTTTCTAACAAAAATAAATTAAAATATAAATTAACAAGTGTATGTCATCTTACCTTATGCAATCAAATAAGTTACACAACATGAAACACATAAGTTTTATACCCCAATTCAACAGTTAATGCTCTTTATATCATTTCTGAAGTGTGAAAAATATTAAAATGTTCATCTACTAGAATATCAAAGTATATGCTTTTATATATATGTAGAAAGAATTTTTCAAAGCACAAAATGATTTTGGGGTGATTTACTAATATCTAAATGGCCATGGAACATAGCTCAGTTGGACTTTGTTATCATATAAAGGCAGTGATTTCTTGTAAAATTTTGGTCCGCTCTAGATTCATTGTACTGGAACCATTGTAAACATACCAATCTTTGAAAAAAGTGTGTGATCATCATCTCCATTGCATATCCATAAAAACTACCACTCCCTACTTAAAAATACGAAATAGCTGGTTGCTTTCACCATTTTTTAAAAATTCCTCTTTCTTTTGTTTCCTCCCTTCCCCTTCACCCGAGTCCCCCACCCTTACCAAGATAGTACATTGTGTAATTTTGCCTCAGAGTTTGCCATAACTGTCGTGGAAAGTTGACATTGGAAAACATCAGTCACAGGTAGACACTGGAAGAACATTTTCACCTGCCCCAAAAGACAATGCAGTATGGTCTTAGTTAATGCTCTCGTAGCTTTGCACTCTGCTGCCGCCCAGTGCAAGCCCTCAGTCTTCTTTAAATCTGGGTCATCAGTCACTCAGTGAAAAACAGTCAGCAAACAATAAGACAGATAGCACAACTTATTCATGAGCAGTTTTTTTTTGGCAAAAGGCAAAGCCTTCTGTGGCCAATCGTCTACTGCTGGTGCACATCCTCATGTCGTATAATTTTGTACGTAATCCAGTAAAAGATGTTAAAAATGAGGAATGCTAGAGGGAAGGCAGCTCGGGCTATCATGTCAATCCTTTTTGCTCTATCGACAAATTTCTTTTTGATAGCCTCTGAATCCTTGAGTGGTGAAGGAGGATTTGGAATGGGTGCTTTAACAGCTGTGCCGTCCTTGACTTGAAGGCAGTGACCCATTCCATAGCCACTGAAGTTGAAGCGACTTTCCCGAATACAATCATCATCCTGTTGGGAGGGAACACATCATGAAAGAGGCAAAAGAGAAAGAGAAGGGATACATGTTTTTTTCCCCGAGATGAAATGATCGAGAGGGGACATTATACAGGATTCAATAAGTTAGACATGAGTAGGCGGTTTCCATTTGTTAGTGAGTCCGTAACAATGGGGCATCAATGTAAAATAATATAAGACTACGCCAATGCTCTGCTTGTTGGTCTTCCCAATTCCTCCCACTTCCTAACCCCCTACTAACCGGCTTTAACAACCCAACCCTTCTGCTCAAAAAGGCTCCAGCCTGCTCCTTGACCCACGCATCCTACCATTGGTGAGCGAGCTTTCAGCCACTCTGTCCCTAAACTCTAGAATTCCATCTCACAGTCCGTCCACCTCATCCCCTCCCTAGCCTCTGTCAAGTCCCGCCTCAAGACCTCCTCTTCGATGGTCCCATTGGTTACCCCAAATCCCCTCCACTCCCTCCACCCTCCCAGATCCTGACCCCAGCTCGGGTCTGAAACATTGATTATCCAGCTCCTTGGGATGTCCTCCTGACATGAAAGACGCGATACAAATGTAATTTTGTTGTTGTTGCCATTGTAATCACCAGCAGATCAAAAAGCGAGTTTTAGAGAAACATCTTCAAGCAGAGGTCGGTGAGAGTGTGGAACTCACTGCTAGAAACTGTAGTTGAATCAAAAAGCATTAACATATTTAGGAGGAGACTTGGCGCATATATGAGGCAGAAGGGAATGGAAGTGGTATTGAGTGAGGCTAGAGAGGGAGATTTGGGTGGAGTATACACACCTGCATGGACTTGTACTGCCAAATAATAATAACAAAAATAATATTCCATGCATTTGATGTAGCGCTTTTCACATCTTCAAGACATCTCAAAGCGCTTCATGGAATATAATGTAAAGTGTATATACACAAACTGTATATTTGTGGGTGAAAATGGCCCGTTTCAGTACTGTAGAATCTAAATACTGAGGAAAGAATCAATATGTGGAATCATCTAAAAACATATCAGATTGCCACCGGCAAACAAATGGTATTCAACATAGCATCAGACTGGTGTCTGCTGCAATCTTTTTAATAACCCTGTTTAGCAAAGACCCTAAGCAACACAATCTACTTCTAAATAAGTAAATGGGGCATTGTTCAACCACTTAAAAATGATTAGTATGGAATTCCATTCCCCAATCCCTCCGTCTCGTTTCTTCCCTTTCCTCTTTCAAGGCCGGTTTGAAGACTTTCCTCTTCGACCGTGCCTTTTGTTCCACCCCGAATTCTTCGACCTCCCCTACTTGTTTCACCCCTTCCCGAACACCCCCCTCCCAGCTCTGGTCACACGCCTCCTGTGCAGCGCCTTGGGACATCCTCCCAACGTGAAAGGCGCTTTATAAGTGTAATTTGTTGTTGTTGTTGTTAGTATTGGAAGTTCAGAGACTGTTGCAGTTCACCATCTCCATTTGACTTCATTACTGACTTGAAAACAATCCATTCCTAATGAACAATCAGAATTGATGAAATATCAGGTAACTAACAGAAATTGCAATCAATCCAGCATTTATTTTAAAACAAAAGGAATCAATTCCTAGTTTAGTTTAGGTAAAAGTTGTCTTTCCTAATAATATCAATGCTGCATTACAATAACTGCTCAAGATAACTGCCCACTTGGACAATTATTGCTAATTCCTTTTGACTTTTCACCCCTTACCATTTTGTGCAGCAGTGGTTTCAACTGAAGCAAGCAATTAGACAGTACCTTTGCAAATTCTTCCAAATCAGCCCAGAATGCCTATTTTTTAGTGGGACGGTAATTGTTTTTTATGAGATAGTTGGTATACACACCAGACTTGTAAATTGACATATTTGTTAATAAAGAACTCATAGCTCCTTGGAGTGCATCGAAACTGCAAATGCACTGTCGTTGTTCTGCTGAGAATTATAACACAGGTTCCAATTTGACTCCACAGCTTTATAACAGCAGGTGTTACATTGGGAATAGTCATTGCCATCTGGAGACTCTCATTTAAAATAAAAGTAATTTTATTCCCATTGATTTCTTCATGATACTCAGGGTCTGTTGGAAGCAATGGTGCAAAAGTAATACTGTTTTATTGATTCACATAACTTGCATCATTATAAATATGGCTAGAATCTTTTAAGATACTTTGGGGATTATGACTAGATTCCAAAAATGTTTTTACTGAAAATAATTATCTTTTTAACAGCTCCAACATGTTTTGGATCGTTTCAGTTGGAAAACATTCATGTGTTTATTGGGGGTGAAATTGTACCAGTGAGTAGGTTTTGGGGAGAAATGTCTGTTGTGGGTGGCACCTTTAACGATTTTCGATTCTAATGAGAAATTCCATAAATGGCCAACAATGCCAAAGGCAATGAGAGCAAGACCTACAAAGTACATGGTAGCTATACTTTATTGTAAACCCGGTCAAGTATGTTGAGATGTGTACCTGTCACAAATGCCACTGAATCAAACCCAAGGATTATTTGGTCTAAATGTTTTTGCCTGTTATACTATTTCTTAGCATTTTAGAGCATGCATGTTTTGAACAATTCTTAAATGCAGTTTTAATTTTTAAAGAGTTTTTAGTTCTTCAAATGCTAAGAAATTCTCAGAAAAAAGTAATCTCATGGTCCCACATAAGTCTATCTGTAACATTTGGTGAAATCAGTCTGTTCCAAAAACAGATCAGATTTGACTGCCCAACCAAATTCTGCATGTGTAGAATAAATTCTGTAATCATTAATATATTAAACACAAACTAGCAGAAACATTGTGAATAGAAACCATGGCAGAGGACAGATGTAAGTGCATCATTAATTGTACCACAATACCCTTCCCCTTTAACTCTTGGCATTTCCCCAAGTCCTAGAAGTATTTTAATTGAGTTCTGTTCATTTTTCAGTTTGAAAATTTTATAAATGTTTTTTGCAATGTGGAAAAAAGCTGCCTTTCTGTTAACCAATACATAAAACTGTCTGATCTAGTTAAATCAATTATGGCAAAAAGCAGTGTGAATTCTGAACAACTCCACAAAGCCTCCACTGGGACCTTGCTGGTGTTACCCTGTTTTCTCTGGAACCTAATCTGAAAGGATTTTGCCTCTAATAAAGGGAATCTTTAAAATCTAGTGTTCAGTTCAGAAATTGCAATCTTGGCCAACACTGATAATATAATTATTGAAACCTCACAATTGACTGCATAAATGATATCTGCACATAAGCACTTATCTTAGAGTTTTTCCATTTCCAATTTAATGCTTATGGATTGTAAATAAGAGTCACTAAGAAAGTCTCATTCCCCAAAGCTGTATTTGAAATGCAATGAATCTAACTAGATAATAGACAGCAGCAAAATAAACAGTTGGTTTGGAGTTCTTTCATCTAATTCTATATGTACAGCTAAGAGAGAATTATAAAGATAGAAAACAGTCACTCATAACCAGTTCAGATTTATTGTTGACTGAACTCAGGCACCTCTCAGATTGTATTTCAAATGTAGCTTCTAATTTAATGTGATATCTCCAGTGTTGTAAATTGAAAAGGGTTTCAATTTCAAAAGAGTTGTACAAGAGATGACAGCATACTGATACCAGAATAGACTGGCTCGGATAGGTCTTTTGGGCTAAACAATAGATGTTCAAGAGAGGACCCAATAGAGGTGTTTAAATTATTCTAAAAGCATTTGTTAGGGTTAGTATAAACAGGCTGTTCCCATTTACTTGAGAGTCTAAACGCAGGGATCACAAGTATGTTACTGATTAAAGGATCTAAGAATGTGGAACTCACTATCTGAAGTGGTGGTTGAATCAGATAATATAGGAGAATTTAAGTCAGAGGAAGTTATACTTTCACACGAAGAAGACGTAAGGTATGAAATGGAGTAAAGAGTAAGTGGAGACTTAAGTGGAATATGATAATAATCCTTGCATTTGATACAGTGACTTATCAAAAGTTTGAGGTGTCTCAAAGCTCTTCACAGAATGTTTTGTGAAAACAATATAATGTATAGTATAAACCTTAGCATAGACAGGTTTGATTGAATAGCCTGTTTCCGTGCTGTACAATCTGTGTAGATCTACATATATCTGTACATATCTTTTGTAATTTCTAACCAGTACAAATACTTTCTGTGTTTTTTTGTGTTTGTTTCAGAAGTGGAAGCATTTGGGGCATCCAAGCAACAGCAGCATTTTTTGTGCAGACTTCTCTACTGCCAATCTGTGAGCATTTTTAATCACAGGTTGCTCCCATCTTGAGAGTTTATCAGATTTTGATTTCATGTGCAGAATACAAAGCCACATGAAAATGGCTTTTGATAGTTTTAAGTACTGCTGATGTATCTGCAAAGCTACCAACTGGGGGAACAGTACAAGGAGCCACAAGGGATTTTTTTTTATAATTCAAGGCCTGGAAGCACAGTTAGTGATAACCCATAAACAATTTGGTGAAATGTACACATTAGTTTGCAGGATTGCATAACCACTGGATACTGATATTAGTCATCTAGTATCTTGATGCTAAAAGTGAGAATATTTGAATACTAATGAGGAGCACTTGGGAGAATGTCTGTTAAACAACATTAAGAAGAGCTGCTTTTGGCAGTTTTGCAACATAAAGAAGGGAGGTGCTCCCACCATCCACTGAGGGACATCTATTTCACTGTGAGAGGCACTAGAATCTAGTAATCATTGTTTGGTCACTGCTGCTCCCTGCTCTATCAATTCAGTACTTGTTGCAGCTGTTGGATTGTGTTGAATAGTCACTTTTTGACTTGCCAGCATTCTGCCAGGCCTGAAAACTGCTCTCTTATCAGGCCTCATAATTCCTGATATTACTGTTGTTTCCCAACTGAAACTTGATTTGCAACAGTGTTGCATTTACACTTGTAAGTTTGAGTTCTTCAGTTGATTTGTGTAAAAAATTCTTTTTTTGTTGTTGCCTTCCGCACCTTCCCTGGAAATCAAGTAGGAACACAAAAGATTGCAAGTTAAAAAGGAGTGTATGAGTGACTTTCTGTGTTCCCACTGTTACAAGCTACAGAATTGAGCCTGCAATGTAAGCAGAGATGGGAGAATTCCATCTGGGACTCGACTAGCAGGGATCAAGGAAGAGGATTCAAACTAACTAGAATTCAGGACCTCTCCAACTACAAGGAGCCACATCAGATATCCTGAGTCTAGTTGGCTCATTCTACTTGTAGAGGCTCCCAACAATGCCAACTGAGTTGGAACACTGTGGTGGGTATATAATGAAACACTTCACAATATTTGCAGCCACTTTGATGCTGCCACTATAAATTAAAAATGGTTCTGATAGCGCAAACAGAGAGAGACTATTTCAGTGAACACAGAGTCAATAACACAAGGGCATAAATTGAGGATTATCACCGGATGAAAACGGGGGAGGCTAGCAGACTACTTTTTACACAGAAGGTCATTGTATTTACTTTGCTGCAGAGGGCTGCTGATGCTGAATGTATAACATTATTTCAAAAGAAAATTAATTGGGTAAATACTTGAAAAAAACTTTAAAGGTTATTGGGAAAGAGCAGGAGAATAGTTTCATTGAGGGAGCTAAAAACAGCAAAGTCATGATAAATCAAATCTTTTTTGTCTCATAAACTTTCCATGTTTCTATAAATTCCTTGTTCTGCAGACTTGTTTATTTTCCTGAAACAGCAAAGGTTGAGTTGTGTATGGCGCAAGGATCTTGTATGTTTAGATTCGATTAGGTTTGAAAGTAATTTTGAATTGAAAGTTAACTAACAAGTTTATAATCTGAAAGAGCTCAGAACATGATCATCAATCAAGGAGGTTCTTCCACCCACTTGACTTTATCCTTCCAGAATGGCTTTAACATATTTGAAAGTATTGTTCTGGGTTAGTTTCTCAATCCCTTTTAGCATCTGATACGTCACTAAAACAATCCCTCTGTTCAATAATGTTTATTACTGCATGAGACAGGATAAATCTTGTTTATTTGTAGGTGAGATTGTGTTTATTCCAACATGAGATGTATCACTGTGCTTATTCCCATGCAGCACCTCTCATCATGATTATAGACCTGCACTCACATATCCAGTGCCACAGTAACATTATTTTTCACATATATCCTGATGGTAATATTAACTACTCCATCCTTTTCTGATCAGCAGAGTAACACCGGGGAGTTGGCCTAAACTCAACTGGGTAAAGCTGTATACATGTCACATAATGAATTGCCTATGGATACTCTCATTACCAATGCTGACCCACATTTTAAAGAAAACAATTGTGAATGCCAATCAGTACATCCCAGTTGGCATGAATATGAGCATCTTGTTTAATAAGACTCTTGGGCCAATAGCATTGAATGTAACAAGAGCAAAAGCTATGTCACTTTGATTAGAATTTGTCCTCTTACCTGAACTCCTTTGTCCTTTGACTTGAATTTAGTTTGTCCTTATCTGAATAAGCAGCAGTTTTCAATTAACGCATCAAAGATTTACGTGGCAATGGGAAACCAAGTATCAAATTAGTCAATGCAAAACTCTTTACTACTAAATATTTTTAGTCAGCATTATTGAAAGGATCCTTAGAGGAAAGCTTCTGCAAAAAGAATTCACCTTTGAGTTCTTGTAAACACTGTAGCAAGCATGCATCACCTTTTTACCTGGTTCATGTTTTCTCAATGCATGATTGCTTTCAATTTGGGTCAAAATGAATTGTACTGGACCCAATCCCTCAGGGTTTACATTGAGGGCTGCCCCCAAATCACTTGATGCACTGAGAAGTATTGTATTACTTGCTCTTATCTACTGGAACTGATTAAAACCAATCATAGAGTTGCATCAGGCTTGTTATGTCAGCTAATGCAAATCTCAATCAATACAGCTCACATTTATATTAACAGCAACATTTTATGTCAAAGTGCAATTGGGGTAAATAACTGTTCACCTGCCACCTACATCCATACTGCAAGTAACTCTTTATGTCCACTGTCATCCATCAGTCCCCATACAAACTCCACTGTCTCCCAAGTAATTGATTTTATGGTCCTTAGAATCATCTATGAATCCCTTCTATGGCACATCTCTATCTCTGTGGTTTATCCCACTCTTCTGCTTATTACCTCCATTTGGCAAACTGGGGCTTGCTGCATGTCGCCTGGTGTATCTGCCCAAGCCCTAACCTCTAAAACAATCCCCTCCGTCTTACTCCACCTCTCCATTTGTTTTTAAATCACATCTAAATATCTACCTCTTCATCAGTGCCAATACTCGGCAACCCCTACTCATTTGCTTGGCATCTGATGCCATCTCTATGGAGTGCTGTGAGACATTATTAAATGTGAACAATAATACATTAATTGCAAGCTGGTTTTGCTGCTCATTTATATTGTGTTGCAAATTGGTTTCAAACATTAATATAAATTAGACATCATATTACCAAAACTAATAAATATATATATTTTTTAATTTGCATTTGATGTAACGCCTTATTATGTGTATGAGACGTCTTAAAGCGCTTCACAAAATATATTGTGAACTGAATTGACCATATATTTTGTGGGCAGCTAATTGCGCACAATAGTGTCCTACAAACTGTCATGGATTGAAGTGACCAAATTATTATTATTGTTGTTTTGCTGTCTTAGTACAATTCATCTACAGAAATCATGGCCTGAAAACTAAATAATTCTGTCAATAATGTCCCTGAAGTCTCCCTTGGGGAAGCTGCATTTCTTCCCCCTCTTTCCAACAACAACGACAACAAAAAATTGCACTTATAGAGCACCTTTCACATCGGGAGGACGTCCCAAGGCGCTGCACAGCAGGCGTGTGACCCGAGCTGGGAGGGGAGTGTTCAGGAGGGGGTAAGAAACGTAGGGGAGGTTGAAGAATTAGAGGGGGAACAGAAGGCATGGTCGAAAAGGAAAGTCTTCAAACCTGCCTTGAAAGAGGAAAGGGAGAAAATAAGACGGAGGGATTGGGGGATGGAGTTCCAAAGGGTGGGAGTGGAAAAACTGAAGGCCCGGCCTCCGATGGTGGGGCGGTTCGGGCGGGGGGCTTGGAGCAAGGGTCCAGGTGGGCTTGTAGGGGGAGAGTAGGTTGGAAAGATAGGGCGGGGCAAGGCCGTGTAAGGCCTTGAAGGTTTGGACGAGGATCTTGAACTCGATCCTTTGGGGGATGGGGAGCCAATGGAGACAGGCGAGGGTGGGGGTTATGTGGTCGCGGAGGCGGGTAAGGGATAGTACACGGGCTGCAGAGTTTTGGATGATCTGCAGCCTGTGAATGGAGGAACTGGGGAGGCCGACAAGGAGAGAGTTTCCATAGTCCAGCCATGAGGTGATGTACGCGTGCACGAGTGTTTCGGCAGTGTGGTGGGTGAGATAGTTGCGGAACCTGGCAATGTTGCGCAGGTGGAAATAGGCGGTGCCGGTCAAGGCGCGGATGTGGGGGAGGAAGGAGAGTTTGGGGTAGAACGTGATGCCAAGGTTCCTGACTGGCTTTGTGAGGTGGAGAGTACAGCCTTGGATGTTGATGCTGGCAGCGCCTGATGTGCGGAGGCGCTGGCTTGAGCCAATCAGGAGGGCCTCGGACTTGCTCACGTTCAATTGGAGGAAATTGTCCCTCGTCCAGGACTCGATGTCGGACAAACATGCTGTCAGAACATAGATGGTCTGGGGCTTGAGGGATGAGGGGGAGAGGTACAGCTGGGTGTCGTCCACATACATTTGGAAGTTTACCCCATGTTTGCGGATGACATTGCCCAGAGGGAGCATGTATATGGTGAAAAGGAGGGGGCCGAGGACAGAGCCCTGGGGGACGCCATGAGAGACTGTACGGGGGTTTGAGGAAAAACTATTGGAGGATACGAAATGTAGGCGATGGGTCAGGTAGGAGTGGAACCATTCAAGGACTGTACCTTGAAGGTTGAGGTGGGAAGAAAAGCGTTGGAGGAGGATAGTGTGATCGACTGTGTCGAATGCAGCAGACAAGTCAAGGAGGACGAGGAGGCGGAGGGAGCCTCCTCGAGGAGGCGGAGTGAGCCTCCTCGAGGAGGCGGAGGGAGCCTTGGTTTATGTTCCCAATAACATAAAGCTCTTTTGGGGCTTTAAAATAAGATTGGGTCCCTAGAGGATTAATAAATAGCAAATCAGTCGCTTACAGGGAATTGTGTCTGTAAAAGTAGTAGAATACAGCTAATTTATAGGATATCTGCTCTTGAACTAGTAGAAATAAATTTAAATAGAGATAAACAGTTAAGTCACTTAACAATATATTTTGTGGTTGTCTCAACAATGTGATAAGGCGCTATATTAAATGTAAGGATTATTATTATTATAGATCACAGAGACCTCATAAGTGTGTGTGACTTCTTGCTGATCACCAGCAAGATTGCCTGATAATGACTCTAAGTCACAGTTCATTGATCATTTTGTGAAATGCCCCTTTTTAGACCACATTAATTTTCTCCTTGGAGTCAATAATATTTCCACTTCTGCTTATTTAAAAAAATATAGTATTTGGACAGAATAACATTTCTGTGATCTCCACTGATGGCAACAATTGTTACCTTAGTTGCTGACATTGCTCCGGCAAGGGTAAGATTTTCTCTTTACTTCACCAAACACATATGGACGGTGAGTAAAATAAAGAGAAAAAAAAAGGCCTTGCATTTCTATAGTATCTTATCACCTTGAAATGTCTTAAAACACTTCAAAGGTGATTAATTTCTGTTCTGCAGTCAAAAGTGCAAGCCAATAATCTAGAAGACTGTCGGCCAGGACATCGAGAAAATTGTCCTTTTCTTTTGCAGTTTAACATATTATCTGGTAACAATTAACATCTTATCTGGTATACCAATATTTTGAATATAGCTCTTAGTCCAGGCTGACACTCCAATCCAATACTGGGCTAGCATTCCACTACAGCTATATTCAAAATATTGTTTGAATATAGCTTATCAACAATAGGCAACCCAATGCAAAAAATATGTCCATGACGTTCCCCCCTGCAAGGCCTTTCCGATGAGGCATAAGTCAGTGTCATAAGACAGAGAAGTGTGAGGTGATGCATTTTGGGAGAAGATATGAAGGGAGGCAATATAGGCTAGATAGTACAATTTTAGTCATAAGACAGAGAAGTGTGAGGTGATGCATTTTGGGAGAAGAAATGAAGGGAGGCAATATAGGCTAGATATTAAATGGTACAATTTTAAATGGTGTGAAGGAACAGAGAGACCTGGGGATTTGTGTTAGTGACTCGTTGAAGGTGGCAGGACAGGTAGACAAGGCTGTTAAGAAGGCATATGGGATACTAGGCTTTATAAAGGGGTATAGAGTACAAAAGTCAGGAAGTGCTGACTAACCTCTATAAGACTTTGGTGAGGCCTCAGCTGGAATACTGTGTTCAATTCTGGTCACCACACTACAGAAAGGATGTGAAGGCATTGGAAAGGGTACAACGAAGATTTACTAGGATGGTGCCAGGATTGAGGGACTTCAGCTATGAGGAGAGGCTAGATAGGCTAGGGTTATTCTCTCTGGAGCAGAGAAGATTGAAGGGAGACCTAATAGAGGTTTATAAGATCATGAGGGGTTTCGACAGGGCAAATAGAGAAAAACTATTTCCACTCATGGGTGAATCTGTGACTCGTGGTCACAGATTTAAAATAGTTTCAAGGCGAAGTAGAGGGGAGCTGAGGAAATTTTTTTTCACTCAGCGAGTTGTTCGAATCTGGAATGCATTGCCTGAAAAGGTGGTGGAGGCTGATTCAATAACAACTTTTAAAAGGGAATTAGATCTTTATTTAGGGAGAACAGGTCTATTAGGCTATGGGGAGCGGGCAGGGCAGTGGGATTGAATCGCTCTTTTCAAAGAGCCGGCACAGACTAGATGGGCCGAATGGCCTCCTTTTGTGCCGTAAAATTCTATGAATCTATGAATCTATAAAAGTCATGGAGTCCTGCGGCTGAGTGGTTAGAGAACTCGCCTTACAAGCGAGAAACATGGGTTCAATTCCCAACAGGTCAGAAGAAACCTTGGGCAAGTTTCCTTACTCCACACACCTGATAATAATTCCTCCAAAAAAAAAATTGATTATTTCAATCCATGACTGTTTATGGGACACTGTTGTGTGCAAAATGGCTGCCACGTTTCATCCACGAATATGCAGTCAATTCACTTTACAATATATTCTGTGAAGCGCTTTGAGACATCTAGAAGATGTGAAAAGCACTATATCAAATGCAAGGATTATTATTATTATTAAGAGGCAAGTTCCTGATGTGCATGCACAACCTTCTGATCCAGAAGCAACAGCACCATCAACTGAAGCAGACTGACCAACTCCACCAAGTTACTAGGAAGAGAAAATGCACTCCAGAGGCAACAAAGTAGATTTAGCCAGTATTTCTCAAATAAATGTGAACCTCACTAGAGATGAGAAATTCTGAACAGGAGCTTCGTGCTCATGCTGTGTTTCTATGCACTTTTCATGGTGAGTTGCCACAGTTAAAAATACTGCATTATTTCTGGTTGAGAAACGTGATCCTAAAGCAAATTGTACTGGAAACACACTGAGATTACAGAGAGGAAGGAGATGGTTTCAGGGGTATATTGATTCACACCCCTGCACAGACACAGTGGGTGCAAATCAATTCAAACTTGAAATGGCTTCTTAAATCTTTGTGCAACATGAGCATTGCAGATAGCCTTTCTAATACAATTAAAAAGTCATTCGCACAACAGATGAATATCCTTATGTTTTGATATCAGGCCTTATTGCTTCTTCGACACGTCTCAGAGAACTTCACAGAGTGTATTGAATTGACTATATTGGACCTTTGATTTTAGCGGAGCATGTCAAATATGCAAAACAATCTACAGCCCCGGGGAATGAGATTAGGAATAGACAGTTTAAATCAGGCTTTTTGTTGTTCCAAAGTTTTTTTTATTCCATAGATTTGGGTAAGAAGGGGGACTACATGCTCAATTGCTGCAAATTTCACTTATTATGATAATAATAAACATTACATTTGATATAGCACTCTTTACATCTTCTAGACATCTCAAAGCGCTTCACAGAATAGACTATAAAGTGAATTGTGGGCAAAATTGTGAATTGTTGGCAGCCAATTGCGCACTGCAGTGTCCCACAAACAATCGTGGATTGAATTGACCAAATGTTTATTATTGATTTTTCTTGATGGATAATTATCAGGCGTAAGGAGTAAGGAAATATGCCCAAGGTTTCATATAATGTCCTTAAAGTTAGAAAAAAGGAATAATGCTTTGAATCTTGAATTTGACACAGTGAAGCTGAGGGAGAATGAAGCGCGTGGAAAGTGTACCTATACTTTGGGAGGAACAAGAGAGGAAAATGTGGAGGACCATTGACTTTAGTAACATCAATAAAACCAGGAGAGAGAAGAAAAATTTATATTGTATCTTTCATATCAGGAGGACATCTCAAAGGGCTTTGAAGGATTTTATTGAAAGTGGTTCAACTGTATTTATGTGTTAAGATAGACATGAGGAGACCTTTGTCACTTGTAGATGAGTACATAATAAGTGGACATGAATTTAAAATGACTTAAAGAACACTACCAGATCTAAAGAAAGTTTAAGAGGACCTTATTTTTATACGAAGGGTGATGAGAATGCTAGAATATGTGTATGAAGTAAAAAGCATTTATGGGGAAATTTGATACATACACATGGGAGAAGGTATAGAGGTATAGGGAGCATCTAGGGAGGGAAGGTTAAATATATGTGGAGGCTCATGTGGAGTACAAACTCTGGCGTAGCCTAGTTGGACTAAAAGTTCTATTTCATTGTTGTGCAATCTATGTACCCCTATGCAAAATATTTTCATCACCTTAAGAAAAGGTACAGTATAAAGATTAATGCTTTAGCCACTGCATTATAAGAGGAGAAAGTGCTTGCTCCAGATGAAATTGATGTAGAAAAGAATCTTTGGCAAAAGAGTGGATAAAGTTAGATGATCAATGAAGGAAATCACTGAAGTGGAGAATGAACAAATTGGGAGACAGAACACAGCAATTGGGAATTCCTTTAGATAATGAAAAAAGTTATTGAGTGAGGTCAAAGTCAAAGGCTGAACCGTCAACAGTTGATAGCTATGGGCATACATTTGGTGAAGAATTCTAATATCTAATTTGTTCCAAAATGAAGTAGTGTCAAAGCCTAATAATGACTTTGATGCTTTGAAGGAAATGGAAGATGAATCACCAGAATGTTCAGGAGCAGAGCTCCAGAGCTGGGGAAATAGGCAAGAAGCTCCCCACTGGAGTCTAAAATCCTTATCACATATTAAGCCAGGGCTTATACATGCTACATCTTGAATTAGAAATACAAAAATCCCTCTCCCACTGCCTCCAATCCTACCACCATCTTCTACTGCCCTTGGAAGAAGACAGAGGTAGAAAGTACACCTGTACTTTGGGAGGAACAAGAGAGGAAAATGTGAAGGGCCATTGATTCAGAAAATCTTTTCTGAAGTCAACCAAGGTTAACCAGCAGTGTATAAGACATTTACAGATGTTGATATATAGCAGCCTTTCAGCCTCTGGTGATCTGATCATATGTTATCTGAGCCTGTTTTCATTCTCTTCAGTACAGTATAATCTTGTTTTTGGAAATCCATTGATTTTTCAAAACATTTTTCAAGCTTCCAACAGTCATTTACATGTTTCAGACTCTCCTGTATTTATTTTTGCTGCAATACAACAATACATCACTTGTTTCAGATCCATGAAATGATGTACCAACTGTGTAGTAATGGATCTGTGAAAAAAATTGACACTAGACCACAACCTGGTTGTCAGGTGACTGCTATTTCCAGCGAATGGCCTGCTGGAAATGGCTGCCACATTTGCCCACAAAACACACAGTCGCTCCACTTTACAGTAAATAATCCTCGCGATTGATATAATGCTTGATCATATTGTTGAGACATCTTAAAATGCTTAAAATGCTTCACAGAATATACTGTGAAGTGGATTGACTGGGGGTGTGGGGTGCCTTACAAGTGAGAGACCTGGATTCGATTTCAGGCAGGGTGAAACCTTGGGCAAGTTTCCTTACTCCACACGCCTGCTAATAATCCCTCAAAAAAACAATAATAAATTGATGATTTCAATCCACCAATGTTTGTGGGACGCTGCTGTGCAGTTGGCTGCCGCATTTTGCCCACAAATATACAGTCAATTCACTCTACAGTTTATTCTGTGAAGCGCTTTGAGACATCTGGAATACATGAAAAGCCCTATATCAATTGCAAGGACTATTATTATTATTATTGTTATTATTAAGATGCACATGTGCCCCCTACTGGTCAGTTGGGTCAGCATTTTCCTCTCAGCACCAGTTCAGCATTATCCTGGGGATTATCGGAAAAACGCGGAAGATATATGTTTGAATATATATTTTAAAATAAAGTGCAGGTATTATTTTGACAAAAACAGTCAGCTCATGAACCATTGGGGTGAAATTAACTAGAATAATAATCCTTGCATTTTATATAGTGCCTTATCACGTCTTCAAGATGTCTCAAAGCACTTCCCAGAATATACCTCAAAATGAATTTAACTATGAACTGCTGATCTCAACTGCTCTGTATCCTGGGGAAATAAGAGAACACAGCAGGTTGTTTCCTTGAGGAAGAGAAGGCAAAATTGCAAGGGAAGATAAAGCCACATTTTAGATAATCACCCGCACACATTAAGTCATATTGTTGAAACAATACAAACAACAACAACAAAAAAATTACATTTATAGAACGCCTTTCACATCAGGAAGGCATATATAAGTCTCCATTTGGCAGAATGAGATTCAAATCGGATTCAATCTGAGAAGGCAACGTATACAAATAAATAGAATTTAGTGTTATAATATTTTACTTGTGTTTGGATTAGATCATTCGTTGAAATCACTGTTGAATTGAATGCTATATTTATAAGTAGTTTTTCAACAACCGCATTGCAAAGGGTGAGATTTTAGAAAAATACATTTTGACATTGCAGCAAAGCAACTGCCAAAGTCGCACCAGGGGACACTTGTTAAATAGAAAATACCCAATGTTTTGACAAGTCGTGAATTTCCACAAAACACTGGAATAAAATGAATAAAATAGCACCTTTGTATTCATAATGAGTGACACACCATAAGATGGTCTCATGATGCCAAACAATCAGACCAAATAGATGCTCTACCCTTGCTATTGTGACTATTCTCATGATATAACTGAATTGTTCTTATGTTTCTTGCATTATAAATTTGTGTTAAAAATATTAATCATGCATCATAAATTAGAGAATGGCACTGTTGGGAAAATGACATTAAGCAAGAAATTTAGAACAAAATAAAGAAAATGAAAGTAACTCAACTACAGGTAGCTGGAGGCAGCAATGGATGTGTCATCACAGACAAATCATTTCAACGTGGTACATGATTGTACTAAATTGCAAATATATTATTTGATTTAACTTATGCCGATTAAATTTTTTAAAGATTCTATGTTTAAAATACTGAGTTTACTGAATTTTGCTCTGTTTTTAAGGTACATATTTGAACACATTTTGCGGGAGAGTTTGCTTCATGTTACAAAAACATAAACCGCAGTCAGTGAACAATGGTAGCATTGTAACATGGGAAAGATTCACAGCCAATAATCCCATCCCCATCCTAAACACCACACTCCCTTTTTAGAGTGGGCTATTTGGCAACTTTCAATGCCAGAACCCTGATTGCTTTCTCCCATCAAATGGACTGTCTAAACTGCTTGAGAAATGATTAGATCATAAGATGCAATCTTCAGTGAATACCCAATTTTTAAATATAAATTCAAAGATTGTAAAGGATGAGACAATAGAAGGATTCATTTTGACATTACAGGAAATATCCCACCAGGGTCACTGCAACCATGTTGAATGGAAAAAGTTAACAAAGAACTCCAGATGCCTCCCACCTCATTATACAACAACAACAAATGACATTTGTATAGTGCCTTTCAAGTCAGGAGGATATCCCAAATAACAAGGCAACCAGGGTTCCTCATGTGGTTGGGATCAGGAGGGTTGGGATAAGAGGGTGACCAAAGGCACAGTTGAAGAGTAGGGTCTTGAGATGGGTCTTGAAGGAGACAAGGGAGGGGGCGATGGGTAGGTGGGGAAAGTGAGCCTAAAGGCCTGAATACCAATGATGAGGTGAGCAAATTGGGAGACGTGAAGCAGGCTGGAGCCAGCTGAGCGGAGGGAGCAGACAGGTTAGTAAGGTGTTTGGGAGATCACAAAAGCATGGAGGAACAAGGCCTTGGAGGACTTTTTAGGTGACTACTAGGATCTTGAACTCTATCCACTGAGTGATGGAGAGCCAGTAGAGCCGGACAGGATGAGTGATAGGGTAAAGAGCCTTGTGAAAGAGAGGACATGGGTTGCAGAGTTCTGGATTATCTGCAGCCTGGGAAGCAAGGAGTTGGGGAGGTTATAACAAGCAGGGAGTTATAAAAGGCAAACTGCAAAAAGCTACATGAAAACTGATGATAGAAATATTTCACTGAAGGACATTTTCCATTACTCAGCCTCATATTTTAATTTTGTGTTCTTACAGATAATTCTTCAGATAATACAAGTATAATTGGAAATGGACCTGTGAATGGCATTCATTTCTCTTGTGTGCATTCATTAACAAATTGCAGAAATTGCTGGTTCGCTCTTAACTAATAAAATGTATCAATTGACCTTCTCTATCCCCACTTTAAAGTCTGACTTGATTTACTTCTTCAATCCAGTTTTCAGTTGACTACATTTTAACGCTACTGTATTTAGCTAGATTCCAAGTATGAGATCTGTTTATTTTCTACTAAGGGACCAGAGTTCAAATATTTCAGAAGGGAAACAAAATCTTTGGAAACGTAAAAAATGTTACGTTTTCAAAGTTACTGCAACACAGTACAATCGTGTTCTTTAGGAATTAAAACAAAAACTAATTGATTTTCACCCAAAAATATACATTCATTCGCATTACGGTATATTCTGTGAAGCACTTTGAGACGACTCTGCAACTCCATCCCACAGTCCCTCAGTCTCGCCAACCTCCCTGGCCACCTTTAAGTCCCACTTCAAGACCCTCCTCTTCGATGGTCACACCAAATCCCCCCTTTCTCTTCACCCTTGAAACAATCTGAAAAATTGTTTCAGATTTTTCTGAAACAATGACTGTCCAGCACCTTGGGACATCCTCCTGACATGAAAGGCGCTATACAAGTGTAATTTTGTTGTTGTGATAAGGTGCTATATCAAATGCAAGGATTATTATTATTGTTTTTATTATTATCAGCAAATGTGAAGATTGAAACATCCATGATCCATGATTCCAGAAATAACAACAACAAAATGACATTTGTCTGGCATCTTTCACAACAACAACAACAATTTACATTTATATAGCGCCTTTCACGTCGGGAGGACGTCCCAAGGCGCTAAACAAGAGGCGTGTGACCCGAGCTGGGAGGGGAGTGTTTGGGAAGGGGTGAAACACGAAGGGGAGGTAAAAGAGTTCGGGGTGAAACAAAAGGCACGATCGAAGAGGAAAGTCTTCAAATCGGCCTTGAAAGAGGAAAGGGAAGAGGCGAAACGGAGGGATTGAGGGATGGCATTCCATAGGGTGGGAGCGGAGAAACTGAAGGCCCGGCCTCCGATGGTGGGGCGGTTCAGGCGGAGGGCTTGGGGCAGGCCAAGTCCTGCTGAACGGAGGGTCCGGGTGGGCGTGTAGGGGGAGAGTAGATCGGTTAGGTAGGATGGGGCAAGGCCGTGTAAGGCCTTGTAGGTGAGGACGAGGATCTTAAATTCGATCCTCTGGAGGATGGGGAGCCAGTGGAGACGGGCGAGGGTGGGGGTTATGTGATCACGGAGGCGGGTGCGGGATAGTACACGGGCTGCAGAGTTTTGGATGACCTGTAGCCTGTGAATGGAGGAACTGGGGAGGCCGACTAGGAGAGAGTTTCCGTAGTCCAGCCGTGAGGTGATGTATGCGTGCACGAGTGTTTCGGCAGCACGGGGGGTAAGATAGTTGCGGAGCCTGGCAATGTTGCGCAGATGGAAATAGGCTGTGCCGGTCAAGGCGCGGATGTGGGGGAGGAAGGAAAGTTTTTGATCGAACATGATGCCGAGGTTCCTGATTGGCTTTGTGAGGTGGAGAGTGCAGCCTTGGATATTGAGGCTGGCAGCGCCCGATGTGCGGAGGCGCTGGCTTGAGCCAATCAGGAGGGCCTCGGTCTTACTCACGTTCAATTGCAAAAAGTTGTCCCTCGTCCACGATTCGATGTCGGACAGACATGCTGTCAGAACATCGATCGTCTGTGGGTTGAGGGATGAGGCAGAAAGGTACAACTGGGTGTCATCCGCATACATGTGGAAATTTACCCCATGTTTGCGGATGACGTCGCCCAGAGGGAGCGTGTAAAGGGTGAAAAGAAGGGGACCAAGGACAGAGCCTTGAGGGACGCCGTGGGAAACTGTGCGGGGGTTTGAAGAAAAACCATTGGAAGAAACAAAATGTAAACGATGGGTCAAATAAGAGTGGAACCAGTCAAGGACTGTGCCTTGAAGGTTGAGGTGGGAGGAAAGACGTTGAAGGAGGATGGTGTGATCGACTGTGTCGAACGCAGCAGACAGGTCAAGGAGGACGAGGAGGCAGAGGGAGCCCTGGTCACAGGCGGTTAGGATGTCATTTGTGACCTTGACCAGGGCAGTTTCTGTACTGTGGATAGGGCGGAAACCTGATTGGAGGGGTTCAAAAAGTGAATGAGTTGAAAGGAAAGAGCGGAGCTGGGAGGCAACCACTCTTTCAAGGACCTTGGATAGAAACGGGAGGTTGGAGATGGGTCTATAACTTGATGGTTGCGACGCATCAAGGGAGGGTTTCTTCAGGATAGGGGTGATGGTGGCTGTTTTAAGGGAGGTAGGGACAGTTCCTGAGGAGAGGGAAAGGTTAATGGTGTCAGAAATGAGTGGGGCTAACAAATGGAGCTGGGTGCGGAGGAGGGGGGTGGGGATGGGGTCCAATGAGCACGTGGTAGGTTTCATGGAGGTGATTGTTTTTGTGATTGAAAGCGGGGTGGTGGGGTTGAAAGTGTGAAATGGGGGGTGAGTAGGGGTTGAGGTTGCTGATGAGGGCGCTGAGGTGGAGGAGAGGTGGAAGACATCAGGAAGATGTCCCAAGGTGCTGGTCAGTCAGGGAACCACACCCAAGCTGGTAGTTGAGATCAAGATGGGTGGTGGGGGGGTAGGGAGTAGGGTGGTGACCAAAGCCATGGTTAAGAGGAGGGTCTTGAGGGAGGCAAGGGTGAGGTGGAATGACTGCGGGATGGAGTTCCAGAGAGTGGAGGCATAGATGCTGAATGCCTACCCATCAATATGGCGGATAGTGGGAGCGACATGAAGCAGGCCGAAGCTCGCTAAGTGGAGGGAGCGGAAAGGTTAGTAGGGATTTAGGAGGTCACAGAGGTAGGGAAGACTAAGGCTGCGGAGCACTTTGAAGGTGACGACCAAGTTCTTGATCTGTACATTCTGTGTATTGGGGAGGCAGTGAAGCAGGGTGAGGATGAGGGTGATAGGGTTGCAGAGGCTGGTGCAAGAGAGGTCCAGGAGGCTCTGGAAACTTGCCTAAGTGACTATTTCTCACACAGTCAAAGTATAGTTGTGTTCTTTGGAAAGTAAAACTGAATGCAAATCACCCTTAATCAGAAGTTATTAGTGAATACCTCAATTTCAAATCCATTATCCTCATCAAAATGACCAATACATAGACTGGGTGGTGCAATCGGTTCTACGCTGCGGGGTTCCACACCTTTGTTACAATTTTACTGCAATGTAGCTGTGAAATCATTTACCTTATTTTGTCTTCTCTGCCTTCTTCTCAGGCGCAGAAACTCCTTGTGCTGGCGTGAGACAAAGTTGACAGCGGCATATTCCAACAAAGCGGCAAAGACAAAGAGAAGACACACTGCCATCCAAATGTCAATGGCCTTGACGTAGGAGACCTGGATGAAACACAATGCTTTAGCAAAAGATAGAATACCGAGGAAGCAATACTTTGACAAAAAGGTCATCTGCAACAACCCAACCATGACTTTCCAATCTATAAGAGATAGATGTTATTTAAAACAGCTAGAGAAATGTTACGTTAATAGAGCCTTAAATTGAATCAAGGCACAATAAGAAATTACTGTCAGGAGCAGTGACTGCATTAGTTGGCAAACTAATCCACTGATTACAAGATTCACTATGAATGGAGATGGGAACAATTGCTCCGTGACTAGGAATGAAAAGGAGACAGTACCCAGAAATGATTCATTGTTATTTGGTACCAGTCAAATGTGTTTATGAGAGAACAGAAAGCACATAGAATAGTTGAATGAATGAAATTCCTGTGGTTGGTAAATTTACTAAGCTCTTGTGGCTTGTGGTTATTACCAGGCTATCACACAATAATAATAAAAATAACAATAATAATAATTCTTACACTTGATATAGTGACTTTCACATTGGGAATAGATCTCAATACAATTCATAGGATATATCGTAAAGAGGAATGTATTTTGTGGGCAATGTGGCAACCAACTTTGTTGCACAGCAATGTCTCATGAACAGCTGTGAATTACAAATTTTATTTGGGAGATTTGCTGGCCAGAACTCCGTATCATTTTGAACAGTGCCTTGGGATCTTAATATCCACCTGAACTGACAGGTACGGCCTCGGTTTAACATCTCATTCGAAGACCGGCACTTCTGACAATGCAGAATCACACTAGAGACAGAGTATATGGGTTCCAACATTAATTTCAAATCTTTCAAAGTCTCAGCTCTGGGGACAAGTATGTACCAAGGTAAGACACAAGGATAAAATTAACGTACCAATCACATTCATTTATAATTATTAACACATCCTAGTGTGTGATTAATATATATTTTTAGCAATTTGATAATTCTATGTCTTGAATAACATAGAATTTATTAACTCTTGTGGTTTTGCCATCAAATACAAGGTCACTCGTAGTAAAATCCAGCAAAGTGTCAAATGAAATGTAAGGATTATTATTATTATGCAGAACTAATATAGAGATGTTGTGTAATATTATTCATTGTAGTGTATTACTGTCTTGTTTGTACTCTACAGTATGTGTAATATTTTATTATATATGGAAATGTGGTGGAAAAAGTAGATGAGATTTGATAATTATTACTGGTAACAGTTATCACGCCATATGGTACATTATTACTCCATACAACTGTCCCCCTACTCTTAGCTCTCTATATACCTTTAATGTTTTCCATTTAATATTTCCCCGTTATGTTTTCTCTTTAGCCAGTGGTCGTATCAGACAGGGGCACATGGCCAGCTTCCACGTATGGACCATAAGCGCTCTGAGACGCCATCCGGCATGGAGGGTGCCATATAAATCAAAGTTGTTGTTGTTATATGTTTAGGCCGGAACTAATATTGGGATTGCTATTCCAATTGATCCAGAGGATTAGTACATAAATGATAGAACAGTACTAAACAGATTCATATACTGTGTCGTTATGTTATGTGGTGTGAACTATTTAGGAGCAAATAATAGAATCATAAATAAGTATGATGGCATAACATTTTTGATAAAAACATATCTCATTTTGCAACAAAAGCGCCAATGCTTTTAGGTAGTTAGAATGCAGTCAGAAAATGAATTCCAAAATAGATATCTCAAATGTCACCGAGATCTGCTCCTGAAGATGTCAGCTACTCAGAAGTGGATTAACCTAAGGAAGCCTGTTGAGGCATAGAGGTTACCGGTTAGCTATTTGACTCCTGTGAGTTAACAGATTCAACTGCCCTCCTTGCCTCATAGGATCATCAGAGAGGCTCAGGTGATGGCAGGCAAATTGTACACAACATCAACAGCACAAAATGAATGATTGCTGACCAAAACATAGCATTGTGGGATATTTAAGATATCATTCACCTAAACAGGCAGAGAAGATGCTGATTGCATTCCATTCTAAGGTCAGCACATCCCAAAACACAGCACTTCCACATTGTCAGTAAGCTCAGTCCTGAGGTGGGTTTGACCCAGAGGCAGGAGTGCTCCCAAATCAACCAAAGTGTCATTTTTGACCTGAATCTATAAGATTACCCTGAATTGTGGCAAATCCTTAAAGTAAGTTGTGAGTTTGAAGTTTGTTCATTGTTAATCAAATTTGGAAAATCATCTTTCAAGTGAATCGCAATTCTTCTGTTTTGTAAACATTTCCACAATTTTCTTTGTTCAAGTTAAATTTTTTAAGATCGAATAGTTCTACACTGGGTGAAATTTTATACATTGGAATTGCACAGCAATGCAAACAGGAAATATTTGTCATTTGGTGAACTCCCAAACGTCAGACCTGTCGCATCTCTCTCATTAGGAGTGACAGTGACTCATTTGGGTTTAAATTCAGAGCCTATTTTGAAGCATATCTCCATTAAAAATAAATACTGCTGTATTTGTTTAAATAGTTTTGCAGCTTGTCTTACTCTTTTATGATCGACAATTTCATCCTAAAATGCTGACAGCCCTGTCAAAAGCTTAGTCCTTGTTAATGAGATGACTTTCTTTTGAATCATATGTTCTGTGAAGCAGAAATTCTACTCCCAATAATTCTAGTAATTCCAATCCCAGAACAGTAATTTCAATTTGCTGCTTGATACAAACAGATTGATTTAAATTCCATTTTACTTAATCCTCTTCACCTACTCTCCATGGATTTGGTTACTACATAATAGAAATTTTGCTTTGGTGACTCGGATGCTGAAGTGAATGTAATCCACCTGGTTAAATCCAAATCTCTGAAATTCATCAACAGGGAACAGAAGGAGGAAAGTGACAGGAATGAAATATTTCTCCAAGGATTGGTTGCATCGCTCTGAATAAAAATGAATCTGAGCCTGTGGAATAACTCACATGTTTAGTACAATAAGTGCAAATGATGGGGCATGTTACATTTAATTAAAAGGTCTCCCAGACATTGATCCAATCTAAAAAGATTTTGACTGCAATTTGAAAGCATCTTGAGTTTTAATGGGAAATATGCCACTGATCCAGTGATACGCCAGTGAACTACTGATTATAAAAACCTGTCTGCATAATCGTACTGTCAATACCAGCCCAGTCCTATGTAAAATATGAATAATGGCCCTCCCTTTTACTTCAGCCCTCACTTATTATGTATAAAGTCACAATCTATGTACCCCAGTAAGTAAAATATTGGATATATCATTGGACTGAATTGAAGGAAAAGTTCACCCTCAACCTCAGCCAGGCAAGTGATAGGCTGCTCTGACTAATGTGGCACGATCTTTGTGAATGAAAATTTTAGACTTTGCCTTCTGTGAGGTTCCACTTTATTGTTATTGTCTGAGTGATTCACATTGTTAAAATGAGCATAATGAACAAACCTTTTTTTTTCACAAACATGTATATAATATGATAATAAGAATAATTATTGCATTTGATTGAGTGTGTTATCATGTCTTTGAGATATCTAAAAGCACTTCACAGAATATACTGTAAAGTGAATTGACTGTATACTAGGGAACGGCGATATATCGGTATATCGCTAAAACCCGATATGATTTTCATATCGATATGCCGATATGTACATTTTAAAAATACCGATATATCGAAAAACTATATATCGAGGTAAAAAATCGGGATGCGAGCACAATCAACTACAAGACCCAGAATGCTCATCTCTATACACAATGCACAGACCGAGGTGCAAAGCCGCCATCTTGTATTCATAGTCCTCGAATACAATATACAGGTATGCAAGGGGTGGGGGGAGAGAGACGGCTGTGGGTGGGGGGGGTGAGGGGGAGAGAGACGGCTGGGGGGGGTGAGGGGGAGAGAGACGGCTGGGGGGAGGGGGAGATAGACGGCTGGGGAGGGGAGAGGGGGACAGAGATGGCTGGGGGGGGGAGAGGGGGAGAGAGACGGCTGGGGGGGGGAGGAGAGGGGAGAGAGACGGCTGGGGGGAGGGAGGAGAGGGGGAGAGAGACGGCTGGGGGGAGGAGGAGAGGGGGAGAGAGACGGCTGGGGGGGGAGAGGGGAGAGAGACGGCTGGAGGGGGGGGGAGAGGCGGCTGGGGGGGGGGGAGAGGGGGAGAGAGACGGCTGGGGGGGGAGGAGAGGGGGAGAGAGACGGCTGTGGGGCAGAGTGGGAGAGAGATGGCTGGGGGGGAGAGGGGAGAGAGACGGCTGTGGTGGGGAGAGCGGGAGAGAGACGGCTGGGGGAGGGGGAGGAGAGGGAGAGAGAGACGGCTGGGGGGAGGGGGAGAGAGAGACGGCGGGGGGGGGGGAGGAGAGGGGGAGAGAGACGGCTGGGGGGGTGGTGGGGGAGAGAGACGACGGGGGTGGGGGGTGCAAGAGAGGGACGGCGATGGGGGGGGGGGGGGGAGAGACGGGGTGGATGTGATAATATACAGATAGATAGAGATGGGGGGGGAGAGAGGAGAGAGACATAGAGAGACACAGACAGAAAAACACAGAGATGGTGAGAGTGAGAGACACAGAGAGAGAAAGATATTTACCTCCTGAGACGATAGGCCCCGAATGCGCGTGCACCCGGAATGCGCGCGCACTCCGATGCGCGCGCGCATGCATAGTACGAAATAACTAAAAATATCGGTATTTCGGTATATCTCGATATGAGCCAACTGATATATCCATATCTGGAAAATTCCCATATCGCCGTTCCCTACTTTGTGGGCGAAACACAGCAGCCATTTTCACACAGCAGTGTCCCACAAATAGTCTTGATTGAGTGACAAAATTATTATTTCTTTTTGGAAGGGTTATTACCCCCGGGAAAAGCAATCTGCCAATCAACAAAAAGGGTCCCTACTTACTGTTAGATACAAAGAGGCTTGTGGAGTAAGGATACTTGCCCAAGGTTTCACTCTACTCGTGAATTGAACCTAGATCCTCTCGCTTGAGAGGCAAATGCTCTAACCACTAAGATACAAGACTCCACAGGATATACTACAAAGAAAAATAGGCATGGGTAATTGGTACTGTTAGAGTAACAAAGCTTTCCCTGTTGCTCAAGTTACCTTTAAATATATTTTCAGTGTCATAATGTGTTTGCTCACAATATAGAAAACCAGTCAGCAAGCAGGGTAGCTTGGACTCTCTATACAACTACTGGTAGTGTAGAAGTTTAAGCAATTCCGTTTGAAACTTCCCACAAAAGATACCAAAGATGACTGAAAATTTGATCAAATCTTTTCCATGATGTTGCTCTTGCGGAACAGAAAAGCAGTACTCTGCTGACCTGCAAATTTCTAAGATCAAAGATTTATCATTTTGGTTCATTTGTGGACTGGTTGCTTCAGTGAGTTCAACATTGTTCTTTTACCTCTGGGGTCCTGAGTTTGGATCCAGTCAAAAGGAAAATGGATTGAAAATCTCTACTCTCTATGTGAATTGCATTTGGACAAATTTACCGAGCACCTAGTTGGCAAGATACCATAGGATAAAAATCCCTGCAATTTAACACATATCAGCAATTCTGCTCAGAGGATGGCTGGTGGGGAAAGTACCCAAACACGTGTGTAGTGAATGATTTTCTGGAATTGGAATTAACACGGATTGTTAGACAGAATGAAAGGGGCTTTATTCTGCTGTTGGACTTGGCTGGGCTGCACTTGGCTTGGAAAAGCTTGATACTGATGCTGGGTGGATAAAATGTTCCATTATTCACCAATGACATCTTCCACTTCAATAAGCACATACAAATCCCTTTCCACAACTTATACTCAGGGAACTCCAAGCCTTGGCTCTTGCCAACCTTCACTTAATACCCTTTGGGATTAGGTGAAAATGTACACCCACAGAGGAAAAGAAAATGTGCACTCCATTCCAGATACAAAACAAATTTCCACGCTTATGTGGAACTTTTAGTAATTTGGTTCGGATATTCTTGGGCGTGATGATAGATTTTCACCCATGGTTGACAAACATGAGAAAAAAATATTTAAACGATGCAATTTATATGCATACTTTTCAATCTGCTAATACCAGGGTATCACGACCACCTAACACAAGACTGTGTGGTTAGATTCCATGCTGTACCTTGAGATCAAACACAAAATTGTCCTCTGATCCACTGCACCATTACTGCAAGTGCATTATCAGGTGAGTTTGTGAAGAGTCTAAGGGCTCCAGTCATTTTGATATGTGAAGCTATTTTTGAGAGAATTTAAAAAAAAAACCTACCAGCTTTTTACTGGATACAAAAACTTAGAAAATCAAGTGCTAGGCAAAAACCAAAAGCCCATAAGACCTAGTTTTACATCATTGACAATGGCATTGGAGATATCCAATGTGATAAATATTGAATGTTGCACTAAATTGATCCTATTATTTCAGAAGTGAAAGTGAAGGAGCTTGTTAAGAGTATGGATGAAGTGGAGGATTTTAATTGCGCAGTAGGGCCTAATTATTTTTCATGGTGACTGCTTCAACTCATTCAAATGAGAGAGCAGCTATTTGGAAAACACTTTTTCTACAAGACTGCTATATTATTGATAAGAATAGTCTGATATAACAACATAAAGCCATGTGGAGAGTCTGGATTTGTTGCTTAGTAACCTGCCACTAACCTGAGTGGAGTGTACGCACAGATAATTCCTCCCAAGATGATCTTTTCAGATAACCTGAAATGGTTGCTGCATAAAAATGGAAGTAGGGACAATCGGAACAGAGGCTGTTTTGTCAGTTTCCTAATCTATTAAGTCTACATCTTCCCACTCAAAATCTCATAACTGAATACATTTAGAAAGTGAATTGATGAAACCCCTTCAGTCCCAATTAATCTTCAGTTTAATTGGTTGAACATTCTGATGCAAATTGTTAATATAATATTAAAGCTTGCATTTGATTTGGAGCCTTTCATGTTGGGAGGATCTCTCACTGTGCTTCACAGGAATTACTGTAAAGTGGAGTGAATGTGTATTTTGTAGGTCAACTAACGTGCAAGCAAATTAAACTACATTTTTAAAACGAAAAGGTATCAATGCTGTTACAATTGGTTAAAAAAACTATTGTGACAAACATCTGCATAAAATTGATTGGATCTTCATTTTTGAATAATAATAAAATTAATTATATGATTCCCTGATCCAAATTTAGCATCCCACCCCATTCACATTGTTTGCAATGTTGCGGGTGCAAGTTGAATTAACTTCATATGACACTCACCTCATTTGTAAATTTCATTTGGAAAGTGTTTTGCGACATGAAAGTCACTATCAAATATAGAGATGCAAAAGTATCCCATCTATCTCTACTGGACCTGAGGTTATCTGGAAATGGGGAAGCAAGTTCTCAATTGTGTGGAATGGTAAAAAAGATAATACTTAAGCTGAATGATTGCAGTCAGGGATATGAATATACAATTCCACAGGACCTGTTTCTTCTCGTTATTTAAGAAAATTCAGAGGAAGAAATAGCTCTGGGCAGATGAACAAAATGATAACTTTCTTGAAACCTGAAGATTATGTGTCAGGAATATCTGCCACTGTGAGTGCAGGGTGTAAAAGTTTATTGAAGCAATAGACTATTGCTTGCTTGTGATGAAACAGCCTATTAGTTAGTTACAGGGTACAGGGAAAAACAACAACAACAACAACAAATTACATTTATAGAGCGCCTTTCACGTCGGGAGGACGTCCCAAGGCGCTGCACAGGAGGTGTGTGACCCGAGCTGGGAGGGGAATGTTTGGAAAGGGGTGAAACACGAAGGGGAGGTAAAAGAGTACGGGGTGGAACAGAAGGCACGATCGAAGAGGAAAGTCTTCAAACCGGCCTTGAAAGAGGAAGGGGAAGAGACGAAACGGAGGGATTGAGGGATTGCATTCCAAAGGGTGGGAGCGGAGAAACTGAAGGCCCGGCCTCCGATGGTGGGGCGGTTCGGGCGGGGGGCTTGGAGCAGGCCAAGACCTGCTGAACGGAGGGTCCGGGTGGGCGTGTAGGGGGAGAGTAGATCGGTTAAGTAGAGTGGGGCAAGGCCGTGTAAGGCCTTGTAGATGAGGACGAGGATCTTGAACTCGATCCTCTGGAGGATGGGGAGCCAGTGGAGACGGGCGAGGGTGGGGTTTATGTGGTCGCGGAAGCGGGTGCGGGATAGTACACGGGCTGCAGAGTTTTGGATGTCCTGCAGCCTGTGAATGGAGGAACTGGGGAGGCCGACGAGGAGAGAATTTCCGTAGTCCAGCCGTGAGGTGATGTATGCATGCACAAGTGTTTCGGCAGCGCTGGGGGGGGGAGGTAAGATAGTTGCGGAGCCTGGCAATGTTGCGCAGGTGGAAATAAGCGGTGCCGGTCAAGGCGCGGATGTGAGGGAAGGACACTAGTAAACGTTTTAATGAGAACAAATCATATGATCATTTGAACTGACTAAAAGGTTGTTTCTGAATCAAATCAACAATTTTCTAAATCAATATTGTTATGTCCTTGGATGAAAACGTAATTTTGAATTGAATCTAATACATGATACTTTTAGATAGGGATTCATTAAAAAGGAATCTGAAGTCTAATATTCTACCTAGTCTTAGCTTTGTCTTATAATTCTGCAGAATTGTGGAAAATTCCTATATTAAGTTACAATTTGGATGTCAGTTCTTTTAAAGTGCTGTACATACTGTTGAAAACTGGTTTCTAAATTATGACTAAATTTAAGAATTTTCCACAATTCCTTGATATCGTGAATTTAGATTTTTTCTATTTAATAGACCAAGACTAGATAACATAAAGGACCTTTGAAA
This sequence comes from Hydrolagus colliei, assembly GCA_035084275.1. Lineage (NCBI taxonomy): Eukaryota > Metazoa > Chordata > Chondrichthyes > Chimaeriformes > Chimaeridae > Hydrolagus > Hydrolagus colliei. Next base: position 68,413,011 of record CM068745.1, read on the forward strand.
AAGCCATGTAAATGGGGGTTCTTTTCAATAGCCAGAAATATGTTGTGCTAATTGCAGCAACACTGCTCTGATTTCATTTAGTTCTGGAGAATGACATTCTAATGGGATTCCTTAATGTGTAACTTCATTAAGATATAGTACTTATTACTATGTTATTGTTGTATTAGACACTAATATCTGCAATTCAGAACATTAATTGCGTTGGGCAAATTACGTTTGTTCTATCTCTTTAGAAAACATAATTTTCCCTCTTTAGGTGCTAAGCATTCTAGCGGCACGGCTAGGGAAAGGAAGTAAAACGGAGGAAGGAGAATTCAAAAAGTAACCAAATAACTTTATCTGTGGAATCTTCAGGGCAATTTGTGGAACATTGCTGTGTGCACATTGGTTTGCCTATAAGAAAGCAGAAACTACACTTGACAACAATTACATGTGAAGCACTCTGAAACATCCCAATATTATCGGCAATACATTAACTGGAGTTGTTATGTATATGATTATTCTAACCATTAAAGAGGAAGAAATGGGCAAAAAATCCCTTTATGATTGGGACAGGCTATTAACAGGCTATGCAGTATGTTATTACTAAAATCAATAGTTTTAGAATGGTGTGTTACCCACAACCACAACATAATGTTGTCTGTAAATCATTTATTCACAATTGATCCTCATACTCTGGAATCTGACAATATTCTTTACATTGGTAATCTACAACATGCCAGAATTTTATCAACACTGTAAAATTGAGATATGTTGCCTCTAGCATGGTTTTGAACCTGACTGTTCCTCGTTCTACCTATTAGTTAAATAAACAGCTCTCAACACTGGGAAAAAGGTAACATTAATGTTTCAGGCTCTTTGTAATTACAACTCAAGATCTATAAATTGCACTTTGGTATTATGTTTAACCATTTCCAAATTGTTTATCTGATTTTAATTAAAAACAAGCGGAGATTTGTTTGATTTATTGTATTTAATATTAATTTAATATTGTTAGCGTGGGAGCAGTGTATTTGCTGAGTATGATCATGAACACAAGGGACCAGTAGAATATAAAGTACCGTATATCTCTGCGTATAAGGCGCACCCGCGTATAAGGCACCCCCCCCCCGTTTTTTACCTTTTCTTGGTGAAAAAAAACGGAAGCATTTTCAATGATATTGCCGGCAGAAGGGAGGAGAGACAGGAGAGACTGGTAGGTAGGGAGAGAGAGAGGCAGGCAGCCAGGCAGCCAGGGAGGGAGAGAGGGAGGCAGGGAGAGAGAGAGGGAGAGAGGCAGGCCGGCAGCCAGGGAGAGAGAAAGGGAGAGAGGCAGGCCGGCAGCCCGGGAGAGAGAGAGAGAGAGAGGGAGAGAGGAAGGCCGGCAGCCCGGGAGAGAGAGAGGGAGAGAGGCAGGCCGGCAGCCTGGGAGAGAGAGAGGGAGAGAGGCAGGCAGGCACACAGGCAGGGAGGGAGGGAGGGAAGCAGGCAGGCAGGGAGAGAGAGCGGCAGGGAGTGAGGCAGGCAGACTGGGTTCGGCAGAAGGTAAGCACAGCACTGAAGTCCGCTGCTGCTGCCGCTGCCCGGGCGGCCGAGGCCGAAGCCCCGTCATCCGCTCCCCCCAACCCCCGCCGGACACTGACCAAACCCCGGCTGACAGCGCCGGCCGCCCCTCCTGTTTACTGTATTTCCGAGGCTCAAAATTGCTTGTACCTGCGTATAGGGCGCACCCCCAACTTTCGAGATCTTCCGACCTGAAAAAAAGTGCGCCTTATACGCGGAGATATACGGTATGTGAAAAAAATCACACTGCGTCTTTAGATTGGACACATTAGAGCTTTTCTCTCTGGAGATCGAAGGGGACACCTGATAGAGGTGTTTACATTTCTGAAAGGATCTGATGAAGTGGAAGTTAATAGAGTGTCCCCCATTTGTTTGTTTCAGAACCTTGGGATGTCCTCCTGACGTGAAAGGCGCTATACAAGTGTAATTTTGTTACTGTTGTTTGTGAGTCCAATGCAAGCTAACATAATATAAGATTATTGCTATCAGATCTAAAACAACAACAACAACACTAATATTACATTTATAGAGCACTTTTCACGTCGGGAGGATGTTTTTCTTCCAAAAGGATGTTCTTGAGGAAAATCTTTACACAAATGGTGGTGAAATCTTACAGCATCAAATGGTTTCCTATGGCTCAAAAGGAACTATTTTAAAGGTAAAGATTATTTTTTTATATAAGGTCTTATCTACTAAGTATGTTGACATGACATATTTCTTGTTAGCAGAAGGAGTCTATATTTGCAACTTGAACTCATTGTTGACAACTCCAGTTAAAAATCTTAGCAAGCTCCACGTTTCCCTCCTCGCCAGCCCCACCATTGGCAGGAAGGCCTTCAGCCACTCTGCCCCCACCCTCTGGAACTCCATCTCACAGCTGCTCTGTGGCATCCCTTGCCCCATCCCATCCCTTGCCTCCTTCAAGACCCACCTTTCTTCGACTATACTTTCAATCAACCTCCATCCATCTCTGCCCTCCACCCTCCCCAGCTTGGCTCCGAAATACTGTTGAAAGACACTGTACAAATGTAATTTTGTTGTGGTCGTCGTTGTTAACAACGCCTCACCTTTGGAAGTGAAGCTCGAGATCCGGAGCTCTGAGTTGTCATTGTCAACACTGTTGTGATTCCGAGAGCTACTCTGGCTGGAGCTGCATCCATGTTAATCCAGAACGAAACCCATGATAGAATGACAATCAGTAGACTTGGAATGTACATCTGGATTAAATAATATCCCATCTGTCTTTCCAAATGAAATTTCACTTCAATGCAAGTAAACTTTCCTGTTAAAGAAAAAAAACATTCTCAATAAAATTATTTATTTTATATATTTCATGAAAGGTTTAGTGAGTCCATTTCAAAAGTAAGCTCGTATATACTGTAATACCCTTTACACAGTTTACACATGTTTCATCTCTAATTGCTAGCTCCGTTGTTAATAATAGATGCAGTTAGGAAGGTGTGGGCAATGCGGAGTAGAACAAGTGGCAGAGGAATGTGCGAGACCGGAATGGGGGGGAAGTGGGGGGGTTTTGGGTGGTTATTGACAGGGAGGGTGGGAATGTGGATGAGGGAATTGAGATTTGCTTCTGTGGGTTTGGGGGCTGTGGACCTTGCGGTGGAAATACGGGATGGGGCAGTTAAGGTGGCTGCCCCATCCCTCACAGCAACAGTGAGTGCGACAATGAGCTCGACGGAGGATTCCCGGGCTTAGATTAGAGCATTTCTATTTTCCACTTGGTGCAGTGTGAGTTGAACTCTAGGAACACCAATTTGCACAAAATTGACACTTCTTCAGAGGTAGAGGGAAAAGTAGGTAACTTTGTTGACTTTGATGCTTATGTGAGGTTGAGCTGAACTGACAACTCAACCTTTCATCTTACACTTCAATGATCCTGTCAAGCCATAATCTGCCAAAACGGTACAAGTGTCTTTATTGCTTAAATGGTCTATTTCATCTTACAAAACAATTTGACAAGACAAAACAGCATTTGGTTTCCTATACAGTGAAGCATTGTAAATTGCATGTCTTTTATAAAATAATTCTAGAGTCGTAACAGATTTTATCTTTGAAAGTATTCACAAGCATTGTTGTTCCTAAAATTGTGCCCGATTTGTTTAGATTGGAGATTTTTAAATTGGCCGTATGGATATTTTGTAAGATGTAAGGTTGTAAGATGTCATGAGAAAGCACCATGTCTTTGAATGTTGTATCCTCCAACACCATTCGCACAGAAAATATATCAACAGTTATATCTTAATCAAGATACTGTTGATTACCGACATGAATCAGCTACTCCGAAAGAACTAATTGGACAATTTGTAGTGACTGTTTAATGTATTTTCGACAATGCTTACAGTCCCCTTCCCACCCCCACCCCCAACCCATCCTGGCTCGGAGTCAGGCTCCACCACTTTTAAGTGCTCTGAATCATTGCCTTGCGTGGAGAGTACTACATACGTGCAAGTTGTTATATTAACATAGCTTCAATGGTTATAAAGCAATGCTAGCAATTTTATGAGCTGGATAAATCAAAGAATAGATCAAATGTTTAAGAAATTTTACTGTAGTTAAATTTAACTCTACTTGATATCATATACATGATATTATTTACGTGATATTATTTGCATTTTACATGATAATCAGATGTTGAATCCAATTGTACCTTATGTTTAAATTTTGATGAGCTCATAATTTTTAGCATAGGAATAATTTTAACACTTAATGACCAATGGAGCAAATACACAGCAAATATTTTGAAGTTTTCAGCTCTCTGATGATATGCAGTTGAAGGTTAACTCATTTTACTCTGTGTGAAGTTTCTTGTTTCTAAATGTTGCCATTAAAGTTTTTGAACAGCTCAAGTTCAAGAATTTGAAGAATTGGCTCTCTAATGTGGTGAGAGCCCTTTGCTACAAGCCTCAACTTACATCCATGTCAATTGAAAACAATAAACTGATCATATCCAGCTTCTCTTCAGACATATTGATGTGGTTTTAAATTACTGCCACTGCTGTTCTGAATGATTCACACACCCATCCAAACCACCCAGCCCTTTATTCTTCAAACTCAATGAAGTGGGGCCACAGATGCTGTATTTCCTAACAATTCCTGTTAGAAATCTTCATCTCAACTATTGTGCCAAAGCAGCGGTGATCCTCCCCCAACCCACCTCCGCATTCCTAGTTTCAGCACATAATGACATGACAATCCTTACATTTGATGCAGGACCTTATCACACCATGCATTCATCACAAAGCACTTCACAGGCTATACGCAAAATTAATTGATTGTATTTTGAGGGTGAACGTTTGCACAGAGCAAATTATCTCACAAATAACCATGAAGTGAATATATAGAATAATCCTTGCATTTGATATAGTGCTTTTCACGTCTTCGAAACGTTGCAAAGCACTTCACAGAATAATAACAATCATAATATTAGTAATAATAATAATAATCCCTGCATCTGATTTAGCGCTTTTCACGTCTTCTAGACATCTTAAAGCACTTTACAGAATATACTGTACTGTGAATATACAATAAAATGAATTGATTGTAAATTTGTGGGTGAAACACGGCAGCCAATTGTGCACAGCAGCGTCCCACAAACAGGCATGGATGAAATGACCAATTTATTATTGCCTTTTTAATTCTAATATAGAATATACTCTAAAGTGAGTATATACTCTAAAGTGAATTGACTGTATATTTGTGGGCGAAATGCAACAACCAATTGCACACAACGATGTCCCACAAACAGTCGTGAATTGAAGTAACCAATTTATTATTGTTTATTTTTATTGAGGGATTATTATCAGGCATGTGGAGTAAGAAAACCTGCCCAAGGTTTCACCCTGCCTGAAATCAAACTCAGGTCTCTCACTTGCAAGGCGAGTGCTCTAACCACTGAGTTACTGAATCATTTTTTTCAAAAGATCTGTGAAATTGCTGGCCAGGAGAGAAACTCTGTTCTCTTTTGAAATAGTGCCAATGATGGATGGTGTCTGAAGATTTCCATGTTCTTGATTGTGGGGAACATAATTTTTAATGCAGCTAAAAATAAGATATTGGTTAACTCAATCATTATCCTGTCAACCAGATTTAACCGCTCCATCTGGAGTCGAAGTATTTTTGGCCTGCTGGCAATAAGCCTTAATCTAGGACAAGAGAGGACAAACAAGTTCAAAAGGATTCAGACCAATATAGGTAGTGGATGAAAATATTCTTTGGGTGTCTGAGTAAAACTTAAAAAGTTAATGGTTCAATCATCATTAATAAGGGCCTGACAGGTCCATCAACCAATCAGAGGCAAATACACACTGTGCATTCAGAGTTAATTAGGGCATTTTTCTAAAAAGATCAAATGGTAATTTAGCTCAGCTATTGCTCTAAGATCCATTTGAATAATTCAATAGCCTCAAGCCACCCAGTCACAACACTCCCGTTTATCAAAATAATAAGGTCAAATTAAGCCACAGAACATTTCCAATGCTGTTGATCCACTGATGGCTTCAGTAAACTGAATGTCTGGACGCTTCATGTTCTGTCAATGTAAAATGTTAGTCGGAGTATCTCATGAGGTTGTAGTACAGTCAATAATTCTGATTCTATGCATCAGGTTCACCTGACCCTTAAGAAAGGTCACTTTCATAGACTTTTTCATAGACTTTTATAGAGTTTAATGGAGTCCTGTATCTCAGTGGTACAGGTTAACTTACAGTACTCGCCTGGCAAGTGAGAGACCTGGGTTCAATTCCCAGCATGGCAGAACCTTGGGCAAGTTTCCTTACTCCACATTGCTGATAATAATCCCTCAGATTATTAAAAACCATAATAAATTAGTCACTTTAATCCCTGACTGTTTGTGAGACACTGCTATGCACATTTGGCTGCTGCGTTTCACCCATAAATATATACAGTAGTTAATTCACTTTGCACTACATTCTGTGAAGCGCTTTGAGATGTCTGGAAGACGTGAAATACACTAAATCAAATGTAAGGATTACCGTAAATACCCGCATATAAGGCGCACTTTTTTGTCACGTCGGAAGATCTCGAAAGTTGGGGGTGCGCCCTATACGCAGGTACAAGAAATTTTGAGCCTCGGAAATACAGTAAACAGGAGGGGCGGCCGGCGCGCTGTCAGCCGGGGTTTGGTCAGTGTCCAGCGGGGGTTGGGGGGCCGGGTGACGGAGCTTCGGCCTCGGCCGCCCGGGCAGCGGCAGCAGCAGCGGACTTCAGTGCTGTACCTGCTGCCTGCCTTCTGCCGAACCCAGTCCGCCTCCCTCCCTCCCTCCCTCCCTGCCTCCCTCTCTCCCTCCCTGCCTGCCTGCCGCCCTCTCTCTCTCTCTCTCTCCCTCCCTGCCTCCCCCCTCTCTCTCTCTCTCTCCCTCCCTCCCTCCCTGCCTATCTGCTTCCCTCCCTCCCTCCCTGCCTCTCTCCCTCTCTCTCCCTCCCTGGCTGCCTGCCTGCCTCCCTCTCTCTCTCCCTGCCTCCCTGTCTCTCCCTGCCTGCCTCCCTCTCTCTCTCCCTCCCTCCCTGCCTGCCTGCCTCTCTCCCTCTCTCTCCCTCCCTCCCTGGCTGCCTGCCTGCCTCCCTCTCTCTCTCCCTGCCTCCCTCTCTCTCTCCCTGCCTCCCTCTCTCTCTCCCTGCCTCCCTCTCTCTCTCCCTGCCTCCCTCTCTCTCCCTGCCTCCCTCTCTCTCCCTGCCTCCCTGTCTCTCCCTGCCTTCCTCCCTCTCTCTCTCCCTCCCTCCCTGCCTGCCTCCCTCCCCCTCTCCCTCTCCCTCCCTCCCCCTCTCCCTCCCTCACTGCCTGCGCTGCCTGCCTGGCTGCCTCCCTCTCTCCCTCCCTACCTACCTGTCTCTCCTGCCTCGCTCCCTTCTGCCGGCAATATCATCGAAAATGCTTCTGTTTTTTTTCACCAAGAAAAGGTCAAAAGTGGGGGTGTGCCTTATACGTGAGTGCGCCTTATACGTGGGTATTTACGGTATTATAATTATTATTAATAATTATTAAATGCGCTGTTATAAGCATAGAAACAGGCCATTCTGATAGATATGTGTGTATACTATACATGAGCCTCCATATCAAACTTATCCCTTTTCTTCAAGCGCAGCTTCTGGTAGGGAACAATCCCAGCCTCGAGTAACAACTACTTCTCCAAGTCCAGCAAGTGAGTCAACCTGGCTTGTTCTTCATGACTTCAGTGCCCTGAAGTATTGCAAATCTAGTTGGCTTAGGAACCAAGCTATCAAGACAGCACAGGACGATTGACTTCATTCTAATATTCCATTGCCAGACATCTAATTTCAGAATCAACTCAGACCAAAAGAGACCCTTTTTACTTCACCCTAAGGAGAATAGTTCCATTTTGCTAGCTATGAAAAATATCATGTCAGACCTAATCATAAAGTAATGCCATACAGAGTGCTGGTCCCAGCTGGCTTTTACTTAGTATAAAAATAGATGTTCAATTCATCTGGTTGTGCATATTAATCTGACATTTGCATCCCAACTGGCTCACTACTGAAAGCTATTTCACTTATACTGCACAAGAGTAGAAAAGGTAACTGGAAAGGTAACTGTGGGTTCAGATTGCCCATTTATCCACCAGGTCTATGAAGGCTGATTTGGCAAAACAGGAGTTTGGATGGTTTCCTACACAAAATACATGTCTAATTTATCTGAATCTACATACATATTCAATTGGGTTAACAGGTTAAGATTTCATCATGGTGATGTGCAAAAGCCCCATATTGCCAAAAATGTATGATAAAATGTCAGGCGAGGTATCAATGAAGGTACAATCATTTATCAATATGCATTTACTGTTAGTTATTTTTCATAATATAGCACAAGATTTGTCTGAATGCAAGAAGATTTTTACCAATTGAAAGGAAGAACTGGCAATGTTTGAAAGTGTGATGAAGAAGTAATGATTTCAACTATGTGGTGTTTTGGGGTATTACATGATCATTTTAAGATTTTACTGCCAAACTAATAAAAATAATAATATTAATCCTTGCATTTGATATACAGCCTTATCACATCTTCCAGCAATCTCAAAGCGCTTCACAGAATATGCTGTAAAGTGAATTGACTGTATATGTTGTGAGCAAAACATGGCAGCCAATTGCACACGACAGTGTCCCACAAACAGTTGTAGATTAAGTACCAATTTTTAAAAAAAATAATTATTGGTAGCTGTTTGGTAGCTAAGGAGCACACACATTTCCAAACACTTTTACCACTGAATATTACTCCAAACCCTTATTGCTAGTCAAACAGATTGTTCTATGACTTGGGATCAATACTCTTTTCCCCTTATTGGATAGACAAACTTTGCTACACGCTACAAGGAGAATAATATTAGTTCTAAGTTCAATGACAAGCACAGCATTGTGGAGTTAATTGAGGGAAATTGTGAGATGGGATGTGTTCAACAGCGGAATACCAGTAAACAAATTATTGTACAAGTAATGTACAAGCTATGACTGTATTTTTTTGATCAGTTCAACATCTGACATATGTGAAAGCTGATCCCCATGCTTAAGGGTGTCCTTATCAAATTGAAAGTTCCACTTATGCATATAGGTGGTGGATGGCTATGGCTGGAGGGTGCTCAGCTCCCCCAAATCTGTCTATTTATTAACTCACTAACTTTACTCCAGTTTTGGCTAATGAAGTGTTGCAGCCTGGAGAGGGGTATCTGTAATGGGACGTGAAGTAAACAAGTGTAGCAGTCAATTAATTGAGTGAGTGGGAGTTGCATTCACACCCACACAAACAGACAGAGACACACATACACTTTGTAATCTTCAGCAAAGGATGGTCTCGGATGTAAAAGGAGAACAAGGATCAGCTCAGCCCCAACCCAAAGAATATTTTCACCACTTTCCTATGCTTATGCACGGAAATTTCTCTTTCATGGGATGCAGAGTGCACTCTTTCTCGCTTTCCCAAAAGAATGTATAATCCTGGAAAGCAATAGATGCAAATTAGGAAAATCCAAGGTTTGCGGACTCCAGAATATGTAACTGGGTGCTGCTGGAGTTTAACCAGCTAAAACTGCTCAGTTTACCACTATGAACACTTGCATTTGTCTTTTTGGGGGTGAGGTCCAATAAATAGGATTCTATTGAACTTCTGATTAATTAAATATACCTGTATTATAATGCTTTGTGCAGTATCCCAGCTCCTTCTCGTCCTTCAGAATAAACTGTGGAAGGGTTAGTCCATCTGCAACTTGCACTGGGCCATCCTCCAACCATTCAAATATTAGATCATTCATTGTGTATCCAACTGCAAGCCAACAGTAGAAATTAAAATTAATCCATGAAGATGAAACCAGATAAAGAATAAAAATGAAGGTTGGTTTATGGTACCTTTACCTTAGATGTCCAATGGCGATGTGATGTTTGCAATGGAACTGGAAGGTTGAAGATGATCAGAATTATGATGATGGTCAATGTTTAAAATGGAAGTGGTCAAAGACAAACACAGGCCAAACATGCCGGATGTCCAGTGGAAATGAAGACAAGCAGGTAGGAAGGGACTTAGGTTCTGTACAGTTCCATTATCAGGGTTGATTGATCCAAGGAACACAGCAATATGTTGGAAAAATCATAATATCATAATATTTGCCCTAGGTCTAATAAATAAGGAAGAATTAGTAAATTTGGAACATTCAAAATGGACACAACATGAACTATATTTGAAAAACGGATTTATTCAGATTTTGTGGGGTTTGTTTGTTAAGAATAAATTGTAGCTCAAATCTCTGGGATGGTTCAATTGAAGTGTAGGATCAATACAAAGATTGAGATGTCTATAGTCTCAATGATCCCATCCTACCAATGGTATGGCTTCAAGTAATTTCAGGGGAATAAAAGGGAGAAAGGGAGTTAAATTAGTAATGTATCACATGTATAAAAGGGGAAAACAAATTGTTTCCCAAATTTTGTGAAGAACTATTCTAAAGGGCGTTGTTATAAGGGATGATTAATCCTCACTGTTGAATTTCCAGCAGTTATGCTCTATCACTCTATCTTAGCACCTAGAAAAGAATGCTGACACAAACTCTGATATTGTTCAAGAGAAGAACATGATTACTGAGAAATCTCATCCAATCTTAGATCGAAGTTTCAGATGTAAAACACTTCTGCTGTCACCAATATGAGAACCTTTTTCTATTAAAACTTTGGAAATATTATCCATATTTCCAAAGTTTTAATAGAAAAAGGTTATATCCATTGCTGTTATATCCAGTATGAACATTTTGATAGCTAAGCTTTTTCCTCTGTAAGTCTGTATTCGGCTGGTTGATCTACTGAGCCATAAATCTTTTTTTGATTAAACTTGATTGTGTTTTCATGCTTCTTGAGAGATAATGACACAGTAATTCCAAGAAGCAACCATGCAGTAGGCAGATAATTGAAATATCTAATCACATTAGTAGCATGTCTCAACAATTAGAATATTGTAATAGAATTGACATTGATTACAAATTATGCCTCTAGATTTGCATGTTACTTTAGATTTTGAAATGATTTTAAAATGGATCTTAAATGTTCATCATAACTAAGTGTAATGAGAATGTCTTTACTTAAGCCTCCTTGATAATTTCATTACGATTCTTTTCACATAGCATAATATAGCAGGCCATTCGGTTCATAGTTCATACTCCACATGAGCCTCCTCACCTACTACTCCCCTCTCCCAAATGCATATATTTATGTAAATATACAGTATACACATCTACATATATTAATTTAGGACTCTTTTGTATAATAATTTTATGAAAGCTACGGACTATTTAATAAATTATCATAAATTAACAGGCAGATCTGTATAATTACACTATACTACAATTTATTCTCTCAATATAATAGATTGCAAAATAAAAGAATGTGTATTGTGCAATCCAGTTTCTTTCAGAACACACTGCTGTATGTACATAATTCCCTTCCTACAAATGCATTCTCAGTGGAGAACCAACTACAGATATTTAAATTAGCATGAAGCAACTGATATTCACAGGTGGATATCGGGCAAGTTTGGAATTGACATTCAATTCAGGTAGATTGGTGGTTATTGTAAATCTTATCACAGCACAGATGACATAGATTGCTGTTCAGCACATGGCAATTCAAGAGATTTTGAGGGTTTGATGATTGATGTGTCTTTTGCACTACTCTATCTCAAGAATTAACCATTTAAAATTGATTAAAGATAGTTGAAATTAATATCAATCAGTGGTGAGATTCATGATTGCGGATCACAAGTGCTTCAGTCTTCAAAACCTTGAGATTCACTTCAAAGTTCGGACCTGCACGAGATCATCAAACCAATATTGTGTTCTGGAAAATAACTATTTTTCCAGGCTGTGTCGTCAACCGTTCATTGCAAACCTTGGTGCACTGCATTAGTAAAAAGAGATCAAATGTGTCATTATTTTTTTTACTGTATCTCTTAACAAAGGGAGCTGCTTGCAAGAACACTGTTCCAAATTGATCTGTTTTTGAAGTGGAGTCCCTGCTATTGGCATTGTGTATTTCTGTTGCTGGAAGGAACTACACTTGAGTTTCTTAATTCAATATCCAACAAGAAATGCCACAACACTGACCACCAATTCTCATTTACTAATTGCATTTTATTTTAAAGAGGGAGACAAGGAAAAAAATAAACAGGAAATTACTGTTAACACATTGTGTAAGGATGGAGCGATTGGGTTGATTCCTTGCTCACAAGTGCTGAAAGGGAGATGGTGATCCAGACTGAACTAAATTATTCAGGCAGATTTCATCCTCAGACTGAGTAGAAGCATTAAAGGAACAAATTAATTCATGTAATTGGTCAAGCCTGATAGGTTACTTGAAGGAATAATTGTACTTTAAGGGTCTTCCAAAAAAAACTCTACCAAGAGTGAAGATTAATACACTGAAGGCTCGCAACCATTCCCTATGGTTACAATTAAAGTCTTTGATATTAATACATCCATAAGTTGCCCACAAACACATATTTGATTGTTGGTATAATAGGAAGAATTATCAAGGTGCTAATTTTCACTTCAGTTTAAGAGCTGATTTTAAAGTAATAAAGATTTTAAAGTAATAAAGTAGAAGTGTTTCATTGCTTATAAGAAAATAACATTTAATAGTTCATTTTGGGGGTATATTGAAAGGATCACTAGGGGAGGTTTCAATAATGTGCCAAGTTATCATAGTCCCATGAGGATGTGACAATATCAATATGTGATCAAGTGGGCCTTTTGTCAGTGAGACAGACCATTGTTGTGAATGTGAATTATTAATACATAATGGGGGGTAAATTTGGCAGTGCATTAGTTACTCCTTGAGAAAGGTGATTTATGCTGCTTGATTTGGAGAATAGAAATGTTACACTTGTGCAAGTATTTGGGAATATAAATAGGAGACTCAATCCATCAAGTCTCCTCTTCTATTAGTCTATGGCAACTAACTGTAATTCAATTTACCTGCCTTTTCTCCAAATTCCTAAATATCCTATATACAGTATTAACTATCTTTTCAGTGTTTCTTTAAACACTTCAAGGAAGGGTTGCACATCAGAGTTTTCAGGATTAAAGAGCATTATTTAGACAATGATTTCTACTTACAACGGACTGTGTTATGGTGCCACTGGGCAAAAATATTGTTGATCATTTTGAGTTTGGATAACCTTCATAAAGATAAAATTCACTTATGTTTTTGTTAAGAAGCATATGTTGTAGACAAAGCAAAATACCGTGTCTCCTTTTCATGTTTGCATGCGGCTCGGTACTCTTTCCCCCCCATCACTCTTTTTCAGCCATTGACACCTCTTAGCCTGGCATACTGCTTCAGTCCATTCAACAGGAGGTGAGAAAAATTAATCTCACCAATTTCCTCTCTGGCCTGTTCCACAACCCCCAAAATTGAGAAATTCATTGCAATGTTGAAGTCCCCTATAACTGAACTACTGACAGATGTATTTAAATTTCAGTCAAAGCTTGGAAAAAATATTGACTATTTTTGAAAGCCAATGTTTCAAGTCGGATGAAACATCTTAGCTTGTATACTGGTAGAAATAAATTCTTGCAGCTTGATATGAAATAAAATAGTCATTGGTATGTAACTGATTACATGGGAGATGGAAAGGGACAGATGCCGCTATGGTTGGCAAGGGTCATGACTGTGTTTATTACTCACTGTTATGGGATGCAGCTTGACAATGCAGAGAGACTAAAATTAGTCTTGTGTACATGCATATGTAATCCAGTTACTTACAGCTCTCTAACTGCATTGCGCATGTTTGCATATCCATTGGGAAATTTTTCAGGTCCATTGGACAGGATAATATCAGTGTAAGCCTGAAAAATAGGTAACATATTAGGGAACCTTTTATCTTTTCAGCACAGGGGACTGTATGGTGTAGAGGATTAGGACACTGTTCTTTCATCTTTGAAACCTGGATCTAAATCAGAAAGATGGAATAAAGAAGACTTTTCTCTCTCTCTCTCTGCTGATTGTTAAGTGCCCCGAGTGAGATACATTTGGCTGATGCCAACCCTCCCCAGTGGAGAAGAGATCCGACATGTTATTTTAAAAGGTACTATCATGTGAAGAGAGAAACCTGCTGAAACTTCTTAACCTCATTTTCAGTACACTAGCACAAGTGAATAACATATTTGAGATGAATTAACACTTTTTAACATTAACATACTGAAGATTTGGCAAATGCACAAAAGCCGTTTACCACGGAGTTTTCAAAAAAATGTTTCTTGATTTTAAAAAAAAGCACTGGTGGCCAATAATTCGGAGAACTTGCTTCCAACGCTCAATAATAATGGTAGTAACAATGAGAAAAAGTCAAACTAGTGTAGAAGGGAGTTGTTATTCAGAGGTTAAGATGAAGATACAATTATGTGAGATTTCTGGCAGGATTTTCTAATTAAGAAATCTGAATCTCCATAATACTGATTCAAATGTAAGCTTCAACTTGATCAGATCAGGTAGGTGCCTTAAAGTCAACATGATGTGTGTGATGTGCATTCATGTTACCAGAAAGAATCCCAGGTGGATTTCTTAATTAAGAAATAACATTAACAAATATCAAATAATAGACTCTAATAGTGTTAGCAACAGTGGAGAGGGAACTCCAAACTGCCCCTTATTAGCACTCCGAGAAGGGTGTTATATAAATGCAATTTTTTGTTGTCATGCGTTACTGCCCTGGTGGAGCACATTTGCTTGTTAATATTAGAAACAAGAGGGCTAATGTTCCAATCTTCATCACTGGTATCCTTCACCTCAGTGAGAGCAAAATTCAATCAAAAGATCTGTAATTTAATACTGCAGCATTTTCATTACCTCTTCCTGGAGCTCACTAGAAAACATAACAAACTAAAAAGAAAGGAAAGAAGACAAGTTAAAAGCCAGTAATTATTCAATAAAAACATGTACTGTTTCTATTTATTATCAGTTTTTTTGTGTGTGCAGCTGAAATGTTAATGGAACCTCGTGCTTGTGAAGGACTATAGATTGGTCGCACAGTCTTACTTTCAGGATGATTTCATATTGTTGTTTATTGAAAGTCAAGCACATAGGGTAAAGAATACTAATAAGAAAATACTGCTCCAAACAGCGGTATGGAGTTTTGCAGCTTTTGTAAAATTCAAGCAAAAAGTACAGCTGCTGTGTGAAAGAGATCCTGAAATCCATTTAAAAGAGAAATGTTTCAACTAATTTGGCTTATACCTCTTCTCCTGAACACAGAAATAATGTAAAACTAACAGGGGGGAATTGCAACCAGAGAGAGAAAAGTGGTGTCTGGGACCTGGATGATGCAGTAATGGTCACAGAAGAGGGGAAAGGGGAAGGTGAGCTGTTATGACCTGAAATTGTTGAAATCAATATTAAGTCCTGAAGGATGTAAGGTCCCTAGCAGATGGATAAGTTGTTGTTCCTCGAGCTTGCGTTGCAGTTCATTGGAACAGCAAAGGAGACTGTGGTTAGAGAGGTCAGACTGTGAGTATGAAGGAGAGTTGAAATGGCAAGAAACTGAAAGATCAGGGTTGTAATTGTGGACAGAATGGAAGTGTTCAGCAAATCAGTCACCCAATCTGAAGTTTGGTCTTCCCAATGTAGAGGAGACTGTGAGCTGCAAATGCAGTATACTACATTGCTGGTAGTACATGTAAATTGCTGCCTCACATAAAAACTGTGTTTGGTCCTGGGACAGTGGTCTGGGAGGAGGTAAAAGAGCAGCTATTGCATCTCCTGTGCTGGCATGGGAAGGTGCCGGGGAAAGGAGAGCAACTGTGGATGCTGATGGAGGAATGAACTATGGAGTCACAGAGGGAATGGTCCCTATGGAATGTTTTGGAGGGAAGGGAAATATATATTTTGTAGATGGGTCACTCAGGAGGTGCCAAATGGTGGAGGATTATACGTTGGATATTGGGGCTGGTACGGTAGAAGATGAGTACTGGGGAGATCCTATCAAGGTTCTGGGAAGAGTAGGGAGTGGTGAAGGCAGAAGTGTGGGAAACAGGGCAGACATGGTCAAGTGCCCTGCCTACCACAGTGGATGGGAACCCTCAGTTGAGGCAAAGGCAGTGATCAGTGGTCAGGCAGTAAATAGTTATCAGCAGTGGAAACAGTGGTTTCCACTTCCACAACAGTGGTTGATTTTACCTAGAAGATAACTGGATAACTATTAAGAGCAAGTCCCATGTTAATGTTTTTCCGTTCCAGTTTGAGACACTGAGGCCAATTGTGATGTTGATTACTGCCTGGCTGTGATCCAATAACTAGCATGACCCAAGTATCATCTTAATCTGTGTGATTTATAATAATAATCCTTGCATTTGATATAGTGCTTTTCATGTCTCCTGGACATCTCAAAGTGTTTTAGAGAATATACTATAAAGTGAATTGACTGTATATTTGTGGGCGAATATAGGGGTACCAAATCTAGAGGGATAGGGTGTCTTGGGGAACACCTAGTTTGATGTTCTAAATTAACAGTGAAATGCTGATATCTAAATGCAAAAAAATACAGTGAAAGCCTTACAAGTTCTCCAAGACACTACTGCATGTGAAGGGCTCTATATAAATGCAAGTTGTGGTTATATCAAATTTGATCATATTCAGCATAATTATGAAAATGTCACAAAGCCCTTTATACAGCTGACTGGTACCTGAGCTGGTGCAGGGGCACTGAGGGTAGGTATTTGAAAGGACGATCAAAACGATAGGTCATAAGGTTGTTTTTAAAGCGGGGAGAGAAATAAAGGGAATTAAAGTGGGGAGTGGGGGAGATAAAGGGATTCTGGAATGGACTTTGTTGTGACATTATAAAATTTAGAACATTTGTAAAGTAAATGAGATGTCTTTGAGATGTCTCAAAGAGCTTCAAAGAATATACTATGTAGTGAATTTTGACTGCATATTTTGTGGGTGAATTGTGGCAGCCAATTGCACACAGCAGTGTCCCACAAACATTTGTGGATTGAATGACCAGTTTTTTTTTAATACACAAGCTATCTGGTGGAGATAGTACAATACAACAACAACAACAAAATTACATTTGTATAGCGCCTTAATATTTTGCAAACACAACAGAATCCTTTCACTCTGGCCTATCTAACTGAGATTAAAGTACAAGCTGACAATTTTTGAATCAGAACCAATGAGCACAAAAATAACATAGATGCCTTTGGGATGTCAAGTTCCACCAACACAACAGGCATTCTCCTACCACTCACATTCTGTGCTAATGTTCTAAGTAATCCCTCAGACAGGAAAAACACTGTTGACCAGAACTAATCAGCAATTTAATTTAAATAATCCAGATGCTGATGCAGTTTACAATATCATGAAGACATTTTATTTTGAGGATTCCAGGATGGGCTTGTTTTATAGTCACTGGCTATGAAATGTAAATGAGAGATTTGGCACTGAAGAAACCCATATTAACAGATGTGCCATTTGGCATAACTCCAGAATGCAGGAGTGTCTGTTAGCAGTGAGATATTTATTATCAAGCAGATGCCTGCAGTACAAATTAACCAACTGACTGCAATGTGAGCTGTCAATTTCACCTATCCCAAATTTAACTCCATTGAAAAATTATTCCAATCATAACTTTTTTAGAAGGAGATTGCTTGATGTTGATGGCCTTAGATGCAATGACTGCAAGAGAAAGTGGTTACTAATCCATGGTTTCAACAGAGTTGTTAATGTCATTGTTATTAATTAAATGTAAATGGCAATAAAATGAGGAGTGGGGGGAACCAAATCATTTCATTAAAATAACGACCTTTCCAAATTCTGAAACCCATTTACAATGGTGACATTTACCAATTTGACAGTGAAAATCCTCTTTTACTAAGAAAAATCAAAAGACTTCCTGGCTTTTATGCAGTTATACCCCAGAGGTCTTGAGAACATCTCAGAAATGTGTGCCAAATTTGAATAAAAGAAATGGATTCAAAAATATATACAGATTGTGGCAGTTAATAAGATTTTTAAACCAGCAACAAAGGGATAATTCACTGTTTGAGTAATTAGGAATCAATCGAGCTAAAATAATAAGGCAATGATGAATGGAGACCCACAGTAATTAGCCATCAGTAAGTGGACTCGTTGAAGTTCACTGTCAATCCTGTGTTCTGTGCCTCAAAAAAATCCATCTATGTTTGTGAATAAAGATGATGGCTGATGAGCTGCAATTATGTTGCCCATCGGTGTGTGTCCATCGAACCACTTCTCCCACAGGAGTCTTTCAACTTGATTTTATGGCTCTTACTTCTATGAATTGTTAAAGAATACAAGAGAACATTGATCAAGAGGGGGAGATTTTTTTTATTTTCAATGTTTTGTCCCTCCTCTCCTGACGATGCTACTTTTTACTTGGAGGATTGCTTTGGGTCAGCTGGATGTTTGACATATCATATCATGTCAAACATCTGGCTAACGAGGAACCTTATCATGTTTATGAGTAGCCAAATCAAACTGAGACTTCCACATATGCATGCCATCTACACGTGAATAATTATGTAATACAGTTCCAGGGATACTAGAGGCCTTTCTCTGCCTTATCCAAGGGTTTGAAGTCTGATTTTAGGTAATGAGTGATAGTATGCTGTTTGACTACAAAGGATATCACAACAAATATTTGCACTTTCCAAGGATCACTGGACAGTTTGGGTTCTGAGGCTAATTGTAGCACCTCTAGTGCATCTTAGCTAATATCAGCTAATTCAGCAAAGATGCTCACACCTAAGACATTCCTGGTCTATGAAGCTTAATGAGCCTTAGTGGAAGAGAGGTGGTGCTGGATGAGGACAGGATTGGTGTAGGCTGTGATGTCCCTGTATTCAAATAGTCTGTTGATACTTGCAGTCCAGTATCACATATGAAGAACATCTGTTGGGGACCAGCTGGCACCTATCGTTAATAGTGGTGTAGGCAGCAAGCAATAAATTTTACCTTAGGAGTGAAATCCCCTAGAGTGGACAATTGGTGGAGAAAATTGTTGAAAGAAAAAAATGACCAGATTAACTATTTTCAATCAAACAAACGTCTCTCTGAAACAACCATAACATAATCTGAAAAATCCAACACAAATTAAAACTTTAAATGAAGTAACAATATTATTGAGCTAATTTGTATCTTTCGGGAGAGGGAATGGGGGAGGTGGGGGGTGGAAGCTAATCGAAAGTATAATCGTATAATCGCTGGAATGGACTAATTACACTGAAAGCCCTATTTCCATGCTTAACCTTCTAAGCAGATCTATGTAATTTGGGAGAAAATAATGTCCTGTTTGCTAGAAGCAACAAAATTTGTATTCCAAATTTTAATGGCTGGAAGAAACTAAATGCAGCGTTTTCTACTGTGAATGAATAATGCATTGTCTTTGATTACCTTACAAATACCACTAATAGCTTCAATTTTTTGCTGTGCAAAGCACTTTGAGATGTCCTCCTGATGTAAAAAGCACGATATAAATGTAAATTACACTGCATTGTATTTGTAATAATTTTGTTTAAAAAATTCATTTTGACCCAACCATCAGCCAAAAACAATAGAAAAGGCAGATTCTGGGACTATACTGCCTGAAATAAAAACAATGCCAATAATCTTTCAAATTAATTTTAATAAGTCATGATAATATTTTAGTAAAATTGATTTGAGATTGTTGTCAGCAATAAAAACTGTAGCTTCCAGTATTCCACTAATTGGGAACTATTTGACTCTGAGCAACAGCATTCAATCCACACTACACCACTTTGTTAACTTGAAGATATATTTTTACCAATGCTCTTCTCCTCAGTCTCCATCATTCAACTGTCCAGCAGCTTTGACTACCCAGAACTTTGCACAACCATTATCCAATCCTTTCTCTTTCTCTCCATTGGTTTTCACTACATCAGAAAAGATTTAAGATCCTTATCCTGGTCTTCAAATACCTTATGGTCTCACTGCACTCTATCTATGCAAACCTTTCCAGCCTATACCCTCTGCTCTTTAAATGACAAAAATAAAACTGAATGTCTTTAGTGTATCATCCACTTGTTTTTATCCATTATCAATGACTGGTCCTTCATCCACCAAGCTCTAATCTTCTCAACGTCTCTTTCAAAATTGTTGACCTTACTACCCCTCTCCATGCCTTCAAAAACCTGCTAAAATATATCTCTTCAACTATGCCTTTGGTCAACATTTCTTTGTCACTGCTTGTCCACTACAACATTTGTCAAGTGCTTTGAAATGCCTTTTTTTTAAAACTGAAAGGCACTATATAAATGCAAATTGCTGTATTTTCTTCAGAGACTCTGAACTATTGCAGTAATTTAAATATATAACAACAACAACATTGCACTTGTATAGCGCCTTTCACATTGGGAGGACGTCCCAAAGCGCTGAACAGTCAGGTCAGGACCCGAGCAGGGGGTGGGTGGGGTGGGGGGAGGGTCGGGGGAGGGGGAAGGAGAGGGGGAAGAGTTAGTAGGGGGAAGAGTTAGTAGGGGGGGCTGAAGGCGTGGTCGAAGAGAAAGCAAGGCGGAGGGGCTGCGGGATGGAGTTCCACTGTGTGGGAGCAGAGAGGCTGAAAGCCCAGCCGCCAATGGTTGGGCGGTTAGGGCGGTGGACACGGAGCAGGCCTGAGTCTGCTGAATGGAGGGTGCAGACAGGCTGAAAGGGAGACAGCAGGTCAGAGAGAGGGCAAGGCGGTGAATGGCCTTGAAAGTGAGGATGAAAATCTTGAATTTGATCCACTGGGGGATGGGGAGCCAGTGGAGACGGCTGAGGGTGGGAGTGATGTGATCGTGAAGCCTGGTATGGGAGAGTACACGAGCTGCAGAATTCTGAATAATCTGTAGCCTGTGAGGGAAGGAGCTGGGAAGGCCGACAAAGAGAGTTCCCATATTCAGGTCTGGAAGTGATAAAGGCGTGGATAAGAGTTTTGGCGGCATGGGGATGAGGTAGTGGCGGAGTCTGGCAATATTGCGGAGGTGATGGAAGGCTGTGTGGGAGGAAGGATAGTTCGGGGTCGAACAAGACACCCAGATTCCTGATTAGCTTTGAGAGATGGAGAAAGCAGCCTTGAACGCTGATGTTGTCAACGCCTGAGGTGCAGAGGCGCTGGCATGAGCCAATCAGGAGGGCCTCCGTCTTGTGGACGTTGAGCTGTAGGAAATTTGCTCTCGTCCAGGACTCAATGTCAGACAGACTATGGAGTCAGAATGCTAGTAGTCCTGGAGTCAAGGGTGGATGCAGAGAGGTAGAGTTGGGTGTCATTCGCGTACATGTGGAAATTTACCCAATGTCTGCGGATGATGTCGCCCAGTGAGAGAATGTAGAGGGTGAAGAGCAGGAGGCCAAGGACAGAGCCCTGGAGAACGCTGCATGTGACTGTGCGGAGGCTGGACGAGAAACTGTTGGAGAAGACGAAGTGAAGGTGGTGGGAGAGATAGGACCGGAACCATTGGAGGATGGATCCTTGCAGGTTGAGAGGGAAGAGAAGCGGTGGAGGAGGATTGCGTGGTCCACGGTATCGAAGGCAGCAGATAGGTCGAGGAGGACGAGGAGGCAGAGGGAGCCCTGGTCACAGATGGTCAGGAGATCGTTTGTGACCTTGACCAGGGCAGTTTCCGTGCTGTGGAGGCAAGGAAACCCGATTAGAGGGGTTCGAGGAGTGTGTTTTGTGAAGAAAGAGCGGAGCTGGGAGGCAACCACTCTTTCAAGTACCTTGGAAAGGAAGGGGAGGTTGGAGATGGGCCAGTAGCTTGATAGCTGTAACGCATCAAGGGAAAGCTTTTTTAGGATGAACTTTAGGATGTACTTTTTTAAAATGTACTTTAGGATCTATACAACAATGTACAAAAATACATTGTGTGACAATTTGACTGGAAGGTTTGGTTCCCTGCTACAATCTATGATATTATAAGAAGTTTAATTTAGTTCCCTCTGATAGTTCAGTCAGTAAAACCAATATACATTGTGAAATTGGCATATTTAGCTCTGGAATGTCTCACATTTGTTCCCAACTCTGTGCTAAGATCTCAGCAGGAACAGAGTTAGGAGCACTGCAGCTAGCTAAATGTCAGGGAAAATAATAACAACAATCCTTGTATTTCATATAGCACTTTTCACATCTTCTAGACATCTCAAAGCTCTTCACAGAATAAATTGTAAAGTGAATTGACTGTATATTTGTGGGTGAAACGCGGCAGCCAATTGCGCACAGCAGTGTCCCACAAACAGTCATGGATTTAAAAGACCAATTTTATTATAGCTTTTTTTTTTATAGGGATTGCTTTTAGGCATGTGGAGTAAGGAAACTTGGCCATTATTATATTATTAAATTAACCAGGATTCCCACTCCTGACACAGGGGAAACCCCCATTTTGGTGTCCTTGGATTAAGTGCTGTCTCACTGAGGGACCTCAGCTAACCAGAAATATGGTGCTAACTCCTTCTGGTGCTGACTAACTGGCTAAAATAGACCAACTTGCACATTGTCTGGTTCCTGCTGACATAACTTCCTGTGACAGTGGATCCAACCTACTATGCTATAACAACAACACAACAACTAAATTAACTTATAGAGCACCTTTCACATCATGAGGACTTCCCAAGATGCTGGAGTTCCCCTGGAAATGTTTCCAGCTAGAAAGTATCCTTATGGCCATTTTTGGGAGCAGAGACGATTGGGCTTGGCTGCAGTGTCATTTCTACAATTGAATAATATGTCTGAGGACACATAATGAAAAGTGGCCACAAGGGTAACATACCAGAGACATGTGGAAGTGAACCCCAATTTGTATTAATACATTAGAAAAAGGAAAAACGTAAGTAACATAGTACATGAAAGCAAATCTTACCTTATACTGTACAGAACATTTCCGTTCTTAAATATCCGAAGCAGTTTGTTGTCTGTCGTCACTTCATGAAAACTGGCACCCTTTTCATTGGCAAAGAACAAGTCAGGCTTCCAGATAGAATCCAACATGGAAGGATCCAAATCCAAGGAATCATCTGGGTATTCGCTGTAGGCTAATCGTGGATCAGACCATGTTTGTCGCAGGAATATATTCACTCTGTAGTCCTGAACATATGGGTATATATGTAAAAATCTGTTCATTAAAAGTAGCTTCATGTGATTGGAATCTTGGGTTATTTGTAGCCTCTGCCAATGAAATGTGGCAAAGTATTTCTACTTGTGTAACCCAGACCCGAAAACATAGGAATAATAATGACCAGTATTATTAGCTACTTTTTTTTCTTTCATTTACCCATTTGGCATCTTTCCATTTCAATTTATTTTCATTTGTTGGTACAAAATTGCACTGAGAGTTGCTATGCACATACTTGAGATCTGCTAGCTGCATCTATGCATTGTTTTAGCTGAAGAAAGAGATCAAGTTCTATCCGGAACAGGGGTCAGACAGCCAATTACAATGCTAAGTGACAGCTGACTGCTTGAATCTGTTTCAGTTTCTAATTCAGTGTAGAACCAGTGCAACAATGCACTGTAGGTATTTGGAGATCACACTGAATGTACAGAATTGTGTTTTGAACGTCTAATTGAACTAATAATTTGGAGATTTTATCCTCCCATGTACCATTTCTAGCAGATGCAGCAAAGTACATTTTATTTAGATTCATGATTGTAGCAAAGGCCAAATAGCCTGATGGGAAGAATAGTTCAGACATTGCCCACCTCTTCGCACCCAATCCAAATTAATTCCAGGAAGTCACACTTTCATCATTATTTCAGTTCTATTGCCTTTTAATTTGCATCTGGGCTCTGGCTGTTACAACCCTGTTGGGATGTGGAATAACCATGCGTGTAACACTTTTGCATGTAGGAACAGCGGCAGAAGCAGCAGCAGCAGCAACATGCATAACATTATTGTTTTAATGGATAACAAGTTTAAGTAGCTTGCTTCAAAATAAATTTACCCTTATGCAAAAGCTTTCTTTCCACACCATAACTTCAGGGGTTGATTCACAAAACAAGTGGTGCTCAGATCTCTCCAATTGTGGATGTGCAGTGCAGTATTCTACTGCTCTTAATTTTAAAAATTAAGTGATCTCCCGAGCTCCTGCTAAATCCTCAGTGGGTTTTGTTACAATTTCTCGTCTTAAATTACTGACACTAAGGTGTCCAACATAGAACGGAAGAATTAGCACATTCATGATGTTAAAATGCTTGTGTGAATCTCAAGGCAGAAGCTCAATATTTCAACTGCTTTTGCTCATTGATGCAGATAACTCCAGTGCTAATCAGCAACCATATCATTGAACCACCTCTGAGATTAATGTAGCAACAAACTCAAATGTTTTGTGGTAAGCAACACCAACAATTTTGATTGTCAGAATATGTGCAATCTAAGTTGGATCCATATTCACATTACATTTTAAATAAATATATTGTAATGGATTAAAGTAACAGATTAAATAGATACAGTGAAAAGGTGAAGAATCATTTCTGATGTTAGGCATAGCCTACACTACCCGTTCAAGTTCATAAGTTCCAATGAGTCTTTCTATAAAAGACCTCTCCCTGTTGTTCATTCTTTACATATTAAGATAATACTACATTGTATTTGATGGTGCAAAGATAATAAAAAGTCAATGTAACAACCAGTGGCCCCTCACAATTTCAAATAGAGAATGTGTGGTCTTTAGAATCCGAAAAAAAACTGTTTTCTGCACACCCACCATTGCAAGCTGATATCTAATTCATTGTCTTATTGTCGATGTGTGTGCTGTACTCAAACCACCAATTTAGTATTGGCTTCCACACTGCTTAATACTCTATAGCTGTAATAAATATAAATTAATAACATGAAATGGCAATAACCTAGTATGCAATTAGTGGCAATTTCCTATTATATTTATAATTAGTTTTTATTAGACTATTATTCAAGACATGATCACTTTAAAGTTTATTAAATATTCCATCATTTTGATTTCCACTAGCAATGAATAAATCAGAGGCTGAGACTGCTGTTGTTAGATTTACTTTGAAGAGCAACGCAAAACATGAGTGATGGAGGCAAAATAGTTGCACACGTCCAAACTCGTATAATTGTTTTCAGAGTTTGGATGAAGGTCAATAATAATTGTAATCCTTGCTTTTGATATAGCGCTTTGCATATCTTCTAGATGTAAACAGTACAGTAAATTGAATTGACTGTATATTTGTGGGCGGCAGCCAATTGAACATTGCAACGTCCCACAAACAGTTGTGGATTGAAGTGATCAATTTATTATCAGTTTTGTTTCTTGCAGGATTATTATCATGCATGTGAAGTAAAGAAAGTTGCCCAAGGTTTCACCCGGCCTGGAATAGAACTCAGGTCTCTCGCTTGCGAGGCGAGTACTCTAACCACTGAGCTACAGGACTCCAAGTTCAGGAGTGGTAGTAATATCATTGCATTGTTTCTTATCCTGTTGAGAATACATCTCTATCTTCCTTGGTGAAGGGAGTGGGAAAAGAGTTAGATAAGAGGAGCCTCCTTGGAGCTGAACTATCTCTATGGTGACATTCTTGAGAATGGAATGTTGGTCTCAGTAGTTTGATTCCTGAGCTAGGCAGGACCACAGTCCTCCAAGACATTATTGATAATAGACCAGCCAGCCAAGCTTGTCGGCAGGTCTTAAAGGGGCAGACTAGTCACTAAAGGCTTGGGAATTTTCCATTCGACTTCTGTTAACTTGACACGCTGCAGCTACAATAAGGTAGGATAGTCCTAGATAGCATAAGGAATTGGCAGCTCTTGATTTAGGAATGCTATTGTATTGGAGATGGGAAGGTCATGGGAGATCTGAATCCAACAGATTTATTGAAATCTGGTAAAAAAAAAATACAGAGGACTACCTACAGGTAGTGTTAAGAAGTAATTTCTCTAAAAATATTAAGAAGAACAGTAAGGCATAGACTATCTCATTAACTAACACAGCCTTTAGCTATGCAAATTATCAGTGGGTATTTTCCCATATTATAACCAATTTGCTATCCTCCGCACCAACCTGACTCAATGAATGCATCTTATTTTGTTTCTATAGTGAGTGGATGATATGTATATTTGAGCATAATTGCTGGGTTCATCACTGGGTTTCAATAATGTTATGAACCACCAGAAACCCAAAATGCAATTGTAGCCCTGACTCAAAGTTTTCTTTTAGAATTGTTAAGTTACTGAAGCAATTTTATTATGTGGGTGAATGTTTAGTTTTCACTATCATCTAATGAGATACTGATAGAGAGGATACAATTGGGGTAACAGTCCACCTCATCTATATTTACCGCAATTAAAATAACGTTTGAGAGCAGTCTTTATTTTCAAGCTAATTTACATTAAGTTTAAGAACTACTGAAAACCAGCTTCCAAGTTAAGACTTTTGAATTCAATACAATTTCCTCTATTCTGCGTTGCTAATTTTCTAAACCATTAAATTGATGAAGTGAATCCTAACCCAAGTGGAATTTCTAACCACATCTGAAGTTGTTCCATGGCAATGGAACAACTTACCACAGGAGTGGAGCTCCTGTGGCTCAGTGGTTATAGCACTTGTCTTGCAAGCTGGGGAAACCAAGCTGGGGAGACCTGTGTTCGAATCCAGGCAGGTCAGGGCGAAACCTTGGGCAAGTTTCCTTACTCCACACGCCTAATAATAATCCCTCCAAAAAAACACAATAATAAAATTGGTCATTTCAATCCACGACTGTGTGTGGGACACTGCTGTGCGCAATTGGCTGCCGCGATTCGCCCACAAATATATACAGTCAATTCACCTTACAGTATATTCTGTGAAGCGCTTTGGGACGTTGATAAGATGTGGAAAGCGCTATATCAAATGCAAGGATTATTATTATTATTATTATTATTAATTATCACACCAAAATTTCCAATGTAGCCACTGTAATATAACTGAGTAGTTAATCCACAGTTTCTTATCATGAAATAATTCAATTGTATCACAGTTTAGTCTCCAGACGTAGGGAATCAGTTGGTGTCGTGGGGTAGCACATGTTTTGGATTGAATTCAGCCAGATCGATGCAATGAAGGTCTCCTCTTGATACTGAACTTACACATCCTACATGAAATTAGTTGAAAGAGTTTCATTCCAGTTTCATTCAGTTACTAGTAAAAGTGGGATCACAGCACAAACTCTCACAATTCTGTGTTAGGAACTAAGCTAACAATTTTGCTCAGGTGTGCCATGATGCAACACAATACAAAATGCAATACAATTTACATTTAAATACCACCTGTAACATCAGGACAATGTCTCAAAGTTCTCAATACTGTTGACTGGACGGGCACCTGAGCTGAAGGGGCTGTGGAGGTGGAGAGAACATAAGATTTTGAAAAGTCTAAAAAATGTTTTCGTAAACTTCAGAAATTGGTGTCAAGCTTATTGTTAAATAAAGTATGGCAATGTTATTCTGTATCTGCCTGTGCTACTCTGGGGATTGCTTGATGCGGACATTACAAGCCAAAAGTGGAAGTGTAAAATGAGCAAAAACAATGATTTGCAAAATCTTCAAGGAAAAGAACTCAACATGTTAAGCATCAATTGGAAGAGACACTGAAGACATTTTTACAACCAATACAAACAGAACAAAAGCTGAGTTTTCTTGTATTGTTACAAGAGATGATTGTCAAAAAATACTACATCAATTACCATACTTAAATACAACATAAATGACTACCTACATTGTGATCAGAGTTTTCTTGTTTAATTTAATCTGAAAAACTCTGAATAAAACAATAAAACCCTGCAGCAATTATCAAGAAGAAAGCAAACAATTCAAATGATATTTATGTAAATTCTTTTTAACAAAGCCTATCATGTACCCATCTCTAAAAATAGAAATTTTTTTCTTACATTTTTTACAATAATTTTCTCACCCTATTTTGACATGATGAGAATATTGCTCATTTTAGGGATCAGTTTATGATGAAGTGCTTGTGAATTAACAGCAATGTGAAGTTGGAGTGTTTGTATTAGCTTCAGTCTGGTATTGAAATATTTCCTCTTCCCTTCCATAGCAACTGAGGTTGAGCTAATTTCAGGATTTGATCCAGGTGTTTCGCTGCTGTATTGACAGTAATTGATTAACATCACATGAATGATTCTTCAACTGTTGGCAATTGTATCAACTTTGGCAATGTCATCTTATGATGTTGAATCCCAGGCAAATTTCACACTGCCGTGGTCAATGCATTTAATAACAATTAGATTTTCTTTGAAATGTTCCTTTAAAAATGTATTTATTTATGTAAAACATGATTAAGATGATGGAATTTAACATTATATTAGAGAGTGATGCAGTTAAGTCCGAAGCAAGGGTCTTAAATTTAAATAAAGCCAACTTTGTGAGTATGAGAGATTTGGCTAAAATAGAATGAGAAATTAGATTAAAGGACACAACAGTAGACCAGCAATGGCAAACGTTTAAGAATATAATACATAATTCCCAGCAATCACATATTCCCTTAAGGAATAAAAATACCACAGGAAAAGTGGTTCAACCATAGCTAACTAGAGAAGTAAGGGAAAGTATAGAATCAAAAGAAGAGGCCTATAATAATGCCAAAAAGAGCAGTAAGCAACAACAACAACAACTTTGATTTACATAGCGCCCTCCATGCTGGACGGCATCTCAGAATGCTTTACAATAGTGGATCCTGAGACCGAGCCAGGGGCAGGGGTAGAAAGGTGACCAAAAGCGCGGTCGAAGAGAAAGGTCTTCAGCTGTGACCTGAAACTTGGAAGAAAGGGGGCGAGGCGAAGGGAGTGAGGAAGGGAGTTCCAGAGCCTCGGGGCGTAGTAGCTAAGGGCACGGCCGCCGAGGGTGGAGCAGAGGATTTGGGCGACATGGAGGAAGCCAGACCCAAAGGAGCGAAGGCAGTGGCTGCTGAGTTGAGGGAAGAGGAGATCAGAGAGATAGAGGGGTGCAGAGGAGTGGAGGGATTTGAAAATAAGGGTGAGGATCTTGAAGTCGATTCTCTCTGGGATAAGGAGTCAGTGAAGTCTGGCAAGGACTGGGGAAATGGGGAAGCGAAGCTTAGAGCGGGTGAGTGTGCAGGCGGCAGAGTTTTGGATTAGCTGGATTTTGTGGATTGTGGTGGAGGGGAGACCAGAGAGGAGGGCATTGCAATAGTCCAGCCAAGAGGTGACAAAGGCGTGGACCAAAGTTTCAGCGGCTTTTCAGTTGAGGTATTGCTGGAGATGGGCGATCCGTCGGAGGTGGTAGAAGGCAGTGCTGGTAACGGACCGGATATAGGGGAGGAAGGACAGTTGCGGGTCGAACCTGATGCCTAGGTTGTGGACAGGTTCGGAGAGTTTTAGGGGCAGGCCGGGAAGGAGGAGAAGATGAGAGCCTTGCGATTGGAGACGTTGAGGATTAGGAGGGCTTTAGGG
Source organism: Hydrolagus colliei (assembly GCA_035084275.1). Lineage (NCBI taxonomy): Eukaryota > Metazoa > Chordata > Chondrichthyes > Chimaeriformes > Chimaeridae > Hydrolagus > Hydrolagus colliei. Next base: position 68,442,508 of record CM068745.1, read on the forward strand.
ATCAGAAAACCCTCAAACTGATTAAGATGGAGAAAATTTAATATGAGGATAAACTAGTTAGGAACATAAAGACAGATTGTAAGAGTTTTTATAAATACATAAAGAGAAAAAGACTATCTAATGTGAATGTAGGTCCATTGCAGGCAGAGTCAGGAGAAATTATAATGGGGAATAAGGAAATGGTAGAGTCATTAAATAAATATTTAGTTTCTGTCTTCACGTTAGAAGACACTGAAAACTTGCCGAAAATAGAGGGTAACCAAGATAGTGAGGAACTGAAAGAAAGGCTTAGAATTGTTGCCTTTTTATTGACTCCTCCTGTGGAATTGCATAGAGCTCAAAGCAACAACAGTTTCCCCAACTAATGGAGGCAATGGCATTCCTAAAAAGGGCAGCTTTACATCAAGGCAGTGGTTTGCAAACTGTGGGGGTGCGCTTCCCTTGGGGGGAGAGTACCGTTGGCTGGGGGGGGCGCATGGAGCTTTAGAGTCTTGAGCCCCGAGTGCGTGTGGAGCCGAGGCAGAGCCGAGAACCCGAGTGTGCGGAGCCAAGGATCGGAGTGTGCTGAGCCGAGTGTGAGGGGTGGGGGGGTGCAACAAAACGTTGCTGAGTTAGGGAGGGCACCGCTATTCAAAGTTTGGAAGCCACTGCATCAAGGCAACAGAGGAGCAGAAGGCTTCAGGTAGAATGGCTCCAGATAGCGTCAAGAAAGCCACAGTGTACATCACAGCCTTTTGGATCGAGATAATGAGTACTTCTTCTCCAGCTTATTAATTGTATCTAAAATTGAGGCTTACCATGAAAATAAACTACCTTAAGTGACCGTCCAATCTCATGGCTTTCTTCTTAAGTTAAATTCACCTTCACAGCTCAGTAACTTCAAAATATATTGGACATCACTTCTGTCTCTTATGGAAAGACAGCAGCACCTAAAACTTCTCTCCTCAGCTTTTCTTACAGAAAATAAATCTTCTCGTTCATAGAACTGCAGTTTCACATGATTGTTTTAGACTGATGGTGACAGCGAATGTTGTAAGCCTACTATTATTTCTTATTCTGAAATTATTTTAGGTCATTTATTGTGGCATGTTTATGTCTCTGTGCATTTGTGTAACATCACATTTGAGTATGCTTTGAAGTGATGAAGAAATGTACCAGTACTATGGTTTAACTGCCATTATTTACTCCTTACGATTAATTTACCAACATTTGTATAATAATAATAATAATCCTTGCATTTGATATAGCGCTTTTCACATCTTATCGATGTCCCAAAGTGCTTAACAGAATATACTGCAAAGTGAATTGACTGTATATTTGTGGGTGAATCGCGGCAGCCAATTGCGCACAGTAGTGTATATATCTAGGAACATAGAAAAATGAGAATAGAAGGCAGTCATTCAACCCCGTATTTAAGAATCTGCCAAATTCTGGATGCTGAGAAAATAGAGTAAATTGGAATTTCTTGCCCTGGATTCCGAATACCCATTAGACTATTCAAATGCAATTTCATTTCATACACAAAACAAACTTTGTATTGTTTCCCCAGCTATCTATACTCACAGATTATTAGAAACAGCTCACTCGCATATAATTTAAATTCAATAATCACTACAACAGTAGTATAAATTGTTAATTCATAGTAATTATTGTAAGTTTTTGTAACCATTCTGCTCTTTTGATTTTTAGATATCTTAGTCAAATATTCAAAATGTTTTCACACAAGTTATGGCATTTAAAATCTGCAAATTGATTCCCTGACAGCGCCTTAGGACGTCCTCCTTACATGAAAGATTCTATACAAGTGTAATTTTGTTTTTGTTGCTTGGGAATGAAGTGTGAGGTTATGTAGATTAACAGTGCATGTATTTATCTTCATTGCTTCAGAGCTTCCTATATTGATCATTAATTAATGGTAACTTAATAAAACATGTACCGAGCTGTGTCCAATATTAAGGACTTTTTATGTAATTGAAAACCATGGCACAATACAGTGAATTCAATCTCAAACAACCACATTTAAATCAATTTAACAGACCTACCTCCCTCTCTCTCTCCCCCTCTATTTGTATCAATTCTTTTAAACAGTACATTTACGAGCAATTGGGAATGTGTTTTTAGTCAAGGGAACAATCCTTGTGCTCATTAATGGATTATTTTGATCCCTATGTACAGGTACTGGGTATTTGCCTCAAGTGTTCCTATGACAGACATGGCACAGGTCAGCTGTAGTTCAGAGTTTGAAATGGAATGCAATCAACATGATAGTTTGACCACAATATGAGAGAAAATATATGGTAATGAACAACAACAACAAAATTACATTTGTACAGCGACTTTCACTTCGGGAGGATGTCCCAAGGTGCTAATTAAGCACAAGAGTGACTATTTCCCCTTGATGCCTCATCGAGTGAAATTGCCCGTTGAATGTTAATTAGTGCTGAATTTGTAAGGCTGTTTGTAGTGTAATACTTAGGTGTTTGGGGAACTAGTTTAGATGGAGGCTATGCACAGATATTTTGTTTAGTTACCATGACAAATAGTTTAGGCTGCATTCAAACCTAGGTCCTTGAGATAGAAGTTTAATGCTGGTAAGTATCATTAAAGGGGGATTGACTTCACAATAAAAAAAACATTAAAGCAAATGTTTTGGGACTGTTGTGAAAGGAAAGGAGCGCAGAAAAGAGCAGCATTTTCCTGTGATGATGTGAAACATTAGCAACGGCGTATCACAATTAATTTAATTAACATCATGCAGCATTCAGGTGACCAAATTAATCAGTCATTAACAATCCTTGTTGAACTGTTTCCTTTTTTCAAATACCACAATGTTATTTTTTAATCTGAATAACAGTGGACGAGAATAATTTAGAATCAAAGACGCTTATCCTAATGTATTCTGTGAATGTTAGGCTCATGGAGTTCAGGGGGTTTAAGTGGGGGGAGGGGGGTAGTGCTAGAAAATTTAACACTTTTCTGATTCGGGTAGCCACTAGTGTCAGCATCAAGCAGTCCCAGGTCAATGCAGAATAAAGTTAATTGCCTAATTCTACTTCTAAACTAAAAATGTGCCCGATCCCCAAACTTCTAAGAGCATTTCTTATTTGGTCAAGAATTTAGTCCTGTTTTGTACTGTGAGCCACTAGGAACTGGGTTAAGAATTACTCAGCCATATCAATTAAGAACATTACAAACAGAGGAGATTATCATTGCCTTAATCCGGAGACTGGTTGAAATTCACAGCCTAGCAGTAAATTATCAAGGCCGTTAACCCACTGTACCACCAGTTGCTCCACTTTATTCATTGAATGAAGAAATAGCCAAGCATCAGGATGAGTCTTTCAATGTTATGATATAACCACTGGAGAGTTCATTGAACACCAACCTAATAGGAATAACATGCAGCAAGTAAAGCATCATGTGAAAAACCAGCATGGATCCAATTAGTTCTTCACTGTCATCCACTTAAATACTTTACACCTTTAGCTCCAGAGTTCTGCTAAATATTTGATTTAAATGTGCCCATAGCAGTAAGCACATGTTTTTTTAAATGCATCTGGTACACAGCTACATATTCGTGCACAGACACCAATTGAGAGCCATCTTGTAATGCAAATAGTAAGGCAGAGTTTCCCAGGTACCACGTGATCTCCACAATTAATCTACGTTGTGTCACTTAGAAAAGTGCTGAGCTAAGTGGCAAGTATGGAGAGAAAAATGAATAGGATCTGATTTTGTTCTGGTAGCCAGAATAACATTTCAAATTTATAAATCCTTAAAAGTAAAGAATAGGAGTTGTTCAGGTGTGCTAACACTTGATTCACCTCCCCCTCTCCCCGGCACTATTCTTAATATCAAATTGCATGCTGGATATGTCCTTGGCTTTACTGTTCAACTTTTTGCTTAACAGAGAGGCTGAAATCCCATTAATGAGCATCCAAAGCTGTGATCCATGAGTCAAGAGGGCGAAAGCCAAATGCAATACCCAACTTGATGATTGTCGGCACTGGGAATGCTACTTGTGTGTGGTGGCGGGATGGGTGGGGGAGAGGGAAGGAGACACCCTCCAGCACATCAAGCTAATTCCTATCTGATACTTTAGGAATTTCTAAATATAAATTGCATGTTAGAATGCGAGAACTCTATCAATGGAAGATAGCTAATGAATAATAATTTCAGGCCATAACAGCCCACCTTCACCCTCATCTGATCTGCCTGTTCTTTGGCAATTTCACCCCTGCTTCATTTTAATGTTATTAACACTTCTTCTCTCCAGTTTTGTTGCAATCCCCCTCCTTTTTGTTTCACAACATTAACACCTCTTTAACCCATCATCTGCTGCCCTCTACCCCATTTTCTCCTTTGTCTTCCTTGCCCTGCCTCTCCCTCTCTGTTGGTCATTGATAACCTCTCCCTCCCAACATACCTCAGTTCTGATGAAGGGTCGTGGACCTGAAACGTTGACTCACCACCAACAACAACAACAACTTTGATTTATATAGCGTCCTCCACGCTGGACAGAGTCTCAGAGTGCTTCACAACAACGGATCCCGGGACCGAGCCAGGGGCAGCGTTAGAAAGGTGACCAAAGGCACAGTCGAAGAGAAAGGTCTTTTGCTGGGACCTGAAACTGGGAAGAGAGGGGGCGAGGCAAAGGGAGTGAGGAAGGGAGTGAGGAAGGGAGTGAGGAAGGGAGTGACAGAGCTTCGGGGCATAGTGGCTGAAGGCGTGGCCGCCGATGGTGGAGCGGAGGATTTGGGGGACATGGAGGAGGCCAGACCCGGTGGAGCGAAGGCAACAGGTGCTGGTTTGAGGAGAGAGGAGGTTGGAGAGGTAGGGGTGGGTGCAGAGGAGTGGAGGGATTTGAAAACAAGGGTGAAGATCTTGAAATCGATCCTCTCTGGGACAGGGAGCCAGTGAAGTCTGGCAAGGCCTGGGGTAATGGGGGGAGTGAAGTTTGGTGCGGGTGAGAATATGGGCGGCAGAGCTTCGAATGAGTTGGATTTTATGGTTTGTATTGGAGCGGAGACCGGCGAGGAGGGTATTGGAATAGTCCAACTGAGAGGTGACAAAAGCATGGACCAGTGTTTCAGCGGTTTTTGGGGCGAGATATTGCAGGAGACGGGTGATCCATCGGTGGAAAAAAGCGGTGCTGGTGAGGGACTGGATGTGGGAGAAGAAAGAGAGTTGGGGTCGAACCTGACGCCTAGGTTACGGAGAGTTTTAGGGGCAGGCCAGGAACGTTGAGGAGGTGAGAGCAGTGCAATTGGAGACGTTGACGAGAGCCAAAGAGTATGGCTTCCATCTTGTCAACATTCAGCTGCAGGAAGTTCACGCTCATCCAGCTCCTGATGTCTGACAGGCAGGCTGACGGAACATCAGGGGACTGGGGGTCGCAAAGTGAAGTGGAGAAATAGAGTTGGGTGTCATCCGCGTACATGTGGAAGTGTACCACGTCTGCGGATGACGTCCCCAAGAGGGAGCATATAGATGATGAAGAGGAGGGGGCCAAGGATGGATCCCTGGGTACCCCACAGGTAACTGAGTAAGAACGGGAGGAAAAGCCATTTAGGGAGATGTGCTGCTGGCGGTTTGTGAAGTAGGACTCGAACCAGGCGAGTGCGGTCCCACTGAGGTGGATGACAGAGGACAGGCGGTGGAGGAGGATGGCGTGGTCGACTGTGTCGAACGCAGTGAACAGGTCAAGGAGGATAATGAGGCACAGGGAGCCCTGGTCACAGATAAAGAGGACGTCATTTGTGACTTTCACAAGTGCAGTATCTGTACTGTGGGCAGGGCGGAAACCGGACTGGAGGGGTTCGAAAAGGGAGTGGGAGGAGAGGTGGGGTGGAGTTGGTTGGCAACAAAGCGATCGAGTGCTTTGGCAAGGAAGGGCACTTTTCTTTTCTCCATGGATGCTGCCTGACCTGCTGAGTGATCCCAGCGATTTCTGTTTTGTTTCAGATTCCCAGCATCTGCAGTATTTTGCGTTTTTATTGAATAATAATACTATTTTCCCTTGTGGGCATTACCAGATAAAAACATCCCAAGGCATTGAAAATCCAGGTCCATAATTAGATTTTCAAATTTGCCTCCTGTCTGTTGATGGAGATTTTGCATGGTATCCCACTGGAGTTTGGCTCCAAAATAATTTAATCCAAAGTTCTTCAAGACAGAATTCCCATAGGTCTCTATGAGAGCCAGTTTCAGGGATTGGTCGGATTCAATATTTGCTGATTCTAAGAGACTTAAGGTGCGAATAGCTGTTTTTGAACCTGGTGCTATCTTGCTTCTGAACATTATTATGCTTAGCATCAGTTTTAGTTTAGATATTGTATTTGGTAGAGGAAATTGTGTAAATGCGAGTTGTTGTATTAGTCTTACATTCTACCAAAGCATTTTTTGTACAGCTAAACATCCGTGTTGTTCTATGGGATATTAGATTACTTACTAATTACAATTACTTTGTACAATATCCTAGTGAAAGCTATCTAACTCATCAGATTCACCAAAACCCTCTGGAACTCTGCTCAAGTGCAGACATCACAGGAGGGAAATGGAGATTACTGTCCAAATGGGGTCCAATCGAGTCAACTGCAACACATGCAGGATTTGTTATTTATACAAGATTTGCAAATCCGGTAAATTACACGTCTCTAGAGCACGATTGTGGCTCTATTCTCATTCTGAATAGCATGTTTGAATTTTATCATTAGCTATGGCAGTTAAAATAAGGGTAGTCTAAGAATCATAAACTTTTATTGCCATTCTTTTGCAACAATTAGAATAAATAATTTTAATGCATTAAATATTTTTCTGGATTAAACATTTAAATGCTTTTTTTTGCATTAATCATGTTATATAATATTATGTAGTTAATGGAATTATTGCAACATTTTATTTAGCGTTCATGAGGTAACTGTGATCCATTTTCAAATCTAATTCCTATTTTAAACTTTAAAATGTATACAGTCTTTATTAAAGTGTGTTGTAAAAATACTGCATTAAATAAGAGCTATAATAATTCTTGCATTTGATATGGTGCCTTATCACGTCTTCAAGAAGTCTCAAAGCACTTCACAGAATATACTGAAAAGTGAATTGACTGTATATTTTGTGAGTAAAATGCAGCAGCCAATTGCACACAAGAGTGTCCCACAAACATTTGTGGATTTTTTTGAAGGAATTATTACTCCTGGAATAGTAATCTGCTAATTGACTAACAACTGTGTTCCTACTTATGGCTAGGTAAACAGAAGTGTGTGTTGTAAGGAAACTTGCCCGACATTTCGCCCTAAAGTGAATAGAACCCAGGTATTTTGCTTGTGAGGTGAGTTTTCTAACCACCGAGCTACAATACATGTACTCCAAAAATGTGTGTTCTTTATGTGTATTTTTTGTTAAACAAAGTAATACTTTCAGCAAATCATAGGATCGAATATCAACATTTAACGGCTTCATATTTAATGGTTCACCAAGTTGATACCAATGTCTGACTGGAGTAATTTGGAGATTGTATAGATTGATTCTGACCACCTAGTTGATAAATACCCTAGTGGTAGGCTGACAAACTAAGCAACACATTACAAGATGCTCAGTCCCACTCACCATTGTTGTTTCTGCTATTGAACCAAAGCTGTTGATAAATATGTTGCATGTAACATTAACAGGAGGACCTGTAATTTAAATGGTAAACAAAAGAAAAACAATTGACAAACTGCTACCGCATAAGACGTCAAGTTATTTGACAGTAGTCATCAGCACTTACCATTGTGTTCTCCGTGACAGAGCCAAAACTGTTGATAAAAATATTGCATGTAACGTTTACTGGAGAACCTGTGAAATGCAAGGAAAATGTTGCAATACAAATTGGATCATTGAAGGTATTGGAAAAAGGGGATGTCATGATTACATACTTTGATATAATGATTAAACATAACGAGTTATTCCAAACTTGGAACTTCAAAACATTGTTGCACTTTTCTCACTTCTCCCTATGACCTTTCACAAGATAAGAAAACATGCGACAATTTTGCTGTCCATTGAATACACAGTTGAGCACTATTATTGGTGTCAGCGCCCATGTAATAGGATGGAGAAAATCATGCATGAAGATTTCTCTTTACAGATTGCTTTTGAGTGACTCTTGCTGGAAGGTGCAAATGTAATGTGAAGACAAGTCTTGGCTGAGATGCCTCCGCACTCAGTTAGTCAGCCTGCCAACACTCGCTGTCACAACTCACACATGAATTACAGCCACTTGAATGGGGTGCCAGATAGTACAACCTGCTTGAACCTTCAATAAATATAGATTTCACAGTAAAATAACATTTCTTAGAATTGGAGTTCTTAGAATTAATGATGTGCAATAATGTGAATCCAACATGTGAATTGATGTGAATCCAACATCATCTGCTGGAAGATGAACGTAGTTGTAAAGAATACTGGGCTATCTCCCCAAATACACATAAACAGTGTCAACATAAAGTAATGCTTTCTATATTGCCCGTTAATGTCTCATTTCTATCACAATAATAAAGCACTGAAAAAGCAGTAAAGATGCTTCAGGCAGATATGTAGCATTGATAGCATACAATTATTGCTAAACTGACTGCATTCCATTTGTAACTCCACTGGGATTAAGATATCTATCCATAAGTAGGGTGACCCTAAACAAGACTAAGGACTACCAAGAAATCTCACTGATTTCAGTATAAGGCTTGGGAAAACCCACCTAAGGGTTTACTGATTTCCATAAGGTCTCATGACGTCACATCAATCAAAATCAATCAATCAATCAGTACTTACATTTATATAGCGCCTTTCACGTCGAGAGGACGTCCCAAGGCGCTGTACAGTTAGGTGGGGACAAGAGCGGGGTGGGGGGGGAGGGGTCGGGGCAGAATGAAGAAGAGTAGGAAAATTGACTGTATATTTGTGGGCAAAACATGGGTGTATATGGTGAATTTTTTATTAACTATCCCATTGAAGCTGCCAAATCCTATGCAAAGCAGGTGAAAAACTATTGAGCAGATGCAGATATCACCATTGGTTGAGTATCTTTTCCAGTAAAGGGGTGTCTGTTTGCTGTGATCACTGCAATCACTGTCCTAAGCAGCATATCAAATAAGCACCTTGCCGGGGCCCAGCCTAGGATCATAACAATAATAATCCTTGCATTTGACATAATGCCTTATCATGTCTTTGAGATGCAGGCTATACTTTATAAGAAAGTAATTATATATTTTATGGGTGAAACAGGACAGCCAATAAGGCACAGCAGTGTGAATTGAGCGACCAATTTGTTTTAAAAAAGGGATTTATACCCCTGGAAAAGTGATCAACCAATCGATTAACAACCGGGTTCCTACATACTGCTAGGTAATCAGGTGCGTGGAGTAAGGAAATTTACCAAAGGTTTCGCTTTGCCCACGAATTGAACCCAGGTACTCGCGCTTGCAAGGCAAATGCTCTAACCACTAAACTACAAAAATCCACTCCAACCTGTTGCATTTATCAATAGCAGCAACATTGCTGTACACAGAGTGGCATTGGCACTGCTGAGTACACAACATTAAACACCAGGGCTTAATTCTACATTTTCTCTATATTCTTAAATTCACAGGGAACATCTCTTCTGTTTAAATGTCATACCATCTCCTCAATGAGGTCAAGGTCTTGTGGCATAAATCCACTTAGCACAGGGCACTGGTCCTATTCACAGCTAGGTAAGTATATACCTCACCTACAATCTGCTTCAGTGCTCACTCCTGACCTGTGGTCCCTGCTGGGATCCATCTGTACATTGGGAGATCAACAGAGTCTTTACAAGAGACATTCAAAGGTACTTTCATCTTATTCAATAACGCCCTATCACGTCTTCGAGATGTTCCAAAGCCCCTCATAAAATACACTGTAAAGTGAACCAACTGTATATTTACATGCACTAATTTTAGTAGAATATGCCTTGCATACACCTACACAATAACAGCAGCAACAAATTAGATTTGTAAAGCACCTTTCTCATGGTAGATATCTACTTCACAGTAGGGTCCGGCGATATATCGATATATCGCTAAAACCCGATATAATTTTCATATCGATACGCCGATATAGGCATTTCAAAAATATCGATATAGCGAAAAAGTCGATGTATCGAAAAAATCGGGATGCGCGCGCACTGAACTACAAGACCCAGAATGCTCTGCACAGACCGAGGTGCAAGCCGCCATATTGTATTCATAGTCCTCGAATACAATATACAGGTATACAAGGGGTGGTGGGGGGGAGAGAGACGGCGGGGTGTGGGGGTGGGAGAGAGGGATGGCGGCAGGGGGGTGGGGGAGAGAGGACGGCGGCGGGGGGAGGAGAGAGGGACGGTGGCGGGGAGGGTAATAGAGGGGCAGGGGGGAGGGGGGGCAGAGAGGGACGGCGGCAGGGGGGAGAGAGGGACAGCGGCGGGCGGGGGGAAGAGAGGGATGCCGGAGCGGGGGAGGGTGGGGGGAGAGATGGGGTGGATGTGATAATATACAGATAGATAGAGATGGGGGGGATGTGAGAGAAGAGAGAAACACAGAGACACAGACAGAAAAACACAGAGATGGAGAGAGTGAGTGTGAGAGACAAAGAGAGAGAAAGATCTTTACCTCCTGAGAAGATAGGCCCTGAATACACGCGCACCCCGAATGCGCGTGCACCCCGAATGTGCAGTACGAAACCCTGAAAATATGGATATTTCGGTATATCTCGATATGAGCCCATCGATATATCTAAATTGGAAAATTTCCATATCGACGGACCCTACTTTACATTACAGTAATGGTTTTATGTATATTTACTCAACAAACATCTACGTAACAAACATCTATCATCATTCAGTGCGATACACTGCCGTCTTCTTTATTTTTCTTTCATACAACTCACTAGAACTGCCCCTGCTCTTCATACTGAACATAGTTGGATACTCATTGCTATGATGTGCCCTTTTGGAGCTATTCATACTGGCTGGACTTGATTTTTGCGGCTGGCCTACAGCAATTACATTCTAATTGGTTGAGCTGACTAATTGGTTGATTGACAGCTCCCCTCTCCATACAATATTGCTGGTGTTTCCATGATGCTGAAATGCAGCATTTTCACCCACGCCCCACACCAATTTAGCAGATAACTAATGTGCAGTAATCAAGGAAGTAATGCACACACAATGATCTAAAAACATCCATGCATGTTGCGTTTTATCTTAATAATAATGATAATCCTTGCATTTGATATAGCACTTTTCACATCTTATCGACGTCTCAAAGCGCTTCACAGAATATACTGAATTGACTGTATATTTGTGGGTGAAACGCGGCAGCTAATTGCACATAGCAGTGTCCCACAAACAGTTGTGGATAGAAGTGACCAATTTATTATTGCTTTTTTCTTGAGGGGTTATTATCAGCTGTGTGAAGTAAAGAAACTTGTTCAAAGTTTCACCCTGCCGGGAATTGAACCCAAGTTTCTTGATTGCAAGACAAGACCTCTAACCACTGAGCTACAGGACTCCTAACAAATGTACAAAGAAGGTCAAAGTATACATGCATACTTCATGCCTTTGAGATCATATACCCAACAATGGTGAATATTACTTACTTTTTATTTGCTGATAAAAAAAAAACATCCAATTTTGCTATATCTTAAATGCCAATTCACCAAATGTAGCTAGTGGGTAATGCATTGAACAACCCTATTCTAAGATATGTTTCATTTTAGCAGGACAGAGGTTTTTCAAAATGTTTTTCTAGGTTAAAGCATCTAAGACCATGAAAACATAGCTGAATTTATTACAAATGCAAATGCAGCTAAATCTTTTCACAACCTGCTTATGTGTAAATAACCCCACATATCAGAACAGCTGTACGAATAAATTAACACAAAAATGCCACTGTGATTTGAGTTATCTGTTAATCTCTCCATATTTGTATTAATATGAGATTTACTTTGCAAAATGACTAGAGCTCTCTCTTATTTTATATTCTTCTCGATTTACCTTTCCACAATATTTCTGCATGTTACTATTTCTTGCTATTTCTGGTGTTGGCATTTGTTATTCCTTTTTTAGTTATACTTTCCTGCCTTTCTGACCACCTTGCATCCTATCTAACTGACTGAGAAAGTATTCTACTCACTGTCTCCTATGGTGGATAATAATATAATAATCCTTCATTTGATAAGGCACCTTATCACATCTTTGATGCATCTCAAAGTTCATCACAGAATATACTGTAAAATGAGTTGACTATATTTTACGGACAAAATATATTTGAGGATTCTAGCCAACCAGCAGTTAATGGTCAAGCTTATCCTGGTGTTAGCTCTGTGATTATTTTAATATCTTCAGTGAGGCATCACATGGCCTTCCCCAACACCACCAAAATGTGGGCAATGTGACAGTCTTGCAAGTGGACCTTCCATTGTTGGCTGATCTCCCATCAATAATACTTTGGAATATTAGCTCAGCAACAGTTCTTTGAGGCTGTCTCAAACGAGTGACTCAGTTCTGATATTTCATTTTCAAACTCTCGATGTTGTCTCCTTGACCTTAACTTCAAGTAGACTTGATTAACTTATCCCCTTCACCCACCCTCTCTTTGTACCCCCAACCTCTCTTCTCCCATCCACATCTTGCCACCCAAGTTAACTATTAGACAATTGAACGGTTAATGTCCAGTGGACTCACTCCTGACCAAGATGATCCCAAACACATACATTTTCAAACGGAGACTTGTAGTGATGTACAACATAATTACTGCCGCTTAAGGTCATCAAATTTGCTATCTCTTGCTCCACTGCATCAATTGGGGTATGCTACATTTTGGAGTTTAGGAGTTTTATGAGTTTCTCCCCATATCCTAACTTTCCTGGCTGTTTGTGGGACCCTACTGATTCCAAAACCTGTGTTTTGGAAATCCCATGAAGCATTTTGAATGTGTGATACGGCACTATGCCAAATGCAAGGTTTATTATCGTTATTATTACTGTAGCATGGATTACTAGCATATCTATAAGTGAAGCTACTGAAATTAGTTGAAACTAGTGAAGAATTGCACTGTTAATACCAGTAAATAGTGGCCTAATTGTTACAACTAAAAACAAGTATAATTACCACCAATACAACCTATTACAATTATTGTCTGTGTATAATAGCAAGGTCCCTTCAATGTATAGTGGCATGCTACTGCTAGTGAATAATAGCACATTTATTATTGGCATACATTAGCACAGTCCCTAGCATTCTAGAACAGTATATTTGCTACCAGTGTATAATAGCTTTGCCACTGCCCTTGAAGAAGATCAAAGTGACTGCTAGTAAATATCTGTCATGGTTATAAACTGCAGTGTCATTACCTTTAAAGAGTAGCAGAACTACCACCCTTGTAATCTGATAGGTGATCATTCTTACACTTCTAGCCTGCAACTCTTTCTTGTCTCTTTCTATTTTTGTCATTGCTATAGTCATTGCTCCTCTGAACAACTTGTTCCCGGTGAGTTCCATATACATTCTTCCTCTTTACTGTATCTCACTCTGTTGAAATGATGATTTATCATACAGTCTGCTTGTTCTTGTCCTTATTCCACCAATTGCAGGCAAATCTTCAGTCACTACACCCCTGCTATAAAACTCATTCAGCCTTTCACAATAGTAATAATAAAAATCCTTGCATTCAATATAGTAGTACCTTATCACATCGCTGATCGAAAGCGCTTCACAGAATATATTGTAAAGTTTGTTTATTGATTGTGGTATTTTGTAGGTGAAACATGGCAGCCAATTGCGCACAGCACGGAGAACATCTAAGACATCTAAGAAAGGAGTTTTGAAACTGAGCACAGAGAAGTGAGCACAATGTATTCCACACCAACACAAATAGATAAGAATTGAGTCATTCCTGAAGCCATTTTCCCCAAGTGGGTCAGAAGCAGGGCTCTAGCCCCTGATTGTATAGCACATTGGGTGCAAAATCACAATCAAACCTGCAACGTAAGCACAGCAATAGACATGACTGAAGTTGAAAGCAAGTTATCAAAGGTCATTGCACTCCAATATCCCAATCCGCAAGTCATAATTCTTCCATAAAGGAGACCATTTAAAATCCACACTTACAGAATTCATTGCCCTAATAAAAATTCTATTTGCAGCAAAGAAGAGTATCCTGAAATTTACTTGCTTTAAACCTAATTCTGTTTCAGATAAACATTTTTACAAAATAATGTTATTCCATAGAAAAGATCAAATTCATTCCCTTACCTCCCTCTTGTTAATCGAATTATATGTGAACAAGATTTCTGTGGCTGAAAGCCAAGTAAAGTATTTGATGTTTCTAAATGGTTAATATCAGTAGAAAAGGCAAACCATGGCTGACTGTTAATTAGATTAGCAAAGGTGCGGAAGACATAACATTCATGTTCTTCGTCTAGTATAGAAATTATATATTATTTCTTGGAGCGGAATTGATTCAGAGCAGGAAAACAGATTTCTGCCAATTTTCTCCACTCCTGAAATGCCTGACCTGCTAGAGTGTGGCTAAATAGGGCACTGGTTGCCCATAGCTCCCTTATTGAATGGCCATTCCTATGTGTGAGTCTAGACAGTGAACATAGACAGTGAGTGTCTGGGCAAGGTTATTTAATCATCGAGCACATCACCGTCAAGCTCAATGCTGCCCTCACCTGACATCCACACATTTATACTTTCTGGCAAGGAACACTGGATAGCTAATCCCTCAATTTTAAAAGTTCAGCTAAACCAGTATTTTCTGAATGACACTGAAATATTGATGTCTTTACAGATGCTGAATCAAAACTTCTGTTGGCTGCTCAATAACTGCAGCAACCAGCTTTTGGGCAAACACATTTCAATGCAGTCTGGGGTGTTTACTTGTGACAGTTATCTATCTCCTTGAGCAGATCCACTTATGATGTGATACCGCATTTTGGACTATACAGATGTTTTTGTATCTGAGTGCTACCTTATGGCTTCTCACAAGTTCCAATTCTCATTAATGAGGGTACTGAAACCAGAATAATAATAGTATTCATATGGTATAAAGAAAAGGAAACTGAAGGGTGAGTTACTTTGGTTTGCTCTAATGCAACACCTAGCATGTTGTAATTTGCAACCTGGTCTTGCAACCTGATCTTGTAAAACTGGTCTTGGAAAAAATAATTTAGGATTAATTTAGGCTAAGGCTTCAGATATGCAGTATCAAACATTGTGGGTGGTCAAGGGATTGACTGTGTATTCTGTGGGCGTAATGAGGCAGCCAATTGTGCACAGCAGTGTCCCAGAAACAGTCGGGGATTGAGTGACCCATTAATAATTTTTTAAAAGGAATTATTACTCTCAGAAAAATTAAATTGATCCACCAATCGACTAAGAAGTGAGTTCCTACTTATACTGCTTGATGAGCAGAGATGTGTGGAGTAAAGAAACTTGCCCAACATTTCACCCTGCCTGGGCATTGAACCCAGGTTCTCTTGCTAGCGAGGCAAGGGCTCTAATTACAAAGAGTTCCATGGACATGTTTCTATCTGGAGGATACTGCCTCTTTCAGATGCCAAACTTGATTGCAATCTTCGATTGTTGGTGACTGGAATACCACTTTTTAGCAAACAAGTAACTCAAGGTAACAGTATCCTATTAACTGGCAGTCAATGGCTGTGATGTGTGAGCCAAAAATCTAATACTTTCATGCACAGCTGCAATGAGAACTATGTTGGGCCTGCCTCTGGCACAGTAGATGTAATAAGTACCGTTAAGTTGACCCCAATATCTTCAATACCGGCCTGTGATTCTGAACAGCCAAAGTAGCTTATTGGAAACTTGCCCTACAACCATAAAAAACAATGACATAGATGTGCACCGGCAACAAATTACTTGCAATACACAATCATAGTACTGTAATTTATAGTGATACATACATGTCACAATACTTCTCCACATTATTGCCTCCGGAATTAATAAAACTTTTGCCAAAGAGACCATTTAATACTTCACGCTGCCTTTTCCTCATTGGAGTCTTAAACCCCAGAGCAGGACTAGGTTGTTCCAAGGATAAATGCAATTCAACCCCAATTGGTGGATTTAATGGAAAAAGATCATTTTTACTGACAGAAATTTGAAGCTTGTGTCCTCTCCTGCACTAAGCTTTGTGAGCAGATCACCCCCATCCTAGCCAGGGTTCACTGTCTCCCATCCACCAACCCAGAGGATCAAGTTCAAGTTCCTTGTCTTCACCTTTAAAGCCCACCATGTTTTTTTCCTTCCTAACTCAGCAACCTTTTAAAAATTTTGTCAGCCTGTCCACTCCCTCCATTCTGCAGGTACTAGTCTGCTCCCCAACTCTGCCGACTCAACTATCAGTGATCAGACTTTTCCACCCCCACCCTCTGGAACTCCATCTGTGGAGCCCCTCCACTGCACTTCGAGACCTTCCCCTTGCCTCCTTCGAGATCTTCCTTTTCGATCGTGCCTTCAGCCATCTTCCATCCACCACTTCTGATCCCAACTCGAAGCTTGGGTGCAAACCTTCCAATGCCTTGGGACATCCTTCTGATGTGACAGGCACTACAAGGGTAATTTTGGTGTTATGTATAGGACGTGCCCACTAGTCTATGCTGACTGTCCAGTGGGGTGCAGAGGGCATATTCTTTAGTTAAACCAAGTTTCTGTCTGCCTACTTAGGTGGAAGTTAACATTCCCATGGCACTACTCGGAAAGCAAAGGTCAAGATACTGGGAGAAATTAGGGCTATGAGACCTTTAACATCCACCTGAGCAGGCAGATGAGCTCTTGATTTAACATCCCACTGAATCATTTAATTTACATACTGACATGAACACGAGTCAGTCTGAAATGTCTTGTTTTCTTTAAAATGTGAATAGAAGCACTGTGTTATTTTTATCCATTTAAATTGAATAATTAATAAGGATTGTAAAATAAAGCAAAAATACCTTTGGTTAGAATAAGCTACAGATTCTGAAAAAATCCATTAAGCATTCAATGCAATTTCTTGTTAATTGTTTGCCACCTGAAAGTATTTTTTTCATTTGGAAGCTACACAGCATTAGTTGCTACATCTATTGAAATATTCACTGAGTGGAATAAGATGTGAGCATATAGTCTGGTTGACAGGCCCTTGGCTACTGCCACATGACTGCTGTCTGATAGTCATTGCTGTACAGTTAGATGCAACAGCTTTGCATTCACTATTCTGTCAGATGATGCAGACTGTATTGTGTGTCTCATTCCTGCTTTGTAAAGCCAGGGCAAATGCAGCTTTGCTTTTTCAGGATGCCCTACCCATTATTTGTCATTTTTTTGTCATGGTTCTTACCCAGCCTCAACTCTCACCTTCCCACAAGGCAGTAGCTTGCCATGGTTCTAGTCTTGTTATGATATATAACAGTTACAGAAGGTCTGGCAAGTCTGACAACTGATGCGAAATGTGGTAGGGAAACACATCAACAGCATATCAACAATGTATTCAATCAGTCTGCAGTTTACAATGGGACTCCCTAAGATGCACTCAGTCACTTAAAGGAAACCTCATCAGTAATGGCCTGGAAATGAAGGCTGACTGGTGAGAATCCCTGCTAGAATAAAATAATCCTTGGATTTGATATAGCGCTTTTAATGTCTTAATGTCTCAAAGTGCTTTATAGTAGTTACTGTAAAGTATACTGACTATTTGTGGGCAAACACAGTAGCACACACCAATCTTGTCTCTGATGCGGCAGATGAAGATCACAGGATTTTCTTGACCCGTCCTCATTGTACCGTGGTTACCAGATTTCCCTATTCACAAATTCACTGTTCGTGAATCCTGCTGCAAAATTCCACTTTTTCAACATCATTATTTTAGAAACAAAGATATCTTTTTGAGAGGAAAGAATATTGATCAGTTTGGAAATAGGGCATCACATATTTATTTCCTTCCATTGGAAACCATTTCCCCATCCATTCCATCTGGTATATATACCATATATATATATGCTATATATGGTGTATATATATATATGCTCTAACCCAAGACACTACATGACTAAATCCTTTTCATCTTTGTACTCTCTGATTGTAATAGATAGGGTATAAATGTGATATCTTTCAGAACATTCAATAATCACAGGACAATGTATTTTGGCTTACAGTGCAATTGGGGCATTACATGCATTTCTAAATTATGTGGTGGTAATTGGGCTAACCTTAATTACAACTTTCTTTTGTATGGAATAAGGACTAACATAGAATAATAACTTAGTGTGTTTTACAATGGCCTGCTGACAACGAGCAAGGGTAAGGAGGCAAGAGGAGGTATGAAGTGCCCCTAGAATCCAGGTTTAACTTTCCCTGTATTGAGGCTATATTTATGGAAATCAGTGTTGTATTTGGCCTGACGGACATAAAATATTAATGTGTTAAATAAAATGTCTAACCTGTGCTGAATTGAACATTTGAATCATAACCAGTGAAACGTTACGCGTTGCCCAACCTGTGAATCTAAACAATAGACTCACCCTGAACTGAGGCATGACATTTTTGTCTTTATGAAAAAGCTGACTCTCCTATACAATGCTGGGGGAGTAATGATTTTTGTAAGTGAATCAGGCAACCATTTGAGCCAGCAATGTCCCACAAACAGTCATGAGGTGAATGACCAATTAATCTGGAGTATTAATGTCACACTTACAGTGAGAGCAAGTGTGAGGGAGCGAACAGTACCCTGATCCATCATTCCTGACAGGAACACAGCCTTAAGTTTCAGCTAATAGGAGGTGGTGTCAATCTGTTGTAAGACATAAGATACCAGCAAAGCTGAATTCTATCTCCATCATCCATAACATGGAATAATTTACCAGCCACTAAGACAAAGAGAAACTCATCACATTTGGTGAAAGGTGAACTTGAATAGCTTTACATATCTTGACATGTTGTTTAAAGTAATAAACAGGAGACATATCAATACAAAGCTTTGGATAGTTTCATTGCTATTTGCTGCTTTAATTGAAGCAAAGCAAACCAAAACCTCAAACTAAAACAAAATCACATAATTAAACCAGACCCAGGAACCTTTCACTAAATGTAATGAGTTTCTCTGTGCCTCAGTGCTTAAGCACTCCAAGACGCAGTCCAGTATGAAGGGCGCTACGTAAATGTAAGTTGTTGTTGTTTCCTATTGAATGACCAGCAATCAACCTCCCACTGCCTCCAAACACGTATATACTGTATATTGTCCTGGCCAACCCAAGCACTAATAGCCTACACTGAATTTATGTATCCACCAAAGCTGAATCAAGATAAATTCTGCAAAGTCTTACTCCCATTTCTAATCTTCTAAAACAGTGGCAACATATCCTTCATAGACCAATCACCAGTTACATATCATAGAATTATAGAATCATAGAATCTTATGGCACGAAAGAGGCCATTTGGCCCATCTAGTCTGTCGGCTCTTTGATATGAGCAACTCAATCCCAGTTCTCTCCCCATCACCTAACAGACCTGTTCTTCCTAAATAAAGATCTAATTCTCTCTTAAAAGCTTTTTACAGACACAATCTTTCATAGACACAATTACATTTGTATCGTGCCTTTCTCTTCGAGGGGACGTCCCAACTCCCTGTATATACATCACTATACCCTAGTTGTGAGAATTCACAAAACTGGGAAGGTTAGCAACTAAACCCAGTAGAAGTTTCCACATTAAAAAAATCACTGGGTGAAAATGCAGGAATTCCCTCTTAATACCAGTGTGGGAGCACCATGACCATCACCAGAGCAATTTCAAAAGTAAAGCTCCCATCATCTCCAACATCTTCTTAAGACAACTAGGTATGACCCCTGGCCCCATGACCATCCTCAGCTCACTCTTCAAAGCATGCACAACATCATGCCAGATATTTGTATGCCACCACATACAAGTACCACTTATTATGGATGCAAAGTGTGGCAAATCACTCTACTGCAGAACAATTGCAATAAAAGGATTAAACTCATATTTTCTGGTACATTCCTGAAAATTCTGAGCAGGAAATGCAATCAATTCTAAATTGTGAAATCCACCACCAACAAAAATTGCATTTGTATAGCACCTTTCATGTTGGGAGGACGTCCTAAAATGATTAGAGTAAGTACCGTGGTTCAAATCTTCCGTTTTACTTTTAGAATTCTCCTTACCCTTTAGTTTTTTTCAAAACACTTTTGATTGCAACACTGCATCTGAATAAATCCCCTGGTCCTTGCTCATCGTCTTTCTCTTGTTGATTTAATGCTAAACTATTAATCTATAGGACTGCAGAGACCTATCCAGATCATATAGTCAATTCCAAAATGATTTTTTAAAAGTTATAAAAACAAAATAATCCTACCTTACTCTAGCTCTCATACCTTTCAAATGAATTGTTTTCTGTGGAAGATAGATATTAAATTATCAATTTCAGTATGTTGGCACAGGATTCAATTCTTCTTCAATGTAGCTGGAACTATTTATTTACGAAGAGTTTCTCGTGTGGCATCCTCACACTATTACTCTTGCTGAACATCTACGCTGATTAGTATTCACAAAGTCTTGCTCTGTAAACAGAACTTCAGAGTTAACAGCAAGTTAAAGATGGTGGAATCATACACACCAGAATTAAAATTGCATCACAGCTCTGGTAAAGCTTCTGATCTGGGTTGTGAATCGGCAAGACTGGAGTAAATGTACTTAGAAAATCAGATGCAACGTTTTGAAAAAACTTGTTAATAGCACATATAACTTAAATTAACTTAAATTCAACCTAATTACTCTCTCCCCACTATTAAGTGATTCAGTGTAAGTATACATTAACTATGTGAAGTCCTGCAGCTCAGTGGTTAAACCACTTGCCGTACAAGCGTGAGACCTGTGTTCGAATCCAGGCAGGGCAAAACCTTGGTCAAGTTTCCTTACTCCACATGCCTGATAATAATTCTCAAAAAAAAATGTTATTTCAATCCATGACTGTTTGTGGGACAATGCTGTGCTCAATTAGCTGCCATGTTTAGCCCCAAAATATACAGTCAATTCACTTTACAGTATATTCTGTAAAGTGCTTTGAGACATCTAGAAAACATGAAAAGTGCTATATCAAATGCAAGGCTTATTAGTATTATTATTATTATTGTGTATTGATTGGGGCTCTTTATCATTGTGTAAGCACTCTGAGATGCCGTCCGGTGTGGAGGGCACTATATAAATCAAAGTTGTTGTTCTTGTTGTTGTTGTGTAAAAATATATCTGAGGAAAGTTGGTGAGAAATTCCACCTGCATCTAAATTTATTTTAAACATTATCTGGCATTTGATTGCATCCATAATTTGGCAAACTGTGGCATTTACGCTAAGCTTTTCTGTAGCCCTTAATGATTTGGTAGAAAACCAACATCACAATTAAGATCATACTTAAGAATTTACCAAACTCTGAATGCTCTAAACAACAACAACAAAGTACATCTGTATACTACCTTTCATGCAGGGAAGACGTCGCAAGGCTCTGAATGCTACCTAACTACAGTATTATAAATCTAAGGTAGACTACTACCCCCACCTCATTTCCCTATGTATATCTGCACAAGCAGAAGGATAATCATCTCGTATCCCAAGGGTCGCAGAGTTGTGCTGATCAGGTGCAAAATCTTTATACGTCAATGGACAACTGACAAATCTGAAACAATACATATGAGTTTCCTGTGGTACGCTAGCTCTCTGGCTACAAAACTCATCACAGTTACTACAATTTACCGTAAATTGCATGAAGTGCTTCACGATATCCTCCCAGCGTTTATGGCACTATATCAAATGTAAGAATTATTCTTATTTTACTGTAGCATTGTAATGTTTCATTCCTAGATTACTTGATTAGAGCTGTATGATGATCTTCGTGAGCACTTCAATGTAATGGTGTTGAGCACAGCTGGGTGATGTGTTACAATGGTGTGTGTGTGGGTGGGGGGGACGGAGGCGGGAGGGAGCAGTGCGAGATGTAAGGACATGTGGAAGCTCTTTAACTTGGCATACCATTGATATCATTAAAAACAAGGGTGTTCCGAGAGCCACTCAATTTTATCTGAAAGCAAAGCCAATTTAGCCACATCCCCCTCTTTCATTGCTAGGTCTCAAGAGGTGGTGGAGCGGTTTAATTACATGCTGAAATTGACATGAATTTGCTCCCAAAGTTCCCTCTTTCTGTGCACTCCATTGCATTAAATATGGAATTCAGCAGCGCACATATTTCCAGGCCACAAACTTACCTACGCTGTCACCACTCCCACTGCTAATATAACACACCATAGTTCTATCACCACTTACTCCACTCTGTTCCACTCATTTTGTTATACAAACAACCACCTCTTTCTGGCAGATTCTGAACAGTGGCTACCGTCAAGTTACCTCCTAACTATTCACACTGCTCATAAACAACAACCATGTTTAGCTCTATCACTCGTCTGAAATATTCTCTTTTAACCATTAAGTAAATTTACATCACTGAACATGAACAGCAATTAAACTTATTACAATCATTTCAATGATCATTTTAAAAGAAAAAAATAATTCTGAAAGATAAAAATGTCACAAAAGGTTGCAAACATAACCGTAGAGAAATGTAAATACTGTACACATTTCCAGAATTGTTCGCAAACCCTTTCTATACTCGTCCCCCATCCCACACCACCACCACTCTACTCCAGACACAATTTGGCTCATGTTGGAGACATATTCCTATCTGCTTAATAAACAAAAAAATTATCCTTTCCGCATTCTAACAGGAATTTTGAAAGAAACAAATGATGTACCTTAGGTCTCCTGAAACCTGTCATATCAAGACATATTCACCTTATCTCTAAGACCACTTTAACAATCTACTTCTGTGATGGGTGTAACAACAACTACACAATTACACTTGTATAGAGCCTTTCACGTCAGGAGGATGCCCCAAGATGTTGGATGTACTTTATAGATAAATGTAACTATCTATCTCGAGTGCAAAATTATCCACGAGTTTCTTTGGATGCTACTCATTGCATCTTCATAGTTGCCATTTTCCTATTGAAGCAATAGACTCACAACATGATTTTTCCAACAGCTAAGTTTATAAGTACAGTAATGATCATCTCTGATTCAAAGGATCCACAGAATGCGCCACTTCAGGTATCTATTGCTTTCAAGCACGCTGTACTTAAAATGTGTCAGTATGTGCTTTAGATATCATTGTAATATTGAATACAATATGTGGAGCTGGAATGAAGATCGTAAAGAAAAGATTGTTTCTTTATACATCCTTGAATGCTACTATTGTATTCCACAAAAGATAATGGATCGCAAATGCATTCCACATCATGACAATTAAACTAGTTTCTCCAAACAGGATGGCAAAGAATCGCTCTTCAATAATATAACAAATTGAGTTCTACTTTTGTGTAGAACAGTGACACAACCAAGATCCAAAACTTCCACTGGAATCAAATATTGTCCTGTTTCATGGACTATAAAAAATGATGCGTAAAAATATTTAAGAATTTATTTTGTGCCATGCTTGGTTCTACGATTTATATATAAAACACAAATGATGCCTCAAAGCATAAATCAGCAACTGTACATTTTCAAGTTTTTTTGGCAAGATTCATTAGCTAACAGCATTTTCAAAACATTATGTTTGAAATAGTGTAAGTTACCGAGTCTTTATTCCTGACATCAATCATATCTGTTTGTCATGACAGAAATGATTAGACACATCTATAAAAGTGTAAAGCTTGTCTATGGCTTCAATGAACAAAAGATATTCTATTTTCACCTATACAGAAAATTTCGTAAATTATCTGTTCCCATGACCCCAAAACTCGGAAAAGTCAAGATAGTTGTTTCACAATTAAAAATATTTGTATGAAAATGCACAACTGTATTTATGATAGTAATGTATTTGCAAATGTCATAAATTGGACCATTTGCTTTACTTATTAAAATAATTATTTTCATATGTATGCATTCTGATGAGCAGAGGAGCAGCTCATATTAACATGTCAGATAGATGAATTAGCATGGTACATCATTAAGCCTAAGTTTATTAGAGTTAAAAACATACCAAATGATAATGGTAATCATGGTAATAGTAATTCCCCCTCTTAAATCTTCTCCTATCCAAATGAAATATCTAGATATGCTATTGGAATAAAAAAATGGAAGTCAGCATTTCAAATGTCACAATGTCACATCATTCCATCCAAATTGGAAAATATATTTTGCACCAAAACAATTCTCCCCCGCGCATGTTCAAATCATCAAATCAATTCATAGACATTTTATGGCTTATACAGATCTATCAATGACTTTGCCAAGTACATGACAATAACAGCTAATCAATGAGAGGCTGAAATAAGCAGCGCTTTGGCAATACAGCAAACTTCAATTCAATGGTGGAAAATGAACTGAAAATAATAGTTCCTTAAAGCCACTGCATAACATATCCCTTCCATCGCCTATACCCACCCTCAGCACCATAGATGCATATTAGTGGTAAATTAGATTCCTACAAAGTGGGAAAATTAAGTTATTAGCAAAACAAAAGTGAAATGGGAAAGGATTTGCAAATGAGAAAATCTAATTATTAGCAAAATAAAAGTAAAAAATTGCAATGAAACCAGAAATGTGCAAATCAATCATTTATAAGTTCCATACCGACCTGTACCAACACTCAGTGGGCTCTGGTCTGCTCCATGTCCCCTGCCCAGCCTGACCCACCATTGGTGGTTGAAACTTCAGCCTCACTGCCTCCACCCTGTGAACTCCATTCTACAGTCCCTTTACCTCACTCCCTCTTTTGCCTCCTTCAAGACCTGTCTCAATACCATCCTCTTTGATCAAACCTTCTGTCACCCTCCTACCCCTACTCCCCCTGCTCTCCACCCTTCCTAATCCCAACATTCTACTCAGGTCTAAATCCTTGACTGTCCAGCACCTTGGGGCATCATCTTGACATGAAAGGCACTACATAAATGTACTTTGCTGTTGTTATTTATTTAAGTCTTAATTTAAATATTTATCTATATGCATCTATAGTATATAATTACAAAAGGGACAAACCATGAAATGAAAAAAAGTTGAAAAATAACAGATAGATAGATGTTGAAAAATCTTATACTAAGATTTATACTAATATATACTAATATATTAATCATTTACAGAAATAAACGGACATGTCCCATTGTATAATAAAATGCACATAAATAAGTTCGCTTTGTGCCTATTATTCAAATGCAGGAATTGTCGTATGCAATTGCATACAAATGTGGTAGCTAATACAAGAAATGGATTAAGAAACTCCTGCAAATTGTATTCTTCTATTTTATTTCATGAGATCATTCCCCACCCCATTTCTGTGATGTTTGAGTATAAACACTATCATATTATTTCAATATTTATGAAGCAATAAGGCAAATGTGTTTGATATAATTAAAAGCTATCAGTTACAGCACAAAGCATCACTGTTCTGGAAGATGTGTGCAACAACAGTGGCACCGTGCCATGGTTATGTATATTATACACATTAGAAGGAAATTTATAGTTGCTGCTGTTTCTCAATATATTATGGTGTAGAAAATACAATGTCTTCCCTATAATGGTCATGTGTGTTATTTTTAATTTGTTATTTTAAAATGTGTGAGTCTGACTCTGGCAATTTACAAACATAATCAGACGTACTGTTGATATGGGATGGTATAGTATGGCGTACTGTTACATCTAATCCAATGCCCTGTGTGAGTTTTTGGAAGACCCACCAGAAGTTTCTTATACAACATTAAATTATTTAAATAATGCTTGCAAACTCATCATGGAGATTTCTCTTTGGTCAGCCAGATAACAAATAAAATAATAATCTTTGAATCTTGTTATAGCACTTTTCACATCTTCTAAACATCTCAAAGTGCTTCACAGAATATACTGTAAAGTGAATTGACTGTATATTTGTGGGCAAAATGCGGCAGCCAATTGATCACAGCAGAGTCCCACGAATAGTTGTGGACTTTAATTATATCAAGGTTTGTGGAGCTCCTGTGGCTCAGTGGTTAGAGCCCTCGTCTTGCAAGTTGGGGAGACCAAGCTGGGGAGATCTGTGTTCGAATCCAGGCAGGTCAGGGCGAAACCTTGGGCAAGTTTCCTTACTCCACACACCTAATAATAATCCCTCCAAAAAAAACCACAAGAGTAAAATTGGTCATTTCAATCCACGACTGTTTGTGGAACGCTGCTGTGCGCAATTGGCTGCTGCGATTCATCCACAAATATACAGTAAATTCACTTTACAGTGTATTCTGTGAAGTGCTTTGGGACATCGATAAGATGTGAAAAGCGCTATATCAAAATGCAAGGATTATTATTATAAGGTTTCGCCCTGACCTGCCTGGATTCAAACACAGGTCTCACACTTGTAAGGCGAGTGCTCTAACCACTGAGCTTCAGGATTCCACAAGATGCCTGATGTGGAAATAAATCACCATGTTTTCGAGTGTCCAAAACCAGAGAGAGTTCCCACATGTGTACCACCTACAAGTGGAAAATTCTTTAGTGTCGGAAATCAAATCATTCAAATACTTATTGTGTACCAATGATGGAGATATATTAAACAAATGATATCCCCACATAATTATGATCATGTTTCTTAGACTCACTAAAGTCTCTTGACTGTCTGTCTGATTCATTATCAATCGGGAAGGTGGATTTATGACTTGAGTCAGGGAATGGACTGACCCATTAGATTATTTCTGGACAATATTGATTTTGCACAATCTTCCAAAACCATAAGGACAACTTTGACTCATAGGTCTGATCCGGTCAATCAGCATAGACATGCAGTAAGGTCAATATTATAAACCATTCATCTGCAAAGCAAAGTTTCATTGTATGACCACACACTGTGTCCTCAGCTTGGATACACTCAATGTTTGCATTTTCAAAAAGTCACTTTAAAAAAATATATATATAAAAATATATATATAAATATATATATATAAATATATATATATAAATTGTATTTGGACTTTCAAGCCAACTACAGCGCGATGACTTTCTGCTCTATTAACCCAAAACAGATATTACTGACGTATGTAAGAGGCAGAAACAGACAGGTTTGGGAGACAAGCAGGACTCGAACAAGCTCCTGCCTCCCATCCCTCTCAGCTGGACCAGCTTGGAACACTTCGCTTGGTGCGGGTGTAGAATGAACGAAAGTAAAAGCGAGGTCCCCAGTGGGGGGGGGGGGGGGGGGGCAGAACATAGGCTCTTAAAGAATCCACTGTGGATGGTTTAGTCTTTGGGACGACACAAGGGCAATTCTCAGATGTTGCTGCAGCTCAACCAAAACAGAAGTGGCTGAAGTTGATCATGCAAAGGCTTTCATACCCCCCCACACCCTCCGCACCCCCCCCCCCCCCCCCATAAATAAATGTTTGCTGCTGAACTCCGAGCTCAGGGGGAGAGGTCTGGTAGCTACCAAACCTCGAATCATCTGCCTCCCGCTGTTACCTTGGCTTCTGTGCCTCTTACTTCTTTACCTTTAAAGTTCGGTCTAATTCTCGCATC